>CM028130.1:1642200000-1642800000 GCA_016271365.2 Neoceratodus forsteri | reverse complement strand
TGCCTACTAACTTCCTTCCCAGCCTTCCATGCGGCACAGAGTCGAATGCCTTACTGAAGTCCAGATACAGGACATCCACTGCATGGCCCCTGTCCAGTTGCCTAGTTACCCAGTCATAGAACTCCACCAGGTTGGTTTGGCAGGATCTGCCACGTATGAAGCCATGCTGTCTGCTGTCCTGTAGTCCTTTGGCCTCTAGGAGGGCCACCAGCCTCTCCTTCAGGATAGTCTCTATTAGCTTACCCACGATAGATGTGAGGCTCACTGGTCTGTAGTTTCCTGGTTCATCCTTGGGGCCACTCTTGTGGAGGGGCACCACATGAGCCATCCTCCAGTCCTGAGGTACACACCCCAAATGTAGTGAGGCATTAAATAGGTCTGCCAAAGGTCCTGCAAGGACCTCTGCCAGCTCCTTCAGTACCCTGGGGTGGATGCCATCTGGGCCTGGCGCCTTGTCCACCCTCAGTGCCTTCAAACCCTCTCAAACTCTGCCCTCTATGATTTCCCCATCTGTCACCCCTTCCCCTGTTTCTGCCATTTCTCCCACCTTGGGTGTCACCCCCCTCTTCTCTTTAGTAAATACTGAGCAGAAGTACTCATTTAGTGCTTCTGCCTTATACTAACCTGCTTCCACCCAACCCCCTCCTTCCTAATCCTTACTATGTGTCCTTATAGCTCCTTTTCTCCCTGATGTACTTAAAAAGTCCTTCTCCCTTCTTAATGCCTTGTGCCAGCCTGAGTTCGTAGATGCTTTGGCTCTTACTGCCCTTGTCACCTCCTTCGATTCTGTCAAGTACTCCTCCCTGTCCTCCCCTCCCTGTTTCTTGTACTTCCTAAAGGCATCTCTTTTCTTCCTTACCTTTCCATGACCTCCTTGCTCAACCAGCTCAGTTTCTTAGCCCTAGCCTTCTTGCTGTGTGGGCTTTGCAGCAGGTTTTGGTTGCCTCCACTATCCCCAGCTTTATGAGCTCCACCTCTGGTTAGTGTCCATACTAGATTGAATTCTGGCCAGGTACCCTTTTCCACTTTCCCATCCTCCCAAAGTCGGCTCTGAAGTCCAGCACTCTTGTGCCAGTTCCCTCCTTCCTTGCCCATATCCAATGTGAGCCATACTGAGTAGTGGTCACTGCCTGAGAGCGTTCCTCCACTGTAAGTTCTCTCACGAAGTCCCCATTTGCCAGCACAAGGTCAAGGGTATTCCCTAACCTGGTTGGTTCACTGACCATTTGCAGCAGGAAGCTGTCCTGAAGGCATCCAGCAGTACCTGCTCCTTCTGTTCCTGGTTGTTGGGGTACCCAGTCCACTCCTGGCATGTTGAAGTCCCCCACAATCACCACACTCCCTTCTCGCAGGTCCTCCTGATCTGTCCCACTAGTTCCCTGTCTAACTCCAATGTCTGAGATGGTGGCCTGTACACCACTCCCATTCTAAGAATCCTATTCTTGGAATCCTGGATTTGCATCCAAAGTGACTCCATACTACCCTCCTCCCCTTCCTCCCTTACACACTTTAGTCCTTCCTTCACATATAGTGCCACCCCCTCCTTTCCCAATCACCCTGTCCCTCGAAATAACCTGTACCCTGGTACAGACAGGTCCCAGTCATTGTATAGGGTGGCCCATGTTTCTGTGATGGCTGCAATGTCCACCTCTCCCTCTGCCATGAGAACCTGTAACTCTGCAGTTTTCCTCCCAAGGCTCCTAGCATTAAGGGTAACCACCTTCCATCCTCCCCCCCCCATCCTGCCCCCCTTTCCTAGCATCACCAATAGTACTATATTATCATGATCGGGGGAAGGGGCCGCTAGACTACCAGGGATATTGAAAAGGTATATTTTTTTATTCAGATGGGGCAGAACGAAGCACCCTGAGCAAAACCTACCCATATCTAACTTTCTAGGGCACTCATGGGCTACAAAAAGCAATTTAAAAATCTGGCCATCTCGTCCCTTGCTTGCGATGCACAATCGCGATCAAAGATTTTGCAGGTTCGCGATCAAAGATCATTAGTGAGCTGCGAACAAAGATTTTAGAAGCTCAAAACTCAATTTTTGGACCAATTTGAATAAAACCAAAGCCATGGCTCGACAGATCGGGTTCCCTCAGTAAAACCCATCCAAGTTTTACTTCAGAAGTGACCCCTGAGCTGAGATATTTGTGTTTTTCCCGATCGGAAAACTGAAAACAAGATGGCGGACCTCGCGATCAAAACATTTTAAAAATCCTTGGGGACAAAGATTCTTGAACTGCGAGGCTGCTAGTTTTTTGATCGCCAGGCGGGACCAGATGGCCAGAACACCATTCTTTGTTCGCTAAACATACATATAAATTTTCCCATTGACTTATAATGGGAACTTAAAAGTGGCATAACTTTTGAATGCCTTAATATTTTTTCACAACATGAAAAGCGGCATGTTCAGCCACCAAAGCTCTTTCAAACGAGCCATCTCGTAGAGTGGCATGCCACATAACGGCCGTGCAGGGGCACGGCCAAAACCCGCCTCCAAAAATGGATAATTTTGCATTTTTCAGCATTTTCGTATGCAAAGACCGTAAGTCTGACCGAAACACAATTTGGCAGATCAAGAGATCTACCATGCCCCGTTGCACGTACCAAATTTCAGACAAATCCATTGAACAGGTCCAAAATATTAATGCCCAAACTTTTGACTTTAGTATGTAACTGACCACTGAACCCTAACTACAGTGGCGCAATCACACTGTAATATATATATATATATATATATATAAATAGATATCTGAAAAATAATTTATGTCTTGGTCAAATTGTATAGATAAGGTATTATGGAAAATTAATATAAAGTGCATAATAACACACAAAAATACCTTTATAGATACACGGAATGCACACACATCACCAAAACATTCATGGATCCATTAGAAAAAATAAACTCTAGCCCCATATAATCAGAGGGATGTGCTTAGAGCACAGTTCATCTAGGCAGTGCTGGAAGGGTTGCTGGTTCCAGCACAGAAAGACTAAGCTTGAAATAACTAAACTCAATAAAAAATGAAGACATAATGCCCCCCCTCCACTGTGCACAATAAGACCATAACACAAAGATCAAAACAACAATATTAATTTGTTTAAAATATTTCTATGTTGCTAATTTGATCCTGGCAGGGTGTTAAAAAAAAAAAAACTATATTGTTTTTTAATTTTGTTGCACCATCACGTTAACCTGTTGACTGCTAGATGTGAGCTTGATCTTCGAGGCAATCGCTTGCAGCAGGTCATAACACATGGGAATTCAGGCGTAATTTCCTTCGGATGACTTCTCAGCAGTCGCCCCTGGGACTGCCCCCTAACATTACCATGTGGTGTCTGCCTGGCAGGTATAAAAGGGGGAGGTCCCAGCTACTCCTCAGTTCTTTTCAACCATGACCTGCATGCAACAAGTCCTTCTTTGGAGCTCTGCTTACCAGTCATCGACCAGAAAGAAATCTGTTTGGGGTCTTGGCCCTGTACACGGCACCCAGGATTGTGCTTCTGAAAGCGGTTCACCATGGATCCATTGGGGTCTCACTACTTTGAAGAAAAAAAATATATACCAAAAAAGGTAAGTATCTGAGAAGTGGCCCCTGTTATGTTGTGTTTTACACCATTGATGACTGCCGGCTCCTGTCTTGCCTCTGTCGATGGCTCCCCCATCGACAGTGAGTTCTGGAGTACATGAGATGGGGGTAGCTGTTCTGTCATCTTCTACACCGTCAACGACTGCTGGCTCCTCTTGTTCCTCTGTCGATGGCTCCTCCGTTGACTGTGCGATCAGGGGTACCTGAGATGGTGGTCACTGTTCTGTCATCTTCTCCACCGTCGACAACTGCTGGCTCCTCTCTTAAACCTCCATCGCCAGCTGCTCCATTGATGGTGAGTTTGAGGATCAAATTACAGCTTCAAAGAGCTGCCTCATTCCTTCAGTGCTGTCTAGCCATCATCCGTCGATGATGGCTTCAGGACCATTGACGATTCTACTGTCATCGACCTTGCCTTATGGCCCATCGACGATCCTGCAGTCGATGATGATTCCCGACACTCCAACAATTCTGTCAATGCCAAAGGCTTCAGGCCTGTCACCTTTCCCATTGTTGACATCCAGCCTTGCCTCACAGGGCTTACTGCTGACACCCTTATCAATGACCCTGGGGTCCTTTATAGCACCCCTTGTTGGTGGTTACAAGTTTGGTTCCATTGCCTACTTCTATTCTGTCAGTGGTTCCAATACACTCTGTCTGGTCAGCTATGGCCCACTGGCCTGATGGCAGTGATCAATGTTCAGGCTCTGGTACAGACCATCCTGGACCTGACTCAGTCCCCCAACCCCCCTTGGGAGGGGTAGGTTCTGATCTCTGCTGCCTCTCGGCCTTCTTTGGCCTAGCAGATGGCCAGCTCTACCTCTGTACACCAAGGGCATGGACATAGAGGACCCTTTCCAGCAGGACTAGGATCTTGCTGACCTGGAGGACGTGGACGGCATGGAACAAGGGGAATCCCCTATCTCCTCCTCTGCCACCTCCACTGTTCGAGGTGAAACTACCCCTGAACCCCCTTGTTCTCTGCCAGACGACCCAACATTTTTGAACATTATGATCCACATCCAAAAAACGTTTGGATTCAAAGGCACTGCACAACCTGCTTCGAGGAAGCAACTGGCTCAGTACCTGAGTGTGCCAGAATGCCCCACTCTGGTCGTCCCCCCCTCCCCACAGGTGGACACCTTTGAAGAGACTATTATGGCTGCATGGAAGCAACCTTTCAGGATTCCCTCCAATCCACGTAAAGCTGATAGGATTTATCAGACTCTGGTAGATCACCTCTATTTTATGTCTCCGCCTCTGGCAGACTCGGTGATGCTCAATGAAGCAACATGATAGGTCCTCTAGGCCTCAACACATGAGTGCTCAGTTCCCAGATTTTGCATTCAAGAAATTGAATGTCAAAGGGAAAAGTTTTTTTTTTCCTTCAGCTGCCTTGTCTCTACATATACTTAATTACATAGCGCACCTCCAGATATATCAGGAGGATATCTTAAAGGCCTCCCAGGTGACAGTCCTGTCCCTCCCAGCAGGATCTGTCCAGGATAATCTGATGGTAAATCTACTGCAGCAGCTGTATGCCGCCACTTGCTGAGGACCACTTATGATGTCATTGATACGACGGCTCGTACATCCTCAGCTGGGATCTGCCTCAGACAACACACCTGGCTCAGGGTGTTGGACTTTTCACAGGATGTACAGCACTCTATTCTGAACACTCCCTTTAAAGGAGTTCAGCTGTTCAGTCCATAGACCCAAGACATCTTGAAAGATCTGCAGGACTCCGGTCGTACCCTTCCATCAGTGTGACCCTTTACCGTCCAAAAGCCAAAACAGCCTTCAGGGGCTCTTCAAGGGGCCACCCCTACAAGGCCATTCCTTCTGCTCAAAGGCAACCTGCCAACAAGAAAAAAAACTCAGTTACAGTTGCCAGGTCCTAGAAATACTCAGAAACCACGTTACGACCCTGCTGCCCCCAGTAGGGCCAGCCTTCTGCTTGAAGGCCTTTCTCCGGTTGTAGGTCTGGAGACCCTACCCACAGCCATCGGGGGCAGGTTTTTCTGCACCTGTCAGGGTGGCAGGCTATCTCCTCTGACTCGTGGCTCCTGCGACTGATCGAGACAGGACACACACACACACACACACACACACACTGGGGTTCATGGGGATACCTCTTCCGTTACCACCCAGGGTCTTTCACTACCCTCCAGACCAGGCACTTGTCCTATGGACCGAAATTGATGCCTTACTGTCAAAACAGACTATTCAGCCAGTTTCTCATCTCCAGAAGGGTGCTGGATTTTACTCTCACTTTTTTATGGTTCCACAATGGACGGGGATTTGTGCCCCTTTTTGGATCTGAGGTGTCTCAACCTCTACATCACTTACCAAAAGTTCTGCATGGTGTCTCTTCCGACACTTCTCCCTTTGCTGAACATAGGAGCTTGGCTCTGCTCTCTGGATATGAAGTCTACCTCCATATCATGATGTACCCAGCTCACAGACGGTTTCTCAGTTTTATGTTCCAAGGTCATCATTACCAAGTCAGGGCCCTCCCTTTCAGGCATTCCTCCACCCCACGGGTATTTACAAAATGCTTAGTGGCAGTCACAGTGGCCCTTCACAGGGAAGGCCTCTATGTCTTTCCCTACCTGGACTGGCTTGTGAAGGCATCTTCCAGTCAGCAGCTGTCTCTGACACTTTCTCGAACCCTACAGTTGTTCGCACAGGTGGGAATTGGGGTAAACTATCCAAAATCCAAGATGGACCCTACACAAAGCCTCCATTATATCAGAGCTGTACTAGACACCTCTGTGGGTAAGGCATATCTGCCCATAGCTGGGGCGGATGCCCTGATCACTTTGGCGTGCAGGTTAGAATCCAGCAGGTTAGTCTCCACAAGAGACTTCCTTCACCTCATGGAACATTTTGCAGCCACAATACTGACGGTCCAAAATGCCAGGTTACATATGCAGGTCCTTCAGTGGTCCATCAGAGTCCAATGGTCCAAAAATTGGACAATTTTGATGCCCTGGTCCTGATGTGTTCCACAGGTCTTCAAGCTTTAAAATGGTGGAAGACCGGAGACAATCTAATGCGAGGCATGCCATTCTGATCTCTGGTCCTGAGTCTCCTTCTAACTACAGGCGCCTCCTTGATGGGGTGGGGTACTCACCTCCTACACGTCGGTTCCCAAGGATCTTGGATGATGGTGGAGGCATGCCTCCACATCAATGTCTTGGAGCTGACAGCAGTTCTCTATGCCTCACAGGCATTTGGAACTTGCATCCCCCCCGGGTTGCCTGCAAGTGCAATTGGACAATTCTACGGTAGTTCACTACCTAAACAAACAAGGGGGCACCCATTCATACCATCTCTGCAGAGAGTGTCAGTGGCTCATTAGGTTGCACACTTGCCTCTGAGGCCAGGAGAGCAGACGGCTGTGGGTTCTATCCCCACACCAGGCACTTGGGTTAAATCCCAATACTGACACTGTAGTGCAGCATGAAGTGGTGCTGCACTCC
Organism: Neoceratodus forsteri; assembly: GCA_016271365.2. Taxonomy (NCBI): domain Eukaryota; kingdom Metazoa; phylum Chordata; order Ceratodontiformes; family Ceratodontidae; genus Neoceratodus; species Neoceratodus forsteri. The sequence goes on along the minus strand of CM028130.1, from coordinate 1,642,792,919 downwards.
TGAGGTGCTGTCTTTCATATGAGACGTTAAACCGATGTCCCATCTGCCTGTTCTGGTGGTAGTTCAGGTGGATGTTAAAGATCCCATAGCACTTCTCGAAAAGACTAGGGGAATTTCCCCTGGTCCCCTGGCCAAATTTTCCCCCATTCACTAAAAATACCACCAACAGCTTAATCTGGTTCAAGGTCAGTTGGCATTCATCTGTATCCCCCCACCACGAGTAGTGCCTGAAAATAGGCAGAATTTGTCTAGTGCACTTACCCAGTCAACAAAAACTAAATAAATAAATAAAATCGATGAGGGTAAGGCACTGGGCACTCCAGAGACATATTCATCTTCTGGCAGTACTCATCCCAGGGGTGTTGAACACCCTGAACAGATCCTCTGCCCAGGACCATGAGTGGGAAATCTTACCAGATGTTCTGAATGATGACTTCCACTTGTGGGGCCAACCAGAGTTGGACCTATTTGCCACTCCACAAAATGCAGAACTGCCACTTTACTGCTCTCTTGTGTGAGGTCCTGGAACTGTGTGGCAGGACACATTATCTCTTTCTTGGACAGGAAGATTTCTTTATGCCTTCCCGCCCTTTCTACTCGTTCAGAAAGTACTCCTGAAACTGGTCCAGGACTGGGCATCAATGATTCTCATTGCACCATTCTGGCCAAGACAAATTTGGTTCTCTCTCCTTCTACAACTGTTGGAACCAGAGCCTATACCTCTGCTAGTCTGCCAGGCCTTACTGTCCTAGGCACAAGGCTCACTGTTATACCTGGACCTGTGCTCCCTCCACCTGCACACTTGGCTCCTGAGGACATAATCCTTTCATGCTTCAGGGTGTCCCCAGAGGTGGCGGAGGTTCTCCAGGCAGCCTGGAAGCCTTCTACTAGGTCTTCTATTCCCAGAAGTGGAAACGCTTTTCTCTTTGGGCGTCTTCCCTTGATTTAGATCCTTAGGGGTATTCCCCTCAATGCATCTTAGATTATTTGCTCTCATTATCGGAAGGTGGACTGAAATATTCCTCTGTGAAAGTCCACCTTTCCGCTATTGCCACATTTCATTTGCCTGTGGACAAAGTACCTTTTTCCCAGTTGCCACTGATTCAAACCTTTTTAAAAGGTATTCTGCACCTCCATCCCCCAATCAGGGATCCAGTCCCTGTCTGGGTTTGAATATTGTGCTTCATATATTGACTACGAGTCCGTTTGCACCCACTGAAACCAGTGACCTCCATTATCTTTCATAGAAAACTGTTTTTAGTTGCCATTACGTCTGACAGATGTGTTTGAAGTTCCACTAATATGTTAACCTTAAACGACCGGGTGTCTTTACACACTAATCCGGCGTTCTTCCCAAATGTTGTTTCTGAATTTACTTTAAATCAGACCATTCAGTAACCAGTGTACCTTGCGGAGCATCACAATCCAGGGGAAGCCATGCTTCCTCCTCTCGGTGCATGAAACATCGAGCATTTACCTTCTCTGCACTTCACAGTTGCATAAAATCTATGCTAAATATGACACATACTGCCAGAGGCATGGCTGCCTCTACGATGTGTTTCCAGGGCATTTCTGCATTGGATAGCTGCGAAGCCGCCATGTGGTCTCCTGTGCATGCCTTCACCAAGCATTCTGGTACCAGACTTGACTTCTAAGAAGCAGATCAATTTTGGATGGGCTGTCCTACAAGCCTTCATGCTTCACATCCTCCTCCTGCAGCACATAATAACTGCTTGGGAATCTTCCCATGTGTTATGACCTGCTGCAAGAGATTGTCTCAAAGAAGATAGTACAGTTGTGTAAGACCTTACCGTAACAGTAGATCTTCAAGAGTATCTCTTGCAGCAGGTCATGCAGCCCATCCCTCCTTTCCCCTTGCTGTTACTTCAGAAGGGTTCCTTGCTCCTGTCTTTTGTGACTCCACGAGCAGCTACTGTAATTTCCCTCATCAGTTCCCATCAGAATCCTTAGAAATGTTTTCACATTCGATCATTGGGATGGAAAAGAACTGAGAAGTAGCTGGGACCTCCCCTTTTTATACCTGCCAGGCAGATACCACATGGTAGTGTAAAGGGGAGGTCCCAGGGTCGATTGCTGAGAAATCATCTGGAGGAAGTGATGCCTGCAGCTGAATTCCCATGTGTTATGACCTGTTGCAAGAGATACTCTTGAAGATCTACTGTTACAGTAAGTTCTTACACAACTGTACTTTATTACAGTAGGGACTTTCTTTTAAAGATGGGATGGACTTTGATGATTATTATCGGTATCATTATTTTGGCTTTGGAATAAAGTTCATTTATTTTATTTTTTAGATCTGTCATTCACCTCTGTTCTGCCCCCTCACATATCCTTCCAAATCATAAGATTAAGCAGCTGGCAGAAACACATTCCTTTAAAAAAAAAGGTGGTACAACCTTTTAAATACAAATGTTTAGTTTTTAAAACATTGAATTTAGGGACATCAGAACATTGAAATAAATAAATTACTACTTAGGAAAAGCATACAATGAAAATTCAGATACCATCATATGTGGAAGTGTCAGTGGCTCAGAGGGTTGCACACTTGCATCTGAGGCTGGAAGAATAGAAGGACACCAGAGACGTACGGTAAAATAGAGAATAATGGATGGGTGGGTGGTTATAATGAGGATTTTACACACATCCAGGGGTGTGGATGCTACATAAACCTCAAGGCATCCCACACCGTGGGGTGTGTGTAAAATCCAAGTTTTTACTACCCACTCATCCTTTATTTTATATAATTGCTGGGGAGCACTTTCTCACCACAGCAAATTATATAAAATAAAGGTATCATTAGGGAACCGCAGACTGGTCGGGTTTCAGTGCGGTCCGCGGCTCGTGATAAAAAACATTGCTTGTTTGCCAGCCTTTTGGCAGTGGTCGGATTTCCACTTTCGACCCGGGTTCGAGAACGGACCCGGGTCGTTGGAGGGCCAGCCAGGGGAGACGGATGGAGCATCCCATGGACTGCTCTCCTTCTCTGGGGGGAGAGCGAGGAGACTGTCCGGTGCATGAGGGACCTCTGGCATAGACTGGGGGCACCACAAGCAGGCAGCATCTGGACATCAGGGGGGTAGGGTGGGGCAGACGCAGGTCATCATTGCACATCCCCACCTCCAAGCTTACAGGGGGGGAAAACACAGTTGCCTGTGTCTTTATGACGCCCATCTCGCCGCACCTTCATCAGCTGCCAGTCGGCTCCCCAGACCTGACATATGTCTGTGGCACCTTGACCGTGTCGTGGCCTCTACCCTGGGGGGTGTCATAGCAACCAGAGTCTCGGCCATATGGGAGTGAGGAATAAGAGGACCGTGACTGAGCAGAAAGTCTTGACCTTTGGGGCAGACAAAAAAATAATTGCTTGTTTTTCTTTTCTTTTTCTTTTTTTAAAGAAGCAGTCGACATAAAGCTTAGGGTAGTTTGTAATAACTTACCACCGGTGACTGACTCCACCGTGGCGAACTGTGTAGCTCTACAGAACGGTGGCCGATGCTTGAGCTCTGGCTGCACATGCTCAGTGCTAGGGAAACCCAGCACATGTTCGCTGTTATAACCAGCTGGCTATAACGGTGAAATTATAACTGGGTTCCCTATGGGAGAAAGCGTTCCCTAGTTATTATATCCCAGTACTGACACTGTACTGCAGCATGAGGAGAGTGAGGTCCTGAGGTGCTGTTTTTTGGATGAGACATTAAACTGAGGTCCTGTCTGTCTGTTCTGGTGGTGCTCAGGTGGACGTTAAAGATCACATTTAACTTCTCAAAAAAGAGTAGGGTAAATTCCACAGTGTTCTGGTTAAATGTCCTCATTCACGAAAAATACCACCAACAGCTTAATCTGGTTCAGTTTCAATTGGTTTTCTTCTGTATCTCCCACTTCTCCCCAGGACGAGACTAAAAATAGGCAGGATTGCCTAGCCCTCCTTTCCTGGTAAAAAAAAAAAAAAGTATTTTTGGAACTCTTACTTAGTATGAAATGTTTACATCTATGCAACTGCTAAGTCCAATATAGTTAACGTCAGTGAATTCATTGGCTGTGTGTGGATGAGCCTACCACAGAGCCACTCCTCATATCCCCTTCCACCCCTTGCCAAGCAAGCTTACTCCCACACCCCCGCAGGTGTACCTGAGCACCTTCCTGTTGCTGTGGTCACCAATCCACCCCATCCAGTCACTGTAGCTGTCTGATAGCCACTGTGCCATGTGCCGTGATTAAGTCTCCCTTTCTAGGGTCACTCAATTGCGGTCATGCACATCAAGGTATACCCCCCAGCTCGTGACTTCGACTAGCAGTGACAACTTTTACAGTGCATACCTCATCATTTTTTTCTAGGATGTTACAGCGCATCACTGGTCATTTTTTTCAATGATGTCTATCAGTTCTACCAGTGTTTAGCCTTCCTCATAGCCCAATTCTTTCCTTCGGCACAGCTCTTGCAGGTTTAGCAATGTGCATGTCTCATATGACCCAGATATGTCTTCTATCTACTCCTGCTTAACAAACTAAAATTGGTAAAATATGCCCCCTTTTGCAAATCCTGTTCTGTGACTGGACAGATAACCTATATACCGACAAAACTGTTTCAGATCTCACTCGCTGGCTGCAGTTTGTAGCAAACTGGTCTCTTCCAGATACAGCCTGCGATTGTTACCATTTTCAAACCCTATAGATGCCTGTACTCAGTAACTGCCACCACTCAGCATAGACACTCTCTCAGGGTATCTCTAAGTCTGAATCCCTCCAAAGCCACTGCTCACATGCTGCTTGCCCAAGTGCAAATGACCCACCCCTCTCTCTCACAGCTGAGGACACCTTACTTTAGAAACAAAATATGGTAACTGTAGCCTTCTCTTCAGAGATGGGAACACAGCTTTTGTCAGTTATAAAATCAGCTAACTCTGCCTCAAAGAACTCAGTCACAGAAACATGACGTATATAAAAAATATTTACACATATAATACAGGGTACCACACAAAGACCATGAGACACAGTAATGCTACAGAAATAAAATGTTATGAACACAGTAGAAAGAAAACATACAAAAAAAACTTACTGCACTTCCTAATTTTTCCAAAGTAGAATGGCTTACCCAAATAGGACTGCTTGGGGAATCAAGGCAGACACAAATCTTAGATGTTAACTATTCAGAGTCCCAGCCTGACTAACTCTTTCAGGCTCAGGCTGTGCTCAAGATCCTTTGGCTTCCCCCGCACAACATGTCACCCAGTACGCACTCTGATATCATAGATTCAACACTTCTTTTGGGGCTTGGAAAACCTTCCATCTGGAAAGACTGGACCAAACTGGAATCTTGGGTTTCATGGATTGCAATGTCTGTCCATTTGTTTTCCATTCTGTCTTGCACAGCAGGAGTGACTACTCAGTTTATTAGCCAGAGCCCTTCATGAAACATGAAAGGGATTTTTTTTTTCTGTCAGTTTTCCCATTAACAGGCCAAATAAACTGTAATCACTCTCTGGAGCCTCTGGTAGCAGACTTTATCAGACAGTTTTGATCTCTGGTGAAATGCTGACAAGAAGTCTAGCTGAGAATAAATATTAAACACAGAAACATGAAAAAAATTACATAAGAGTTGTTACAATCACATTTCTGTTTCTAAACTGGTTACTCACTTTTTTATTGTTTTAATCATTAGTAAATCATTTACCTACTAATCTTTCAATGAATATTCAATCAATCAAATCTTTATTTATCCAGGCAAATCACCGTTGAGCAAGCTCATTTACAAGGTGGACCTGCATCACACAAGGTCGAAGCAAAGCAAATGATTACAATTATACAAATTAAATGCACATATAGAAAAAAGGTTACATCGCTAAGATACATGTTCATAAGCAGTCATATACATACACATATGCATAGTAACATAGCTGACGGCCAAAGAATGGGGTGGGAAGGAGAAAGGGGGGAAAGGAGCAAATATAATTACACTTAGAGGTGGGAGTTTGGACAAGGACAGATACAATACAGGAAGCCCAAGAGTGCCCTGCCTGGCGGTGGACGGGAAGGTAGATGTGGGGTCGTGGACCAAGGAGGGGGGAGAAGATTTGAGCAGACGACATTAATCGGAGAAGGGAGGTGGATGTATATAGGCAGTCGGCGATCAACTAAGGGCGGTGGAAACAGTTGCAATATTGGGGGCATTAGCATTATAAACTGTAGCTATTGACTTCAGAATGTTATGGTCATGCCCAAATCCAACCCTTGTTTGAAGAACTTTGCAATGCTTGGAGTAGGTATTCTCTAAACAGATTTTAGATACCTTTAGCCACTTAGGGCCTATCCATCAAATGGGACAGCATACTGTATATACAATCCAGGCATTGGCAGCCCAGATAGCTCTACACAATGATGCCATGCAATGCACATTGTTCACTGGTGACATTCACTGTCCCAACAATCCCTGACCATGTGAAGATATCACTTCAGGAAGACTGGGGCTAACCCAGGGGAAGTTATTTTCCAGATTCGGGCACAGGGCTTCAAATAAGCCCAGTCTAGTCACAAAGTGGTCCCCTGTATTTTTCCATTTTAACCCCTTTGGTCCCCCTGCCCCAGTCCTGATATTGGAATTGTGGTGATTGCATCCTTCGTCTGGTAGGAAGGGCAGATATTAGGCTGACAATTTTTTGGTGCATTCACTTCCAAGATTGCATTAAAATACAAAGTTCTGTCAGCCCGGTGGCACTGAGGGTTGAGGCGCTGGACATCACAACTCACTCCACGCTGATAACCCAGGTTTGGGAGCAGACTCGGGTCACCAGGGGTCAGCCGGGGAGGAGAGGATTGAGCATCCGGAGGACTGCTCTACTCTCCTGGGGAAGGAGGGTAGTGCACCCTGCAGCTCTGGTGGCTCCCACTGGAAACTGGGAGCACCGCAGCAGCAGGGGCACATACATGGGGCAGGGGGTGTCGGCAGACATCCTGTGCACAGGTGCAAAAGCACACCTGTCATGTGCTGGATGTCAGTGCATGTCCATGCTCCCAGGACACGTAAAGTGGAAAACCCCTGGTACCTGGGTAGGCAAAGGCGGGACCGGCACCCACACTCATCATAGGATCCTTCCATCTGGCTCTCACCCTCACTTCGGTCACCATCTAGATAGAGCGCCGGAGGAGTTGGCGGTCCCACCTTGGGGGACTTAGAGCCGGGGGGCTGGTAGGTTGGGGTGAGGCAAGAGAGTACCCTGGGATGGGGGTTGGACTGGAGGATTTCAGGCAGAGCAGAAGCATGCCGTGCCCAGTGGTCCACACTGGGGAGAGACCTAAGGGGCCAGTGAGAGGAGGGCATAAATAAAGTCTACAAAAAAAAAAAAAACATGCAAAGTTCTACTCAGATTCAGTCCAGGCTACCTAAAAGATTTCACAGCTTGATACTGTCCAGCCCATACACTCTGTTCCACTGAGACTGAGCTATTGACTATTCTTAGATCCTGGTTGAGGCAGAGGATGGACAGGGCTTTCTCTGTTGCTGCTGTGTGCATTTAGAATGCCCTTTCTATTAATCTGTGGTGCATCCCTTGGGAGAGGCATTTAAGAAGGGACATAAGTTGCATCTTTTGTAAACAGATTTTTGGATAACATTTGGGCATAGAGAGTCTTCAGCGTTCAGTTTTTCTGTTGGTTTATGAATTTCATAGGCTTTACAATCTCTGCTTTTCTACCATTTTGTAACTTTATAGAACCTAGCAGCAAGCAAATTATAGAAGTGATAGCAGCCATTTTAGAGACACTGTTGTATTAGAGCAAAAAAAACCCCTGCAATTTATTTCCTTTATGTCTGCTCTCCCTCTCTACACCTGCTAAGTTTCTCTCACTCTCTACCCACACCCCCATACCATTCGCAGACCCCTGGTGCCTCGCGCCCCTGCTCTTTCTCACTTCTTTTGTTCCCTGACTAAAGCGACCTGTCAGCCCACTGATTAATGCCTCTTTAACTTGGGCACATCTCCTTTTCTCTTCCCCTAAGGCGGCGGCCCCAATCTGAGGCACACCCATAGCCAAAAGCCACAGCTAAGAAGCTGAAAGGCTGCACCCTCTCCGACCGACTTCCCACATGCCAGCAACCCAGAAGCAAGCAGCCAGGTATGGCTACCACTGACTCCTCGCTCCTCTGGGCTTGGTTTCTCTGCCCGGTGCTCTGATTGGTCATCAGAGTAAGCACTAAGTCACTGATTGGCCCATCTACAAAACCCTGCTAGACTGCTGTTTCTGCCTGCCACCAGCTGTTCGGCGCTTACAATAATTGTCAATTTTAAATCTATATTTTCTCCCACCCCACCCACCCACCCCAGCCTCTATTAAATACTCAGTAGCCCACCTCCTCCTCTAGCTCCCTCCTACATTTGCACCCCTCATCGATCTGGATCCTTAAAGTGATACAGCCACCGTTTCAACCACCATCCCCAGCTACTGTTAACAGTTTTTTCTCAAGCTAGCTGAGGCTCCTCTAAAATGGGCTTTACCTAAATCCTGTTCTTTGAAACCTACCTTGTCGCTGTTGGCCCTTGTGACCGACTTGGTCCTCTGCCTCCTCTACCAGAACCATATTATGAAATCACTGGTCAGTCTACAGCGACCACGGCAACTGCCTCATTAGGTAACTAGCCTTATTCCCCTATACCACCAACAAGCAAGGCCACCCACGGACACCCCTAACTACGGCACCCTAACAATTATGTCACCAGTAAAGGGACTGCCGTTGGCTACCCAGCTCTCATCTGGTAAAGACAGACAGCGGAAGATATGAGCAACAATAACCATTAGCCTCTCAGCCAGGAAGGTGATGTTCATGCACTGCTCTTATCTGGAAATATACATGCCAACCCAGGACCCCTAACTGTGCCAGGCGCTGGAAGGATTTAAGGTTAAAGGCCTGAGAATAGCAGCAATGAATATCTGTAGTATAACTGCCAAATATGAGCAGCTCCAGGCATGGATGACCCACCGTGACCCCGATATTCTCTACCTCACTGAGACCTGGTTGTCAGTCAAGATAAAAGAGAATGAAATAGCACTTGACGGGTACCAAGCCTTTAGGATCGATAGAAAGGTGGTGGATGCCTCCTCTACACCAGGGAAACACTCAACTGCACCGCCCTCCCAATTACTGAAGTGGCGGATGATTATGAAATATTAGTAGTGAAATCACAGGTCGGACAGAATGGCAAGACTTTAATCATTGCCTCGGTCTATCTTCCCCCCAAAAAAGCCAGAGAGGGCCTCTCCAAAGTCCTGGAAGCAATGGCCACTCTCCCTAAGGACCCTAAACTCATCATCACAGGCAAGTTTAACATTAACTGCACTGGCAATGAATCAACCCCCCTCAAGAGCATGGTTGCTAGTTCCCACCTAACCCAACTTGTCACCAGTCCCACCAGATGGAACCACAAGACAAGCAATGACACCCTCCTTGATTGACTTCTCTCAAACTCTCTGTCGAGGATCTCTTAAGTGACCACTCTCCAATCACATTCTTGTGGTCCTACAAAGTCAGTAAACCCCCTCCCATCCTAATAGAAAGTAGGGTCCTGAGGAAAGGCAAACTCTGATCACTTATCTCAGCCGTCTCCATGCACAACTGGTCTCCTATTGACCTGGCATCAGATCTTGACCAAGCCCTTAGATACTTTACTGATGGATTCAATACCATATGCAACTTCTTTGCCCCTCTGAGGAAAAGGAAAATCTGGGGGAATAAGAATGGCTGGATCACAGAGGAACTCCTAAGATGCAAGAAAGGGACAGCCTCTGGTCAAAAGCTAGGTCCTCCCGCAGCACACATGATTTCCAGTGCTACAGAGCCACAAGAAATCACCGCAATAACCTCATCTGACAAGCTAAAGCCAGCTTCCATAAGGAGCAACTCAGCAACACATGGGGTGACAGTAAGAGGTTCTGGGAGAATGTCAAAAGCCTCCTCAGGAAGGATAATAAACAAGACCCACAACTGTTCAACATCAATAGCTCCCCCATAACTGACCCACTTCTTATTGTGGTACCATTCAACGTGCCCTTCACTGACCTCACGTCGGTTCTACCCTCCCCAACTTCCTGCTCCCAACTGATGATCAACCCAGCTGCAAGCCACGAATGAGCCCCAATCCAAACTTCTACTTCAAGAGAGTGTCAGTAAAGGAGGCCCTAAAACACGTAAAAAAAGTGCTCGGCAGAACCAGAACGGGCAGTGATGGGGTTGACGTGAAACTTCTATTCCTCATATTTGATGTTACCATCATGCCAATAACTAAACTATTTAATAAGTCTTTGCCACTTGCCAAATTTCCTGGAATCTGGAAACAGGCCCTAGTGACACCTGTGTTCAAGAACGGAGACAGGACATGCATATCCAACTACAGACCAATCTCCATTCTCTCCCCCATCCAAGGCACTGGAAAAGATTGTGGCAGAGCAACTCACGGAATACCTCAACAAATACCAACTACTTTGCCTGAACCAGCATGGCTTCAGGCAGAATCATAGCACTACTACTGCCCTGATGGAGTACATGGATTACACGCACAAAGCACTGGATGAAGGTCAAATAGTGGGGTCAGTATTTATTGACCTCACCAATGCCTTCGCACTGTTAACCACTCCTACTACTGGCTCAGCTGCAGAACCTGGGGGTGGTAGACAATGCTGCAGACTGGTTCCAGGAGTACCTGTCCCACAGAACTCAACATGTTAAAGTTGGACAAACCGTGTCCAGCTCTATGGCAGTCTCATTGGTGGTCCCCCAGGGATCCATACTGGGGCCCATACTCTTCAGTCTTTTCCTGAACAATCTCCCTAAAGCATGTGACACTAAAATTATCCTCTACACTGACGATGCGGTACTTATAAACAGCAACTCACACCTTGGCGCTCTCCAATCTGCTCTATAGAGCTCTTTCAACAATCTAGAGGACTGGTTTTGCAAGCAGAAACATCTATTAAATTATAAAAAGACCAAGACCATGATTATATCCAGTCCCTAGAATAAAAAGAAACTCCCCTCCCTCGTCATTTCCAACAAAGTCAGTTTCCCGCTGGAACAAGTGAACTCATTCAAATACCTGGGGGTCACCCTCGATAACACCCTCTCCTTCACCCTATACGTCGACTCGGTGATCAAGATGGTCAGCTCTAAGCTGGGTGTCGTCTACAGGCATAGGAAATACCTCACTTGTGAGGCCCTCCGCCTTTCAGTCTCCAGCTCCATCCTATCGTCCATTGATTATGGCCTGGTTGTTTATGGTGCAGCCACGGATACGGCACTCAAGAGGATACATACTACTCTCAACAAAGCTTGCAGGCTCACCTTGGCTGCCGACAGATATATGCACACCTGCTCTCTGTATGAACAGATAATGTGGCTGACACTAGGGAACAGGATCAAGCTCCAAACCTGTCTCCTCGGTAAGAAGGCACTAATGGGCAAAACACCCCCTTGTGTTTCTAATATCTTCTCCCGACTGCCTCCATCTATGACACTAGAGGTAGTATGCTGGGATCTCTATTGAAACCTTTTCACTGAACTGCTCTTGGACAACGCGCCCTCACGTACAGGACCCCCAAATGGCTTAATGAAATCCCTGGGCCCATTCAAGCTTCCATGAGCCATTCACACTTTAAAACTGGCCTGAGGCAACACCTTAACTCAAGCACAAAATGTGACCACTTCTGAAGGCTGGACCACTCCCCTCCCTCTGCTTACCAATCCTCCCATCTGGCTGCCTGCTGCACCCTGCTCCCCTGCAAAGCGAGTGTCAGCTCCTGGAAAGGTTGACTGTTCCTGTCCCGTCAGCCTTACCTTGACCTCCCTCCCCCCATCCCTCCTCCCCACCTTGCTCTCCTCTTATCCCCTTACCTTTATCCATCCTCATTTCCCACCTCCCCTTCTGCACTTCCACAACTTCACCCCTCTTGACAAAGCCTCTTAGGAGATTGCTCAGCCTTCTCTTTACTGACTCCTCATCCCCTTAGAAGGGATCCTCTCCCTCCTCTCTCCTCTCTTCCCCAAGTGCCACATACCTCTTAATTTTATACTGACACTGTACTAAGCCATGGTAATAGTAATTGACTCTGTAACACTGCAACGTAATGTAAGATATCTACCCAGCCTGTCCAGGTGATGCTTGTTTGCCCAATGTCTGTTACCTTGACGTGGAACCTTTGTAAAAGAGCTTGTGCTCAAAGGTCTTTTCTGAAAATCAAATAAATTAATTTTGTGACAAGTTGTCTTCTTTTATTTTTGTAAAATGTTTTTATCAGTTTTCTGTGACTCTACAGTACCCAGACCCTCTGGAATTGGGCACAATACAGATTTTCCTTGCCTTACCTGATGCTAATGCTGCTCTGATGTTGTACCAGTATGGAAGATGGTAGCACCCTCTAGTACTGGTGGGCAAGTAAAAGCCAAGGATCACAGGGGGAGGTTGTGCTCCCCCAGCTGCTAACCGGCTCCATGGTTGCATTACCTATGGCAGCCACTAGGGTTGCCTGGAGTTAAGTTGGGGTTTTGTTCAATGGTATTTACACTGCACAAAAGAACCACATTAAACTATTTTGCACAGAGCAATGCCACTGAATATTGGGTAATGCGCATATTCAGGGCCATGCCCTCACCTTGTCCGCACACATGCATTATGTTTTGCGTGGGAGCTAACCATCTTTGCCTGCGCAACAGCCCCTTCTGAATATACAGCTGCAGGCTCTATGAAGTCCTCTCCAGCACGCCGAGGACGCCGCCCTGGACCCCCCATAATTGCCCTTCTGGATATGTGTCTCGGGAGGGGGTGACAGACTTCCCCTTCCGCCCCACCACAGGGGGTAATCCATTGGGGAATAAGGGCTTGGGGTACCAGGGGAGGCACTGACTGGGATCCTGGAGGAGGGGCAGATCTCCTGCTCACAGGGGCGAGGAGAATAAACAAATAATGGAAAAAAAATCTAAAACCCTGGTGTGGTTCTTTCAACCTTTGGAGCCTTAGCACAAACTTTGTGTTTGCCTACGATTTTCTGCTTGGCTGCGGTCTCCGGTTGCCGCCTTCCTTGCAGATGTCTGAAAAAAAAAGTTTACACAGCCAATGAAATCACCAACGTTAACTATATTAGACTTAGCAGTTGCATAGATGTAAACATTTCATACTAAGTAAGAGTTCCAAAAATTTTTTTTTTTTTTTACCAGGGAAGGAGGGCTAGGCAATGCTGCCTATTTTTAGTCTCGTCCCAAGGATAGGTGGGAGATACAGAAGAAAACCAATTAAAACTGAACCAGATTAAGCTGTTGGTGGTATTTTTCGTGAATGGGGAAACTTAACCAGAACACTGTGGAATTTCCCCGACTCTTTTTTGAGAAGTTAAATGCGATCTTTAACATCCACCTGAGCACCACCAGAACAGGCAGTTTAATGTCTCATCCAAAAAACAGCACCTCAGGACCTCACTCTCCTCATGCTGCAGTACAGTGTCAGTACTGGGATATCATAACTGGGGAGCGCTTTCTCCCATAGGGAACCCAGTTCTAATTTCACCGTTATAACCAGCTGGTTATAGCAGCGAACATGTGCTGGGTTTCCCTAGCACTGAGCATGTGCAGCCAGAGCTCAACTCCTCAGCGTCGGCCACCATTCTATAGCACTACACAGTTCGCCGCGGTGGAGTCAGTCAGTGACTGTACTTAGCCCAGGGAAGCCAGCGGGGCCAGCAAACAAAGAATCAGTGCTTATATAAACTCTCATATGCACTGCATGCTATTGAATCTCCCACTGCTGCCTACTGCTGTGATGTCAGCTGCTGGGGATGCTGGGATTTGTCGTAACAGAAGATGTTACCCTAGAGGTAAACAAAATTAGTCTGATACAATTTACTATACTACAGTAAACAGTAAGTATACCAAGATGTTTTTGCGCACATAATGCACGTTGGGACCAGCCCCACACGAGTGTGGGACCCTTGGTGCTGACTGTTACCCTTTAATCTGGCAAGCTTTTGTGAAAGAGTGCATGGGAAGAGGAGTCACCAGCGGAAGGGAAAAAGTGGTTCTACCACTATATTGATCACTGGTGAGACCCCACTTGGAGTACTGTGTCCTGTTCTGGAGAACACATCTCAGGAAGGACAGAGACAGGGTAGAGGCTGTCCAGGGGAGAGCAACTAAAATGGGCTGCGTGAGAAGCCCTCTGAGGAGAGACTGAGGGATCTCAATATGTACACCCTGAAAGAGAGGAGGGGGGCATGACAGAGACCTATATGTACCTCAGGAGAGTGAATAAGGTGCAGATGGGGGGTATTTTTCAGAAAAGAAGGTGCACAAGAACAGGGGGGCATGCAATGAAGCTGGAAAGGGAGACATTTAAGAGGAATGTGAGGAAGTACTGCTTCACTTAAAGAGTGGTGGACACCTGGAAAAGTCTTTCAGCAGAGGTGGTGAGGGCTAAAACAGTGGTGGGCTCCAAGCATGCATGGGATAGTCACAAAGTAATCTTGGTAGGAAATTGGGGGGGGGGGAGTAGCCAGATATCAGGTGGGATCTGTAGTAACAGAATAGGCAGGGACAACATGGGAGAATGAGTGTGCTAAGCAGTCCCTATCTGTTGACAAATTATGTGTTTCTGTGTTAGCATCCATCAATGCCTTCTGGTAGTTGTACTTCGCTCTGCATCCACCCTACTAAATATTGTAAAGGGTAATCCTCTTTAATTCCCTAAGGGACACCCACCACTCATAGACGCATGGCCCAAGTTCAGCTTTCCAAGACCTCCATCTTTGTAGACATCTGTGAATTCTCTGTGGTCAGCTTAGCTACTTCTGTTACTGTTTGAGTGGAGAGAATCCACTGCAGCAACTGTAGTGCATAAAGATTTGAGCTGTGTGGGCTGGCGACAAGCGCAACAGTAGAGTTACTGCTTACCATCTTGATTATTGAGTTACTTTTGCACCCCAAGCCTGGTGCCGACCTGCAAAACTGGGTCGGGTGTCCTTTGGATGCCTCCTGCCTCAGGGAGGGAGGGCACCTCCTTCCACTGCATGACCAGCCCCTGGTGAACCAGGGGAAGGGGGTATCATGCAGAATGAAATAAGTGGTCCCTCTGGGTGACCTCATGTCGGCATGCACCCAATCACCTGGCAAGCACCACAGAGGTGTTGTCTGCCCAGAGAGGGGCCTGCTAGGGAGTTCTGAAGGTAGGGAGGGGATTACCCATCCTTCTGATGGCCCTAATAGGTGGATGCCGGATCACCTCTCAGGATCACGTCCTATGATGAGATAAGGGGAGGGCTTAGCAGGGGATAAAATACCCCCCGAAGCACGAGGCAGATGAAGCCACCCTGCCCCCCCCCCACTCTACAGCAGGGTCACGTTGGCTCCTCCTTATAGGCCCTTACTGTTGAGTGAAGTATCTCCTTCTGGCTTGTGGGAACCTGGGGGTCCCAACTGCAGTGGATAAGCCATGGGTTACGGTCAGGGTATCTGGGGAAGGTTGCTCTAGCAAATGCTGGTGGTGGGTAGGACCACTGAAGGACTCCTGCAGCTGGTATAAGGGCTTGGGTAGGTGGAAGGAAGTCCCAGCAGCTGGAGGTGAAAATGAGGGATAAAAATAGAAAGTCAAAAAAAAAAATTTTAGCTGAGTATCTTGGTTTTTGGGGTGCTGCAAAATGCACTCATTTTTCATGTCCATCGCCTACACGGCTTCCAGAACTACTGTCCAAGGCAGCTACATTCCCCCAGCCTCCAGCTTTCCCTTGCCTGAGCTTGTTGGGGGCTCTGTCGACAACTGCTGCTGTGGTGGATGCCTGGAACGGCCTTCCTGGGGAGGTTGTGGGGTCAAAAACAGTGGGGAAATTCAAGAATGCAGGGGACAGACATAAAGCAATTCTAGTGGGGGGTAGGAGGAGGTAGGCCGTTGGTTAACTAGTATCTGCAACTTATCCAGTAGGTAGGGAAATGGGCAGACTGGGTGGGCCAAGCGGTCCTTATCTGCTGTCAAAGTCTATGTTTCTATGCTTCAGACCTCCTCTAGTAGCTCACTTTGGTCTGACCACGGGAGCTTTTGGCTAGAAATGATTGGCTGAGAGTACTGTATCCAAGTGTTACACTTTTGCTACTGAAAAAGTACATTTGCACAAGTTTTTAAATTGAATTTAGAATAGATTAGCAGGAGCCTATGTTAAGCACATCCTGTCAGGTCTCTGGCTCACTAGCACCCTTCCATTTTATATGTTGTCTTCAGCAACTGCACAACAATGTTGTGGTAGATTGGTGTGGAGTAGCAGGTTTTGAAGGTGCGGTCGTTGTGCCAACAGCGCTACTGTTTTTCAGGCTGGTCTCTGTGGCACGAATGAAATAGCATGATGTCTATGAGAGCACTGCAGAAGTGTACCACCAACTTGAAACAGTTTCGCTGCTGCATTGAGGGAGCTTCCTGTCACTGCAGGGCATGCGTTCCCTGGCGTAATATTTCAAAAAACATGGTGGCAGCTGTTGCCGTCTGCCTCTCACAATTCCCAGCAAGTCTACTTCGGGGGTTCCCAATCCCCCTGTCAGCATGTCCCCTTCCCAGTTCAATTGGTTTGCCGATGGGGGAGCCCAATCCCCTTTGGCATATTGTCCCCCTACTTTAATTTGTCTGCTGAGGTGCCCAATCCCCTTGGCATCATGCCCCCCCAAACACAGACACGTTTTCTTTGCCGATGGGGTGCCCAATCCCCGTCCGCTCCAGTACCCCTAAAACACCCAGGTGGCACACTGGGAGCCCACCCCAGTGTGCCCAAAGCAAACCTGAAAAAAAGAAAACCTTCCCGTGAAGTGTTTTTTATTTTTAATCACCTGTAAACAAGAAAACAGTCCCTTGCTGTCTGTTGTAGCCCCTCCCCCAACCCGCACACACCCTCTGTGCACCCCACCTCCCCGCACCCCCCTCACCCTATACTTACTTCCGGAGCCTGGCACAACGATCTTCGGTGGAGTGGGAACATGTCTGCACTCTTCAAAGCCGACAGTGAACTGAAGAAATGCCGGTAAACTGTATAATGGCATCAATGGAGGGGGTTCAACTTAGGTGGATATCTTGGCCATTTTTGTGACTTTTGGCTCCAACTTTTCAACATGGGGTTCTTGGGACCCCACCTCATGAACTCAGTCACTGTCACGTCATTATTCAGTCTCAAAAGGTGATTTTGCGATTACTGTGCGGAATCACATTTTGGGACTAATTAATGAAATGACAGTGTCACTCTTTATGAGGTGGGCTCCCAAAAAGCCTATGTTGCAAATTTGGTGAAAAAATTCCAAAAAATGACTGCGTTATGAGTGTGCGTTGTGCAGTTTCCATGCATGCTCATAAGTTCAAGAATTTTTTATATTTTCACTCCAGATTTTCAACATTGCCATTTTTTCACACCTCCTTATGAAGAGTACAACTGTCATTTTTCACATCCTGCCTGAAATGTGTTTTTGCACATCTGGGCTCAGATATTCAAACTGCGCCAGGCTGTGGCACAAGCCTGGGCACAGCGCAACTTAGCTGCGCAGGGGCGTTGACTGGATGATATTCAACAGAGCTGCGTCATGGCTCAGCATCATTGAATTTTGCACCCTGGCCACCTGCAGTGCACATGGTGCAGTGGCACTGCGCCAGTGCAAGTGGCCATAGTGAAGCAGGGGGATGCGCTAGCGCAAGTTCCATTGCGCTAGGCGCAACAACCACGATATTCAAAAGTGCACATGCAAATGGGGCCATAATGTATGCAAGGCACAAATGGGGCCATTTACATGTCATTATGGCCCCATTTGCATGCAGGTGCACCGAGCCCCGGCGACTTGCCAGGCAGCAGCCGTTGGGGACCGACGCCCTCTGCAGTGCAGCAATGTGCCCCACAGCCCGATCACGGGCATTTGTAAAATAAGAAAGATTCCAATATCCCTGGTGGTCCAGTGGACCGCTGTCAGCCCGATTGCGGGCATTTGTAAAATAAAACCGAATCCTATATCCCTGGTGGTCCAGTGGACCGCTGTCAGCCCGATCGCGGGATTAAGTAAAATAAATATGGATCCAATATCCCTGGTGGTCCAGTGGACCACTGTCAGCCCAATTGCGGGCTTAAGTGTAATAATAAAGATTCCTATATCCCTGGTGGTCCAGTGGACCCCCTCCCACCACCTACTGATCCCCACTGCCCTCTCCCCTGGTCAGCGGCAGGTGGCAGCACCCACCGTCTGCTGCCCGCGCCCGCCGACTGACACCATCGGTAGGGCTGTATGCCCATTGGCCCGCAGTGTGAGCCAATGGGTGTGCAGCCATACCGTACTGCCATTCCAGACATGTGAATGTGGACCAGTAGGCGTACAGCCCTACCAGCGGTGTCAGTCGGCAGGCGTGGCAGGCGGGTGGGGTGCTGCTGCCCGCCGCTGACTGGGAGGCGGGCGGTGAGGATCAGTGGGCAGGTGGGGAAGGGGTCTGCTGGACCACCAGGGATATGGAATCTTTATTATTACTAAACCAGCGTCGAACGACAGCGATCACTAGACCACCGAATGGAATCTTTATTTTACTTAAGCCGTGATCGGGCTGACTAGCGTCCACTGAACCACCAGGGTTATATAGAAATCTTTATTAGTTTACTTAAGCCCGCTATCAGTTGACAGCGGTCCACTGACCACCAGGATATAAGATTCTATTTTTACATACCAATGCCCGCGATCGGGCATGGGGGGGTGCCACCATGGAGGTGCAGCGAGCTCGGGTGGCCACCCACAGGGTGGCAGCTGCCATGTTCCGCCCTGCAATACAGCAGCTCACCTGTGGGTGGCCGGCACGTTCTCCTTTTTAGATAAACCTTGTGCGAGGCGCCAAGTAGGGTTGCGCATGCCGGCTCCAGCACATCCCGGGCTGAATAGGGATGTGCAGAGTATGCATGGTACCTCCTACCTGTGCCTGCATACATGCTGATGTGTCGGTGCATGGGATTTGCGCCAAGGTGACACATTCCCGTTTGAATATCGCGACTGGCAGCGATCAGTGGGTTGCTCATGGTGCAACACTGTTGCACCATGCGCAACCCTTTTGAATATCTGAGCCCTGGTGCACAATGGCGCAGTCACTGTGGGAAATCAACATTCGGGACAGATTAAGGAAATCATAGTGACACTGTTTATGAGCAGAGGTCCCAAAATGCCTGTGTTGAAAATTTGGTGAATGAATTCCCCAAAATGACTGTGTTACGAGCATGCATTGCACAGTTTCCGCGCACACTCGTAACTTCGAGAATTTTTTATATTTTCACTTCAGATTTTCAACATTGCCATTTTTGCACACCTCCTTATGAACAGTACAGCTGTCATTTTTCATATCTAGCCCAAAATTTGTTTTTGCATATTTGGCGCACAATGACGCGGTCACTGTGGGAAATCAATGTTCGGGACAGATTAAGGAAATCATAGTGACACTATTCATGAGCAGAGGTCCCAGAATGCCTATGTTGCAAATCTGGTGAAAGAATTCCCCCAAATGACTGTGTTACGAGCTTGTATTGCGCAGTTTCCTTGCACCCGTAACTTCAAAATTTTAAATATTTTCATTCCAGATTTTCAATATTGCCATTTCTCCACACTTCCTTATGAATGGTACAGCTGTCATTTTTCACATCCAGCCCAAAATATGTTTTTGCACATCTGGTGCAAAATGGCATGGTCGCTGTGGGAAAGCAACATTCGGGACAGATTAACAAAATCACAGTGCCATTGTTCATGA
The DNA here is from genome assembly GCA_016271365.2 of Neoceratodus forsteri. Lineage (NCBI taxonomy): Eukaryota > Metazoa > Chordata > Ceratodontiformes > Ceratodontidae > Neoceratodus > Neoceratodus forsteri. Next base: position 1,642,773,141 of record CM028130.1, on the reverse strand, counting down.
GCAAAGGTCCCAAATGCTTTCATGAGGTGGGGTCACAAAAAGCCCATGCTAAAAATTTGGAGTGCAAATACCAACAAACTCCTGGGGCATTAGGGTTTCTAACCATAACGTCCCACCCTGTAGAGACTGACAGGCACCAGAGGTGTGCCTTTGGATTGTCGGCTGTAATGCCCACACCATTCTACCCCCCCACCCTTCAGCAAGTGACAGGCATCAAGGTGTGCCTTGGACTCTTGGCCCCAAAGTTCACCCCATTCTCCTATACTGCACCCATCTCAATGCATTTCCTTATGGAATGGGGTGAGCATAAGGCCCGACGACCCCAAGGCGCAACGCAACACTTGTCAGAGTCTGCAGGATAGGGTGAGGTGAAATGGCATGAGCATTATGGCAGACAACCCAAAGGCACACCTCAATGCCTGCCAGTCTCTGCAGGGTGAGGTGGGGTTGACGTCAGTTCCATACTTCACTGCCATTTCTATTATGCATCTCTCTAACTCCTGCACTACCACTGCCCACGTCAGCAAGACATCATTCAGCATTGGCAAATGCTTGTTTTGTTTTTGATACCAGATACGATACACCCGGCATATATATGCCTATTTTCAGGCACAACCTGGAAGAAAAACAGAACTTACGTTATCAGCACAAAAGAACTTACATCATCAGCACGATAATGATAAAAAATGTAAAACTGAAAAAAGATAGCAATATGGAGTCACACGGCACTATAACAGGGAAAATATTACTGCAAAATCAAACAGTAGCAAGTGCAGATGTAAGAACTTACAATGCATAATGAAATTGAAAAAGGAAACAAATACATTTCTTCCTGGAATGAAATATGAATATGAATGTAAATGAGTAACACTGAGTGAGTTTGGGGAGAAAATAACACAAAATACAGCAGTGATGAGAAATAATGTGTAATTTACATCAGTGAGGTGAAAATACAGCCACAAGTAGTTTTTGGGTGATAAAAGGAGCAGAGAAATGGCTTAGCTTAACATTAAATGGCAACTGGCTTGGCAAAAGTGAGCAGAGACTCATTAGTGGTATCAGTGGGAAAAGTGCACAGTGCTAGCACAGATTTGACCTAATCTCCTAGACCTAAGAGGGGGCAGGAGTAAGGGCCTGGTAGGCACATCGAAACCATTAGTGCCTTGCAAAAAAAATCAAGTGACTAGGGGAGAGGTGTGAGTTAGGAGGAAGGGAATTCCCATTATACCCCTTACTTAGCGTCATATGGCATCAGAACCATCCATTGCTTAACCTGACCCAAAATTGTGGCATCAGATAGAATGAGTTAAGCTGAGGTATAAACTGAGAAAGCCAGTTTCTTAAGGCCAGTGGAGTACCCATGACCTGAAGGAGAGGCTGACAGCTCACAGCTTGGAAAGCGTACCCCTCTTGGGCTATTGAAAGCCAGGCAGCAGGGGACAAACAGAAAACTCAGGTTACATGAGTGGAGAAATTAAGGGAAGTGTTTAGTGTTACACCCAGGTATTTGAAACTGCTGACATCCTCTGGAGGGATCCATCAGTGCAGGTTAAGGAGAGCTTAGAAGAGATGACACAGAGCTTTGGCTTGGAGCCAGAAAGCATGGCCTTAGTCTCCTTGCAGTTTAAGATTAGTTTACTTGCCAATAACCAAGACTGAATGAGTTCAGAAGAGTCTGTGAGGGATTTTGGGATGGCGAGAACAGGCACAGCACTGTAGTGCGGAACAAGGTTATCTGTATACATCAGGTAGCTGCAATAGAAGGCCACATCTGACAGACTATTGATGTAGATAAAGAATAGGAGTGGGCCAAGGATGGAGCCTTGGGGAACATCAATAGTTATATCAGTAGAGCTGGAGATAACCAAGTGAAGCTGTTTCCTACTGATTAGGTAGCTGATAAACTAGGCAATGGTGGGGGGGGGGGAAGGAGAGGACACCAAGGGAGATTAGCTTGTTCTGGAGGAATGACTGATTGACCAGGTTGAATGCCTTTGTAAAGGCTGATAAACACTGCACCAGATAGGAGCCCATAGTCCATAGCTTTGCTTGTGTCATTTGTTAGTTTGGCCAAAACTGTTGAAGCGCTTTGTTTTTTCCTGAAATCATGCTAGCAGGAGGACAGTACTTGTTGCACTTGACTCTGTGTCACTGAGCTGTGATACCACAATACTTTCTAGGACTTTAGAGAGGACTGAGTGTATAGCAGTGGGGTGATGTTTGTCCATGAGTCTGGTGTCACCAGCTTTAAAAACAGGGGTGACTTTGGCAGTCTTCCAGTTCAACCAGCTACATGCAGTGTTATGAACCCTGGCTTTGACCCAAGCCAAATCCTTTTGTTTATGTAGTTTAAATAGGGCAGAAGAATACCAGGAGTAGAACATCCTTTAAGTCTGGTTGACTTCATAGGAAAATGCTTATTCTAGATTTTTGTAAATTCCCAGGCTTCATTAACAAAAGGGAATTAGGAACAGCCAATCCCAGTTAATAGAGTCAAGATTATTTGCAGAGTGTATATAATTAAAATTTTTCATGGATCTAAAATGAACTTAGCGGGAACTTTGATAAGGGATATTTTTCTTTTACATGTTATAATTGTATGATCATGGAACTTATCAGGAAGAACAGCTGTTTCAACAATGAGTTCAGGCTTAGAAACAAAAATTAAGTCAATAACTGAAGAACTGTTCAGATCTGCTAAATTAACCCTAGCAGTTGTTTTATTGTTTTACTCAGATGAGCAACCCAGAATTCACTGATACGTTTTTAAGTAACAATGTTTTTTTTAGCTCTCCAATCTAAAGTCCCCAATGATAACAACTTCATGGAACTGAGTAAGTGAGAAAGAGAATCTTATGAAACAGCTAAAGGGTTCGATTGGGGTGGTTTATACTGATAAGAAATAGCCAATTACTTTCAACTAGGAAACAAACTTTTGATAACTACTGCACCATTTAAATCAATTCAGGAGAAAGAGAAAGTGCAAGATGTTTTGTTCCAAATTCATCCTGGGTATAAATTAAACCACCACCTTCTCTTTAGTTTTGTTCAGAACAAAGGGTGAACAACCAATAAAACTAATCTCCAAAGAAGAAACTCAAGGGGGCAACCAAGATTCAGAGACTGCAGTAAAAGCAGGAGAATTTTAAGATGGCCAGAGATATAAATACATCAATTTTAAGAACAAAAGACTACACGTATTAATATGGATGAAACAGAGACCACCTTTAAAAATCAAATAAAACAGAAAAATTTGTTTCAACCCAAAAGCTGGGCCCAGGGTTTGGATGCACTCCCCATAGCAAAGAAGCCATATAATGAGATACTTTTGTACAAAAGGCTGACATTTCTACGTTTAAAAAAAAAACACTACTATAAGTAGAGTTAATCCTATTATCATGATTAGTAGGGTACCTGTCTTGTTACTTAAATTATCTCAGCAAAACTATCCTTTACAAACAGGATTTCAAAATTGGAAGGCTGGGTAAAGTCATATGGGTTCTAGCACAGAGCACACAGTTTCACATAAGGGCCACTGTTTCATAAGAAGGTTCAAGGGTAATCCTAGCAGGACCTCCTTGAAAATGAACTTGCTCAATGGAGCCTTAGCCTGGTAATAATAAATAAATAAATAAATAAATAAATAAATAATGAACAAAATTACCATGCCACAAAGAGCAATGGTGGACTCAAAACTGTATGAACACAAATACAGTAGAAACTCAGCTAAGGCAGATCAGTAAATATGTTATTGGAATAAGAGGTCTGATTTATCATCAGTTTAAAAGCCATGAAACACTGAAAAGTAGACTCCTTCAGCACAAAAAAGGCACATTAGCCCATCATATCTGTCAGTTCCTACCTAACTAATGCTGAATGAGAGAGCCCTAGAGGCTGCTTACTTCCTCCTTCTGCCTCACGTTTGGTGCAATCTTCATCAAGCCGTTGTATCTGTCCCACCCTCTTCTGAATCACAGCACTGAACTCACAAAGACAAGCTCCTTCAGCAGCAGTTCCACCTTCCCATCACATTCTCCTTGAAACAATACCGATACCGCTTTTAAACTGGCCCCTGCCAGCTTCAGGAAACCAAGAAAACAAGTCACACACACACACACACACACACACACACACACACACACACACACACACTCACTCACTCACTCACACAGACACACACACGCACGCAATACACAACACACACACGCACAACTACACCCTCATATCTTCTAAATGTTGTTTATTTCCACGTTAATAGACAACTCTTTTCATGTAGCTGTTAAGGATATATGCAAATGCTTTAGTCTGTTTTTACAGTTCATACTAGGCCCTGTGACTGCCCTGGGAGTCTCCGTTTCATGGTTGTTGAAATATCATTGTCTCTGAGAGCTGCATTAGCATATGAGAACATGATGTCAGATCACCCATTTATACCATGTATCTACATGCTGAGAGAACAAATACCCTGCAAAAACTCTCTGGAAACTCATAAACTGAATGGAGTTTAAAGGGAAAAAAACCTGCATTATAACTCAGATAGTTTACAAAGCTCACTGAAGGTAAGTGTGGTATTTCACACCCTTTTGCAGCTTGCCTCTTTTAAGACTAATTAAGCAGGCAGGCATACTGGGAAGTTTAAAGGGTGATTATGCATCATATTCTCATATGCTAATGCAGCTCTCGGGGACAATGAGATTTCAACAACCACGAAATGGAGACTCCCAGGGCAGTCACAGGGCCTAGTATGAACTGTAAAAACAGACAAAAGTATTTGCATGCATCCTTAACAGCTACATGAAAAAAGTTGTCTATTGACATGGAAACAAATAACATTTAGAAGATACGAGGGTGTAGTTTTCCTTTAAGGGAGTAGATCAGGAAGAGGTGTTACTTACTCAATCCATGTGGGCATCCCTCTGTGTCATCCATGCCATGGTCCAGTTGGGAATCACTTCAGGGCATCCTGTCAGATTACTCATATTTTCCAGCACAGCGTATTCTGGTCCCAAGGGGTGGGGCATTCTGAAACACAAGCAACAGACACACAAAGAATACAGCTCTGTGTGGGTGGTAGGTTGCTTCTTGTTCCTATTAGTCAACATTTGAGACATAGTAAACATTCCGCCCATGCATAGTTCTCTGGGCATTCTTTGCCCTCTAGTTTACCTAGCTGCAGTTCTGGGATTACTTCCTGGGATTACTTCCTGGGTTCTGTGGGGGGGGTATATTGAGCCAGACAACAAGGGCCGATCAGCCATGCGTGCAGGGTGTGCACTTTCACCCCACCCCCATGTGGATGGAGGTGTAATCTATGTACGCCTTCCAGCAGTCTTGAAACTTTGGTATATTATTGCTCTGAGAGTGGGAAAGCCTGTCCAGTTTTGCAAGGGAGGTCAGGGAGGCTAAGATTTCGTACAGGGTTGGTATCCCCGGGGTTCTCCACTTGCATAGGATTGCTCTTTTAGTCTGGAAAGCCAGGAGAGCCAACCATCTAGTTTGGTGGGTGTTCAGGGGCGATGGCCTTGAGACAATTCCCAGGAGATAGAAAAGTGGTGAGTGTGGGACTGATGCTCTTAGGACCAGGGTGCCCGTGTGTTCAATACTGTGCCATAGGACTTTAATGCTGGGGCAGTCCCACAGTATATGGCACAGATCCTCCCCCCCGGGGGCCTTGCATCTGCAGCAGTAGTCAATGTCCAGTAGTTTTGCTGTGTGTAGCACAGCTGGGGTCCTGTACCAGGCATGGGAGATTTTGTTCTCTATGAATCTGCTATGTGCATCCCTATACCATCTATGTGTGTCCTGCCAGGCTCTGTTCCACTGATCATCAGAGATCTTGCCCCCTAGCATTTTTTTCCGATTTGTTCTTAGATTCCTCAGATTGTGAGGGCAGGGTGTCCCTGATTGATGCGTAGAGTCTACCTGCCAGCCCCCTGGTGTGTGTCTGCCATTTGGTTATTTTGGTGGGTTGCTGCAGGGAAGGATGGGTGCATAGGATTGGCCTGGTCACCTCCCTAAGTTGGAGGAACCTCCAGAACTCAGTTTTCAGGAGTCCCCATCTTTCCTGCAAAGTCACAAAAGAAGCAATTCTAGTGTGTGTGGTATCAAGTATGTGGTTAACCCTAGTGATGCTTGCTTTCTGCCAGGAAGGCCAATGGATCACTTTGTTATCAATGAGGAACATGGGGTTGTGCCACAGTGGCGCTCTTCTCAGAGGTGTTGGGGCTAGTCCTAGTTTCTTATGAATATGTGCCCGCGCTTTGACAGATGCGGTGATAGTAGGATGTTTGCATCCTCTTCCTGAGTGTGCCCCATACAGTAGTGCCACCGCCTCCACGACCCTACCTTCAGTGGCCTCCATAGCCACCCACTGCGGTGACTGCAGGGTCACGGGCATAGTCTGGTGTACAGTCTGGGCTGTCTGAAATGCCAGTTTGTACCTGTCCATTCATGGTAGGCTCAAGCCTCCCTTAGCCCAGTGTGCCCATAGTTTGGCACAGCTGTAGTGGAGTTTTGTCCCATCCCACAGGAAGTCTCCGAACAGCTTGTCAATGGCTTGGGACCACTTGGTAGGGAGGTCCAGAGGGATGTGGGATAGCAGATAGAAGAATCTAGGGGCTGTAACCATTTTGATAGTCGCAATCTTGCCTGCTAAGGTTAGGTGAAGGAGGCGTCACCTATCAAATTCAGTTTTGGTGGAGTGTAGGAGAGACGGTAGGTTGGTCTCCCATAGGCAACCTTTGTTTGGGTTATTTTGATGCCTAGGTAGGTGATTCCGAGAGGGGCCCACCCGAGTCCAAGATGGGAAGCAGTATCTGTTTGACAGACTTGGTTGAGGGACAGCACCTCGGTTTTGGACTGGTTCAGGCAAAGTCCTGAGAGTCGAGCAAAGTCCTCAAGAAGCACCAGGATGGGGGGGAGCGATGTCTGGGCATCCTCCACTGGGATGAGAAGATCATCTGCGTACATTAGCGCTGGGTATGTATTCTGGCCTATCCTTTATTCCCTTAATCTCTGGATGTTGTCTGATTGTGGCTGCCAAGGGTTCAACCGCAAGGACAAATAGTAACAGTGAGAGAGGGCACCCCTGATGGGTACCCCTTCCCAGGGCGAAGGGTAGTGTAGCATCTGGTTAGTACACATTCTGGCCGAAGGGCCTGTGTATATTGAGTGAACCTTCCTACGGAATACCTCCCCTACTCCCAGGTGGGCTAGGACAGTAAGGAGATAGTCCCATTTCAGGGAGTCAAACACCTTCTCAAAGTCTACTGCAATTGCAGCTGCTGGGGCCTGAAGGTGTTTGGCTTTGTAAATGAGTCTTATTAGCATTCTGATGTGGTCCATGCTTTGTCTACTTGGTACAAACCCCACCTGGGAGGGGTGTATCAGTCCTTTTAATAGTGGGCTGAGTCTGGTAGCTAGTACCTTGGCATAGATCTTACCATCCACATTGATCAGGGAGATTGGCCTGTAGCTGCTCAGGGAGGTGAGGTCCTTGCCCTTTTTTGGGATGATGGTGATTACCGCCTCCCTCATTGTTGGGGGAAAGCAGGTGTGTAACTCTGCTTCCTGAGACACTTGTGTTAGGAGAGGGGATAATAGATCACCTAGGACCTGATAAAAGTCTGTAGTGAAGCCGCTTCTCCTGGGATTTCCCTTTTTTAGGGTGTGAATTGCTACCTTAACCTCTTCTTCTGTGACAGAGGCATCTAGCCCTTGTGATTCAGGGAAGGAGAGCTTAGGAAGATGGAGTCTGTCTAGGAACTCTTTGATACCTAAATGCTTGCCAACATGGGTGAAGGTGTAAAGCGCAGAGTAGAAGGAGGCCATGATGTCGTTGATCCCTTAGGGAGTGGTGCTTAGCTGCCCAGTGGGATCTTTTAGACCTGGGATGTGGCGATCCACCTGCTGCTTTCTCAGCTGGTATGCCAGGACTTTCCTTGCCTTGTCTTCTCTTTCCCAAAACCCATGTTTGAGTCTAAGAATCGCCATCTCGGCCTTCCTGGTTAGCAGCTGATTGATTTCTAGTCTGAGACCAAGGACTTCCCTGCCTAGGTCTGAGTGAGGGTCCGGGGAGGGTAGGTCCTTGAAGGCCATTTCAGCCCGGACAAGGTTAGATTCTAGTTTACCAAGGCGTTGTTCCCATTCCTGCCTCCTTCTGGAGGCATAACCCATGATCTATCCCCTAATGGTAGCCTTATAGGCCTGCCAGGTATTCCCTGCAGTCATATCTGTTATGGGTTTATCTGCAAGGAAGTTAGATGTAGCCGTCCATAGCCAGGTTGTGAAGTTGGGTTCTCTTATAAGGATAGGATCTAGTTTCCACTGCCCTATGGAGGGGGTGTCAGTCCCTCAGGTAAAATGGAGCTGTACAGGGCTGTGGACTGATATGACCTAGGGAAGGATGGAGGAGTCCAGCAAGTTATGAGTCAGAGGGGGAGAGGAGAGCCAGAAGTCAATCCTGCTGTGTGAGGCATGAATCTCTGAGTGGTATGTGTAATCCCTGTCTCAAGGGTGAAATAGGCGCCAACCATCCGTGAGGTCCAGATCTGTCATTAGTTGGTATACTGCCTGCCCTCCCCTGTTGTGGGTCTCTTTGCTGGATGCTGATCTAGCTGGCTGGTGCTCAAGTGTGAGGTTAAAATCCTCTCCTACTAACAGAAGACAGTCTGGGATTACCCCTTCCAGGTTGTGGGAGTATGCGGGGTTATCTTGGTTGGGTGCATAGATGTTGCACAGAGTAATCGAACCTGTGGAGGTATCATAGTGGACCAGGACCCACCTACCATCTGGGTCTGATACTGAGTTTGTTAAAGTCCATTTGAGTGCCTTGTAGCAGGGGTAGATCTTAACATTGTTTTACTAGCCCAAACACTAGTGCAAATTGACCAGGGTTAGTGCAACTAACTCTCTACTAGCCCGCCTTGACTAGTGCAGATTTTCATGGCTGTTAGTGAAGTTAAAAATGTCTCTACTTTAGCATTCTGTAGTCTTCATGCTAATCTCTCTCAGTGTTCCAGATGGCCAGGTGTGATTAATAGCTCATTAAGAGCTGCAATTATCTGGCAGTTCAAAAGAGGGATCCCACAAAAGACTCAATGTGAGTCATTATCACTCCACTGTTAAGACTTTCAGCTAGTGTTCAGGGTGTGATCAAGGGTAGAGTGCTGTTAAGTCACTAGGTTCCAGTTTTCTGAATATGTCTATGTCTAACAATTTGTCCAATATCATTAAGACCAGTGCCCCTCATTTCTCTACATTTTGAGTGTTTGTATCCAACAAACTAAGAAAGTAACATTATAATTTATATTATGTCACAAATTAAGGGCAAACGTGGTAGTAAACCGAAAAGAATCTGTATCTCTTGCCATATGTTCATTGAAGCACCAGCATGTAAGGAATTTGTTTGTGAAAATTGTATATTAATTGCAAATTTAAGAAAGGAAATCGATACTTTATCAGAACGATTAGCGACACAGAAGGAAATCACTTGTCTAGAGAGATTTATTGATCAAGCCATATATGATATCACAATACCTGACTTACAAAAATCTGATATCAAAAAAAAGCAGCTAATGAGGATGAATTAATTGAAGCTGTGATAGGTGGGGAAGTGTCTGTTATGCCTGTGATTAGCACCCCATGGATAAAACCCCAAAATGCTGTAACGACGTGCTTTACTAACAGTAATGACAACACTTTGGCAGTCTTTAACATGTTTGAGTGTCTGCAGGATAATAGAGATCCAGAAGATGCATGTAAACAAAATTTGCAGGACCTAGATCAGGAGCCTGTTCCAACAAATTTACAAATTTCAAATATTAATGACAATAGTGTACTGGTAAAGCATAAGGATATGATAAAACAAACTGGGAGTGAGAAGGGGGAGTCTGCAGAATTTGGGACAAAAAATAAACGACATAAACTTATAAAATCACCTAATCAGTGTAGTCCTAATTTGAAAGAATTTAGCTTGCCAACCCGGGATATGCTTGCTTGTAAAGATTCTGTAGCTACATGCAAGCAAGATCATCAGTGTAACCAACAGCGGGTTGTTCCTCAGAATACATCATCTGAAAAAGCTATGACCAAAGATATATTAGTTATAGGCGACTCAATAATTAGGGGAGTGGACACTGTGGTTTGTGAAGGCAGGAAATTTAATACCACTGTTAGCACTCTTCCAGGTGCCAAAGCAGGCGATGTGCTAGATCTGCTAGAAGGACTTATGGAGAACACAGTAAAGCCATTAGTTATAGTGCATATTGGAACAAACGATGTATATAAAACTAGTCTGAATGCATTTCAATCTAAAATAATTGATATAGCAACAAAAATAAAACAAAAGGGAGCAGATTTAATATTTTCAAGCATATTACCAACGCATGGGTATCTAAATTATAAAAATATAGCAATCAAAACAATAAATAACTGGTTAAGGAGTTTTTGCATCAAAGAAAATGTAGGTTACATGGACAACGATATAACATTTAGCAATAAATTCTTATTTAAATCAGATGGTTTGCACCTTAGTTTAGCTGGCTCCAGGATTCTGGGCAGAAAACTGAATAAGGTGATTGATTTTCATTTAAACTGGAGCAAGGGGGGCAGTCCATTCTAGCAAGCCTTTCTGATTCAAAAATAACATTAAATCCAAATAATTACAAAGGTTGGAAAACAATACTTATAAACTCCAGAAGTCTTGTAAATAAATATGACGAATTCAAAGATTTTATGGTAACAAATGATATACAAATAGCCTGTATTACAGAAACCTGGTGGAATACTAAGGACACTTGGGAGAAATCAATACCAGGATACAATTTATATCAAAAATCTAGATCTTACAGAAAGGGTGGGGGCATTGCAATATATGTACGTAATAGCATAAACAGTATACAATTGCCCTATGTAAACAGCGAAGCAGAAACTATATGGCTTAAGTTAATTCCTTCTACTGGACCTAAAATTATAATTAGCCTACTTTATAGACCACCATCGAACTCTTATAATAATGATGTTGCCTTTTTGGATTTGCTTAACAATTTGAACCCAGAAGACAATTTAATATTGTTTGGCGATTTCAATCTTCCTAACATAGACTGGCAAGTAACTAAAGCAAGCAATAAAACTGAACAAATGTATTTAGATGCATTCGATCAGCTAGGATTGGTGCAATTAGTTCATGAAAATACCAGAGGTGATAAAATACTGGACCTCATATTAACAAATACGAGTGAATTAATAAGTGAGGTTCAGACTCTCCCGTCTCTGGGTAACAGTGATCATTCAAAAGTCTATTGTTTAGTGGGGACATTGGAAAAAACAAAATACTATAAACCTGAAGGAGCTATTAAATTAAACTTGGCCAAAGCCACATTTTCCCACATTAGACAGGAATTGGCAGGGTGGGATTGGTATAAGTCCTTTGTTGGGAAGAATACCGAGGATATGTGGAGCATACTCCAAACAAGCTCAACAAACTAATTACCCGGTAGATCCCGATTAACAAATCCAAAATGAGAGGCGCAAAATCAAGTCCAATTTGGTTAAATAAACAAATTAAACACTTGATTAACCGTAAGGATAAATTATTTAAAAAGTATATGAAAGAAAAAAATCCTGAAGAACTACATAGCCTATAAGGAATGCACTAAACTGGTTAAATCAACTATTAAAAAAGCAAAGGCTCAAATGGAATTCACTCTGGCCAATAGGATTAAAGATAATAAAAATCATTCTTTTCATATATAAATAGTAAAAAAAATCAACAATCAATAATAGGACCCTTTAATGATAAAAATTGGGGTTATGTTAAATGAACAAGAGTTAATAAACATACAAAATAATTATTTTTGTTCAGTCTTTAATCCTGGTAATACACCTGCTATTGTTAAAAAATGGACATTTGCACCTGGGGCTATTAAAATAACATCTGCGGAGGTTAAAAGCAGATTGATTAATTTAGACATCAATAAATCTCCAGGCCCAGACAATAGTCACCCAAGAATTCTACAGGGGCTTGCTGATCAATTGGCTAAGCCATCGAGTTTCTTATACCAAACATCCCTAGATGGAGCTGAGGTTCCTCAAGCCTGGAGGAATGCTTTGGTTGTTCCCCTTCACAAGAAGGGAACTAGATCTGATCCAGCTAACTTTAGACCCATTAGTTTGACATCACTATTGGGCAAAGTCATGGAGGGCATTTTAAAGGACATTGTGATTGATTACATTTCATTAAACAATTTATCTGATCCAGTACAGCATGGATTTATTAAGTCTAGATCATGCCAAACAAACTTATTATCCTTTTATGAAAATGTTAACTCAGAATTGGACCATGGCAAACCAGTAGATGTGGTTTTTATGGACTTTGCCAAAGCTTTTGACAAATTACCACATGCAGAACTAATAGAAATTCTGATTAAAATAGGCATCCACAATAACATTGTGAAATGGATAGCTAATTGGCTGACCGATAGAAGACAGAGGGTTGTGGTAAGGGGCGTGATGTCCGAGTGGTCTGCAGTGACCAGTGGGGTGCCGCAGGGCTCGGTATTGGGCCCTTGTCTTTTTAATATCTATATTTCATCCTTACATCTTAGCAATCCTTCTATATGGATTTCAAAATTTGCAGATGATTGCAAATTAGGCATCACAGTGAATTCTACGACCGATTCACTTTCTTTACAACAAGCTATAAATGAAGTATATGAGTGGACAAAAGCTAGCAAATTGGAACTTAATATTTCAAAATGCAAAATTATGCACTTGGCCAGAACAAACAGCAATCATACCTATAGCATAGGGAACAATACTTTATTAACAACATCTGAAGAGCGGGACTTGGGTATCAAAATTACATCTGATTTAAAGTTTAATTCACATTGCAAACAACAAGTTAAAAAAGCTAACCAGATTCTGAACTGCATTTTGAGACATATTTCTAGCAGACACCAAAATGTTATCATGACCTTGTATCAGGCCCTGGTTAGCCCCATTTGGAATATTGTGCACAGTTGTGGTCCCCACAGTACAGAGAGGACATTATAATGTAACCCCCCTGCAAATGGGGGTTCCCAAAAGACTTCCAGGAGCTTGCTTGAATGCTCCAAGCCTGAATGGTGTTTGGCGTTTAAGCCATTTATCAGTGAGTGTTTTTAGAACCTCTGGTACTGTCTCTTTAAGAGCTGTCTGCTTGCAGACATAATTAGTTTGTATGGGGGACTGTGTGATTCTTTGACTGAGTACCACTCAAGCTGCTGCCATTCACTCCATTTTGCAGTCACTAGGGTGCAAAGGGAACCTATCCGAAAGATGTAACTGTTTGCCAGAAACCATTTAGAGTGATAATGAAATTACAGTTTGTCTAACCTGCTTTCTTTGCAGTCAGAACAGTGTCTGCCTAGTTCCCCATTCTGGTTTTGAACTGCTGAACTGGACCAATCAGTGTGGGGTAAGCTAGCTCTAAAATGGTGCCTTGGACGAATCAGAACTTGGACTCATAATCTGAGCCAGCCACAAGAGGATTGTATGGGCAGTGACTCTGGGAGATGTGGTTGAACTTCAGTGCCTTTTGGACCAACAGAAGCAGTCTATTGTGAGACAGCCAATCCAGTCAAGAACTGGGAGGAACTCAAAGGAAGTGCCAGTTTTGTCGGTTGGAGTTTCAGTTGAGCTTTGGCAGTGAAGAAGGAAGGAGCCCTGTGCTTTTTCAGTGTGCAGTTTTAGTCAAAAGCGATGTGTAAGGCCCAGAGTTCGGTCTGCAGCTTGTGTAACTGCTTGTTAGGACTGAATCCATCCTGTGAAAGAATCAAAGGATCTCTGAAGAGTAGAAACCAGGCTCACCCTGTAGAAGACTGGAGAAATTGTTGAATTGCACTCGGTCTGTCAGGAACTGAATCTGCTGTGTGTTCTCCCGGGTATTGTGCAGTAATTGCGATCGGGATAGAGAAGCAGCCTGCCTGGTATAGTACTTTCTTTTTTTTACCATATAAATGTGTGAAGAGTCTCTTGGAGCTCAAGAGTAGCCCTGCTGATATTGAAGGACCCTATCTTATTTGGAGGTCGTGAGTACTAATTCAGGGTCGCTCCCTGTTGAATTGCCACATTAAATCCAAATGGAATTACTGTACTGCTGACTGTTTAATTTTCCTTTTCTCTGTGTGAAAGGGCCCCTACCAGCTGCCACGGTTTGGACTAGCCACTAGGGCTTGGGTACCCAGGGACAGTAACTGATAGGGATAGGCCTGTGCACAGAGCCATAGGTAGATGATTAGAGTGATAAGCTAATTAACCTGATTTCCCCCTGTCCTTGTTATATTCCCCCTAAATAAATCAGAGCTGCTTGTTTCAGCAAAGTTATACTGCCTGAGGTGTTTGTCTATGTTAAAGTACTGTACTGTGATTGTTGCACTGTATCTCATTTCACAGGAGGTCCCAGTGCGGAACCAGTCCTGGGGTAAGTGTATACTGTGAAGGTAATTCTGATATATTGTGTGGGCCACTAGTGGGAAGAAAGGGGTTGCAGTGTCCCAGAGGGCTGTGACCAAGTTAGTTTAACTATTGCAAACCCTGACCTCTGGGTGGAGGCACCCGCCATTGGATCCAGGCCCCTCAACCTGTTAGTGGCAAATCAGGCAAGGGTAGTAGGCCCTGGGATAGCGCCATCTAGGGGTTACAATAAGATTGGAGATTGTGCAGCGCAGAGCGACTACATCAGTATTCGGACTAAAAAATTTACCTTATGATGAGAGATTAACTAAATTAAATTTGTACTCACTGCATTATAGAAGATTTAGGGGAGATCTTTGTATGATGTATAAAATATCACATGATGATACATTGAGAGCTGACCTAAAAATGACCTATAAAACAGGATGTTCTAGCACCAGAAAACATAAGTTGTAATTTATATTGCCTAAATGGAATACTAACATAAGGAAGCACTGGTTTACTGTAAGGGTAGTGTCAGTATGGAACAACTTGCCTGAAAGTGTGGTGGGTAGTTCAAGCATCGATATATTTAAGACAAACTTAGACAAACATTTTTCTTGCAAAACTACTAAATTTTAGTGTCATAACAAGGCAAGCATTATGGACGCAAGTCTCTCAGCTTGAATTAACTTATGAAACTTATGAAAATACAAAGAGGTATACCGGATCGGCCCTGCAGGTGGTGGGTTTTACCCCAGCCTCACCATAACTTCCCTCTCCTCTCCCCTCCAAATCTCTTAACTCTGTTCTTTCCCTGGACACCACTGCAGACCAGACTCTGAAGTGACAATCCATAGCTGCCATTACTGGCAAGTGTAGGGGGTCCCTAGCTCTTCTAAATGGACCATGCCAGCCATCACCATCCATACAGTTCCACCCTTATCCCACTCAGCATGTCCTTTCAGCCTAAAAACAAAAATAAACCTTGATAAAATACGTAATTTGAAACCTTGAAATAGGCATTCCTGGGGTGCATAGATCATCCTATACAGAAATAGAAATAGTATAGTGTTATGCCTGTGTACTGTTTCCCCATGGCTGATGAAAGGACAATGTTTAAGAAAAATCTGTTATTGTTGGGGCAGAGCATATTAAAATCAAAGCATTTACAAATTAAAATCTCATAGTTTTCTATTTCCCAAGCTCCTTAGGTTTGTCTAGCCCCCACCCCCAAATAAATCTTAGATGTGCTCCTGGCTCACTTGAGACTGTACAAGAACTTTCGAAAGTGCAGGTCTCCAGCTGACTATAGGGTGGGGCCGAGAGTGTCTTGCTCTGTCTGACTCTGTTCATTGCCCTGTTGGTGGTGGTGACAGTGTGGTGAGGTGCATGATGATGTCAGCTATTGTGTGCGCAGAGCTAGGGCTGCTTGATTCAACATTGCTGTTGTGATATCCTCTCTGTTTGGTGTGTGTGTGTGGGGGGCAGAAAGAGGAAGAGAGGAGGCCGTGGTACAAAACAATGGGGGGCTCACTGTCTGTGATGGATGGCACTGCAGTCTTTTTCTGCTGGGAGCTGGAAGCAATGTGGGAACAGGATAAATGTGCAATAATCAGAGTATTTCTTGGCTTTGCTTGCATTGTTTCCTGCATAAGTGATCAAAATTTACCATTATAATTAAGGGCTAGTGCAACCATCTGCGGGCTAGTGCAATTTTGAATCAACTTGCCCTGCTGCCTTGTAGAGTAAAATGGTTATTCCCCTTTTCCTAGATGGTGCCCCTGAATGTACCTGCTGTCCTACCCAGTCCTTAACCAGGGTAGCATGGTCATTGAGTGTCAGTTTCATTTCTTGAAGGAAGGACACCTGGAAACATATCCTCTTTAAATGTGTGAGGACTTTTTACCTTTTTACCCTGGTATTCAGCCACCTAACATTCCAGGTGTGGCATATAACCTCCCCCATGATAAGCCAAGTAGGGAGGGTCTCAGGAGAGGAGAGAGGGTGACCCGAGAGTACTTGCTTTCTGTCTGGTGCGCAGAGTGTTATTCTGTCTGTCTTCAACCTGGGTCCTCGCTGCTTTTGCGGCCGAATAAGGGGGGAGGAGTGATGCTCTTGTGGCCCTGTAGGAGGGAGCACCTATGGATGGGATCCTATGCTCCTGACCTTTACTAGCCTTCTCAATATACTTCTTACTGTAACAGGGGCCTTAAACACACGGTCCAAGACTAAGGAAAAGTACAACAATAAAGATTACTATGTACAGTCGTATATCCGTTCAAAATAAAGTAACACAAAACCGTGTTTTGGGGAGCATACCTGAGGCCCCAGCTGGCAAATGCCTGCGTCAATCAGTGGCCCAGTTTTCCCAGAGGGTGTGCAGATGGTTATTATCCTCTGCTTGCACACTCACTGTCTCTCATCAGAGGGTGAGTTGGTGATACTTGGTTATGAGGGCAACTGTCTCCATCTCTACCCAGGGCTAAAGTCTCATGAGGAGGGTGTTTGTAACAGAAGTTGAGTTGCTCACCACTTGTGAAGGACAGGTGGTTAAGCTGGTCTTCCCTGTTCCCAGCCCACTCTTTCCTGACCACCCCCCTGAAAAACTGAGGGAGAGGAGGAAGCGTGGTCCCAGAGTAGTGGGCCTCCCAGCCATTTCTATCATGGCAGGGGGTGTGAGCAGTAGAAAAGAGGGTGGGGGATGATTTTACACACCCTTTCTTGGGAGACTGTGGGGGGTAACGGTATGGGGGACTCACCCCGGAGACCTCCTCTATGTGGGGAGAGAAAGGGGGCTATGAGGGCAGGTAAGCCACATGGGTACCCCTAGGGTCTTTGGACGATGTCCTTGGCTAGCAGCTGGATATGAGGGACCCTGGAACAGTTGGGGCAGTGGAGTCAACTGTGACCTGCCTTATTTCACCACAAATTATTGTGTACAGATGCGGCACGGGCACTTCCAAACCCATGTCTGAGAATGGTCTTGGAAAGGATAGTAGTAATAATATCATAATACTATTGGGGGGAGGAGGGGATACCTGCCATCTGCCCAATCCTCCTATTGCTGGAGTTGTTACCTCGGACTACAGTGGGTGCAGATTGTATCAATGGACAAGGGAGCTTATAGCTGGTAGCATCTGAGGGGGTGCAGCCTGTAATGGAGTCATAGGCGGCCAATTCAAAGTTTGTGATTGGTCAAGGGCTATCCCCTACTTTACCCCAGTGGCTGTTGGACCTGCCCACTACCCAGCTATTCTGCTTCTTCCAACTGTAAAGCTTTCCCCCCCTAAACATTTATAGCAGCAGATCAAGAGCACACACATATCATTCAGTAAGAAGTGCTTCCCCATCTTTGTGCCTGTACATTTTAAAGAGGTAGAATGGCAGAGCAGTCGAGGCAGGGGACGGGGATGAGCTGAGGCCCAGACCTTCTCCAGCCTCCCAGTGTTTCAGACATGCAGCAGTGATTCCCCATGGCTCTAATGTTGGGGCCTAAGTAGAGGGGTTGGATCCCCTGGGCGTCCTAGCTGATCCTTTTGAGGACCCCCTATCCCCACATATGGTCTAGGGCAATGTGGGATCTTACCTTATCTTGGGTATTTTACCTCCCCCCCAGAAACACAACTTTCTACCCTTCTCACCAGAAGCCAGGGCCATGTCATGTCTGTGTGGCGCACTTTAGATCTTCACCCTCCTTGGCTTCAGTGGTCTCTGGTCTGCTTTCCTTGGCTTCTTCCGGCTCCAGCAGGTTGGTGGAGCTTCTCGGTGCCTCCGGATCTATCGAAATTGGGTTTTCCAGCGACAATGCGGCCCAAGAGTGTGGCCCCCCTTTGCGGCCTGTGGGTCAAATGGGTCTACCGAGAGTTCCATGGGTGAGGCTGTGGTTTCCTCTTGCAGGGGCAGGTCTGACAGAGGGGCATATCAGTTGCTGATGAAGTTGGGGCTATAAATGTTCATGTCCTGGTCCTGCCCTGGGGGTCCAGCCCATGTCAGGCCAGCTTCTCCCAGATCTCTATCTTGTGGATGCTCTCTCTACTTATTAGGGGTCTGTTGGAGCTGTTTCCTGGATCTCTGGAAGGAGTCACTCTGTCCCCCTGTGGAGCAGTGCGTGGTGCTGCGCCCTTGGTCTGGGAAGTCGATGCGTAGGGGCTAAGTGGATCTGCAGGCCTACGATTCTGCGGTGATCTGCTCTGTCGCTTGACCGGGTGCTGTTGTTTGTCCTGTCTGGTGTTTTGAGCATTTTGAGGGGGCCATGTTTTGCTTATAAGGGCCATAGCCTCCGTAGGAGAATTGAACAGCTGAGGGGTGCCATTGTAAACCACTCAGATTGTGGCTGGGTAGTGGAGAGTGAAGGGCACTTCCAGTTCATGTAGCTGTTTCCTCTCCTCAGTATATTCCTTCCATTTTTGGGCCAGGATCCTGGAATAGTCTTGAAATATAAGGATCCTGTGCCCATTCCATGTTAGCTATCCCAACTCCCGAGCCTGCGCTTGAAGCGCCTCTTTCTCTGCAAAATTGGGAAAGTGGGCAATGATGGGTCTGGGCCTCCCTCCATCTTTGGGCCTAGGTTGGAGAGTTCTGTGCACTCACTCTATCATGAGTTGGGCCTGCTCTTGGAGGTCAAGTATTTCAGGAAGCGATTTATGGAAGAAGTCGGAAGTACGGCCATGCTCACAGCCCTCCAGGAATCCAAGGAACCGCAGATTGTTCCTGCGGTTCCTATTTTCCATATCATCAATTTATCATATCAGTCCTGGATCTGCTTGGATTGTTCATTCAAAGTAAAGCAGCGCCCTTCTACCATTTTTTCCTGAGAGCATACTTTTTGTTCTATAGCTCCCACCCCACCTTCTCAAGGACTCCTTCAACCACTGCCAGTACCATAATCTGTCCATCAAGACTCCTTCCACCTGGGCATCATGGGACCCTATGGGTCACCCACGATTCACTGCTGCATTTGCTCCCTCTATTTGAGCCCCTGAGGTGGGGACAGCTCTACCTCTGATATCCAGCTGCCCATGGTGGAGGTGAAGCCCAGGCGCATTCTGGGAACCAGGAGGGGAGAGATGATTGTGGTTTGGGGGGAGCAGGCAGGGCGTCATTTGCCCAGCCAGCTGCCATTTTCCCTGGTTTTGCTTCTGCTGAGATGTTGCCATGTGATTACATTCCAGGTATGTACCCATGTATGCACAGTCAGTAAGAGGCATTAACAGTGTTGCCCCATCTCTTCCTTGTTCTGTTGAGCAGTTGTGCTTCCACACAGCCTTCTCTAGGTGGCAGTCAGATGGTGGGCTGTGCAATCCACCCTCCCTAGAGAAGCGCTGTCCTTGAGATGCTCAGTCTTCCTTCACCCGCCCTCCGAACTGATGACATGAACACGATTTTAGAACTCTGGTCACCGGTAAAGCGAGTCATACCACTACCACTGTGATACTGGGCTGCCCCTAGATTTTTTTTTTTATAATAAATCACAGTTTTATCAGTTTGATAAAATCTGTTTTATGGCTAAGAATTTGTCACTTCCTATGTAAATCACAATTGTATACCAGAAGGAGTTCTAAGTGCAAAACACCAAATATATTCAAAAGGTTGTACTTTAACCTTGCATCTGGTACTTATAAGTAGTTTGGATAATCTAGACTCAGTAGCAAGAATGGCTTGGCAATGCATACCCTTGCTTCCCCAGTGGAAGAATTAATATTCTTGTAAAATAGCCTATTTTTTTTAAATGATTTTCTTTCCCACCAAATCCAAGTAAACCTAAAATGTCAAGGACCTAGGACTTTCAATACAGGTTTGCCAATAGTAAGCTCATAATGTACCAAAGCATATTTCACAACAGTTATGTAGCCAGATCATAGGAAACTGTCATGCCTTTTGCTGTAACATCAAGTCTAGTTGGAGACAGATTTAAAATCTCAATGTATGAACCAATTATCTGTTGGGGGGAGCAGTGTAACTAGAGAGTTCTACCCCACCTACATTTGAGTTCACTTCGGCAAAGTACATGAAATCATCTATGCAACATCCCTCCTCTGAGCTTCAACTAATATACTTTGTTTTTCTTTTGGTTTGCCCCCCACCCAGCTGCTGTTTGAATGTGTTTTGTCTTCTGCCTCCCCGGTTGTAGTAACTTGTTCCTGCTTTAACCAGGGTAGCCACTCATGCTGCTTTCATGTCCTCATTTGACTCCTGTGTTTATCTTTTAGGTTTGTTTTCAGTGTGCTGACTCATTTCTGTGTACTACCTGTGTTGTAAGTTGTATTTCATTTGCCTACTGTTCATACTAAGCCACTTGCAAACATCTCAGTTGCACTGTTTCATTGACTTCGCTTGGCTCCGGCAGACAGTTGCAACTACTTGTACTCAGCCACTTATTTCAAGCAGCTTTGATCAGTCAGTCTGTTTCAGTATCTGCACCACAGTCATGGTTCTAATACAACCTCTTGCTTTCCTGCTCATGATGACTGAGCGTGACTAAGATTCAGGAATTCTATATGTGCTCATATTTTCAGAATCATACCATTCAGTTCTCTCGCAGTCATATCAGTTGTTCTTTTCAGCAGTCTGATTTAGTCTGTTTTGGTCGTATCAGTTCTGTTGCAGCAGTAATTCAGTTAGTCCAGTTCTGCAGCCGTGCCATCAGGATCTATGAACATATTTCTACTGGAGAGTATCAGATTTCAAAACCCAGATTTGCAAACAGGGAAAAACGGTCTACTAGCAAGAATTTCTCTAGCATTCCTCTATAGTGCTACTTTTTAAAGAGTCATGTGATCATGTACACAGCCAGAAACAAAGTTCCTGTCCAACCTCTTTGTGCTGTTTGTGCAGAGGTACTAGCTACTGAAAATAAATACATACCATTGCATTTCCATTTAGTAAATAACATGTTCTGGAAGTTAGAAAGGTACATCTATTAAGCCTCCTGCACGTAGACTGTGGCTAGACTACTGAACTTCTGAACTTGCCAGACACACAGAGCAAGGGACTTAACACTGAACACTTGTGCGGGGGGGGTGGCGCTTCATCATTGCTGGGAAACATACAGTTAAGCAGCAGGATACCACTAGTCCTGCCTTCAGCTACTGCTTTCGAGATTCATGTCTCCCTGCATCATCTGCATCCTGCTACTTCTACAGTCTCATTGCTACTAAGTCCTTTCTGGCGCTACAGGAACTCCTGCCTTACAACCAAATCTATCAGTCTCCATAGATATTGTTGACATCCCTGATCTCAAGTCCTCACTCTGGGCTGTGGCCCCTCCTCCCAGAGCCATTACTCCTTCTGACTTCTGGCTGCAACCCCTTAGCCCAGTGTCATCACCCAGCCTGACCTCTGGCTGCTGCTCCTCTGCCCAGTACCATCACTGTCCTCCTACCTCTTGCTATGGCCCCTCCACGCAGTGTTGTCTCTGTCCACCTACCTCTAGCTATGGCCACTCTACCCAGTGATGTCCCCCAGCAAGGGAGCTGTTTTTCTCCAAACAATTTCAACATCTGGCTATCACCCCTCTGCCCAGTGCCATCACCATCCTCTAACCTCTTGCTATGGCCCCTCCACCCAGTGTCATCTCTGTCCACCTACCTCTGGCTATGGACACTCTACCCAGTGATGTCCCCCAACAAGGGAGCTGTTTTTCTCCAAACAATTTCAACTTCTACCTGTCACCCCTCTGCCCATTGCCATCACCATTGTCCAATCTCTTGTTATGGCCCCTCCACCCAGTGCTGTCTCTGTCCACCTACCTCTGGCTACAGCCACTCTACCCAGTGATGTCCCCCAGCAAGGGAACTGTTTTTCTCCAAACAATTTCAACATCTGGCTATCACCCCTCCGCCCAGTGCCATCACCATCCTCTAACCTCTTGCTATGGCCCCTCCACCCAGTGTCATCTCTGTCCACCTATCTCTGGCTATGGCCACTCTACCCAGTAATGTGCCCCAGCAGGGAGCTGTTTTTCTCCAAACAATTTTAACCTCTGGGTGTCACCCCTCCACTCAGTGCCATCACCATCCTCTGACCTCTTGCTATGGCCCCTCCACCCAGTGCCATCTCTGTTCGCCTACCTCTGGCTATGGCCACTCTACCCAGTGATGTCCCCCAACAAGGGAGCTGTTTTTCTCCAAACAATTTCAACTTCTAGCTGTCACCCCTCTGCCCATTGCCATCACCATTGTCCAACCTCTTGTTATGGCCCTCCACCCAGTGCTGTCTCTGTCCACCTACCTCTGGCTACAGCCACTCTACCCAGTGATGTCCCCCAACAAGGGAGCTGTTTTGCTCCAAACAATTTCATGCACTCCTCAGCATTCTGCTGCAAAACAGCTACTCTGCATACCACTGGTCCTGCTGGAAATGACAGCAGCAAGACTTATCTTCCTACCTCAGCTGCCTCCTGCTGTACTTCCACTCTCACTACCACTAAGTCCTAACCAGCACCATAGGTATACATACCTCTAATACTGCTTCAGGAGCCTTCCTTTCTCCTGACGTCTGTCTGTTACCCCTCCATCCAGTGCCATCACCCATCCTGACCTTTGGCTGTGGCTCCTCCACCATGTGCTTTCACCCATACCTTCCAACACATAAGACCAAGAATGGCAATCTCCTCAGGCTTTAAACCTCACTCAGAGCACTTAGCCATCTACAGCATCACTTCCAATAAGCCGATCGTGCTTGTGACCTCATCGACTACTGCACTCCACTCTCTTGCTGTGTCTCTGCGGCCTTTCAAGGGCATTCCCTCCTTGCTATTCACTTCCTCTGTTTTGCTCATCATGACCTGCTAGTCTGTCCTACTCAGCCCACTGTTTTGAAGATGATCACCCATAGTGGGCTCCTCAGAAGCCACAAATCAGTCAGTGCTCAAGAACCAGAAGAGCCAGCATCACTTAGCTTTAACCTCAATAGTCACTGTTATGGTACCAAATCCTTCTCTGAAGTCCATTGCCTAATTTCTCTGAACCCCTTTACTGCAACTTCTTCTCCTTGAAGTGTGTGTGGCTGTCTGCAGCATAGAGAGCCCGGGGTATGCAGATGGTAACTGTCCATGTGGAGGGGGTACCACAGCAGACACTGCTGCAGAAATGGCTTGCATTTACCACCTCTTACAGTCACACCAGGGTGCAAGGCTCTTCGGGTGCTGGGCTGAAATGCAATCACAGTTAGGCACACTAGCATCTGATGAAATAACTGGAGACCACAACTTTATAGAACAAATCGTGGGGGATCCCGTTTAATAACAAAATTGACACACACTCTCCATGGAGTAAGAGATAAGTGGGTTGAGGTAGGTAGCACATATCTTGGACTGCTATGATCACATATTTTGCATGGCAAACAGTTCACATGAGCAGACAGTTCACATAAGCAACAGCTCTCAGATTCTCATGGGGTGTTAATCGGCCATCCCCCAAATTCAGGCAGCTTTAATCACCAGATACACTTGGGGTATGGCCCCACTTCTCCTCTTCTCCCTTTGCTCACTGGCATCTCTTCCCATGGAGAAGGCTGGCCTTTCACCCTGGGGCCACCCACTCCATCTTGAGCCCCATCTCGACTGGCTCACTGTGACTTCTCTACACAGAACAGACCAACCTCTCAAACCAGGGCTGCTAGCTCCCTTCCAACTTCCATATCACCTTTGTGTAGCTTCCCTTGGGTGACTGTCCCCACGACTTACAGGCAACACATCCCTAAACTGTGGCAAGCAGCATGTTATCCCTGCTTGATCCACTCTCACTCTCCACAGGGTTTCAGAGCTGGAAGCTCCCAATGAAACTCATCTCAGTGCCTCTCTACTTGGCTCAACCTCACGTCTCACATTCAGGCCACAGTCCCAATGGGGCATCAGGCTCCAGTTCCACTGGGGTAGCATAACTGTGGTCTCATATGGGGCTCAAACTGCTGCCACCATGTCCTCCCACTGGTTCTCTCTCTGTTCTCTTGGCCTGAAAGCTTTGGATCACCAGAGCGGGCAATCGCTCCCACTCCAGTCCTCTCCCTCTCTCGAACTCTCTAGCAGTCCCCCTAACTCTTGCATGCCCACACCTATATCCTGCCTGCCTATGGCAACCCCTCACTAGCAGCAGGTCCCAAAGGACCCAAGATTAACCCTTTCCTTACCGAACTGCTCAATCCCCCTTATTTACCTACTGAGGCACAAACTATATCCATCAATCATCCACAGGCATGAACTGTACTCTGTCTTAGGCTCTAACCTCTCTGTGGGGGGTTACACTCACAACACAAAATAAAATTGGGACAATAAAAGGGAAAAAAAAGAAAATAATCGGCAAGGGCCTCTACAGAGCAGGAATTATAATGAAGAAAGACAGGAGCATATGAGAAAGAAAAGCACTAGCATACCTAGGATTGAGATGGTTAATGATATAATTCCAGATTCAACTCCTCCTCAAGTGGAACTAACTGTAAATGAAACAGATTAGACACTACCGTTCAGAATGGAGCTGAATGATGGGGAAGGAATATTATGCCTGCACGGTATATTTAAGAAAGATGGAGAAAGACTAGAGTCCATGAAAGGATTAATATACTATCTGTTTAAAAGAAAATTAATAATTGAATTACAAGAAAGTGAAATAAAAGGGGTATTTAGGCACAGTGGAGGTCAAGAGACAATCATAATGAAGGAAAAGAAGTTAGCTGTTACAGTTTGGGAAATATAGTCAAAGGTTAGATGACATGGAATCATACTTGCAGCCCCCAATTATGGTAGGTAATGTAATGCAAACGAACCATCAGAATATTCAAAGTGTCATAAAAGACTATGGATATGGAGTTGCTGAAGACATCAAACTAGAAACATAGACTATGACAGCAGAGACAGGCCCCTTGGACCATCCAGCCTGCCCAACCCTGCCCAATATATGTGTGATGGAACTATTGGCCATCCATCCCCTTAATTACCTCTCCTACTCTTACATCCCCATATCTTAAAGGGAAATGTCCACCTGTAATTGGGCCCCACCTCACTGTGAGGCAGGGCCCGATCAGCACTTTTGCAAACTGTTTTAATTATTTCACTTACTGTGTGTTTAGTAATTAAGATCTTACCTGGTTGATCCTGCCAACCCTCCCATCGGCATTTTGAAATGAAGCGCCCCTAGAGGCACGTTTATAATCTCCCACAGCTGTCCCAAGAATGATGTACGAGCTGGGGAGCAGCTGTGGGAGTATACATTGGAGTCCTGGATTTGCAATTTACATGTCTTGGTGCCACACCAAGATCAGGTATAGATTAGCAGTAAACTTCCAGTCTATACCTGGTCTCAGTGTAACCCCCCCTACAAATGGGGGTTCCCGAAAAGTCTTCCTTGAGCTTGCCTAAATGCTCACTGCCAGGCTGGTGTTCAGCGTTTTAGCAGTTTAAATGTATTGCCAGAGAGTGCCTGTATAGCCTCTGTGTACTGTCTCTTTAAGAGCTGCCTGGATTGCAGTTATAATTAATCTGAGAGGGAGCTCTGTTAGAAGATGTACTTGTTTGCTGATCATTTGTTAGAGTAGTAATAATATTGCAGTTTGTTCTAACCTGCCTTTTTTGCAGCATGGACAATTCTGTTTGTTTCCATCATCTTGGTCCTGAACTGCAGAATGGGCCAATCAGTACATTTGGGACTCTAAAATGGAGCCTGCCTACAGATGCTTGGTGGGGCCAAAACTTGTAGGAATTGTAGTTTTGGGCTTTTGGTGCCTAAAATAACCTGGAGGGGGAGCCCTTGTTGTGACTGACAGACAGATCAGCCAACCGAACCTTTTGGATCTTGGGGAAAGTCCCACACTGCTTGCAGTTTCAGTCAGATCTGAGCTGGAAAGTGAAGAAGTAACAGCTCGAGATAGTTCAAGCAGCAATCCATAGTGGATTCACGAGGGAGAACTGCGGAAAAGCCTGAGTTTGGCCTGCATGCCTGCCTGCTGTTCCTGAGAGGGAACTTCATAGTTTCATAGTTTCATAGTATTTGTACAAATTCAGGAGGCATAGCCTATTTATGAATTTGCCATCCAAAGATGGTTTTAATTTTCTAAATATTCAAATTTTTTATTACCCATGAATTTGTCCAGTGTACTCTTAAATGTATCCATAGTTTTGCTCTCTACAATTGAGACTGGTAATGTGTTCCAAGAGTTAACTATTCTCTGTGTATACCATTGATGTCTTTCTTTGGTTTTACAGTGTACACCTTTTCATTTCATGGTATGAGATCTAGTATGCAATGCACCTGGTTTTCTTTCAATACCAAGATTTTCGAAAAGTCCTTCTGCTATGAAAGCTTTATAGAGTAAGCAAACTTGTGCTTTTTCGGACTATATCCGAATTTGGAGAGCCAATTAAGCCACTGAATTGTGACCAGGCTTTAACCTGAAGAAGACCGAAGATTTGCTGAATACGATCGGCCTGTCAGGATTTCCAGCTACCTCTGAACTCCCGGATTGTGCAGAGACTCTATAATTGTGACTGGAGAGCCATTTGCCTGGTACAGTGGAATTCCCTTACATGTGAATGTGCTGTGTGCTTATCGTGGGTCGTGATTTGGTTCCCCACTGTGTGTCTGAACTGTGTTTTGCTGGCTGGAGGCTGTATCCAGCTCCACGGACTGAATCCGTATCCACTTCCATTTTCCTGGGCCCTGCTACACTGGCCCAGCCAGAATACCTGCTATGCAGAGAAAGTAATCGACGAGAGACCGGCCTGGGGATCAGCCCCCTGCTCAATGCCTTGAACAGGAACAACGCCTCAGTGATTCGTATGGGCCCTGCTTCTCCGGGCACTCCAGCTCAACAGCTTGCAGTCTCGATTTCATCCTGCCTGTGTCCAGTATTGGGTATTGTGAGTAAACATCAGGGTAGCTCCCTGCAACAACAGCTAAATCTAAAAGTGTTGCCATCTGATTGTCTTGTTGCCTTTTCTTTCACAAACTGAGCCCTCCGGCTCTGGATTACAAATAGTGTGTGTTGTGCATGTTGCTTTCTTCCATCACAGGGCCCCAACCAGCTGCAACGTTCCTGGCTAGCCCACCGTTTTCCTACCTTGGTACCCAGAGTGTGAGACTGTGTAGGGACTCTGAACTGCATGCATAACTATCTGATTAATATAGCTTTTGTGCAGGTCAGCCTGATTGCGCCCCTCCCTTGTTCAAGTCCCCTGAATGAATCAGATTTAACTTTGTTTGCTTTTAACCTGACTGTGGTTCCAGTTTGTGCCAAAAGTATTGTACTGTTGCTAGTTGCTATGCTTAGCCTTGTTTTATGGGGTCCCCAGGTTCAAGCTAGAAGGAACCAGCCCTGGTGGTAAGTGCAAACAGTGTGGGTAATTGCCTGGTGAATAAGGGTCATTGTGAAGTGATTAGTGTATATTGTTCAGGCCACTAGAAGGGAAAGAAGGGGGTTACAGTGTCCCGGAGGGCTGTGCCCAGGTTAGCTTGACTACTAACAGCCCTGACCTCTGGGTGGAGGCACCCATTTCATTACCCAGGCCCCTTAACCTGCTAGTAGTCAAGCAGGCAGGGGTAGTAGCCCTTGGGATAGCGCCACCTAGGGGTTACATCAGTATACCACCGAGACATGTAAACTGGAGGTATAACAGTAATACCTCTGATTATATAAGACCCCTACACATGCTCCTAAGGCTGCTTCCTGGCTCATAAGACATTCTCTGGACAGCTGTGGGAGGTTGTGGGTGCACCACTAGGGGTGCTTCATTTTACAATGCCGGTGGGAAGGATGGCAGGATCAACCAGATAAAATCTTAAGTACTAGACACTCTGTAAATAAAAAAATTAAAACAGTTTGCAAAGTTGCTAATCAGTCTCTGCCTCACACTGAGGTTGGACCCGATTTCAGGTGGATATTTCCCTTTAACAGGTCTCTGTGCTTGTCCCACCCTTGTTTGAATCCCCCACTGCTTTAGCACAGACCACTTTATTCAGCATTATACAATGGTAAGAAAAAAT
Organism: Neoceratodus forsteri; assembly: GCA_016271365.2. NCBI lineage: Eukaryota > Metazoa > Chordata > Ceratodontiformes > Ceratodontidae > Neoceratodus > Neoceratodus forsteri. The sequence continues at coordinate 1,642,744,732 of CM028130.1, read as the reverse complement.
CCTGGACTCTGATTGGTCAGTCTTGGGCTGGACTCGTGCTGTTATCCCAGTACAACATCACGGGTCTAGGCTCAGCCTCACTGTGAACCTGAAGATGATTTTTTAGACGTAGAGCTCTTTTTTTGCATCTCCTCTTAAGAAACAAAAATATTTTTCCACACTAATAAAAACATTCTTTAAAATTATTTTTTTATTTTCTATATAACAACGAGCCATTGTATAATAGCAATAATGCTCCAGGGGTGTGTGTCGTTTGGGATAATATCACGCCTCAGTTGTTGGGCGCACTTTCGTATAGCGGCCTCATGCCCAACCACCTGAGGCATGATGTTATCCGCACACACACCCTGTCAAGTATTATTGCTGTAAATCTGTTCCACTTGTTCACATAGAAACATAGACTTTGACAGCAGATGACCGCTTGGCCCACCTAGTCTGCCCGTTTCCCTACCTACGGGATAAGATGCAGATCCTAGTTAACCAACAGCCTATTTCTTCCTACTCCCCACAAGAATTGCCTTATGCCTGTCCCATGCATTCTTGAATTCTCCCACAGTTTTAGACCCCACAACCTCCTCAGGAAGGCTGTTCCATGCGTCCACCACCCTCTCTGTGAAAAAATACTTCCTCACATTGCCCCTGAGCCGTCCCCCCTCTATCTTCAAATTGTGTCCCCTTGTTCTTGCACATATCTTTTTCTGAAAGGTGCTACCCTCTTGGACTTTGTTGATCTCACTGAGGTTCTTAAATGTTTCTATAATTTCCCCCCTCTCCCTCCTTTCCTCAAGGGTATACATATTAAGCTCCTTTAGTCTCTCCTCATATGCTTCTCTTGCAGACCCTGCACCATTTTAGTTGCCCTCCTCTGGACTGCCTCCATCTTATCTATGTCCTTGCGGAGATGGGGTCTCCAGAACTGGATGCAGTACTCCAGATGTGGCATCACCAACTGTCTGTACAGAGGGATAACAACTTCTTGTTTTCTGCTGGCGATGCCTCTCCCGATACATCCCAGTGTCCCCCCAGCCCTCCCTACTGCCTTCTCACATTGCTTGCTAACCTTAAGGTAATCTGATATGATTACCCCCAGGTCCCTTTCCATTTCTGTTGCTGTTACTACCCCTCACCCCTACTGTGTAATCTTCCCCTGGGTTTTTGTTTCCCAGGTGCATTATTTTGTACTTCTTTGCATTGAATCCAAGCTGCCATACTTCTGGCCATTCCTCCAATCTTGCCAAGTCCCTTCTCATCCTTTCCCCGCCTCCTTGTGTATCAACCCTGTTGCAGATCTTTGTGTCATCTGCAGATGTTTACTTTTCCTTCCAGTCCCTCTGCAATGTCACTTATAAAGACAATAAAAAGGACTGGACCCAGTACTGATCCCTGTGGTACCCCACTAGTAACCCGTCTTTCTTCAGAGTGGACTCCATTTACAATTACCTTCTGTGTCCTCTTGTCCAGCCAATGTTTTACCCAGGCTACCACCCTGGGACCCACTCCCAGGCTGGCTAATTTGATTATTAATATTTTGTGTGGGACTGTATCAAATGCCTTGCTAAAGTCTAGGTAGGCCATGTCCACAGCCCCTCCCTGGTTTACTACTTTGGTCACCCAGTCAAAGAAATCAATTAGATTTGTCTGACATGACCTTCCTACTGTGAACCCATGCTGCCTTGGGTCCTGTGCCCCACTGGCCTCTAGGTACTCAACAATTCTTTCCTTCAGAAGTGATTCCAGCACTTTCCTTACCACAGAGGCCAACCTGACAATTCTGTAGTTTCCTGCTTCTGCTTTGCTCCCACTTTTGTGAAGGGGAATCACAGCCGCCTTCCTCCAGTCCTCAGGTACCACACCATCCTCCCATGATTTGTTAAAGAGGGTAGTCAGTGGTGTCACTAGTTCTCCCCTTAATTCTTTTAGAATTCAGGGTGAATTCCATCAGGCCCCATTGCTTTGTCCACCTTCAGTTTTAGGAGTTCTTTCAGAACCATTTCTTCTGTGAAAGGACTGGTATTGACCCCCCTATCCAGAGTGCTTCTGTTGATTGGATTAAGTACCTCCCCTCCTTTTCTTTTGTGAATACTGAGCAGATGCATTCATTCAGTATCCCTGCTTTTTCACTGTCCCTCTCTGCCCACCCACTGTCCCCTTTATTAATCCTCACTATCTCTCCCTTTGTCTTTCTACGCTCCCTGATTAACCTATAAAACATTTTATTCCCCTTCTTAACCGAGTTGGCTATCTTTTCCTCAGTTTGGGCCTTTGCTATTCTGACTTCCCTCCCTACTTCCTTCTACCTTAACTGGTACAGTTCTCTGTCCTGCTCCTTCTGTGTGTTTTCTTATACTTCCTAAATGCTATCTTTTTCTCCCTAACCTTCCCCGCCACCTCTTTTGAAAACCATAGTGGCTTTTTCTTTCATTTGCTTTGTTTATTTGCTTCACATGAAGGCTTGTTGCCTCTGTGATGGCAGTTTTGATGTTTCCCCATTGTTGCTCCACCCCTCCTTCTAGCCTGTTTGCTAGTGCTTTTTTAAGGCACTCTCCCATCTTGCCAAAGTCAGCCCTCCTGAAGTCCAGTATCCTCACTTTTGCATGGCTTGACTCTGTAGTTGAGTTTATCGTGAACCACACTGTTTGGTGGTCACTTGTTCCCAGATGGCTACCCACTCCTAGAGCTTGAGATCCTCTCACTGTCCCCATTTGAGAGTTCGAGGTCTAAGATTGCTCCCTCACGAGTGGGTTCTAAAACTAACTGTCTGAGGCATGCCACCTGTAGGGCATCGAGAATGGCCCTGCTCTTGGATGTGGCTGCAGCAAAGGTGCTCCAGTTAACATCTGGCATATTCTGGTCCCCCATCAACAGTATCTCCCCTTTCTCTGCCATTCTAAGGTTGCCTTCTATCATATCCTTGTACATTTCGTCCCCCTGACATGGGGGTCTGTATGCAACCGCTGTGCGGATTGTGGTGCCGTTTCCAGTCTCTAAGGTGATCCACAGTGCCTCCTCTCCTCCCTGTTTACTTTTTTCTTCCATTGCTTTTATTCCTTCACCACTCTTTCCATGAAAAAAATTATTTCAGACTTCCTTTCTGAACTTCTCCTCAGTGAACTTCAGTGAATTACCTCTTATGCTTGTGTTTACACTTAGAGTGGACAACTCATTCCAGTTTACTCAGTTTGTCCGATGGAAATGTTTATATGTTTCTGTCCTGTCCCCCCATCTCCCTCCTCGTCTCCAGGGTATACATGTTGAGGTCGCTCAACCTTTGCTTATATGTTTTCTTTCATAGCCTCTGGATCATTTTGATAGTTTTCTGCTGCACTGCCTCCACCCAGTCACAGCTCTTCTGCAGATGCAGGCTCCAGAACCTCACTGAGTACTTCATTTGGGGGGGGGGGGGTGAGCCAGGAACCTAGACAAGGGAAAAATGACCACCTTGCCTCTACTGCTGATCCCTCTTCCCATACACTCCAGCATCCTGTTAGCACTACCAGTTGCTCTGTTGCACTGGACTGATGCTTTCAAGCTGTATGAGATTATCACATCTATGTCTCATTCCTCAGCCGTTCTCTCTATTGCAGCCTTTCCCATCAGGCAAGACTAGTAGAGGAAGTAGAAATATATAAGAGAAAGACTAAGGGCGCAGTCCACAATGGGCACGCAGCTGTTCTGCACCCTTGGATGGCCATGGAAGGCTGTGTGCAGGATGTGCACCTTTGCAGCACCCACAGCATCTATACTTGTGACTGCACATCCACTCCATACCCGATTACCAGCTGCTTGACAGTCTCTATACCGGGCTGGGTTGGGGTAGGGGCAGACAACCTCTTGATCCTGAGCGCTGCCAAAGCAACGAGTACAGATGGCAGAGAGGGCAGATGCCACATGACCCTAGAGACTGCCACAGTACCAAGTGCCCCTCCCTGTACAGCCATTCCTGTACAACTGGGGCCTGAATGGCCCTCACTCCACTAGCCTCTAGCCGCAGGTGAATCATTGTCAGGCTGGGTGGTCACCATCAATGGCCAATACCGCCGGACAGAAGATGCAGATCTCTGGTAAGGGATATTGCAGCCTGTGGTGGATCAGCTGGGGCTGCCATATCCCGTGGACCACAGCGTTGCACGGAGCTAGGGACCCACTGCAGAGTGGACCCCATGCCTGGGAATGCTAGCAGGAATATGCTTGGTGCTGCCTCACTTCAGTCATGGGAAAACTGATGGAGTCCCTGCTGAAGGAAAGAATAGTAGCTGTTTTGGAGAATAGTGATCAGGTCAACACAAAGCAACATGGTTTCATAGCAGGGAGGTCCTACCAGACAAACCTGGTAGATTTCTTTGATTGGATCACCAGAGCAGAAGATCAGGGGGAGGGGGTGGATGTAGTTTACCTAGACCTCAGTAAGGCCTTTGACTCAGTTCCACACGGGAGGATGGTCAATAAACTGGAGAGCATAGGATTCATGCATGCATAAAGTTACAGGCTAGGTAGAAACTGGTTGAATGGAAAAACACAGACAGTATTAGTAAATGGCACACTGTTGCAGAAGGGTAGGGTGACTAGCGGGGTGCTACGGGGCTCAGTACTTGGGCCAGTCCTCTTCAACATATTCATCAGTGACATTGCTGATGGACTGAAGGGAAAAGTGTGCCTGTTTGTAGATGACACCAAAATCAGCCACAGGGTGGACACACCAGAGGTGCAACAAAACATGGAATCTGATCTCTGGAGGAGTGGTCAAGGGTCTGGCAATGGAAACTAAAGGCCAAAAACTGCAAAGTCATATACCTGGGAAAATATAACCCAAGGAAAATGTACTCAATGGGAGGTCAGCAGCTGGTGTCTACAAGACAGGAGCGAGACCTGGGAATGATCGTCTCAGATCACTTAAAGGTCAGCAAGCAATGCGAGAAGGCAGCACTAAAGGCAAGTGGCATACTGGGATGCATAGGAAGGGGCATTATGAGCAGGAGGCATGAAGTGATCATGCCTCTGTGTCAGTCCCTGGTAAGGCCGCACCTGGAGTACTGCATCCAGTTCTGGAGGCCACACCTCAAAAGGGACATAGATAGGCTGGAGACGGTACAGAGAAGAGCAACTAAGATGGTACAGGGCTTGCATTAGAAACTGTATGAGGCAAGACTCAGTGAACTCAAACTATACTTTCTAGAGCAGCGCAGAAATCATGGGGATATGATAGAGACATTTAAGTACCTCAAAGGCAACAGAGTACAGGTGCAGAATCTCTTTCAGGTAAAAGACTACAACAGGGCAGGACCTTCACCTTAATGGAGGTAGGTTCGGGAGCAATATGAGAAAGTTCTTCACAGAGTGCGTGCTTGAACCATGGAATAACCTGCCAGAGGGAGTGGTGGGAGCAAAGTCGGTGGGGGAATTCAAGCGGGCGTGGGACAGACACTGCGGGATGCTCATGCGGGCAGCTAAGTTGGGGGGAGAAATCACAGGCAGACTTGATAGCTCATACGGCCCCCATCTGCCGACAGTTTCTATGTTTCTATGTTTCTAGGGGGTGTGATGTCAGGATCAGGGATGCATACCTTTGATGACATCAAGCAGATTTGGGGAGTCCCTAGCACTCACCTATACTTTTACCTGCAGCTCTGGCATTACACTGGGGGTTTAAAATAGAAAAGATCCAATGATAGCAAACATTGGCCCCCTGGAACAGATAATTCTCACCAAATGTTAACATCCCAAGCAAACCATATTGGTAATGGTGAAACAGCAATTCTATGGGCCCCAACCCCTCTGTTAAGACCAGAATGAGGTGAGATGCAGATCATTCTTGCCCAATACCAAAACAGGCCTGGTAAACACTACCCCCCTCACACATGGGTCTCTTTCTAATAAGTACAATGACGCACAATACAAGTTCCTTAACCAACTCTACCACCCTCGTCCTCAGCCTGTACGCAAGTTTCACTCAGAGGTTTCTCCCTTGTGTGGCATATGTGCCAAAGAAGTAGGCTCATACTTCCACTATTTCTGGGAGCGTGAGAAGCTGCAACCATTCTGGAGGGAGGTAGCAGACACGGTGGGGCAAATTCATAACTGCCACATCCCCTTCACCCGAGTAGTTCTATTAATGGGAACCGAAGACCAGGAGGTGGAAAACTGGCTGTTTTACAAAAGAAAAGTTAGGGTTCTACTGCTGTTAGCTAGGCACTGCCTTCAGAATAGCTGAGAATCCCACCAGACTCCTATGACCTCACACTGGGAGGATCTTGTCCTTAAGGTCTTACCACTTGAAAAAGTGACCTATACCTTTAGAGACAGAGATGATATTTTCTGAAAGGGTTTGGGGCCCATACCGCGACTCTATCCCACCTCAGTGTGCTGCCCTGATTCATACAGGCATTGGTTAAATGGGGTTTCTTGACTTTCCCTCCTTAGAATACTGTTATTTTTTATATTACTTGTTGCAAAATCAGTATATCGTAGTTGTTCTCCTCTTCGACTGCTAGTAATAACAATGGATTCATTCTACGTGATATCAGGCAACCAAGAAACAAGCAAACAAATTCTATGAGAAGTGGGTAAGTAGTGTTTATAAAGCTGGGTGCGGAGATTGAGTGAAGGGACTGAAATTAGTAGCTCAATACTGAACAAAAATGGTGGATTTTCAGGAGAGTTCTTTTGTCATTCTATGGATATTATCCCTGTTTTTCCTGCCCCCCCATCCCCCAACAATCAGGGTTACAGGTACCTCACATTGGGGGCTGTGGACATGAGAGGAGAACATCAATGAAAGATGCGCACAACACAGCAGCAATGGTATCACAAATATTGACCCTTTCTTGGGCTGGGAGGGTGGGGAAGCATCTGTCCTCACAGTCAACACCAATGCTGCTCCTTAGTCAGTCAACATGGGGTATGGGAATGCCCAGTGGCCTGTGCCCACCCTTCCCAGGCACAAATCTCCTCACCACTTTGATGCACTCAGTCCATTGCTAGCAACAGCATGGTATTCCAGAAATCACAGGCAAACCCTGTTCACCTAGGTGGCAGTATGAGATGCTGCTGTCACCATGCCACTGGACCATCATATTAGGAGAATTTTAAAGTCATTGAAAGATTCATACAAGGTGAGGATGCACTCACAGTCGATTATAAGAGTCTCAGATTCGCTAAGCAAACTAATCCAAAAGACAGTAGCACATTTATTGAAGGCTCTGTATCACTTACTAATACTATACATAACACCAACAGCTGTTACTTAGTTGTTAGATACTACTACATACAAAACACACACATGCACGCACACACACTTCTTCTGTTTGTAGACTGAGGTATACGCCTTCTTGATAATTTATCCATCCATCCAACCAATGAGAGAACCCCTTCCCCAAAACAGTTATTGGTTTATTGAGTTTTGTGCTACTTCAGAAAGGTTTCAACCTTTAAATGTAATGATTCTCAATAGATCTGCTTTCTCAGATAGTAACAGCTAGATGGTTTTCAACAGCTGAAGCTCCTTTTCACATGTCTAATTATGTCATTCATCTGTCAAAGTCCTCTCTCCCCTGGAGTGAAGCCAGGTCTTCTTTGATTGCATCTGCTATGCATGCTGAAGTGTCAGATGATGATGAGAATGTGGGCTGGGAGGCCTGAGCACACATACTATGTTATTCCCATATTTAGGTACAGAATGGATCCATTATCATAGTGTGATTACTGCAAAACAATGTTATTCAAGTAACCGTTAGGGTAGCTGCACAAAACCACACAAGAAGAAAAATGTGGCACTAGGTTAAAAATTCTTGTGAATAATTGTGACTCTGTGATGTGATGTGATGTTCCTGGGGTATGAATGAAGGCTTGATGCAGGGTTTTGTTACCCTAACTTTGGAACTGTCCATAAGGCAAGGAAAGTCACACGGAAGTTACTTAAAACTCCCTAAGGTCCCCATATTCAGCCAGCAGTGCCTGCCCGTACTTCTGCTGCACTTGCGTTAGCAGTAGTGCCAGTACACTGTCAATGAAATATTCAGAATTGGTGCACCTTTCATTAACACCTTTGAATATTGGGCTGCAGTGGAGTGTACATGTGCAGTGCATCATAGTGCAGTGGAAGGCATGTGCGTAGCACTGAAAATAGCTCTGTGCACAGGTGCAGCAAGTGGGGAGCAGTGGACATGAGAGGAGGGCACCACTGAAAGACATGCTACACAGCAGTAAAGATGTCACAAATATTTATTACAGGATAACATAATGGGAAATCGCCCATAGAAAACAACACAAAACAAAAAGAAACAAGCATTTGTCAATGCCGAATGTTTGCTTGCAGTGTCAAGACAACTCTGAAAAAACATAATGTCTAGACAACATTTAGCTTAAATTTCACCCTTTTTTGTAATTGTTGTCCTTGTTTATTGCTAAGACCATTTGCATGGAATAGGATCTCTGCCCTATTTGCTTTGTCTGCTTGTTCACTTCATTCTGTTTATGACATCTCAATCTGTTGTTATGCAGAAAATTATGATGTCATAAACAGGACATTATAATGTCACAGGTCGACAAGTAGTCAAAGCTAAGTCCAAGGGACAGTAATCTTTTTTTATCTCACTTCCTTCAGTAATACAGACAAACATTTGTCAATGCCGAATATTCACTTGCAGGTATTTGGTGTTTGGTACTGGTACTGGCTTCAGAGGAGTGAGGAGGCAGCAGTGAGAGCGGTGGCTGCTGCATGATGGAAGCTGCAACTTAAATACAGGAAGGAGCTGCCAGTCAGAGAAGCTGCTCCCACTGGCCTTAGTGGACCGGGAGAGAGAGAGAGAGAGTGTGTGCTGGGTGGCAGGAGCTGCCAATAAGTAGATCGTACTGCAGCTAATGTAGAAGCCTGGAGGAGGATCAGAGGAGGCGTGGACCAGGGAGAGAGTGTGGTGGGTGGTGAGTCAGCATAGTAAAGCCGCACCGCGGCTATTGTAGAAGCTGGGGGGGGGGATTTAAGAGGAGCAAGGACCGGGGAGAGAGAGTGCGACGGGTGGCAGATAAGGACCGCTAGGCTCATCCAGTGTGCTCATAAGCTGTGTACTTCACTACGACTTCTGAGTTCTCTCAGCTTCTTCTGTTAATGATACCTCTGACTATGTACCCCAGCATGTCATGGGCCCTCTCTGCAGCTGTTGTGCTCAGTTTTGACACCTGTAGGTAATCAGAAATGATAACTGCTAGGTCTTTATCTTCCTTGGCAATCTTCAGCACCTTCCCCACCCATCCTGTGGCTCTCTCCAGGGTTTCCTCTTACCAGGTGCATTACTTTGCACTTCTTTGCAATGAACCTCAGTTGCTACTCCTCAGATCATTTTTCAAGCCTCTCCAGGTCCTTCCTCATTTTCTTCACCCCTTCTGGAGCATCCACTATGTTAGAGATCTTGGTGTCATCTGCAAACAGGCAGACCTTTTCTTCTAGCCCTTCTGCAGTGTCAGTAATGAAGACACCCAGGACTGTTCCCTGATGTACTCCACTGGTCATACCCCTCTCCCCGGATTGGATCCCATTTACCACCACATTCTGCCTTGCTTGCTGTCACCAGCTCTTGTGCCAGACTATTCCATGTGTCCACCACCCTCTCGGTGAAGAACATTTTTCTCACATTTCTTCCTAATGTGCCCCCCCCCTCCAATTTCATATAATGCCCCCTCAGTTTTGTACTCCTTCTGCATTGGAAGATGTCTTCCCCCTGCACCTTGTTTATGCCGTTGAGGTACTTGAATGTATCTATCATGTCCCCCCGCTCCCTCCTTTCGTCCAGTGAGCACGTATTGAGGTCCTTTAATCTCTCCTCATACGTGTTGTGCTGCAAGTAATGTACCATGTTGGTTGCCCTTTTGTGGACCGCCTCCATCCTGTTAATGTCCTTGCGCAGGTACAGCCTCCAGAATTGCACACAGTACTCTAGGTGAGGCCTCAGGAGTGTTTTATACAATGGCATCACCACCTCCTGCCTTCTGCTAGTGATACCTCTGCCCATGCATTCCAGCATGCCACTAGCCTTCCCTGCAGCCTTTGTGCTCCGTTTTGACACCTTTAGGTTATCAGAGCTGATAACTCCTAAGTCCCTTTCTTCCTTGGTGATTGCCAGTGCCTCTGCCCCATTCTGTAGCTCTTCCCAGGGTTCCCTCTTTCCAGGTGCATTATTTTGCACTTCTTTGCATTGAACCTCAGTTGCCACTCCTCAGACCATTTTTCAAGCCTCTCCAGATCCCTCCTCATTTTCTCCACTCCTTCTGCAGTATCCACTCTGTTACAGATCTTGGTATCATCTGCAAAAATGCAGACCTTTCCTTGTAGGCCTTCTGCAATGTCACTAATGAAGACATTGAATGGGACTGGTCCCAGGACTGATCCCTGAGGTACCTCGCTGGTCACTCCCCTCTCCCCAGATTGGATCCCATTCACCACCACCCTCTGCCTTGCTTGCTCCCACCACCTCTTATGGCACACAATTTTATGTGATCGCCACCCTCTCTGTGAAGAAAACTTTTCTTACATTTCCTCTTAATCTACTGCCATCCAATTTCATATCATGCCCCTTCATTCTTGTACTCCTACATTAGAAGATGCCTGCCCCTGTACCTTGTTTATGCCCTTGAGGTACTTGAATGTGTCTGTCATGTCCTTCTGCTCCCTCCTTTCCTCCAGTGAGTACATATTGAGGTCCTTTAATCTCTCCTGATATGTTCTGTGTTGCAAGCCATGTACCATCTTGGTTACCTTCTGTGGACGCTTCTACCCTCTCAATGTCCTTGCACATTTTTGGCCTCCAGAATTGCACACAGTACTATAGGTGAGGCCTCACTAGTGGATTATACAATGGCATCACCACCTCATGCCTTCTGCTAGTGATATCTCTGCCTATGCACCCCAGCATGCCACTGGCCCTCCTTGCAACATTTGTGCTCTGTTATGACACCTTTAGGTCATCAGAACTGATAACTTTTAGGTCGTTTTCTTCCTTGGGGATCATCAGCACCTCCCTCCCCCCCATCCTGTAGCTCTCCCCAGGGTTTCCTCTTCAAAAGTGCATTTTTTTGCACTTCTTTGCATTGAACCTCAGTTGCCACTCCTCTGACCTTTTTTGAAGCCTGTCCACGTCCCTGCTCATTTTCTCTACTCCTTCTGGAGTATTCACTCTGTTACAGATGTTGGTGTCATTTGCAAAAAGGCAGACCTTTCCTTCTAGCTCTTCTGCAATGTCTGTAATGAAGACATCTGTTTATTTATTTAGCTTTTGTTAACCAGGTAAGTACACTAGACAAGACATTTGCCTATTTTCAGGTACGACCTGGGAGAGTACAAGGAAATACGAGTTCAAGTACATAGGACAACATGATACAATTTAGGCAGTTACACAGAGTCAGGGAAAGCACAACATATTCAGTAAGAAAACACAGTTAAAATACACAGAAACATATGCATAGAGTCACCAAGGCTGTGAGCAGCGCATTATATACAATTATATAATGTTTAGGACCCAGACAAGTGGAGCTGCAGTCACAGCCGTGCCACACACATAGGATGGTAACCTTATGTGCGGGGCCATACCCAAGCAGACAGGCAACACCTTAAGAAAGTGGGGCTCAGTGCAGGGTGTCAGGTGAGATCATGGAGGCTTGAGACAACTGCACACTGAGGAGAGCTTCAAGAGATTCCACAGGGCGGTGCGGAGGCAGGCATGGGAGGGGGAGGAGCGAACCTGAACATGGAGGGAGTTCCACAATCTAGAGGCACACGAGGCAAAATCTTTGTCCCCCATTTGAGTGCGAGTGGAAGGGATCTTGAGAACAGCCGGGTCCAGAGACCTAAGGGAGTAAGTAGAGGAGACCGCCGGTATGAGGAGCTCCGCCAGTCTGGGGGGGGGGTGCCAGTGAAACATCCCAGGACAAAGTTTAGGTAATTGGGCAGGGAGAGCCAGTTAAGCTTTCTATACAGGTCACAATGGTGGGCGAGACGAGGGGTGGCAAGAGCAAAACGGCAAATGTTGTTATAGGCTATGGTCCACCTAGACAGGTGGGCTTGGGAGGTGCGACCAGACAGGAGGAGCCCATAGCAAACAGAGGGAAGAAACACACCTCTTGCCAGTGCGAGGTGAGCAGGTGGTGTAAGATTACTCTTTGCTCTGTAAGACAGACCCAGTTTGCAGTTCACAGCTTTGTGTACATTCTGGATATGGCACCCAAGGTCAAGCTGGGGGTCAGGTGTCACCCCAAGGTATTTGATGGAGTCAGTGATGAGAACCAGAGCACCCTCAAGACCAGTGATACACAAAGGGACAGAAGAGGCCTTTAACTTGGCCAGAGACCCAAAGAGCATGGCCTGAGTTTTTTTACGGTTGAGGACCAGCTTATGGGGTGTGATCCAGGATTGGATGCTCTTAAAGTCCTCACTCAGTTGGTGGTTTATGACCCCAATGTCCCAGGAATGAGTGACGATGACCAGGTCATCAGCATACAGGATGGACCTGCAGAAGGTAGAGGTAGATGGTAGATTGTTGATAACAATGGAGAAGAGCAGGGCCTCAAGACTGAACCCTGGGGGACTCCTGAGGACACTGTAGTGGTATCCGAGAGCACCTTACTGTATTTGATAAGCTGCTGTCTGCCCTGTAGGTAAGTGGAGAACCAATTTAGCACAGGTGGGGACAAGCCAAAGGACCTGAGCTGCGAACAAAGTAGGACATGGTCAACCAGGTCAAAGGCCTTGGACAGGTCTATGAAGATGGCACCTGAGAGTTTACCCTTGTCCATAGCTGCTCTGATCCCAGAAGAGACAGTGAGAAGGGCAGAGGATGTGCTGAGCCCTTTTTCGAAAGCCATGCTATGCAGGAGACAGCAGTTTATGAGTCTGAATATACTCTGAGAGTTGCCCGGCCACAACTTTCTCGAGGAGTTTACTGACAGCAGACAATATGGCTATCGGGTGGTAGTTGTCAAGAATCTTAGGGTTGCCTTGTTTAAGAACAGGGACAACCCTAGCTACCTTCCATATGTCAGGGATAATCCCAGTAGCTAGGGACAAGTTGAAGATATAGGCCACCAGGGAGGCAACAGAAGAGGCACCAAGACGGAGGAGCTTCGATTCCATGCCATCATGGCTGGCACTGGAATAGGGGGAGAAACCAGAGAGCAATCTCTGCTTCTCTTGTGCCATTACAGCCTTGAAGTGGAATAAGGGTCGTGAGACCGGGGCCGATTGTGGAGCAGGGTTCTGTACACAACTACCACATCCGCTAGGGGAAAATAGTGAGGTGAAGGCGGACAGGTCTGAGAAATGCATGTTGAATGCTTTGGCGATGGTTAGCGGATTGTTGTAACTAGAACCATCAATAAGCATGTCAGTGGCCTCACAGTTGGAGGAGCCATTAACTATGTTTCTAATGTTCCTCCAGAAGCACCTCAGGTCCTTAGCTGAATTCAGCAATGCAGCTTTGCAGAATTCACTTTTAGCAGCCCTAATTGCTCTTTTACACTAATTTTTGAGCCTCCTATACTGCTGAAGTATGGCCTGGTTATCAGGACCTTGAAACTGGCCCAGCACTTGTCTCTAGTCCTCATGAGGGCCAGGAGGCTCCCGTGCAACCACTTGGTAGCAGCCCCACTTACCCTCCATCTGATGAGAGGGGCATGTTTATCCTGCAGCGTCCCGAAGGTGCTGAGAAAATGACTGACTGCAGTGGGGGAGTCCTGGGCATTTCACACCACAGACCAGTCAGTAAGCCGTAGATCATTATGGAATGACCCCAGGTCGAACCTGGAGAAGTCCCTAACTTGGATGACTTTATGAGGGATTTTCAGAGAGGAGAGCTTCCATACACAGTACACAGGGGAGTGGTCAGAAATAGAGTCTGGGAGGGTACTAGAGGAGCTAATCCTCTCTGGTCTATTGGACAGGACCCAATCCAGGAGGGAGCTCATACCACCAGCGGAAGACCACCTAGTGGGCTCCTTGATAAGTTGTGACAATGAGAGACCGGCAAGCAGTGGCTCATACATCTCAGCATTTCCACCTAGCCAGTTTAAGTTAAGATCACCCAGGATCATTAACTCATTGTTCCCAGTCACTGAGCTGACAGTATCAAGGAGGTAGGGCAACCCCGATATACCCCCCTTGGAGGCATTATAAGTACAGATAAAGTGAAGCTTTTTGGTATTCCCGAGTAACAATACTGTGTGCAGCAGTTCACAGGGAGACTGCAAAGGCAGTTGGCAGGACAGAACCATCAGATTGAGGTGACTCTTGTAGTAGACAAAGATGCAACTCCCGCTTTTTTCCCAGGTGGTCCTGCCTGATGAGATCAAAACCAGGAAGTGTACATGCAGTCAGGGGTCGAAGGCTTCAGCCAAGTTTCAGTTATACCAAGGATGTCGGGTTTATGGTGAGCGACCCAAGCAAGGAGTTCAGCTAGGTTGGGCAGGAGACTGCGGATATTGAGGTTTTGTTAGGAAAAATAATTAAAAAAGAAACATTTAAAATGTTTTAATGCCCCTTTTAAAGTGTTGGAGGAACGTCTTTTAAAAAAAGTTCCTGGAGGGCTTTGGGCAGCAGGTGGCACTGTTGCAAATGGAGTTCATGTAGCAGTGCAGCTGCAAGCACCAATATGTTGGCAGGGACAGCGATCGTTGTGGTCTGTGATCTGCTCCCCCCACCCCCAAATGATGTTGTGATTATTGCAAGCCTGGAGTAAAGGAAAACTGTGATGCTTCATTTTTAAGGGAGAAGGTGAGGTTAATAAAGAAGTTTTTTTGTAATTGGGAGGGCCATTGTGATACCGGGTATGTTTTCTTCTCTCGAGCGGCCGTTAATGAGCTGCGTGGTGGCATTATGGTATTTCTTTGTTGGGAGCGAGTGGTTTTGTGAATGCTGCAGTCAGCAGTCGCCCATTGTGTTGCTGTCGTGTGCGTGCTGGTGGCAGTTCATTTTTTGTTTTTTTTAAAATAGCGGCTGACTGGAAGTCTGACTCGCTACAGACTGTGAGAGATGTAGAACTCTGGCGGTAAGGGAGAGAGGTTGGTGACCGAGGTTTCTGAAGCCGCGATGATGTAGCCCATATCATCACGGGCTTCAAAAACCTTCACAATCAGCTTCCTCCATTTACGATCCCCAGTTCATAATGTGGGTTAACAGCCCTTCTCTTGGAAGCACTTGACTTTGCCTCATGCTTCAACCCACTCAAGGTGGGCTATTATCCCACCATAACACACCTCCTGTTATGTCTTATTGTTTAATTAAGTTGCTTCAGGAACTGGGCACCTCTTATTTTATGTATTTATTTAGTTACTTCAAACGTTTCACCAGGAAAGTAATTCTGAGCTGGTATCAGCTCATTTCCAGATGTGTCCTGGGGAAGGGGGAGAGGGATAAATACAGAAGAAGTAATGAGGAACATCCGTGCAAAAATACAAATATACAAATAAAGGTAATAAGCAACAACATTAACAATAGACAGGTGTGCACAATTCTGTGTAAGGAGGAACACTACAATGAATAACGTGCTGAGAGAAAACACTACGCAGAGTACAAAATGCAAAATGGGGTTTATGGTGGGAGCAAGGTTCCAGTTTAGATGGTGGGAGTGGGAGCAACACCACCGAGGGTGCAGGGTGAAGCAGCAGATAGAGAGTGAGGGGCCACAGCCCAGGGCCCAGTATCAGGGCAGCTGCAGGAGTGAGTGGAGAAGTCATGGGGGAGTGATTTGAGAGAGTGGGGGGGGGGCAGAGTGAATAATAATGAGAGAGAGTCTTATGTTAAAAGGAAGGAGAAAACAGCTTGACCAGTGGAGGATTTCATTAGGGGAGGGCAGGAGAGAAGGAGCCAGAGTTGCGGAGGGAGTAAGAGACGATAGGGGAGATGAGCAGGAAAGCAAGGTAGGAGGGGACTGAGCCAAACCAGAATTTAAAGACAAAGGAGACATGATGAGCGAGGCATCTGGTCATAAAGGAAGGGAAGGAGTGGGAGGAGTATGATAAGCAGTGGTTTGTATTGAGGTGCTGTCCAGGGCAAAGTGGCAGAAGGAGAGAAAGAGGGGATCAAATCTGGCTAGGATGGACTTGGGAGCAGCCCTGTAAATAATGTCACCAGGGTCAAAGATGAGGAGAATTAGCTTCAGTATGATCTCCCACCAGGCAGGAAGAGGAATACTCCCTTTATTCTTGTAAAGTGCACCAAATCAGGGGTGAAGCTTTCAGTGGATGGCATCTACATGCACTGAGAAATTGAGGTAACAATCAAGCCAGAACCCAAGATACTTAAATGGTAAAATGAGGGGACATCTTCAGTTGCTGCATCATCAAGGGTGTAAAAAGAGGGGAGACAAGTGACCACAGCAAGCTTCTGCCTAGTGTTAAAGGTCACAGAGACCATTACTTTGCATTTAGGGACAGCTGAGTAGCCAAGAATGAGTGTTGGATGTTAGTAAAGTCCAACAGGAGCGTGGCTGTGAGGTTACGGGCAAGAGGCCGAAGGCAAAGAGAACCCTATGATCTCCGTACATATGGATGGACGCAGAGCAGCAGGGAGGTCATTTAGGAATATGGAAAAAAGTATAGGGCCAAGGATGGACCCTTGGGGCATGCCTGCACTAATGAGGAGTGGAGGGACTAAAGGAATCACCAATCCAGACAGCTTGTGACCTTTCTTAAAGGTAGAAGTGGAACTTACCGACTGAGGAGTTAGAGAGCCCCGCTGCCTTAGGCTTGTCCAAGAGGAGGGGATGGGCTCCAGTGTCAAAGACTTTTGCCAAATCAATAAAGATGAGGAAGGTGAGCAGGTCTTGATCAATGATAGACAGAGTGATGTCAGTGAGCTAGAGGAGGGATGTGGAGTTAGAGTGGGATTTCTGGAAGTCAGACTGGAAAGGAGTGAAGGAGGAGGATGAGTCAAGGAAGGGGGGATAGTTGGGAGAGAAGAATGTGCTCCTGGACCTTAGCAAGGGTGGGGAGGAGGGAGATAGGTCAGTAATTGCCAGGTGAGGAGGAATCACCCCCTTTTGGGGATGGGCATGACTGTGGCCTGTTTCCAAGTATCAGGGACAGAAGCTAAAGAGGAGAGATTCAGAAGGATGGTGATAGGGAAAGGAATAGGATGGGCAGAGAGATGTAGGAATTTGGGGTCAAGACCATCAGGGTTAACACCATTTTGAGGGTTTACAGCCAAGAGGGCCTTCTGGAATGCAGTGGGAGTGGGAGTGGTAGGAGAGAAGAGGCCCGTTTACATAACCTGATCTAAAAATGCTGCAAATGGTGCAGATGAGTTGCATCAGTGGAGATCGGGCTGTGTAAACAACCTGCTGAGCATTGTAGGTTGCTCTGTCACGTCATGGAGTGAACAGTGATTTGGTGGGTTCATGTACCAGTGCAGTTGTTGTTGTTTTGCTAGCATGCAACCACGCTGCTCTGCCTGCACTGGTGCAACCCCCGATACTCCCCGGCAAAAAAAAAAAATTGTACCTATTTAGTCTCAGGTAAAACGCATGTCTCACTAGACACATGACTTTTGCCTACTGCAGTGAGGCAATGTTCCATTCCCTGACTCGCCAATCTGGAAAGATTCTCTAAAGCAATACAGAAGACAATACAATTGAAAATCAAATCATCTGCAAGTGCCAGTAAATTGTAATTTGATTGGTTTAGCATATTTGAAGCCCTTTATGCCACCAACATATTAAAACTCTCTTCTGCATGGCTTCATGGATCCCCTCATTTGAATTTTGTACAAAGTGCAACAAAATAGTGACTCAAGTGAAGCCCCTGTCATTCTAGCCCTACAGCTGTCTGTTTCTATGTTATAGCTCTCCGACTGTTTTAGTAAACACCAAGACAGCAATATTTTTCTTCCTTCCTTTAATCCAGTTTAGCATAATATTCACCTGTAATTTGGGTTAGATCCTGGTGGAAATGTGGCCAGCAATGTAGGAAGTTCGGTCTGAACCACAGACTGACCTTGCAACGCTGCACAATGCTGACTGTGTAAATGGGCATCAGGTGCAATGCAGGTAGAGCAGTAGCAAAATGGAGGAGACTGCACCGCAACTGAGAGCTCAGTGTAAACACTCCTAAGGAGAAGAAGTGAGGTAGTGGTGGTAGGGGAGGTGGGGGAGAGGGCTGGGTAGGAGGGGAGAAGAGGGCATGGATAACCTTCCAGAACTTAGAGGGGTATTTAAAGTTGTTCAGAGTGTTGATGCGAAGCAGTCAGTCTAAGCAAGCCTGGTAGCTCTGGTACAGGCATTCTGAATGGTCCGGTACTTGACTAAGTCAACAGAGTAGCCAGTGAACTGAGTCCACCAGGCAAGGTCTCACACATGTAGACAGGCCAGCAACTCTGCTGAGATCCATGGGAGATGGGAACCTTGGACCCTGGGATTTATAAGGGGGCATATTTATCCCAGACAGATATGAATTTGGAGTTAAAAAATTGGAGGGCAGAATTTATGTTGCTGGCTGTGGAGATGGGAGACCAATTGGTGGCCACCAGATCAGAATGGAGTTAGGACAAGTCCAGCAACCTGAAGGACCATCATCAGGATGAATTTGGGGGGAGGGGGGCTTTGGGATGATGAATCTTGTGCACACAGTACATCACATGCTGGTAACTGAGGGTGTCGGGTAGGATATCAACATCCAGGATATGGGGAGGGTGTTAGGAGAGAATCCAGTCCAGAATGGAGTGGTTGAGGGATTTATGATTGTGCCGAGTAGGGTCAGTAAGCAGCTGGGAAATTAGGAGGACTGGATGATTTGGCATAACTTCTTTAGAGAGGGAGAGAGCCAACTGAGATTAAAATCACCAAGGATGAGTAACTCATCAGAAGAGGCAAAGAAGTCTTTGGTGAGGAACTTAGTGGCTGATGGCGGGGGGGACATATCAGGACAACCGTGAACTCCAACTATGAATATGGGGACAGAGAAGGGGAGGAGAGTGCGAGGAGGAGGAGGAGGGGCAAGTCATAGGCAAAGTGGGAGGTGGTTGAGAGCAGAGGCACACTTTGTCTTTTGGGGAGGTGAGAGGGAAGTGACTGGGCAGGACCAGGATTGAGCTCAACATTTCCTGATTCTTTCAGCAGCAAGGCAAGAATGAGTTTGAGGGAGCCTTTATGGGGAGAGGAGGAGGGAGGGTTGAAGGAGGATGAGGGGGTAAGAGGTGAGGGAAGGAGGCTTGTGAGCACTTCAACATGAAACCAATGGGAGGGGAGGAGATGACACTCCAGGATGCTAGGGGGCATGGGATAGGGAGGGAATACTGGAGGTAGGGAGGGTGGGTGAGGGGCAAGGGGAGAGAGACAGTTGGAGATGGGAGGATAGGGATGAGTAGTGGGGGGAGGGAGGAGAGGATAAATAGAAGGGGGAAAAGTGAAAGGGCTAGGAGCAGCATAGTGGAGGAACAGCAAGCAGTTGTTGCCCTGAAATTTTCAAAATGTATAGGGTGGGAATGTAAGCTTCACCCTGAAGGAAGGGAGCCAATTTAAAATGGGAGGAGGAGAAGGCTTCACCAGAAGGGGAGAAGGCCTTAAATAATTAAGGGGGGGTGCAGGCTTCAACCAGATAGGAAGGAAGCCTAAAAATAAGCAATCAGGGGGATTATGGACTTTACCCAGATAGGGAGGAAACCAAAACTGCATGGTTACAGGGAAGAAGGCTAACCACTAGATAGGGAGGAGGCCATGATAATAATAGGGAAGGGGACAAGATGCATCAGATAGCTAAGTAGATGAAGGTAGGAAAATAGTATACTATGCAATAGGCCCCAGCTAACTAGTATGGACAAACAGAGGCAGATTAGATGAGCTGCAGGACAAACTCACTGGGCAAAAAAGTGGAGCATCAGATGGATGAAACACAGCACGAGTCTGACAAGTCCCCAATTATTTAGACAGTACAATATAAGCAAAGGCCCCAACTCTAAGCAACATACACTGGTAATAGTCACCCAACTATTGAGCAGTATACAGTAGCAATAGGCGGTTTCAGTTTAAACTAAGACCTAAGAAAACCAGAGGAATGGTAAAGGGTACGGCAGCTGAGTTTCAATGTGAAAAAGTGCAAAATAATACACTTATGGAACAGAAACCCAGGGGTGGAGTACAAAATGGGTGGAGTGTTACTGACAACCACCAAGCAGGAAAAAAACCTGCAGGTAGTCATATCGGATGACCTAAAGGTGGCCAGGCAGTGTGACAAGGTAGCTGAGTGTATAGCGCAGTGGTTTAAAGCTCTGAGCTGCAAATCTGGAAACCTGGGTTTGAATCCCACAGCCCCCACTTGCATACTGTGTGACCCTGAGCAAGTTACTTAACTTCCTTGTGCTCCCAGGTTGCACCTGTAAACAAGCTTTCAGTTTAGTGTGTTTCTCCTGGTAAAACAAAGGTAAAAACAAAAAAAAGATACTGGGGTGCATAGGGAGTAGTATCAGCAGCAGAAAGGTAGGTGGTGTTGCCGCTGTATAGATCATTGGTAAGACCCCATCCTGAGTACTGTGTCCAGTTCTGGAGACCACATCTGTGAAAGGACATAGACAGAATAGAAGCTGAGCTGCACTAGGCCCTCAAACCCTCCTCTGGGAAGGCAATCCAAGTCCTCGCCCTCCCTCCTGCCGACACCTGGCATCCCGAGCTCATTCCCAAACCAGGGTCGCTGGCATGGTGCAAAATGTGAAGTCCAGCTCCTCAACTCTCAGCACCACCGGGCTGGCTTACTTCGGAGGCATGAGGAGGTGGACAAAGAAGGTTCTGTTGACTACACACAGGGAGATGCATGCAACAGGTGGGGTCCACAGGCATTGGTGGCTGAACGTACCCTAGCCCCTGCAAAGGAGGCAAGAGCTTCTACCCTACAGCCCGTGGAGATGATGGGAGTGCTAGGAGGTGGCTATGAGAGCCATGTGGGACCAGCCCAGGCACTGTGTACAGTCCCATTGGGTGTGTGTGTGTATATGTGTGTGTATACATGTGTGTATTTGCGTATGTATATATGTGTGTGTATATATGTGTGTATATATGTGTGTATATGTGTGTATGTGTATGTATATGTGTGTGTATGTGTGTATACATGTGTGTATATGTGTGTATATATGTGTGTATATGTGTGTGTATACATGTGTGTATATATGTGTGTGTATGTGTGTGTATATATGTGTGTGTATATATGTGTGTATGTGTGTGTATATGTCTGTGTATACATGTGTGTGTATGTGTGTGTGTATATGTTTGTATATATGTGTGTATATGTGTGTGTATATACGTGTGGGTGCATGCCATACACCAGTGCTGTGTGACACATTGGGTGTAGACCACACAACTGTTTTCATGTCTTCTGGTGTGTAGCAATCTGTGTGGTAATCCACTACTGTATCCCATGCACCTGCAACTCCTCCTGGGAGAAGCGGTGGGCCCGTAATCTTTCTGCGTCATCCATGGTACCTGCTGGATATGGGAGTGGAAAACAGATGAGTACTGCATACACACAGCGCAACACAGATGAAAGGTACATTGGGGTGAAACCCTCACTGCCCCTGTCATGATATTGCACAGACCAACACAGGGCTATGCATGCACGTCATGCGCATGTGCCACCCCATGCCTGGCGCATACTCTAAGGACCCACCCCCCCACTGCAAGTATGCATTGCACTGTGCAACTCAGTGGTAGCGTAGTGCTAACATGGAAATGTGTTGTGCAAACAGAAAGGACACACCCATAATGTCCTGAAATTTTCAAGAGCTTGGTGTGAGGGCTAGGACTAGGCAGTAGGCCACAGTGTTTGACAGATGAAGCAGGGCTGTGCTGCTGTGGGACCAGAGGTGGTCTACAGCAGAGCTGACCGACTTGGTTGACCTAGTGGTGGCCAGAGAAGACCAACTATTGTGTGAGGGGGAGGGTCTGACAGACCAAGATATGAGGTGTGGGCATCCGGGGGGCGGCGCCACACAAGATGAAGAGGGGTCACACACATCGGTGACCAATGCTGCCACAGGTATAGTGACTTGCAATGGAGGGAGGCATGCTGCCTGCAACAAGTGTGGGTGATAGTGGAGAGTGGCACTGTGCCAAGGCCAGGTGAGTACAGATGGCTGTATGTGCGGTTTGGGTAGTCTCCTTTGTGCAGTATTGTTTCCATGATAATGTATCTCCGGGTACTGTCCTGGGGAGGGTGCACTGTACCTGTGTATCCCTGTTGTGTCCCCTCTGTCCTGTGGGACCTGCTTCACTGTATAGCCTGATCTCATGAACACAGGTGTTGGGCCCACTCTCCCAAGTGATATCCAGGTGCCCTGCATGTTACAAGACCCACTGTGGATCCCTGAGGTGTGCACCTGCCATGATAGCAGAGTTGTGTGCTTCCACGGTGACATGGTTACAGCGTTAGGGTGGATGACAGGGAAATGTATTGTTTCATTAAATGCTATTCAGGTTTTGTTTACTAGGTGCAGTGCCCAGGACATGTTCATGCCTATTGTCAGGTACAACCCAGGAGGATGTCACATGTGTTCTACATGTAGCTGTGCTGGTAGGTGTACCCAACAGCATGTGGATATGGCCACCATCTGTTATGTGTACCCTGTCCATGTTATGCTGCATGGACACAGGTATGCATATCCCAGGTAATGCTTGAGGCAAAAATATATTGCACAGGGTGTGCCCAGCTTGTACCAGACACCTATGGTACCATGCCCTCCATACAGTTGCACTGGTATGCCTCCTGTTCCCCTGTTGTATGTGACTTGGTGCTGCATGCATCCTAATGCGTACTATGAGGTGTACAGGGCCTGTAGCCAACATGTGTGGGTATGTTGTACATGTGTGTGTACAGGTGTTGGGAGGATGACAGGATATGAGCACTACATGGGCCATCGTATACTGTGCCAGGCCATACCGACAACAGTGGGATGTATCATTCCTGCAACAACTAGACCACAGCAAGCCTGTGTGTGGTGCCGCAGCTTTTCACAATGGTATGGCATGGCCCTGCCTGGTGCTGTTCAACCACAACATGCACATGTGGCACCTGGTGCACAGGACCATCATATGGGCATGAATACTGTTTAGGATGTATTGTACTGTACACTGTGTTCCACTGCATGATAGTGATCACATCTCCATTGTCCTCCTCCACAGACCTCAGCGGACAGTAGGGCCAAGCCAGGGCCTGGATACAGCATGGGTGCAGACAGGTCTGCACTGAGGAATCACCAGGCCGTGATGGGGCCCAGCAGAGCTGTTCTCAAGACTGACATCCACGTAAGTATCCTGCATTGTGTGTTTCACACTCAGGGTTGCGTGTCTATAGTATGCTACATGCTTCTGCTGTTAAGGGACTGATGTCCATGTTTGACTCGCTGTCCTGCACACATGCTTTTGGGGCCATCGGCTATGCAGTTGTGGTTGGGGACATTCACCCTGCACTCCCTGCACTTGGTGCTTTGTCCCACCACTGATACTATGGTGTGTCATGGTCTGTGCAGTCTACTGTTGTGAACCTACTTGTGGAAGGTATGCTGCCCTGTGTATGTATACTGTGCCATGGCATGCCTTACACCACGCAGTGCCCTGTGTCATCGACCCTGTGCACCAGAAAGTTGGTGGTAATGCTCACAGTTCCAGTTGTTACACCCGTCAGTGTTGGTTGGGTCTGTTGCATCACATGCCTGGGACTATGTATGCATATATGTCATCTGGAGGTAGGCATGGGCCAATGTGGTACTAGTACACCACTGGGTCATGCCTTGTGCATCATACAGCACCCCTGGTAGTTTGCTTGCTATGGTTCCATCTCTAGTGCAATATGCACTAGATGTCATGCCATTGCATCTCAACAGAGCTAGGCATATATGCCATGGGGTCAGTGGCAGGGTGGGTATTGGTGGCATTGACTGTTCTTTACCATGTGTGACCAGCATTGTTATGCATGGTTGCTAGTGTCTAACCAACACAGTGATGACTGGTGTTTGATTTATCCACTGTACACAGGCTGGGTCATGCATACATTCAGGCCCAACTGTGCCTTTGCAGGGCCCGTTGGGCTGCACTGGCTCTGTATTGCTGAAAACCTGCATCTAGGGTGTGGCTGGCAGCTGCTGGGATTGGGGGGAATGCCAGGCGGCTCTACATACCACACTGCCATTGTTTGTTGACCCTGGTACAGTGTGCAGTGCACATAGCCATGTACAATACTGGCTGCACACACGTGTTGCCTCCACTGTACACAGTGCTACCTGACAGTCCCATCCATGCATAGCCGTGTTGTGTGAGCCACGCTCGTTCCTGGGCCTGCTCCTGCGGTTGTCCAGGGTGGCTCATGGATAAATGTTGGCCTGTGTGCTGGATGGCTTGTCTTCAGGGGTCCGGATGTAGGTGTGCAGCTGCAAGCCACTTGGGCCATCACACTGCCCATCAGTCTCTGACTTGGCACTGTGTTACTTGTGCTGCATTCCCACATCTTCCATGGCTGCCATTGTCATGCGTCCCATGCACACCTCAGTCATGCTCCATTGCAACATGGCACACTCATTGTATGTGCGGTCCTTTACTGTTTGGGTCAACAAAGCTGTCCCTGGTATGCCACACACATACCACTGTGGCTGTTTGACTCCCTCCACCCATGAATGGCGTGGTGTCCCATGTGTCTGCTGGTTGCACTTCTGCTATGCACATTATGCCACATCTTGTCCCTCACTCGGTGTATACAGCTGGCTGTGTTCAGTGTATTTCCTTTCCACAACTGCCCAGAGAGATTCAGGACCTCACAGGGGTTGGAAGGATGCTGCTGAAACTAAGGGAACGGAGGATGCTACGGATGATAGTGCAGCATCTGAGGGAGTGCACGTGCATGGTCCAAGAGTGCACCAGCACTGTACGTGAACTGCGGCAGCAGCCACCACCACCATCTGGGCACTGGACATTTTCTATAAGTCTTGTACTGGGCAGATACTCTTTATTTATTAATCAGTGCTGATGGGTGGTCCCATGAGTGGTTGCCCATTTTCTTTTGTTCTCCCCCCAATGTGAGGTTGCCCTTGTTCTCTTTTTTCTCCCCACCATTTGCTCTTGTTGTTATTGTAGTAGTACTGTAGTTATTATTGTTCTTGTTGTTATTGTAGCAGTACTGTAGTTATTATTGTTCTTGTTAGTACTGTAGTTATTATTATTCTTGTTGTTATTGTAGTAGTACTGTAGTTATTATTGTTCTTGTTGTTGCATCTTTTTGTACAGCCTATTGCCATTTTTTTATATTAAAGTTTATTTCTGATGCCTATGCTTTTGTGTTGTGTGATAAATTCAAGGGTAACGTTAGGAGCAGTCTTCTGCCTAAGGGAATCACAAGGTAGCCTGGGTAGTACTAGTATTGTGGGTAGGGGACCCCTTCAAGTCAGTACATGTTTCCATAGCATATTTATTCATCCCTGCTTATGAAGAGAGGGAGCAGTGGATATGAAGGAACCAGAGTCTTTTCTGACCCTACATTATTATGTTACTAGGTTTTTCTCCACACTTTCCCCCATTTCTGAATGCACTTGAGGACAGTACACTACACAGTGCAGCAGGACACTGCTTACTTGTTTAACTATAGTTTTCTACTATTTTCCCTAACTCAAACAAACAGCTGTATTTTTTTATCTTAAATTTAGCAATTCTGCCAACAGAATTGGTTTTGTTAGAAGAAATACAAAATAATTGTCAGAAGAAATGATATATTTCTAACAAAGTCTTTCCTGACCAGTGGGAAGGTAATTTTTGTCAAGGGAAGGTCATTTTGTTCCACACAGGCAGGAGAATACATTGTGTGATTATTAATAGACACACACATGCACACGTGCACACAGACACACACTTCTCAGCTGTCCCTGATCATGAGGGACATCCCTCATTTTACACCTCAAAATTGCTCTGTCCCTCATCCATCCCTCATAGAAAAGGCGCTACACACATAGAGAATGTACTGTAAATTCAGACTTCAAAGCAGAAATTCATAATATTCTAATAAATCATAAATCATAAATAAGCATTACACCAGTAAACACAATGTTTTCCACAGTGTTCTGAGCTAATAGCTCCGTGTTTACAGATGTGTCCCTCATCACTGATTGTCAGTGTCCCTCATTGTCTCTCATTTTGATTGTTCGTGTCCCTCATTTCAGTGACAGAAGGTTGAGAGATATGCGCACACACGCATGCACACACACACAGACACACACACACTGTCACATGTTTTTTTCAGATATTTCCTGGTGTGCAGTATGTCTTCCTTCCTCTCCATATTTCACTGCTGTTTTCCTGCCACTTCCCTGTTTGTTTAGGTTCAGTCCGTTACAGTTCTTTTCTAGTGTGTGTGTGTGTGTGTGTGTGTATGTGTCTCTCTCTTCTCTCTCTCTCTCTCTCGTTTTCTTTCTTTGTGGGTTTGCTCTTTAGCTCCTCCTTCTGGTGCCATTCAGCTTTTCTTTGTCTTTTGTGAAGGTCTATTTAAGGCCCTATTTTCAGAAGTGTTTAACTTCCATTCTGATCTAGGGTAACTAAAAAAAAAATCAAAATGTGCCTTTCTTTATAATTCTGTTTCTTTTTCAAGCAGAGCCAGCCATATTAGTTCTATCTCTTAAGTCTGACAGGGCCTTGAGATCACAGGACCCCCAAGGAAGCTTCAGCTGTCTGATTAGATCTCATACTGTATCTGACTGTTTTCTGAATTTCTCTACTGTTCTCTAAATAATGTATTATTAGTCTTTGTGCTTTCTTCTGTCCTGTGGCTTACAATACATTCTAATTAAGGAAGAATGCATTAGGAAACACTTTAGTAAACACCAAGGAAAATATTTTAATGCCCTTGCTTAGATTCTTGGTTCAGGTCCCATCATGATTATTGGGTCCAGTTCTTCTGTCCCCCATAGTACCCTACCACACTGGGGATACAACTCTAGTCCTGCATTGCTGTAGCTCGATGAAGCAGAGAAGGGGCTCATGGAGACAGGAAGCCAGGATCTGTGTTGCTCAATTTTAAGCAACAGTTTGTAAAAGAAAGTAGTATTATATTACTGTACATTGTGCATATATAGTATACTGAAGTATATTATTGCTATAGTTATAGTGCCACTCTATGATTCTTAGCATGTACTGCATCTGCATAGCGCCATGTTGTGATAGTCAAATCACACTGTAGTCCCCAGTGAGCCTCTCTCTCTCTCTCCCAGGCCTTTGCCACTGAGGCCATCTGAACTAGCATCACTGCTGTCAAGATCCCCTCTTTAGCAAGAGCTCAGACCCCGGTGCTCTGATGGCCCTTTTCTGCCATCCTCTACCATTTAGACTCCCCCCTAGTGAGGGTCTCTGCTCTGGGTGGGACACACTCTACTCTCTTGGAGAGCTTTTACTATGCACCCCTTTTATTCAGGTACCCTTCCCTCAGAGATGCAGTCACAAACAACCAGTTGTTGTAGTCTTTAGAAAAATAACTAATTTATTAATAAACACTGGTTGAGTAAATGCAACAGTAATAATCAGGTGTAACACTATTTACATATAGTAAAACAGCAGTACACATACAGGATTGTAACCCCCTTTGGGGGCTTACCTGAATTGCCCCTGTTTCATCCCATTTCTCCCGGTATGCCTCCTGGCGTTCCTCAGACCCCCAAGTATCACTGCCACAGCCTGAGTCTCTTCTGGTGCCCCAGGTTCCCCAAATAGCCCCCGCACTTGTTTTCAGCCCACTTCAGGCTTAAAATGTTAAATTGTGACTGCTGGCGTTCCTCTATGCTTTCTGGTGATCGTGCATGTGCGCAGTGAGTGCTTTAATATTACTGAACGTCGTTGTGGTCAAAATCGGGGAGCATGTCAGTGCTCCTGACGCCCCTCCTCATCTAATTGGGGGCCAGTGACCTTGGCAAGGCTGATAAGAAGCCTCGGGAGATGTTTTAAAATAAAGTTTAAATCGGGGCATAGCGAGGGCTCATGAATAAAGATGAGCCCTCTGCCTGGGGGAACAGTGTTTCAGTGACAGCAAAAGTCCTGGGAGTTATGTACAAGTGTTGGCTCATTTGAAAGGGCACTAAAGGGGCTATATGACTATGGGGAGACTAAAAATGAAAAGTACTTAGTATGGCAGCACCAGAACTCTAAACTTTGGGGAACTGCATCTACTGCTTAAAAACTGTACAGCAGCTACCATGTTTACAGCCAGCCAGCCAATCGGGAGCCTGGATTTAATGCAGAGACTCTTGGGAGTGTGCTAAAGACTTTTGGGAAAAAAGCAGGGATTATTTCTGGTGCTTAAATGTGAACCAATTGAAAGACTGGGACTGGGAATTACATTTTGGTTAGCCAACCAGATTTCAGGACCTTTGTCCTTTATTTAAGAGGGGCTGATTGAACTGGGGTCGTTCGGTTGGAGTTCTCTCTGGGCTTGGAGGAGTGCTGGTGGGCAATGGTCAAGTCAAGAGGATTCAGTGCTTTGAGAAGTGCAATACCTGTGACACCTTGCTCAGGGCTTAAACCTAAGTAGTTTGGTGAGATAAAGGAGCAGAAGTCCTGCCAATTGAGAGGAACCGTGCTATTGTAACAAGTATTCCAGGCATCCTGCTGGACTTTGGTGCTGGAAAAGATTTCTACTGCAGCTATCCTGCAACTGTTGTGGGGCTTAAGAGAAACCTGTTTTGCTAAGAGAGCCTTGCTGGAACTGGGTGCAAGCCAGAGCAGAGGTGGGTGCCGTCTGAAATAGAAAGCCTGTCTGAGAACTGTGCAGATCAGAACAGAGGTGAAAGTTGTTCTGAACTCTGAAAGACTGTAAATAGAAAGTGGGACAGGTGTTCTGTGCTCTAGAACCCAGCCACTGTAGCTGTGATTAAGGTGTGTAAGATAAATGGGTGCTGTGGACTGTGAAGTTGGCTGCTAAATGGCACTGGCAAGCGGGAATGCCTGTAAAATACTGGGCTGCACCCTGAAGCTGTTTACTGTTGAGAAAAGAAAACTAGAGGTTCTCAGCTGCATTCAGAGCCAGATGGGGAAACTGCTAACCCCTGCCAAGTGGAGTCTGCTGGCTGTAGGGGATCACAGGTTTATTCCCAAGTGCTAGGGCACACTGACCTGTGAGGGAGCTGGGCTGTGGAGCCACTCCTAGGTCTGTGTCCTCTGTGGTTGGTGGGCCTTGCAGAGAGCTCTGCAACAGGTCCAAGTAGGCTGAAGGTGACAAGTGACCAGACCTTCAATCAGTTCTTTTCCAGGAAGACTGCCTGCCCCTGACAGGGCACTCTGCAGCTTGCGGCACCGGCCCTGGACCCAAGCCGGCCACTCCTTGCTCTCCTGCCTGCCACTTGAATCAGGAAGACCACCCGCTCCTGACCGAGCACTCTGCAGCTTGCTGTACTGGCACTGGACCCAAGCTGGCCACTTCTCACTCTCCTGCCCACCACTTGAATCAGAAAGACCTCCTGCCCCTGACCAGGTGCTCCGCAGCTTGCGGCACTGGCCCTGGACCCAAGCCGGCCGCTCCTCGCTCTCCTGCCTGCTGTTAGAATCAGGTATGCCTGCAACAATGTCCGGGAAGCCCCGGTTCTCGAAAAAGATCTCCCAACTGGCTGCTGTGCCTGGATCTGGCACCTCACTGGCCATTTCGGCTTGCAGACCTCTCCTGACTGGACCTTCTCCCTGAGCCCTGCTTTCGGCACTCTTGTGCTTTATTTTCAAACTGTTTCTTGCTGGCTCTTGTTTTACTAGTATTTTGTCCTGCCCTCCGCCCCAGCCCCAACTCTGTTAAATACTCTCCTCTCAGCACCACCTCCCCTCTCTGTCTCCCTTCTCTGGTGCTCACCACTATAGACCTCCTCTTAAAATGACCTGTAATCCTCAGCTGTCACCCCTTACTGGAACATCTCCCCAGAGGCTTCCATTAGCTAAATTCTGCCCACATATAGGTTGAATGACCTCCTTTTAAAGTGACCTGTGGTGCACAGCTGTCAACCCTTACTGGAGCATCTCCCCTGAGGATTTCATTAGCTAAATTTAACCAACTTATAGGTTGATTCACAGCTGCAGAATCTCTCTCTCTACCTTCCCCGTCTTCTTTTACTCAATTCCTGTACTTTACTTACCCAGCTGTATGACCTAACTTCATAGGGGCCTGGTCTGCTAGTCAGCTACCCACTATCTTCTAACTTGGGAGCATCCCTTCCCAGTGCACCCTACTACATAGTCCTGCCACAATGAAGCGCTTACTCCCACTGGCTGTGGTTGTTCTTCTATCTGGCATCCTTCTGCTAACCGACTTCTCTGCTGCAACTCTATCCCTTTACCAGGTGGACCTCTTCTACTTCAATGAAGACATTTATCCCTCCTCTCCCCCTTCTCCCAGCTATGTGGGACTTAATCCCTCTCGGTATCCTCATGCTCAGCCTCCTAACTAACCATGAGTGCCATCTACTAGGTTCCTCCCTGCTCTCCACCCAACCTCTTCCTCCCCCTCTCTTTCGTCTGCTATGCCCTTACTGCCTCCAGCTCTACCTGCTTTTATTGGCTAGGGACATTGAATCCAACCCTGGGCCCGACTCCTCAGCCTCCAATTTTCCCCCCGCTAGTGGGTTGGGCATCTACCACCTAAACGTGAGGAGTCTTCTGCCCAGGCTTGATCACATCAAGGCTTGGATATCTCAATGCTCCCCTGATATGCCCTGTAGCTCAGAGACTTGGTTATCCACCAAATTCCCCAACTCCTCAGTCGCCATTCCAGGGTTCTCCATTTTCCGACAAGACAGGCGCAAGCATGGTGGTGGTGTTGCAATCTATGTCCATGAGTACCTGCTCACCTCCACTGTCTCCCTGGAGGTAACCCCAAAATCACACGAAATCCTACTCTCCAAGCTGGTCTTCCCTTCCTCTTCACCCTTTTTTTGTAGCTGTCTGCTACTTCTCTCTCAGCACCTCACCCTCCTCCCTGGTCTCCAAAAGTGCCACCCTAACTTCTGCAGCCGGCTCAGGTGAGCTCCTAATCCTGGGTGACTTCAACATTAATTGGCTTGCCCAGCATTCCAAGGCCACAACTCAAGAGACTGAGGCACTCAACCTCACGCAACTCATCACTGACCCAACCAGACTCAACATCCACTCCTCCAACCACTCACTGTTGGACTAGATCCTAAACACTCACCCTCTAAAATTCTCTTCAGCTGGCACCCTCCCCGACACTTTTAGTGACCATTGTATTACCTTCTGCCACAGGAAGCACCAACCCCTCCACCCCACCCAAGTATATGTGGTTCAGGCCCCTAAGGTCCCTCAACCGGCAGGCACTACTAAGGACCTCTACTTGGTCGATTGGTCCGGAGTCTTCACTCTCCCAGACATCGACTTCACATTGGTGGCCTTCAACTCCACCTTCCTAGGTATATGGAACTCCCATGCCTCCTACAAAAACTACGTCTCTGGTGCAGGCACCTTCCCTGGATCTTCCCTCACCTAGTGACGCTTTTCAGAGACACAGACAAAGCCTGGGAAGCGTTCAAAGCCTCTTCCAGTGCCCCTGACCTCCAAACATACAGAATACAGAGGAATGCAGGCACTAAGTTCCACTAAAGTTGGCTTTTTTAAGTCTCAATTAGAGGACTCTCTCCCCACTCCGGTTGCCTTCTGGAAAACTCTCCATTCTCTGCTTGGCTCTGCTCAACAAGCCCCTTCCCTGGGCTCTGACCCCACCAACAGTGACTCTGGAGCAGTTGCCTCTTCCATAAACCACTTTTCACAACCTGTGCCGTACCCCAAGGACTACCACCTTCCCTGTTCTCTCTTCCCCACAGACACCAGGATGTCCCCTTCCCTCCCGGTACCAGCTGCATATCAGACCCCCCAACCCTCCCCTTTTTCTCTCGCTCCAGCACCCATCCCTCCATTGCCCAACCCTACTGCACCTTCTCCCCCATCACCTCATCAGAAGTGCTTCACCCTCAAATCTCTGAACTCCTCCAAACAGAGTCCAGATATAATTAATCCCAATGTCCTAAAAATCTTTGCTCCAGCCATAGTCCTTCCAATTACTTACATTTTTCAACCTCTCCCTTTCCACTTGCTCTCTACCAAAGGCCTGGAAATTAGCCAAAGTCATCCCCCATGCAAAGGGGGGTGACCCATCCATCACTGGCAACTACCAACCTATCTCTCTCCTTCCCTTCCTCTCAAAAATCTTGGAATCTCTCATCTCTAAAAGACTAAACTCATTCCTCACTTCCAAGGATATCCTGTCACTTTCCAATCTGGTTTCTGTCGCCTCCACTACACTTCCTCTTTCTTTGCTTCGCCAACCACATCCACTCGGCCATGGATGAGGGTCATCTCACACTTGCCATATTTATAGACCTTGCTAAGGCCTTTGATTCTGTTGCTCACAAATTACTCCTTGATGAGCTCTCAGCTACTTATTTATTTAGCTTTTGTTGACCAGGTAAGTACACTAGACAAGACATATGCCTATTTTCAGGTACAACCTGGGAGAGTACAGTAGCTACAATACATACAGAGTACATTATGACACAAGCAAGGCAGGTACATTGACTGTAGGAGAAGCATGACAGTCACAGTAAGATAATTTAGTATAACATGATGGCAAAGTCAATATAGAGTAAATACGGAGACACTAAGGTAATCATTTAAGTATAATATACAAGTATCTTATCAAACAGATATCAACAGCACAGGACCCCTGGCAGTATCACCATTTTACACAAGGCCATGCCCAGGTGGGCATGCTACCACAGCAGGGACCTAAGTCAAAGTAAGGGAGAAGGTGTCAACGAGTGTTGTGGAGGGGACCATGATGATCAGGGAGGTTTAGATCTATCCCCAACCTCCACTGATTGGTTTAAGGCTTACCTAACAGATAGGTTTCAGTTTGTCCAGCCAGGGGAAACCAAATCTGCTCCTCTACCCATCCTGGCTGGTGTCCCCCAAGGGTCGATCCTTGGACCTATCCTACTCTCAATATTCATGAACGATTTTCCTTCTGCCTGCTCAGTCTGCCACGTTCAAATGTACGCAGACGACACCGTGATCTTCACTTCAGGTCCCTCCCTTGCCCAAGTCGAACCCATCCTCCAAACAAATTTCCTGAACACCCTAATGTAGCTTGAAGACAAGTCACTCAAATGCAACACAAAGAAAATGGTCACCGTGGCTTTTAGCACCGCCCAGAAACTAGCCAAAATGACAGCTCCTCCCACCGTTTATGTCCTTGATGGCTCAAAAATTACAGCAGTTGGAATCATTTAAATATCTGGGAGTTTGGCTGGATCCCAAACTGGACTTTTCCCTACACCTGGACTCTAGTCACAGAAAACTGCGTCCAAAACTAGTAATGCTCTATCGGCATAAGGACAGTCTCTCCCTCCCCATCAGGGGGGAATTAATTTCTAAGCTTATCCTCCCTTCATTTGACTATGCAGATGTGTTCTATAGCTCAGTGCCATAAACCTCCCTAGCTAAATTAGACCCATTATTTCATGCCTTCTTCAGATTTGCCTCTAATCTCCTGTACTACACTCATCACTGCCTTCTCTATCAATCCGTCTTCTTACCGTCACTCACTGATCGTTGCCTGGCACATTGTGCAACCTTTATAGCTAAGTTCTGGTTCAACACCTTTCCCTCCTACCTCTCCTCGTTATTAGCCCCTGCTTCTAGTACAGGTTACTCCCTGCACTCTCAAGACCATAGCTGTTTCACCCTGGCCACAGCCCGCTCACTCTCACGTAAAACAGTCTTCACCCATTGGCTCCCTGCCCTCTGGAACTCTCTTCCCCTTACTGTACGTCACTTGCCTACTGCGCTATCCATCAAAAAGCACTTTAAGCTCCTTCCACTCCCTCCTTACCATTGTTTCCACCCTCCTTGACCACTAGATACCTTTGATCATCCTGGTCCTACTCCTTATTTTATGGCCAACTGCAGCTCACTGTATATATTTCTGGCAGCACATACTTGTGCACTCTCGTCTATCTCAGAGCACCTAGCCTTGTTATGTTAGCTCTTGTATTGTTATGTCCTCGTAATTATTGTCCACAGTTAGGCACACTGCAAGGTCCAACTTCCTATACAATCTGTAACTCACTGTTATTTTTCATGTATTCTTGCATATTTCATGTTTTTATATATATGTATATATATTTTGTGTCCTTTGTACCCCTTCCCTGGGTCGCACCTGGAAATGAGGCTCAGCTCAGTGTGCCTTTCCCGGTTATCAACTTTTAAATAAATAAAGTGACAAGTGACCAGACCTTCAATCAAACTGAAGACCCAAACTGCAACATTCTTCCTCCCATGTCCTCCAGTTTGTCCAGCCATCAGTTCCAAGTTTCTGCTGTGCCATCCACCTCAGAGCTTCAGCCACAAATTCATCAGAGACTGATTCACAGAACCGTGAGTAACCGCAAGAATTGCCCTGCATTATGGGGATGTATAAAGTTTATTTCAAGTTGTGTCCCATGGTGTGGCAAAAAGTTAAAGCTACCAAAGAGAAAGAAATCTAAGTTTAATTTAAAGTAAGGGCCCCAGCGCTAGCCAACCTGCAGGACAGTCCTGCAATTAGAAACCTGGGTGCCCAGTCAGGACAGTGGAACAGACACTGGTACCAGTGGGGGTGGTCTGGTCAACGGGTTAGAATAGAGCATCTGGTCACAGCCAGACTCGAACCCAGGCCCCTCAACCTACATACAGGGAAGCAGGCAGGGGTAGTAGCCCATGGGCCCATGGTGCCAGGGCTACAGGATTACAAAAGAAAGTTTGTACACTTGTTCAGGTAAATGCTTCTATTTTTGCTACAAGTTACAGAGTCTTCTTACCCCACTATCCACTTGCCTTGTTCCCTCAGCATCTCTCTGCAGACACATAGTCTGGCTCCCTCCTTGGACACACAGAAACCCTAGCGATAAGAGGCAGAAACTATCTGGGTTGAAGCATTTATGCCCTCCTCTCTCTCTCTCTCTCTCTCTCTCTCCGCTCCCCCCCCCGTGCCTTGCTCAAGCGTGGCTGATGTCACCGCCCCTGTACCCAGGTCCATCTGATTGGTGAAACTGCTTCAGGCGTGGAATTTTGGGCGACACCTACCATGCGATATTATCTGTCCCTGGTGTCTCTGGGACCCAGCTTCCTTTTGCAGATTATTTTGCATCTGAATGTATGTGGTCAGCTGTCGTTGAGAAAGACTGTCTCCCAGTTCTTTGTGTACTAAAGAACTTATCCCCCTTCCAGGAAGCCAATACAATGAAAGTCCACACTTACTGAAGAAATCCTGCTGGGCTATTGAAAATCTCCCAAATAGGCCTGTTTTCTCACCTTTGAACTTTGCCTCCTACACCCCCACTACAACAGAAGTTACCAGCATTTGAAAAACATATTTCAAGCTACCAGCAAAAGTTGTCTAGGCATCACATAACTGCTCCTTTATTTTTATGAAGTTTCATATTTGTGAGGTCCACAAACAGCTACTTCAGGAGGGCTGTATGGCCAGTGTTTACTCATACTGGCAAGACACTCCATCGGCATTAGAATTTTGTGCTCCACTGCGATACTGTATGATGAAATTGTAGTCCTGGAAGCTGATACTCCAGCACAGCAGTTTGGCATTTTGCCCACTCATTCTGTTCAACCATTGTAGTGGATTGTAGTAAAGATAAAAATTTTGAGGAGTCAATATAAAAAGAGTGGCATCAGTACAAGAAATATCCGCATCATAACCAAGGTGAAAGTTCTCAACCATTCTCCAGGGAAGAAACAGAAAATGCATTAATGTTGATGAAAACTTGGAATGTTTCTGACTTGGTCAGTGTGTCAGTGGAACTCCTACAACACCTTGGAAAGAGAAGCCAATACTGGTTGTCTACCTTCATGTCCTGTGTTATACAGGAGAACAAGCTGCCTAAGATACTGTGAAAAGCCAAGGTGACAGCTATATCAAAGCCAGGAAAAGACCTATCTTTAGTGGCCAGCTATCATCCTGTATCACTCCTGAGCTGTAGCTATAAGCTGCTGGAGAGGATAGTCCTACAAGGAATAATGCCCTCGGTTGAGCAACTTCTGGACGATAATCAGACCAGTTTTTGTCCAAACCAAAATATTTGTGACCACGTGTATAGA
Organism: Neoceratodus forsteri; assembly: GCA_016271365.2. Classification (NCBI taxonomy): domain Eukaryota; kingdom Metazoa; phylum Chordata; order Ceratodontiformes; family Ceratodontidae; genus Neoceratodus; species Neoceratodus forsteri. The sequence continues at coordinate 1,642,708,613 of CM028130.1, read as the reverse complement.
GAATGGCTTTCAAGAGGAGAAGAAGAAATTGGAGCTGTCTTTCTAGACCTAACAGCGGCTTATGACACCATCTGGCATACTGGTCTGCTGTTCAAAATGTCAAGAATTCTTCTTAGATGGGTTGTCATGGCTACTGAGCTCATGCTAAAACATAGGTACTTTCAAGTGGTTCTGGTCCACTAAACTAGCACCTGGAGATGTCAGAAGAATGGACTCCCTCAAGGCTCAGTGCTGGCACTAACTTCATTTAACAAATTCATCAATGACCTATCAAACACAGTGTCCAGGAGGTTCATGTATGCTGATGATATCTGCCTTGTGTCACGAGACCAAGACTTCCGAAAAATTGAACAAAACTTAAACAGTGACATGACTGCCATAGGGAATTACTGCAAGAAATGGAGACTGAAGCCAAGCACATCAAAGACTGTGTCATCTTGCTTCCACTTACATCATGCTCAGAACAAAGATGAGCTTAAAGGACAACTAAACAAGCTTTCTGAGAAAATGAAATTGCTGAAATCAGAAAACATAGGGGTATAGTATAATCCCCTACCTTTATGTGCTAAGCTCCTTTTAGTCTGAAATCGTGTTTTTATATACTTTCGTCACGTTTGAAAAAAAAGAAACAAATAGGCAGAGCTTTCAAATTCACCACTTTGGCTGTATCATAAGGTGGTCGCTATGTGGTAATGTAATGATGTCATTAGAGCGAGAGTGCTCCAGAGTGCTAATGGTATCTGCATAGGGGCTTGTTGTTTAGCATGGAATTAGACATTTTAGACTGCATGTTTGGGGCAAACCTTTTACTGTGCATGTGTGAAGAGGGTATCCTTGATTTAAAATTGTCTCGCAGTGGTTTGACTGCACTGAGAAAAATTGTTTGGTGTTTCTGACATACAGTATGTCTAAGTTGCTCGTTATGCAACATTTGGAAAGAAATGTGTGTGCCTCAAGGGAAACCCAGAAGCCTGCTAATCACTGTGCCTCCCATAGCTTAGGGGTTAGAGCACTGGCACGGTACACCAGGGGCCTGGATTCAAGTCTCAGTGGGAGTCAAACTTTTCCTTCCACTACAGAAAACAAACTGTTAATGAAGTGTCAAGGGCCTTATAAAGTGGTTAGAGGTACTGGTATAGTTAACTATGAGATTGAGACCCCTGATAAGAAAAATCCTACCGAGATATACTGTGCTAACCTCCTGAAGAAATGGACTGAAAAAAATCACCAAAGGTTCCTTTGTTAGTATTACCAAAAACTGCTAAAGAAGAATTTTATATAGCTTATGACAGACTGGAACAAATTTGTAACTTCCGATACTGTAAAGGTGAATGTTTCCTTACCACAGAACAAAATGCAGAAATTTGTAACTTGGTAAAGACATTTAGAAGTGCTTTTACCTTGCTTGGCACCCACAAAATGGCAGCCTAACCCTTTAAGCTCTCAAAGCCCTCAGTGTGTTATCCGGTTAAAATACTCCAGCTTTGGGTGACTTACCTGTTTGCCTTATGGATCAGTTGGAAGTGGGTCTCCTCAGCTTCATGTTGGTGAAAACAACTTCTAAATCAGACCTCCACAGCCGAATATATCTTTGCATGAAGTTTTTTCTCAGCAGTACCACCTTAGTCAGACAGGATAGAACACAATGGCACCAGTACCTCAGCATTGACCCTAATGGTGATCAAAGGAATGTTTGAAGTGCTTGAACTAGCAAACTGGGAATAGGTACTCAGCGAAATAACTCTGATATAATAAAACTTGGGTACCATTTAAATGTGGCAGATCAATGAATAGCCCTCAAGGGGGACACCTCTGCCAAACTACTGGCCCACCACCGAGAGCAATACTGGGTGATATGACTTCTCTGGGAAAAAGTGGATGATTTAGAGAAGAGGGGTCAGAGGACAAACCTCCGCTTCACTGGCTTTCCTGAGGGGTGTGAGGGTAAAAATTCTTTCCAATTTCTGCAAAGAGCCCTTCAGGAACTGTTTCCTCAGGATTGCCCTGCTGCCATTGAACTGGACAGAGTTCACTGATCCCTTGCCCTGGCCAAAAGAGGGAGAACACCCTCGCCCAATCCTTGCCCGCATCCTCTGGTATACAGACCGAGAAAACATCCTTGCTTGGGCAAGACAGCAGTAGGAGCTACAATGCAGGGGCCATCACATTTATGTTTTCCAGGACTTCTCAACTGAATGCTCCAACAAATGCAAGGCATACACCCCCGATCAGAAAAGCTCTGATGGAGCTTGGAGTGCCTTATTCTCTTTGCTACCCGACCTCCCTACACTTCACATGAAACAGGGTGTCACAAACATTTGATGACCCAGCATTGGCAGAAGCCTATGTTTCTAAAATGTGGCCCCATCCTAATATATATAGATGCACGTTGAGGCTGAAAAGGCTTCAGAGACCCGGCACCAGCTAAGGCAATGCTATTCGCTCTTAGTCTCTTTGTTTCAAGCAGCAGTAAATAAGGCAGTGGAAAAACTCACCCCAAGACTGCGGTGTATATTTCAACACATAATCCTTTATCGTAAAAAATGTAAAACGAAGTGAAACACAACGCACTTCCACAACTGCTCGTAACTGCTTGCACTCACTGCCTGGATACCACTCCCTGCACGTCACCAAGCACCTGACATGTTTCGCTCGTTTCAGACTTTCTCAAAGGTGTAGTAGGTGAATACAAAACTTGTTATAAAGCCTAACAATTAAAGTGACAGCCACCAGACACATTAAAAACATTACAACGGATGTGATTTAAAAACATTGCAGGACTTATGTTTACATATCTGGGGATGATTTTACAACTCCCTTGTCATTTTAAACAAGCTGATTTTTCTGTGCTGACCAAGTTCATATAACTATAGGCACTAGACATAGTTTGCAAACCTGCATTCAGAAAGAACGAATCAGAGATTGCACCATTTCACTGTCTTTCGATTAAACTCCAGTGGAACTCTGAAAGAAGAAAGATATAGATAGAAGATTATTATTAAAACATATATCAGGTACACAAAAACATTATATCCACTATTTATATACACGAATCATTTATTTTTCAGTTTCTTCTGACATTTAGTTAATTACTTTTTTAGAAAGGGTTTTAACTCCAACCTTCCATTTAGCCCTTTCCCTTCCATACCTTTAAAAGTCACAATCCAGTACTGCTCTCGTTTAAGTGAGAGATTATCATAATCTCCCCCTCTGAGGCTCATTATTGTTTTTTCCAAGCCAATAAATATAAAACCATTTTCTCCTTTATTTTTCATTTTCAAAATATGTGCATCCAATGCGTTTTTTGTATCGCCATTTTCTATCACTCTATTATGTTCTCCAATCTGGGTTTTGAAGGCCTGTTTGGTTTTACTTACTATAGAATGCACTACATTTACAAACTGCTAAATATATTAAACCACTGGTGACACATGTCATAAATCCTCTCACAGGATGCATCTTGCCCGTGAGGGGATGAGTATATACCTTACTGTTGATCACCTGTGGACAAAATTTACAATTGCCACATTTGAGGCTACCATTATCTGTTTGTGGCAACCACATTCTAGGCTTGGCATCCAGTGGCTGTACTGAGTGGACTAAATGGTATTGTAGACTTTGTCCCTTTCTGTACACTATTTTAGGACCCTCTTTCGGTAAATTCTTTGTCTATATAAACAAAATGCATTTTAGCTATTCTGTTAGAAAGTTACTCGTAAACTCACTATTTCTTTCAGTCATAAATTATGGGGATTGTGTTTACAAGAATACCTCCATAACAGTTTTCAGTTCATGAGACTCTTTATATCATAGCATGCTTAGGTTTATAACTGGTCTTCCATACTCAGCACATCATTGTTATTTATACGAACAAGTTGGCTGGACTTCATTAGCTGTATGGAGAGATTCTCAATGGTATCTATACGTCTATAGGTTTATTATTAATAAGTTACCAATATACTTATTAAAAACTCTTCACTGCAGAAACACAACTAAACATTCTCTTTGTTCATCTAAAATATCACATTTACATATACCAGAGTGTCAAACTAAGGTAGGAAATTACATTTTAGCAGTGTCTAGCCCTCAAACATGGGAGTTTATAAACCCCACCTCAAATTAACAGCATTGCCATCTCTTGCTCAATTTAGAGCCTCTTTAGAAAGTCTAGCACTTATTCACTGCAACTGCTTTGGCTGAATGGTGTCTATTTTAAAAGATGAACAATAAAGCGGATTTAGTGATTTTACTGTTTTATGTAAGAAACCTTTATGTTTTGTATTGTTTAAATTGATATATTGTGATGTATATTCATTTGAACGTAATTGAAAACGAGAGTTCTTCTCTCAATTTGCCTTCAATAAATGATGATGATGAACAATACTGAACACCAGCCACACCCCTACCAACTTCCTGTTGTTAGAATTAAAGATGGCAATGTGTCTAACACCAGACTCACTCATTGGTCTCTCTTGTTACAAGATAGAGGCATCACTGAACTTCCCACCAAAATGTCCTCCATTTAGGCACATGGTCTTCTATACCAAGGAGATCCACATGAGTGTAGCCTAGAGCCACCTAACTTGCCTGACCCAGGCCCCTTCCTCCCTGCTACCAAAAGTAACCTAACAGACCCAGCTTTACGCTGTGTCTTTATAGATGGATCTGCCTATTACAATGAGGGAGAACCAATCGCAGGTTTTGGGGTCCTAGTCATACTTTCATCAGGTGACACCTTTGAGGCCACAAGGAAGTGCATTGTTAAATCTTCTGTGTATGCAGAACTTGCAGCAGTTACCTGTGCCCTTGAAATCATCCAAGGCCAGGAGGGAGTCGATACCATCATTTACACCGATTCTGCATTTGTGTGTAATTCCCTCACAGAATTCCTTCCCTTTTGGAAGGTACATGACTTTGCCTCCTCAGAAGGCACTCCTGTAAAATACAGGGATCTATTCATTCACATGGTCAGCATTGCTGACCAGTTTCTATTCAAGCTATACATACACAAAGTAAAGGCCCATTACAAAACTGAACCCTATCATGCTCAAAATGATCAAGCAGACACTCTTGCCGAAGATGGAGCTCAAGTGGGGGAGATTTGGATCATACCCCCTCCCACTGCTAGAGTATCTCTCCCAGTAGCAGCCCAAAAGAGGACCAATCCGGTTCCCCTGGATCTCCATATGGTACAAATGGCAGATCCAGAGATAAAAGTGGTATATCAATACCTCTCAAAAGAGACAGAGAAAGAAATGCCTGTAAACAACCCATTCAGGAGACTCTCTGATAAACTTCTCCTTTCACAGGATCGAAAACTGGTCTTGTACTATAAGAATGATCAAAAACTTTGGGTAATCCCTAATGCACTTTGATCAGAATTTATCCATCAGGTGCAGGACACCCCAACAGGTAGACATCAAGGGGTGGAAAGACCCTACAATGACTACATGCTGTAGGATGGTGCCCTGGTATCACAAAAGATGTCCAACATTATGTGGACATTTGCATCACCTGTGCTCAAAACAACTCAGTTCCTGGCAAGAAAAATGCAGATTGCTTCTTCAAAGGCAAACAGGCCCTTGAAATGCAATTCAGATTTATTTAATTGGATCATGACCAATTCAAGAAGAAACCACAAGTATGCACTTGTAATTACTGACCTATTTTCAAAATGGGTAGAGGCCTTCCCAGTTAAAGCAGCCACAACAAAAGTCACTGCCAAAATCTTGGTAGAAGAGGTATTCACCAGATGGGGCCTGCCCCTCAAGGTAGACTCCAACCAAGGAAGCACTTTCACTGGTAAAGTAATGCAAGAATGTTTCGAGCTATTAGGGTTAGCCAAAAGTTTCACATAGCTTATCATCCTCAGTAATCAGGACATGTGGAGAGAGCTAACAGGCAGGTTAAGTTAATGCTGTGTAAATTGAATGAGGAAAACCCTAAAACATGGGACACTCTGTTGCCGTTACTCCTAATGGCAATCAGAGCTACTCCATCTTCATCTGCCCGATGTACACCTTTTGAGGTAATGACTGGTAGACAAATGAGACTCCCAGAACACTTGTGGATTGATCTGAACACCCCCACTGCAGACAGAGAGTCAACAGACACTTACATTGCACAAGTGAAAGACAGTCTTCTACAGGTTCACCTGTTCGCTGCAAGAAATGTGGGCTATGCTCAACAGCAATCCAAAATGTATTTTGACAAAAATGTAAAAGAAGTCGACTGGAAAGTGGATGCTCAAGTAATGGTACTGAAATTCTCCATACCTGCCCACTCATTCACAAGTAAATGGGCAGGTTCCTTTGAAATAATTAACAAACTGAGCCCTGCTGTGTACCAAGTCAGATGAATACTTAACCAGGTTAAGAAGCCCATTGACAAATGATTCTATGTGAACCAGTTAAAACTGTATAAAGGTGATTAGTTTACCTTTATTGCTCCTTCCCCTGGCCAGGAGAGGGAGACCTGTATGTTTAACTTCTCGTTTTTTGTAATTTCAGAAGTCAAAACCAAAAATGACAGATCAAGGAAGAGTAACACCCTACTTTTGTACCTGATCTCTGAAGTGGGAGCAGTCATGGTAAAATCAGACCTTCCAATCCAAGATGAGTACTGGAGGGAGCTTCATTCTGTCCTCTAGGTTTTGGAACCCTGGGATCCACATTACCCATCTTCACACTCTCAACCCCCTTCCCCATTTCCAGGAGTAGCAATCACACTCCCAGCTACTCACATCACTGTTCAAGAAGGAAAAGATGCCAATCTTTATGCCATGGTGGTGTCCCCAGACCGATCAAATCTTCAAATTGAATGGAATGTTACTGACTCTACTGGTAAACAAATTCCCATTGCCCACCTTGCCAAACAAACTTTTTAAGGCTGGCCTAACACCCACATTTTCCCTAATGGAACTTTAAGCATACACCAAGTCACCCAACAGAACTCTGGACTTTACAACCTCATTGCTACAATGAACCCTGACTTTTTTGTACACATTTCCTCAACACCACCATGTGCAAACTTTGCTCTACTCACACTACTGCATCAGACACTATTTTTCTTTCAATTATTCTGCAAGTTTCATCAGAAGATTTTCTGCAGTGTCCAAAACAGGAACCAGGTCCGCTCAGTGGCCTGACTGCTACTTTCATCCCTGGGACTCTAATAAACAATGTACGATTTATGCATGTACCAGTTATTTTAAATCTTACACACTGGAATATGGCCAAGTTTGGTCATTGTTCTAATTCCAGTGTGTCAAAGTTTTTCACACTGTTATGATGTTAGATATAATGTCAGCATATCAAGCATACGCACAGGACCCTGTAGCTGGGCACCACTCAGCTGAACATCGAGGGGTGTTCAGGCCTAAATGACAAAAGAGAATTTTATGTATGGCCAACATAGCAGGTGCACTAGGATCTGCAACAGGTATGTTTGACACTGAAACGTCAATCTGGAACTGTGCCAATCTGGCAAAAATTAGGAGACATGCAAAATATTTCAATTCTAAATTGACCCAAGATGTAATACAGCCCATGCTACATGGTATTGCTGGCCTTGCACAAGAAGAAAGATTTACAATGTATAGAATGCATGATATTGCACATATGTTTAACCAAACCAAACACAAACTTATTCAGCTGATACACTTGAATAATAAAGAAGTTAGGGAACAACACATAGGTAGGGAAATTCTGTGGCCTGCCTATGGTAACTTTGTAATAACTACAGTAACAAATCTCTTCTGGGATTTTGAATCTGGGAGGATCCCAGATCTTATTAATGATAGACATATGGGAAAATGGTATTGTCCCTCCCGTAAAACCTTATCATGCTCAAACAGGTGCGGGTTTTGTCTTTACCAAATGTGGCAGTGCCACAGGATGTTAACATTTTTTTAGAACAATTTCATTGACATGTGTAGTCTCAAAATTGTGTGAGGAATTTATTGCTAAGTGTGTGATAGAAATTTTGTCTAACACAATTGGCATAAATCAGTTTGGATCTTTAAAGGGGAGTTCAACAACCCTAGCTTTGTTAAAATTTCAGGAACTGTGCATGAAAGCATGTGAAGATGGGGAATTAGTAAGACTTGTATTGGTTGATTATAGAAAGGCATTTGATTTGGTAGATCATGAAGCACCAATAAATAAATTACAGGAGTTAGATATCCCCGCTTGTATCATAAGGTAGATTTATGACTTTCGAGAGGGCAGGTCACAGTAGACTGAAAAGGAGGGGTTTAGATCAGATATGGAGTATATGTGTGGTGGTGTGACACAAGGAACAAAACTGGGACCATTACTATTCCTTGTAATGATAAATTATTTAAAAACTGAATGGCCATGCATTAAGTCCTCCTCTCACCCACCACTGTTAACTCTACCACTCCCTGGAATTTCCCCTCACTCGAAAATAGACACCTCCATCACTGTGCTAAATTTGTCTCTAAATTCTGGTTTGGATCACTCCTGTCCTATCTCACTTCCTCTCTATCAGTCCTCCCTCCCTCCCTCTGCTCACTCACTTAGATCTTACAACTCCCATTCCTTGGTTGTCCCTCACCAGTCTACCACTGTAGGCCAAGTGACTTTCTTGTATCGCTTCCCAAAACTATGGAATTCACTTCCTCACCAGATTCACCACTTCTCCTCCCTCTACTCTATAAGTTCAGTCCTACATAATTTCCTCTCTGTAAATTGTACCTGCAATTAACTTACCTGGTATTCCTGACCTGCACCCTAACCGCTATCAGCATATTCAGTAACTATTCTGAATTACAGCTCCATTCCAGCCCCACTACTTTCTTTCCCTGCAGAGAACCCTACCTGGCCAATCCTTTGGGTTATTTATAACTACCAATATAACTATGACTTTAGATTCCTATAAATCTACAACTATCAATATATCTATAACCTTGATTTCTATTTCATCTGCTCCCCTCCCAGCCTCACTACCTTTCCACCTCTGCTGTTACTCCATATCCACCCCCTTCATTTCGGGCTAAATTATGCCATCATTATGAATTTAAGGAGTTATCCTAATGTAATGCACATGACCTGTTCATTGTGACCTCTGTAAACAACTGTACTCATATGCCGCACTTAATATGTTCTTTCTGTTATTTGCTATTCACCGCTTCCAATATTGTTGTAATAATGTTTGCTGTTATATGCATGTATGTATTTATTTCCACTACCCTTTCCCCCAGGATGCACCATGAGACAAACAACTTGCTGTTCAGCATGCCTTTCCTGGTGAAACATTTCAATTAATCAATTAATCAATCAATCAATTAATCAATAAATAAGTACGTGGATGATACCTCAGTAATTTACAGGTTTTGTGAAATTAATAAAAGTACTATACAGAATGACCTAAAAGAAATTGAAGCTTGGACACAACTTAATAAGATGCAGATAAATCCAGATAAGATACAGGAAATTAGGTTTGGAAAAACATATAAAGTGCCACTGCCCCCTCTTGTATTTGGAGGTGCTACAGTTGAGGTAGTTGAGAGTGTTAAATTGTTAGGAATACAAATTCAACATGATTTAAATTTGAGAAGTCTTAAAAACAAAGTGGATGAGTTAAAACACATGCCATACAGTGGAAATATTAGCATATGTGGAATCATGGAGACTTGGTACAGGAAAGGGGACTGGTTTGAGGACATTCCAAGGTATGACTTGTTCCACAAAGAAAGGACAGATAGAAGAGGTGGTGGATGGAATAGCATCAGACCTGAAAATGTGTGAAATTAGCTTCAATAAGAATAACACTACAGACATAGAACAAGTGTGGGTAAAGATACAAACAAATACAAAGAAAATAACTATGGGAATATGTTATCACTCACACAATTTAACTGAGGTTGAAAACATAGCCTTTATGGATTTGCTGGAAAACATAGATGAAGGGAACAATTGTATAGTAATGTGAGACTTTAATTTCCCTAAAATAAACTGGAGTACTCTACAAGGCACCAGTCACCTAGATAATAGATTTATTGAAACTTGTCTAAATAAGAACTTGGTGCAATATGTGAATATGGGCACAAGAGATAAAAATGTCTTGGATCTTGTTTTTAATAATATGGAGGGTGTTATAGAAGACAGCACAGTCATACACCCCCTAGGAGGTTGTGACCATAATTTGGTGACGTTCATACTACAGGATACCTGGTATAAGGCTAAAGGAATAACCAAAATGAGGAATTATAATAATGCAGATTATAAATTGATAAAGCATATTCTGAAAAACTGGAACTGGAAACAGGAGTTAGAGGGTTTATCATTAACCAATATCTGGAAAAACATTCAGCACAAATTACAATTATGTATAAATATGTACCATTGTTTAAAAAATATAATGCTAAGGGTAGGGTTCCCAAATGGTTTATGGCAAAAATTAGGAAACTAATCAATAGCAAGAAGAAGGCATATAAAAAATACAAGACGTATCAAACACAAGAAACATGGGATGCCTATAAAACTTAAGTTATTCAATGTAAGAAAGCTATACGAAAGGCAAAAGTAAATGCCGAAATAAAACTGGCAACGTATAAAAAAGATAACCAGACACAGTTCTATAGTTATGTTGGAAGTTTAAGAAATGGACAGAAGCAAACTGGACCAATGAAGGATGGAAACCAGATACTCAAAGAAGAACTGGATATGGCTAACAAATTTAATAAGTATTTTCTAAGTGTATCAAGACCAGGATACATCCCTTGATAGGTCTGTGAATATAAGTGCTGGAATGGAATATATATCTACAGACACATCACAGAGAAAGAAGAGTACACGAAATTAAAACAGTTAAATATTAGCAAATCATGTAGGCCCGATGGACTCCACCCCAAATTCTTGAAATCTCTGGCAGACAAACTTGCTGGCCCTTTAACACTATTATTTAATGCATCTTTGAAAGAAGGGAAGGTATTGAAAGAGTGGACAATAGCATACATTACCGCAATATTTAAGTCAGGGGATAAAAATATGGTTGAAGACTATTGCCCCATCAGTATTACCTCTATCATAGGGAAGATGATGGAAGGCTTTATAAAAGATCAAGTTGAGGATTATGTTAAGGAGCATGGTCTCACAGTTATTACACAGCACGGTTTTGCACATGGTAGATCATGTGTAAGCAACTTGCAAAATTTTTTTGAACCAGTTAGTAAGGCTCTGGATCAGGGTGTGCCAGTGGACATGATCTACCTGGACTATACAAAGTTTTTGACTCTGTGTTGCAAGAGGTTCTGTTAAACACATTACAGAATATTGGAATAGATACAGGCTTACTGTCCTGGATAAAATCATGGCTGAGTAATAGGATGCAGTGGGTGAATTTACAGGGGTTTTATTTTTGTCTGACTGGGGCAGAGTGACAAGTGGCATCCCCCAGGGGTCTATCTTGGGCCCCATATTGTTCAGTATGTTTGTTTCATCTATACAAGTGTCCAGCGATGCGTGGCTCTGCAGATATGCAGATGACACCAAGGCTGGCACAACAGTAAATAATGTAGATTTAGTAAACAAATTACAAAAACAATTAAATTAAAATTAAAATGAAAAAAAACCAAAACAAAGGGGTAAGGGGCAACAGACTTCCTGGAAAACATAAACTGAACTTACAAACTTAAATGGGCAGACTGGGTGGGCCATAGGCCCTTATCTGCCGACACTGTCTATGTATCTATGTATATAATTGCAACATCTAGAAGACCGGACAAATACACACAAGTTAAGATTTAATGAGACAAAATGCAAAGTTATGCACTTTGTGCGTAATAAGTAACAAGGTCATATCTAGCACTGACGATGAGAAGGATCTGGGCGTTATAATGACCAATACTTTAAATTTTGATACACATGTCAGAGAGGTAGTCAAGAAAGGAAATAGAATAGTAGGTAATATACTGAGAAACATCAAAAGTAGAAATCAAAATGTTCTGATGCCATTGTACAAATCACTGATCAGACCGGTCCTAGAGTATGGTGCTCCCTTCTGTTCACCACGAAGTATAAGAAGCTTGAAGCTGATGGAAAAGACTCAGAGAAAAATTATAAAAGGAGTAAATAAACAAAAAGGGAAGAACTATGGGAATAGGTTAAGTGACGTGGGATTGTACTCCTTATCTTACAGAAGAATCAGTGGGGACTTGTGCTATGTTTTCAAGGCTTTTCACAATGAGTTAATGTGGGAATTGGTGGGTTTATCAAATAAATAAAATAGGAATGGGGCAACAAGTTTGCATCCTTTCAAACTAAAGGGAGAAATATATAGAACTTCCAGAAGAGGAAACTGGTTCAACCAAAGTGTAGTAGCATTGTGGAATGAACTACCTGAGAAAGTAGTCAGGGCTCCCAGTATATCATCCTTTAAACATCTATTGAATGAGTATATGGGAGATAAAAAAAACTGAATTCATCCACTGATATGTGGCAAGTCTAAAAATGGCTTTTTAAGCTACCAGACTTGTAATACCACCTATAACTCTAGGACAGAACAGGTGGAAGGGATGTTAAAGAAAGGGAATTTAAGAGTATACATTTTAACAATGGTAAAGAGGGCTGGGTTGAGTCAGGAAGATTTGGTATATTTTTATTGTACAGTGGTGAAACCAATTAGTTTGGCAGTGTGGGATTCAGGACTTACAAAGACAGAAAGTAAAGAGTTAGAAAGGATATAAAAGAGTGCTTTACGTATAATCCTGGGGAATGAGATTTCTTGTGAAGAAGCTCTAAAAAAGTGTACATTGGTAAGGTTAGATTAAAGAGGAAGAGAAATGTCAAGGAAATTGTTTAAAGAGATATGTAACCCCCAGCGCAAATTACATGCGTTGTTACCACCCAGAGATGTGGCTGTAAATGGGTTAAGAAAACAGGTTAGATAGCAAAAAACAATTTTTAGAACAATGAAGTACAAAGCATCTTTTTATGTGCTTTTTAGATGAATGAGTGTGCTCTACAGCCTCAGCTTTTATAATATAAAATTTAAATCTGAGTGTATGAAAATGGAAATATTTGTGTACTAAATATTTATATAAGTTTTTAGCATGTATTTTTGCACTAGTGAATCATTGTGTATTTACTATGTTAGTATGGATTACTATTTTTCTATGTTGTTATATTGTATGCAACTTCAACCACCCCTTTGGGGTATTGGCTGAAATGAGTTTAAAGAAACTAAACTAAATGTGCTAACCAATGCATGGATAATACCATATCTTTTTCTTTGGCCACTGCATGGAACTTGGGCTATGTCACTCCCCAACCCAGTCAAGAGCCTTTCTATTCCATGGGCTTATTGCCCCTACTATCAACCGTCATTGCACCAGAAGCTCTAGTAGCCAGATTTTTAAGATACCACGCTGTCGCACTTCTGTGGGACAAAGGTCCTTTGCCTACCATGCCTCGCTATGGATGAACCACCATGACATCACTTCAGCATCCACCTTGGGCTCCTTCAAGGTTAAACTTAAGCAACAGCTAGTTGCTGATGCCAGTTGTGACTGCTTCCAATAACCTTCCTTCTTGTGACCAGCACTTATTTTAAACTTATGCTATCCTGACCTTATGCATAACTGTTCTCAGCATGTAAATAACTGTTCTCAGTTGCTAATCATTCTCCTTCACATTTCCTCTTGATCCTTTCCACTCTTTTCTCTCATTCCTCTATGCCCCCCGTTTTATCTCCTGAGCTTCCTTGCTCACTTTAAAATGCTTTGTCCCATACCTTCTCATCTCTGATGAGGCCCCTTGGCCAATGCCATCACTTACCTTGTTGATTATTAGATATTAGGCTGAGTCTGTTCTCATTTTCCTGTAAAGGGTCATTTCATAAGACCCCACTCCCTCTAATATGACCCTTTTAATTCCAGGTTTTTATGAAATATGCACCATGGCATACATTGTACAATGCCACATGTATTGGAACTTCTCTAGTTATACACTCTCGTAATGTCTTGTATAATTCCTTGTTTTGTTTGTTCTCCATCTCATACTTTCCCAATATGTATTGTTCATCTGACGTGGAACCTATAAAACGAGCTTGTTCTCAAAGGTGTTATCAGAACTTTCAATAAATAAATAAAATGTGCTATTAAAGACACTATGTATGTTACCTTCACAGTTTCATTTCCTTTATTTGACAAAATCTCTTCAGTTTTTGACAAGCTTTATACAATCAACTCGGTGGGACATCCAGAAGAAGACATCTTTCGAAAATGTATCAACTTGTCTCCTTTGTTGGTGTTTCATCCTCACCTGAATGTCTGGGTTGCCCCCCCCCCATACTGACTGTTGTGCCAAAAGGGGCTACCATTATTTGTACCGATATGATGTCTTTGATATAACTATACCAGTATGTGGTTACTCGCCTCACAATGTGGACTGGTCATATACAATTGATAATGACCAAAATGCAACTGACACTTAAAAACACTAACAATGTTACAGACTCTTCTGTCAAGCAAAATGTCAACCTTGCCTCAACAGCAGATGGACAACGCCATACCAGCCAACTCACCAACGCCTCCATGACCTGTCCCATCCAACTTACCAAGTGGCAACTTCCTCAAGTTCATGTAACCTACAATTCCAAAGGACAATACTGTGTTGTAACCAACTACAAGACTTTTTCCTAGGGACCTCTTGTATGTGATGTCACTAGCCCCAACTTCTGTTTTGTACTTAACGAGTGCACTGTCATTGGCCATACGGTTATCACCCCTGTTCCCACCCCAGAACAAGATTACATAGATAGTGACCCTAACTATCTTAATGATATGAAGCAGTATTTGCCTCAGTTTAATGCACACATTACACGACCTACAGCACGCCTTTGAAAGTTATTGCAAAGAAAGGATAGACATCTTATTCAGATAAGTAATGATGTTAATAAGGCTGCACAATCTATTAATTCAATGTTTCATCATGGAGACCCAAGTACTACTTTGTCCAACACTTGGTTGGAGCTTACATTCAAATCTCTTGTTGTTATTCAAGTCATTCTAATTATTATTTTATTACTACTACGTTTTGCCTTTGTAAATCCATGAAACTGCACAATGCTAAACTGAAGTTTCTATATACTACCGAATCTGCCAGACTGTAACCTATTTACTTACCCTGTATTAGTGTTGCCTCTTCTTCAGGCAACAAGGGGGGATTATATAGACCTGCCTGACCTGCAGTCCCTTATGTAGACTAATGTGACATCGTTACTTAGCAACTGACATGGGTTATTTTGTGTAGTTAGGATTTAGTATATGATGTGCTAGTTATTTTTTGCATAATGTTTAGTATGAGTCACTGAGAAACTGAAATGCTTTAAGTGCCAAACATTAGACAGCTATAATTACTGTCTAACTGTACTACGAGAAGTTACTGATCATGTTTACACATCTGTGGCCCTAGAGCACCACCTGCAGCAATATACTATAACTATAATGATTAGTTTATTTTAGCTATATTTATGATATATTTGTGGTCTTTGAGTGCCACCTACTGCCATCAGGTACACTGCCATAGTCAGTATATAATATGACTGAGCTATTGTTCTAATACAACCAAAGTCAGCACAAAGCTTTATGCTTTGTATAATACCAAAATGGCAAAGTTATGTTCCGAGTGGCCCGCCATTTGGACCACGTTAGTCTGAGACAATCCAGACCTCAGGTTCTTGGATGGTGATGAACTGTTCAAAGAACACAACAACAAGCAGACTTGTAGAATGTAATAAAAGTAGTTTATTACAAATACTCATGCCAATACAAGTGAAGCAAAGCAGTAACAAGCCAACTTCCCCAACCCTCTGGTGTTTAGTCTTTTTCTCAGAGAGGCTAGGCTTGGAAGCAGCTATTATACTACATATAACAGTTACAGTTCTAAATATAGTAAATAAGCCCTATTGGCAAAAAAACAATAATAAGGTGGCTCCCTTGGGCATTACGTTATACAAGGAAAATGTAAAGTCAGTAAGAAACTCAGAACAAAGAAAATACAGTGTCAGCTATAAACTAAGAACAAAGAAAGTGCAGAATAAATAGAAATACATGTGGAATTATACTTTGGTAAAAGGCTATGAGTATGACACTATGTATAAAGCACACACAATATAAGCAAATGCATAAAAGTTAAATATATGTATAGCAGGCATAATGAAACATAAGTAGAATGAATACACATGATATGATATTGTGTATAACAAAATATAAGTAAATTAAACTGTAAAATGAGTGTATACAATATAGTGTATACAATAGCAAGCATAATCCCTAGTAACCACGCTTGTATGGTGGGTACCTATTTCTACATGTTAGTGTAATACAGCAATATAACAGTAATAATGATGATATCATTGGCATGAGCCAGTGGGTCAGTATTGGGTGTGGGACCCATGCATAACATTTCCCTCCTTGTTGCCTTAGAAAAGGCAACACAACCATAGGGAAGTGGTTGAAATCTTTTACAAACCCAAGGCATGGACATTGTAAAGGAGTTTAAGTTGCTCACAATGTTGTTTAAGAGTATGCCACAGACAGCAAAGTGTTAGTATTAGAAAAATGATCAAAAATGCTTTAAATATTACAGAAATCTTGAATGTTAATTCAACTATAAGATGATCCTGAATATCACCTAAATCGTCTTGAATAAGTTAATTAAGGCTATCAATTGCTTTGGTAACATTGTTGCTAATGTAAATAAGGTGAGTATTTTTTATCTAAAAGGGATTTGAGAGACAAGTTCAAAAGGTCAATGTGAACATTGAATACTGGTAAATACTGAGACAATGCAAATCAAATCAAATCTATTTATAATGCGCTTTTCAAGTATCAAAGCACAAGTACATAACAAATAATAATCATCACAATAAATATAAGTATAAAAACAGTTAAAAGGCAACAAAGTGACCTATTCAAAGGCTTGTTCAAATAAATAACTCTTCAAGGATGCCTTGAATGACTCTGCAGACAGGCACTCTCGCATCCAACGAGGTAGAGAATTCCACAGGGTTGGAGCCACAAAAGAAAAAGCTCTGGCCCCAGATGACTGAAGGTGAACCCTGGGAATCTCTAGCAATCCCTCATCAGCGGAGCAGAGTGGGTGGAGAGGACGGTAGGGCCGAATGAGATCTTGCAAGTAGCCTGACTGTGTAGGGTCTTATAGGTCAGCAATGCGACCTTGAAGGCAATTCTCCACCACACCGGCAGCCAGTGCAGTTCACGCAGCACAGGAATGATGTGGCAAGTTCTTGGCAACCCAGTCAAAAACCTGGCCGCAGCGTTCTGCACCAGCTGCAGGCAATGGAGATCCACCCCCGGCAACCCTAGATATAGAGCATTGCAGTAGTCAAGATGCAAAGAAACAAAGGCGTGAACCAATACCAGAAGGTCGTCGTGTGGAACAAGGTGTTTTATCTGGGCTATATTCCTCAAATGGTAGAAGGAAGATTTGACAATGGCTGACACCTGTGCCTTCAGCGTCAGTTCACCGTCAAGAATTATGCCCAGATTCCGCACCTATTCAGAAGGTCTCAACTGGGTAGCCCCTAACATAAGGCCAGAGGAGAACCCAGGAGTCAACTTCTCTGCATGGTGACCCATGTCCACTGCCAGCACCTCAGTCTTGTCCTGAATCTCAGCGAGGCAGTTATTAAAGACCAATAGAGCATCATTCTGTTCTGGTACAAAGGACATATAGAGCTAATATCATCTGCATAGCAGTGAAAACTCAGCCCATAACACCTTATGTCTCCCAACAGCAGCATATACACCGTGAACAACATGGGGGAAGCACAGAACCCTGCGGTACCCCACAGAGCAGAGCAAAGGGAGCAAAAGAAAACATTTCTGATACTACCCTCTGGGTTCTGTCCATGAGGAAAGAATGGAACCATCTGAGGACTGTTCCCAACAGTCCACAGAGCAACCACAGGTGTTCTAGCAACATCCCATGGTCCACGGTGTCAAATGCTGCAG
This sequence comes from Neoceratodus forsteri, assembly GCA_016271365.2. Classification (NCBI taxonomy): domain Eukaryota; kingdom Metazoa; phylum Chordata; order Ceratodontiformes; family Ceratodontidae; genus Neoceratodus; species Neoceratodus forsteri. The sequence continues at coordinate 1,642,690,612 of CM028130.1, read as the reverse complement.
AGAGATCAAGGAGAAACAAAATCGAACGACTCCTACAATCTCTCGCTATTAGGAGATCATTCAGTACCCGAACCAACGCCGTCTTGGTACTATGCCTCTTCCTGAAACCAGACTGGAGAGGATCCTAGACTTCATGGGTAATAAGAAAGTCCTTGAGCTGCAATGTGTCTACTTTCTCAATAACCTTGCCCAAAAAGGGCAGGTTAGAGATCGGTCTGTAGTTAGCGAGACAATCTGGGTCAAGTGAAGATTTATTCAAAAGGGGTGCTACGATAGCGTCTTTTAAAGACTCCGGAAACACCCCTTGGTCCAAACAGCACCAGACTATCTCAGCAAGGCCTGGTCCGATCACATCCATACACCCCTCAAGGAGGCATGTAGGACCAGGATCCAAACTACAGTAAGTCGGTCGCAAACCCTGGACAGTCTTCATGATATCCATGATTGCTGGCTGGTCAGAGTCCATCCAGATAAACCAAGGGCCCGTAACTTCGCATCGATCACTGCCATGCTTATTTGAATGCATACTGTGAATCTTTGACCTGATTGATGACACCAAATCATCAAAAAACCGAGCAAACTCATCAAACTTTATTTGTTAAAAAGCTCTTTGACCCCACAGGCAGGCTGAATTGCAAAGTCAGTCCACGGTCCAAAAGAGCTGAGCCGGTCGATTTCTTGATGCAGCTATCTCCCTGGACTGGAACTCTGCCTTCTTACAGGAGATTTCTGATTGATAATCAACATAATGGGCCATCAGTCTAAGCCTGTCACCTTCCAGGCCAGATTTCTGCCAGCAGCGTTCCAACCTTCATCCCACTCTCCTCAACTCCCCCAATATCTCATCAAACCAAGGGGACCGAGGGTGAAGGAAGGGGGCGAACACGAACAGGAGCTGTGGGATCCAGAGCCCTCAGTACCATATTATTATAGTACACTACTAAGAAATCTGGTTCCATGCACTCCATAGGCCAGCTTGATAGATCCAGCACCGCCGTCAGACCCTCCGGGGTAACTCCCCTCAAAGGGCGGTGCTGGACCATCTCCAAAAGGGGTTGGCCTCATGGGTGGGCCATGAAATTGAACCTTATGGAGTGATGGTCAGACCACCCAACTGGTTCCACCACCAGTTCCGTGATCTCCATCCCCATGGTAAAAACCAGATCCAAAGAGTGACCCTGAATATGGGTAGCAACAGTAACAACCTGTGTAAAGCCCAACAAGATCATCAGTTGGAGGAAGTTTTGACCAAAATGCGAGAGTTCATCATCAACCCAGGCATTGATGTCCCCCAGGACCAACCACCTGGAGGGCTCCAACACCAGGTTGACAATGAAGTCTGCAACTTCCTGCAGAAAAACTTTCTCAGCGCTGGGTGGATGGTAGACGAGTAGAATTCTACTACCCACACCTGCTCCCATGGTACACTCGAAGGATCTGGGTGTCACCACTGGAACCTCCACGAGGGCCAATTCCGATTTAAAACAAATAGCTACCCCCCCCTTTGATCCAATCTCGGGCGGTGTATCACCAAGTACCTGGCTGAATTGCTTACTCCAATATGGGACCAGCATTTTCATCCAGCCAGGTCTTGGTGATGGAAGCCAGGTCAGATGACTCAACAAGATCAGCAATAATTGCTGTCTTGTTCTTTATAGACCTGGCATTGCATAACACCGCCCAGGTTGGATGAGAGGCCTTGGAGGAGTGGGCCACTTGTCCTCTATCTGTGGAGCCCTTGGGTATGGGAACCAGGCAATGCACAACCCATCCTGGACCCATTTCATCCCAGGGCGTCTCCCTGACTTCAACAAAATTATCCACCCACTTCACTCCCCCCCCAGCCGAAGAACCACCCCACCTCTGCCATGCAATCCCCAAGGCATGACAGCATCTATATACCTCAAGTTGCAACAGGGGGCTGTCAAAGGGGCACAGGTCCCTCAGCCTAGGGGGGAATAGCGCCTGCCCTCAGAGGCTCGATCCCAACACATGCTGGCACTATAAAATTACTAAAACCAGCTAACTCGAAATAATTAAAACAATATCCAGAGAAAAACAATCCCAACCCCCCCAAAAAAAATCCCCAGAACCCAAAAGGTTCTTCAAAGTTTGCACAGAATTAGCTCTCACCTAATCCATCCATAAATATCCCAAAGTTATTAGACATTAAGTCGAACATAGCAATTTGGAAAATAGAAGAAGAAAACCATAAAATAGCTGATAATTCTTTAAAGCTACAGTTATAAACAAAATACCAAATATAAGTCAAAACAGCAGAGAGACCAAATCTTTTCAATCTCCAGTGGACCTCTCAGCTGCCAGAAGAGACCAAAAAAGCACATCAGGAACTCTCACTTCCTGGACAGGACAGATGTCAGTCTCAAAGATTTCTCCAACCCCAAAAACACTCTCACTGTAGTACAAATTTGTCACAGTAGAAAATGTCCAAAGTACTTTACAATCCCCAAACACTCCCACTGTCCGGGGTTGGAAAAACAACAGAGCACTCTCACTGCCTTCTTAGATGGAAAGTATACATTTTTTTAAATCCAACCATAGTTAGAGGAGGGGGAAATCCAGAGAATCTTCATCAGAGGTTGTACACTCTGAAACAGGAGCAGGCCCCCAAAGATTAAAACAGGGGGCCAAGCTGTAAAGGCCATGACCACCGCTGTGGATCTCCACCCGGGCCCACCCGCCAGTTGGCCCCGCAGAGAAAACTAAGGGACCACCGGCCCAAACCGCCAGCTCCCTCACAAGAGAAGGCCCAGTCCCCTGCATAGTCACAGTCCCACAGCCAAACCCACCCATAAAATCAGGACCAACAGCTCACTGTTTCCAGATTGAGCTGCTCCTCCTATGTCCACCAATATTCTGTCCCCAAACTGTAAATATCCAAAACCGTTATCCGATAATCCAGGAATCTTTGCTTGCTGTACTCTCATTGGGTGCCTCCTCTACAACACCCCCTCCCCTGTCTTTTCTCCTGGATTCTTCGGCTGACTAGTCAAGTAAGACCAAACGGTCTGAAACAGCAAACACCACCAAATAAAAGAATCCAAATTCGAAGAGCCCAAGTTCCAGGCACCCAGTAGCAATCCAAAAATCCAAAACGGCAACATCCAGATGACTGCCTGAACAGACTCAATGTGCGAGGGCAACAGCAGAGCTGGAGCGGTACTGGAATGAGACGGACCCCACGCACACTACCAGGCAGACGCAGAGTCACCTTAGCATTGGTCTCGACTACCTCCCGAAATCAACATACTCCAGTCATAGTTTGAGCTTCATAACTCATAGTTCATCTCCAACAGGGCTCAAGGGAGGTTCAGCACCACAGAATAAATAAAATGAAATCACTAGAGTTTCAGAGATAACCGAACACATTTAAATAACAAAACAGTAGCTGTAAGTGATAGCGTTGATACATAACACAAACAGGAGTGACAGATATACCAGATGGTCATCCTATTTATGTGTCCAGGGTTCCTCTGGTGGGAAGGCATCCATTGGCCTCAGAGCCATATAATTTTTTTTTGGGGGGGGGTTGAGGGTGTAAGTAGTTAATTACTGTACTGAAACATAGTATTGTTTTGATATGAATGTTGACTGGGATAAAGGAAAGGAAAGGAAAAGGGGAAGGGGAAATTGTTTAACCAGGAAAGGCACACTAAGACAAAGCTTGTTTCCAGGTGTGATCTGAGAGCACAAGGAAGATAAGTGATTTGCTCAGGGTCACACAGCATGCAAGTGATGGCCATGGGATTCAAACACTGGTCTCCAGGTTTGCAGCTCAGTGCCCTAAACCACAGCGCTATACTGCCTCCAGTTTCGGGGTGGATGCCTCAGAGCTGTGGAGGTTCACCCATGGAAAAAGCCTTAATAGGGGAGAGAAATATATCCACCCTCACTTATTGGATATGTGTCACTGGACTATAAGCCTTGGCCTTCACTAAGTAGGTGGCACTGAAAGATGCTGTCCATTGACAAAACAGTGTGCCCTTGACAGGGACATTTATTGGGGCAATGAAAAACCAACAAAAAGGGAGAGTGGACAGAGGTCATCCTCCTCCGCCGTGAGAGTTCAGATACAATCCCGGAGATCCATCTGTGATGCATCGTACATGCTCCCACAGATCAACCCACAAGGGTAGGTAGGGGTCCTGGGAAAATAAATTAGCCAGAGGGCCTCTGGAGCAGAAAAGGGGCTGAATAAGGGCCTGGCTATTAAAAGGGAGCAAGGGGAGAGCCTTTCAGGGTTGCTGATGCAGTACCTAACATAATGGTCCTGGGAGTGCCCAGACAAAAAAGGAAACATGAGGGCACTACACCCAGGGGAGTCTGTGTGATGTGTACACCAAAAAGGAGATTGCCCACTGGCTCTGGTTGCATCAGGCTAAAATCAAATCACAGCAACAAAAAGGCCTCGCAACTCAACCTCTAGGTCCCCAAAAAAAACAAAGGAAAAGAAGGTGTGTGAAAAAATCAATTACAGTAATTAATTTATGTTTCATATTGTACTCACACAACACGTAACAATGCAGATCAGGTACCACCCCACAGTCTGTCACTAAAACCCGACGGTGTTTCGGTCCCTTCTCCCGGAGCTTTATAAAGGTCAGGGAGAAGGGAGTGAAATGCTGTCAGGTTTTAGTGACAGACTGTGGGGTGTCACCTGATCTGCTTTGTTACATGGTATGTGAGTACAATATGGAATAAATAAATGAATTAATTTTTCACACATCTTCTGTTCCTTTGTTATTTTGGGGGGGGCCTAGGGGGAGAGTTGCTAGGCTTTTTTGTTGCTCGGGGTCTGCATGATGGACTGTGCTCTTCTCCTCCCACCATGGGGGGCCCTGCAACTTAAGCAATGCTAACAAAATGCCACCCACCTCACACACAGTACAGTCACCCAATATTAAGAGTGCCGCTGAACCTGATACCTCCTGATCACAGACTTTCCAATCTTCACAACCCACTGGCTGGGAACAGTAATGGTGCCAGAGCACCTTAAGTGCCATCATCTGTCTGCAGAGAGGTGCAGGAAGGTGCAGCCAAAGAAAAGAGCTGGTCCAATCTAACACCTCACTGTGCCTCTTAGAAAAGAAAATGGTGGACTACAGACATGGGCAGAGTGAGATCCCTGTCCTCTTTTCTGTATCACAGTTTAAAACTGGATCACATTAACCAGCCCTCACACGTCTCACTCAGAGACAGTAAAGTAAGCCCAACAGGAACAAATGTTGACACACACTAGTAAATAGTTCAAGCAAGGCACAGAAAGCAAAACCTTTGGTAGTGTCCAGCAATAGTGTTTAAATTTCATACCCACCTTCAAACCCCAACATCCCACAAATGGCTCAGTCTCACTGCTCCGCAGCTCTCCTTTCCAATTAGATTTCTCAGGAAGTATCAGGTGCCACCTCAGCAAATGTTGTGTTCCTTACTGCAGGGTGAGTATAGAAAAGGAGTCAAGCATGTAATTCAAGAATGCTGGAGAGGGACCAGTGTGCAAGCATCAGGGGTGATTGATGGTGCCACTGTATGGAAGATGGGGACTGCAGGGTGCAGAGACATCCAGCCTGCTAAAACCAAGGAGGCTGATGGCCTAGTAGAGCCTCCAAATGAGGGTACAATCACAGAGAGGCTAAAGATCCCATTACATCCCCACCATCCAATCCCTTACCTCCACCCTCTGCATATAATATTTCACTTTAGTTGCTTCTTACAGGATTGCTGGTTTTAGGAATGACTGGACACCATAAGTAACTTCTAACAGCTCTGAGGTTTATTCAACAAACATACATTAGATAGATCAGCAGGCCTCAGCAGAACTACTACTACAATCTGCTCGTGCAGTTTCTAAAACCCAGTTTCCACCCCAGACATACCATTGGCCCAAAACTGCAGGGGGATGTGGACTAAACCGTTCTACACTGTTACTAGGGTAAGTTACCTTATACTACACTGCACACAATCAAGATGCCCCAAACCCAAAAGTTTGGAGTTTTACCAGTCTCTGATAGGGTCATTGACTGCACTGAATAAACTGCTTACTGTGGTGGTTGCAGATGGCTTCAAGTCAGAACATCAGAACTGGAGAAGCCCATGGTGGCACTATAATCTTCACTGGGGCTGGGAGGATGGTTTGATCACCCAACAAGTTGAGAGTGGGATGAGCTTCCTTCAGTGAGACCTCTTGCAGTGCAGCATAGCAGTTCTCTGTCCGTAGGTCAGGAACGTCACTGGAGGATGCCTGGGACTCTGTGTTCCTGCTACAGCTGTGGGAGTGAGTCACACCAGCAGAAAGCAGGAGCCCTTCTGCCTGTTGCATTGGCACCTCTTTTTCTTCTTCATGACAGCAGGTGCCACTTATGTGTGGAAGGACCCAGTCTTTGTTGTGCTGGGGGTGGGGGTCGCCTGCGGCAGTAGTGTTCATTGCTGTAGTAGAGAGACCCTGGTTTGGTCTGTGGCCTGCTGACACTTCTCTGTCATAGGCCCTTTCAGGACAAGTCCTGGCAATGGAGTCTTCCGCTGCCTCCGCAGTTAGGAAGTTTTGGAGGACTCTGTTATGCACAATCCTGCAAGACAAAGTATAACAAAGGCTGTAGGGAACTCCTAAGGCCAAGAGCTACTTCTCTGAATTAGTGAAGGGCTGTCTTCTTTATGACAGTAAGAAAGGGAAATCAGGAAGATCTAGGTTGTGCAGTCTTGCCACCTCAGTGGTCCCCGCTCCCCTGGCCAGTTGGATGATCCTCTCCTTGTCCCTAAACACTAGAAATTTTGCCAGTAGTAGCCAAGGGCATTCAAACAGCTGGGATCTGTCAGCCAGGGAGCAGTTGGCCCTTTAGACCGCCAGCTGGGCTTTCCCTTGGCTCAAGAGCTGGGTCAGTAACATGTTTATTAGGAAGCTGCATGCATCATTGCCTTTACTGCCTAAGAGAAACCATCAAAGCAGAGGGTATTGTGTCAGCTCTGGCTTTATTTGTCTTTAGTGCAGTCTCACAGTTGCATAATAACTTTGTCCTGACCACAAGGCTGACCTAAAAATGAGTGCCCTGTCAGCTTCACTGCAGTAGTGCAGTTCTTCATGGTGCCATCCATTGGGCTGAGCACCACAGTATCTTCAGAGGTACGTGTGGAGTGTAGTTTTACAAGTAACTCACCCATTTTGGACAGGTTCATGAAGAACCATCACTGAGGGAGCTTTTTTGGAGGATATGTAGGCCACACTGTATTTGACCATTGGCTGAAATGGTGGAACAAGTAAGAGTACAGCCACAAGTTTTAAATACTCTGATAGACATCAAATGTAGCCATCCTTGATGATATATTTATCGATGACAGAGCTGATACTAGTGTGGATAGCAATGGATGAAAGCGATAGGGAACAGGAGCAAAGAGATTATGTAGTCATCTTGGCCAGTGGTCAAGTCATGCCCCATGGGTGACTTTTTAATTAAAATCTTTAATAACTTTCTAGCAGTCAACCCCTGCTATTATTGTGACTCAACTCGAACATCTGTATTCCATCAAAAATGGTTAGTAGAGTTTAAAGATCTTTTTCTGAGCTCTATTTGAATCCCCCTCAGATCTGCCCTGTTTTCAAATAAATTTTTTACATGTGATATTAATCAAATATATAATATGTGATACCCGAGTGGAGTTTATTTTTCTTGTTTGGAAGACATGGTACTAGTGTTTGGTAACTCCAGTGATATAGCAGCCTTGTACTGGACTTTCATGATTTTCTTTTCCTATGGTTTGATGCTGCTGTCCATTTAAAAGTCAGGTATAAATGTAGAGTTGTAGTATACCAACCACAACCCTTGATGAAGCATGAGACATGAGAAGCGTGGGGCTTTTTACTTGCACATTGCAGTAGCTAACAGTTACCTCTTGAGTGCTTCATTTTTGTGCTGTTTGTTCCTGGACTGATTTATTGACTGTGTCCAGATTTCACTTACTGTGAGTTTGATACAGTTTGTGCTTCTCTGTGCTTTTCAACATTTAAAACCCTCTGAATCTTTCAGGTCAATATTCACATCTAATAGGATTTTTCTGGTCGCCACCTCCCATCTCTTACCATACTTTTTAAACTGAAGTTGCACCCTTGTCGGGAAGTGACTGCTGCAAAGGTACACATCATACTAACGTGGAGGTATTATTAACGAGCATTAGTTCACATCGGATAAGTAGACAACTATTTTATTTACTCTGTTTTAGTGTTTTAGTAATTTCTTTCTAATTTTACAGTTAAATGTGCAGTGAAACAAGTGGGTTTTCACATCTGCTTTTCTCACTGCTAGTAAAAAAGAATTCAGTTAACATTCTGGTATTGTGAGGTCAGAAAACCGGCAGCTACTTTTATTTATTTATTTAGCTTTTGTTAACCAGGTGGGTACACTAGACACATAAATGCCTATTTTCAGGTATGAGCCATGAGAGTACAAAAGAAACAATGTTACAGTTATTCAGAAATTACAAGTAAAGGAAGGCAGGATAAACGTACAGGTACAGTACAGCATGATAATACTACCAGAAACAAACTAGGAAACAATTGGATTAACTATAACTATATATAGCAGATAATAGGCTGTCACAAATAGTAATGCGCCTGCCTAGAATAAGAACAAATACAACATTAGAGTGTCAATAATAGGTAGTAATACATAACAGTTAGCCGGCCTTGGCTGAGAACATCATCACATCATAAGTGGTGGTTAGTTCCTCAATTACAGTTACAAGCAGAGGAGGCCCATAAATATTTACTTAGGAGTAGAGATGCAGAGTTTTACTTCACTTGCGAATTTCCAGCTAAGTCGCCAAATTTGCCTCTGCTGAGCAGTTCGTGAAGTCGCAGCTGTAACCTGGAAATTTGCCATTTGTAACTTCAACATGCCTTGTGGTTTTTTTAAGTGCAAATTGCACTTAAACAAAAACCCACCACCCCAATCGCCGACCCCAATAATAAAAAAAAATACTCAAAATCCCTGGTGTCTTGTGGACCCTCCACCCTGCCGATTGCTGGCCCCAATAATAAAAAAAATAATCAAAATCTCTAGTGTCTAGTGGATCCCACACCCAACCGATCGCTGGCCCCAGTAATAAAAAATGACTCCAAATCCTTGGTGTCTGGTGGACCCCCAACCCGCTGATCGCTGGCCCTAATGATAAAAAAAGACTCCAAATACCTGGTGTCTAGTGGACCCCACTCCGCCAATCACTGGCCCCTATAATAATAAAAAGACTCCAACACAGGTTCAGGACCCCCACTCACGATCACGCCCCAATAAAAATTCCGGTGTCTAATGGACCCCAACCACCCCTACCCTGTCAGGTAGTGCTCCCCCAACCACCACTGTGCTCTCCCCAACCCTGAGCAGGCCACTGGCACAGCCCTCCACTCCCTCCATGCCAGCAGCCCGACTGACCTCCTCTGAATGAATGAATGAATGAGTGCGTGCTTGTACAAGTATGCATTCATTCATTCATTCAGTCAGCCAGCTGGTCATTTTAGGGGATGTTTTTCAGGGGGCTAGAGAAGGGAGGAGGGCTGCCCTGGTCTTCTGTATTGGGAGGAAGGGATGGGGGAATGGCATTGTAGACCCTGTGAGGGGTCCACAATGCCATTTCTCCCATCCAGCCCCCCCACAGAAGACTGGAGCAGTCCACCCTCCCTTCTCTAGCCCCCTGAAAAAGTCCCCTACAATGATGAGTGGGTTGACTGACTGAATGAGCGCGTGCTTGTACAAGCACACACTCATTCATTCATTCAGAGGCTATTCAGGCTGCCAAAGATGGAGGTGAATGGAGGGCTGTGCCAGTGACCCATTCAGGGTCAGGGGGAGTGGAGTGGTGGCTGGGGGCACTACCTGATGGGGTGGGGGGTGGTGGAGTTCCATTAGACACCAGGATTTTTTATTGGGGCTGGCAATTGGTGGATGGGGTGGGGTTCAGTAGACACCAGGGATTTGGAATCTTTTTTTTATATTGGTCCTGTGACTGATGGGGTGGGGAGTCCACTAGATACCAGGGATTTGGAGTATTTTTTATTATTGGGGCTGGCGATTGTTGGGGGGGGCCACTAGACACCAGGGATTTAGAATAGATTATTTGTATTTATTTGGGTCGGTGACTGGTGGGGTTGGGGGGTCCACTAGACACCAAGGATTTAGAACAGATTATTTGTATTTATTGGGGTCGGTGATCGGTGGGGTGGCGGGGTCCACTAGACACCACGGATTTAGAATAGATTATTTGTATTTATTGGGGTCGGTGATTGGCGGAGTGGAGGGTCCACTAGACACCAGGGATTTAGATGATTTTTTAATATTTGGGCCAGTGACTGGTGGGGGGAGGGGCAAACAGTAGTTCTTGTGCAAAGTGTGGAATTTTGCATGTGAAATTACACACTTTCGCTATCGATCTGCATTCCACAAATTGGCAAATTTCACAAATTACGCTCCACAAATTGAGCTCAATTTGCAAAATATTTCACAGAGCGAATTTTGCTGACTTCATCGAATTCTACTAAGGATCCCAATGTATTTCAATGAGAAACTGAATATATGTTAAAAGAAATAGATACTTTTTCTGCCTTTATACGGTTGCACTATTGTAGCCCATCGTTATGATTCAACATTTTTTTTAAATAGTAATTGGCTTCTCTTTTCTTCTTCCCAGGTACAATCTGATTAGGAAGAAAATATCACCTGCTAAATCATAGCAAAAGATCACAGTTTATGAAAAATCTCACATTTCTATTAAGTATATATTATTTTAGCAGATGCAAGCTTTACATTTCTATAAAAATCTTAAAACAGATTTGCTGTTTCCCATTGAAATACCCTGCCAACTTTGCCAGAAAAGAGTTTCTGACTTCATAATATGAGGATTCCATTGGATTATTTTTTACTAGTAGTTAGCAAAACAAAAACAGAATGATGAAAAACTAAGTAAAGAAATAAATGAAGGCAAACAAAATGATTGAGACACCACAAGGCCCCAAACTTTAATTCTTTAACATACACAGCCGTACTAATCACATGGAGCAGGATTTTCAAATGCTTTAGATTGCTGCAATCCCTAGTGCATAATGATATGGTGCATGGGGCTTGCAGCGATCGAATAGGATTTCTCACTGCTAAGGTAGACCAACTTTTCTGGTCTACCTTGCGGCAATCCTGGGCTGTTTCACGGAGCTTGCACCAGATGAGTAGGTGCAAGCTGCATCGAATATGGGAACCATCATAACTGCACATGAGGATGTAGATGGGCACTGCTTTTGGCAAGGGTTTATGACCGCCAGAACTCTGTGCTGTGGTGCAGGGCTGGATGTAAGTCCTGTGCCACAGTTTGGAAATCCTGCCCATGCTCTGTAAGTTTTCACCACAATACCTGTTTAGAATTGTGTGTGCTCTGTCAGATCAGATTATACTAGTTTTTGTACCACTTGCCATTTGAATTTTACTTGAGTTTGAATTGGCTCTCTGTGACTGCATGTTATTTGCCCAGGACCGCCTTGAAAATGAGCTTGCTCAATGGTGTTTATGCCTGGTTAAATAAAGTGATTGATTGATTTGTGGTTTATATGACTGTATAATACATCAAGGCACTGAGCTCTTTAAGGAAAATGTCTTCTATAGTTAGTTCCTCCTAATTTGTGGACAGCATTTTGCAAATCTTCTTACTTTAATAACTCAAGAGCATACTTTGAAAATTAGGTAAAAATAAGCAGTGTAGTTATAGTTTAGAAATATGTTTAATCAAGCAAATGTGTGTAAATCAGATTTGATTAGTCTAATACATCTTTCATGTATATATGAATAAAACATCTACTGAATTTTCAAATATTGCTTACTATTCCGTGTTTAATTTAAGCATTTTTATTTCTCTGCTGTAATGAAATTTACAGTAGCTAAACAGCTCAATCTTAAAAAGCACTTGCAAATTATTCTTGTCTGACAGATAAACACACCGGGTGCAGTTCATTAAAGAACTGTGTTAGCGTATTGTTGAAGGTTACAGTGATTTGGGGACTTCATCTAGAAATAACAGCAACCAAGTCAGTAACAAGATACTGTGAGAAGGTTCAGGCTATTGAAGCCATTATTTATTTAGTTAGTCATTATTTATTATCATGGAAAGGAAAAAGAAGATGCAGCACAGGGGACATAGTGGTGCCAGCAGAAAAAGGCCAAAGTTAATCAAGCAACAGGGAACAAAATCTATGGTATAACACAAACAGAAAATGATCAAGTACAATGTTCTAGCAAAGTCAAATGATTTATTAAAGCAGAGTCTCTGGTGCTCAGAGGTGTGTCAGTGCTGAACAACTAATGCCCTGATGTTTTCTGTTGCTCTGACACTTCAACTGGGAAATGGTGGCAGTCTAGACCTTTGGCTAATCCTGAGTTATCTAAAATGTGGCAAAATGTTTAAAATCAATTTTCAAACATTTTGATGCATTTGTGACAATTTCCCTGCTTTACACCAGCTTGTGCCAAAAAAGTGATGCATGTGTCATTTTCTTGATGTATGTAGCACCCAGAATGTTGCAAATGGTGCCATGTGTGTAAATACATTAGGCCACCATTTAAGTGGTCTAATGTACTAGCACAAGTGTTGGGGATGTAGCAAAATTGTGCTGCAAATTCTCTATGCTCATTTAAAAATCCAACCTATCATCTCAGTTGGGTACACAGTGCTTTGATTTTTTTTTTGAGTTTTTAGTTGTTTAGCCAGGAGTAGCACACTAAGCTGAAAGCTTTTTTACAGGAGCGACCTGGGAGCACAGGGAAGTTAAGTGACTTGCTCAGGGTCACACAGTATGCAAGCGGAAGCTGTGGGATTCAAACCCAGGTCTGGTCTGCTGGATATCACCAGATTTGCAGCTCAGAGCCTTAAACCACTGTGCTATACTGCCTCCCATTGCTTAGCACTGATGATTCCATACAGCAGTAGAGTCATGTTACAGATACTTCATCAGTATTTGTTTGCTAGCATAGTATTAGTTAAGTAACATGGCCAGCAAGATTAGCACAGTAGTTTCACATGTCATTGCTTTTTCACAGTGGGGTATGCTGGCAGCTACTGTAAAGGATAGTGTAAGTTCCAAACAAAGTGTCAATCAAGCCTATAAAAATACAAGTGAAAAATACAAATAAACTGAATACACGTATCGATAAATAATCCACAGTATTAGCTGTTAGAAAATGGGTTGCAATTTCCCAGTCTCTGACTGGCTGAGCACCTTGCCAAGGGTGGCATTTATGTGGCAACAGAGACCAGGAAATAACAAGTCCCTGTACCAACTTGCCTTATTACTGTAAATATCACTGTGCCTCAGAATGTTAAAAACTCACAAGCAGCCATGTTTGTTTTCCTCACTTGGCAAGTGACCCCCCCATGTACTCACCAACTGAACTCACTAAGAACTGAATGCCCGCTCTCAATTAAATGTAAAAGAAAATGACAACCTCAACAGTAATTTACCAAACAGCAAATATCTTTTATAAAATGTCCCCACCTTTTTTCTAAAAACGTCTTTTAGCATTCAGAGTAGTAGCGCTAGCATGCTGCCTGCTCAGCACTACTCTGAGAGCTAACTTGCTTTGACTGCACCCTCCTCACCCAAAACAGAAAACCAGAGAAAGAATATTTTTTTAAGAATCACTTTCCATAAGCGCAGAAACAATTCACGATCACGCTCCATCTGATGAGGTGCCATCCCCCTTGCAGTCTGCCCTGTTCTCGAACTCTGTTACTGGTGCTGAAAATTGTTAAGCTATGCCGCCGTCACACTGCAAAGCACTCGGGACAGGTTTCTGGTCACTTTCCCCATCTGGCCCTGGCTTCCCCCACTCAGAAAAAAAAAAAAAAGTATAATCAGTTGTTACAATTATCATTGTGCCTTAATAATATTCACAGCTACTCTGCCTGCTTCCCAAGAGCATGCACTACAGTTTGTAAACGGATTGCTACTATTTATATTACCCGATCGCGTCTACTGCAGTCTCAATTCCTGACCATTAAAATGGGGAGGGGGGGGAACGCATTGCTACACGGGGGCTCAAAAAAATTACTACTTCAAAGGGATAGAACTGAGGTTCAAAACAACCTCAACAAAAACAGCACAGGTCAAAAAACAATGCCCTCTACTGTGGTGTTGGGCCCATTCTTACCCATACTGGACTATGCTGACTTTCTCTACATTCATTGTCCCTCAACAGTGCTCAGCAAACTTGACACTCTCTACCATCGGGTCCTAAGATTTATCTTCAACCTACCCCTTCGTACTCACCACTGCCTGCTGTACCAGGAATCGGGGTGGCTCTCACTTTCAACTAGGAGGAAAAGAAATGCTCTTCTCTGGCTTTATAGAGCACTTTCTGATAATCTTCCTACATACATTTTGAGCCTCTTCAACTGGGCCAAGGGATCTTATGGCCTGGGATGTTTCTCTTTACTCTGCTTCCAGATTCCTAGAGTAAATACAGTATATGGCTCAGCCGCAATCAATTTCTCACTCCCATCGCTATGGAATACCATGCAATGCTCTTTAAAACTTTCCTGACTTCCAGGCCTATTCACATTTAAAGATTTGCTAGCCATACTTTTGAAGGAAACCTGCAATTGTTTTAGAAGACACTGAGCAACTTGCATCAGGTCCCTCTCACAAATTCCACGTCTAGAATCTCGATTAAGATACTTCCCTTCAAGGGACAACCAGCTCTTTTAGCCTATTCTCGCTTACTCTGGCCCTCTTCATCCCATTTTCCCCTGCCTTCCCCCACCCTACTTACCACTGACAAACTGAAGACAGTCTAGGATTTTTGGCTTTTCTCCTTTACCTGTAAACTTTCTTCTGAATTACAATTGTTCACAGCCATGGCAAGCCAGTAGGTACTGGCCTATTGAGGTTTATCTGTACAGTGTTTTTGCATCATTGATACTACGGTACCTGTGATATGTATTGTATTGAATTGTACTAATGTCCAGGACCACTTTGAAAATGAGCTTGCTCAATGGTGTTTATGCCTGGTTAAATAAAGTGATTGATTGATTATGCCCCAGAGCAGGTGATCTGGTATAGCCCAATACCACCCACCCTGGAAGGTATTATTGCTTACATAGAAAATGTAAGGGATGGCCTCAGCAACATTAAAAATATTACAAATTAGGAATCAGCAACACAGGCAATTAAAAGAGATGATTTTACAAATAAAATGTGGGCACATTGTGCTGACAAATGTTGTTTATGTCATTACATTTGTACCACCAATAGACAGGGGAAGGGATTGTATCCGGCTACTCCTTCAAGGGAGACACAAAGTATTTGTGAACTCAAAACCTTGCAGCAATCAGGATTAAATTAAATCCCTTAAATCACTTACATTTTGTATTGCTAATATTGTGGGTTATTTATTGATGAGTCTCAGTTTAATTTGTATTATCATAAGCACATAATTGGCATTATGTTTGACACTTGCAAAATCATTTAGCTGCCAGTATAACCTGTTGTGGACTTATAAAAGCATTAGAATTTTTAACTACTATTCTTGCTGGCAATGTTAATTACCGGATGTTATTTTAGCAAACAAATATTTATGAAGTTTTTGGAACATTAATTTATGCCTGAATGTAATCATCAATGCTAAGCATTTTGCTCCCTATTGATACCTTTTTATTTTAATTTTTTATTAAACAGTTTCTTTGTATAGACAGTAAACATTACAAACAAGGAAAAAAACCTACAAGAACAATCAGCAGTCCAGGTTGCAATGTCAGTTGAGCTTCAATAATATTAATGTCCATGTGGGAAGCAACCTCCACTAGGGTTACCACCTTTTAAGAAGCCCAAAGTGGGACATTTCTTACTGAAACATGATTTTTCGCAGGACGGTATGTAAACTCGACTAATGCAACAGACTTGTTTTCTCTAGATAATCATAATTAAGGCTGAGTATTGTAGTTTCTTAGTTGCTTCTATTGTGTCTTGTCATTTTAAGGTATTTTAGTTAAGGTATTGTAGTTAAGGTATTGTAGTTTTCTGCAACATTTATGGAAAGTCAGAAAATATTTTCTCTACTATTAAATCAGGACATATAGTATTTTTCATGTTTTTTTGCAGGACACAGCTGCCCAAATCAGGACTGTCCTGCGAAAATCAGGACAGGTGGTAACCCTGACCTCCACCAACTTGCTATACTTTTTGCATAAAGGTCCTGGCTCCAAGACTTGTAGTCTAGGCCTTAGATCATGCCGTATTTTCCCTTAAATTATCTGCCAGTTGGTTCCAAAGTCATAGAAGTGATAATGTATGGAACCTATGTCATGTCCATCTGTGATATCTAAAAAATAAAACATGCAATGAACTCAAGTTAGAGCAGGCAAATGTTATATAAGTGATAACATTCATTTGCTTAGAGTATGCAAAGCAATAGCTAGCTTCTGTGGGTGATTAAATGCTGAGGCAAAGCCGAAGCGTTTCATCTCCATAGAAGCTGGTTATTGCGAGTATACTCCAACTAAATGAATGTTATTACTATTATACCACAGGTATCCAGTGTAAGCCAATCAGAACACAGCAAAACTGGCAGTTATTATCCCACAAACTACCATATGCACGCCCACAGTAGGGCACCCATATTTAGCCACACCCATGGTAGATTATTCACATTTTAACCACACCCACAGTAGGTTATTCAGATGTAACCATGCCCACAGTAGGTTATCCATATTCCATTCACTGCCTCTCCACTCTGTAGTCCACACACATTCACGGTCCCCTGATGTCATGTCCTTACATGTAGCCCTTCTACAGTGTGGCTAACTTTTCTAGTTATATTTTGAACACTATTTATCTGTGAGGCTGAGCTAAGGAGATCGATTGGGAAGACCGAGGAGTGAGAGAGGATTTTCTTACTAAAGCGAGCCACACATGAGGGGAAGACAGAGAGAGAAACAACTTTCTGCATTGGGGACAGAAGGGTTCAGCAACAGTAGGAAATGAGAACCGTCTTCTTTTTAATCTGTTGCTTTGAGAGATTGTGTAGCTCAAGCACAGTTACAGCATGAAAACGGGCTTTCAAAAGAAAAGCCATGATTCTGCACATCTGTATTACCACTGGCACTAATGTGCATGCTCAGAATCATGGCTTTACTTTTCAAAGCCTGATTTCAACATGTAATACCACTTGTTTTTCATTTGAAGTTACATAAATAAATCTACATAACTCCTAGTGGTATAATTAAGCAATACTGCACAACAGGGTGTGGTATATCATGAGATATCATCATGCTTGGTGTGGTTGGCACGAGGCCACAGGCAGTCGTCCAACCACCCGAGAAGTGACGATATCTCATGATATACCACACCCTGGAGTGCATTATTGCTAATATGAACTGGATTATAAAATTGGTGTAAATAATAAACTGGCAAACAAATAAAATATATAAAAAAAGCTTTCTAAGGAGTAGTGTAGCAGTACTGTTTAACAAAATAGTTCCATTAAGGCTGCGGTCAGCAGGTGGCGCTATTGTAGGAACTGGTAGTAGGTAGTATAGGGATGTCTTCCTAGCTGTTCTGCTGCCTCCCTCTCCTACATGCAGCCTAAAAGAAAAAACAAATAGTATGCTTCTGGGGGTCTGCTCGTTAGTTTATGCTGCGTTCTCCATTTTTTTGTGTTTAAACTGCTACTGAACTGTACCGCGATTGTTTTATTGGGAGACTGCCCACAGACATGGACCGTGGCTGCTCAAGGTGATGGAAGTGTTTTTTCTCCTGATGTCTGTGTTAGTCAGATTTAATCCAAGAGAGATGGTAAGCCATCATGATTTATATTTGTGATCTTGAAGATTCTCGAGGAGCGGGTTGCAGATTTCTGTTAACTGTTGTTTGACGCGAGGCAGCATGTTGTGGTGGGGAAATGCATTTTTATGGAGTGAAACACCAATGTCAGGAGTGCTGCATTAGTTGGCGCTCTGAAAGAAAGCAGGGTGAAAGATGTTTTTTTCTCTTTAGAGAGTGAGCGACATGTAAGGGGGGACAGTTGTGAGGATTTCAGTTTCTTTTTTAATAGCAGCCAATTGGAGGTTTGACTCGCTTTGGGACATGGAGAGCATTACACTGGGAGTGAGGAGGCTAGTGGCTGGAGGTTTTCTGAAGCCGTGATGATGTAGCCCGATATCATCATGGTTTCAAAAACCTCTCGGCCAAGCAGTTTCCTCCATTTACGATCCATAGTTCATAATATAATATATACCACAAGACATTGTTCTATAAATTTTGTCAAAAAGCAGCAAGTGTCAGAGGTTTAGAAAACAAAGCCTGGCTTGTCATCTAGCTGATGTATTACCCAATGATGCCATAGGTCATCACATTTTTGTTCATGTCCCTTAATTTTGTATGTTAGTTTTTCTATGTGATATATTGAGTTTACTAGCTTACTCCAATGGTTTAGAGTGGACAATTTTTTTGTAGAGCCACAGTCTTGTAATTTTTTTTGCTGCATTTATAAGGATAAAAAGAAGTTTACAAGTCCCCCCCACTCCCCCCCCAAGCACTGGATGGGATCTCTAACAAAACCAAAGAAGGGGTCACTACCCCAGGGTCCACAAATATAGCCTGTAATGCCTCCATTATTACATGTCAAATGTCAGACAGGTGTAGACATTGCCAAAATATGTGGGTACATGTGGCCTTTGTTTCCCCCATTCCCTCCAACATCTTCTGTAGAGCCTTCCCACATGCTGAATTTGAATAGCAGGGGTAATAAAGCACTGCATTCTGCTTTTCCAAGTATAATCTCTCCAGTAATGGGAAGAGGTGACTCAATAATTTTTTGTAGCATATTTCTGCCACAAATCAAGAGTATGAACGGTTTATAGTTCAACGTTCCACTTCTCTAAGGTAGAGGCTGAGGCAACTCTAAAATGTTCCTGTAAGCCTTCACCTTTTGCCTGGCATTTAGCCTCCTTCCACAAAAGCCTTTCCGAGAATGACTTATCGTTATGCTACCTATAGCCACCCATGTCTGTATCTCGATCTGACATCCCTAATTGCCAGTCTACCAAATTGTTGACTTTAATAGAAATGATGTACCTACTGTATGTTGTTTCCTACTTGCCTTTTGTAATTCTTTATGTATTTCTCTCCTTCATGACGTGGAATCTTTGCAAATGAGCTTCTAGCTCAAAGGTTGTAATCTGAGACATAAATAAATAAATAAATAAGCCACGATATAGTACTGCAGTTAGGTGTTGCCACTTCTGTCCTTTTTGGTGGGCAATTAGGATCATAAACAAAAGATTTTTATCTTGTAGAAAGGTTTTAAATATTTCACCCAGACTTAAAATGTACGATCAGATTTTTAAATAACTGAAATGGGTTGTAGTTAGGAGGTGGAAAACTCATTGCAAATCTCTAAAGGCTTTGAGACCCTGAAGAGTGAAGAATTGATGAGGAAAATTTAGCCCTGTGCTACCCCAACTACAAAGGGTTGCTTCTATGACATTAGGAGGGTACTCAGGTGGTGAGAGCTGGGGTGAGGTATTTTTTAGAAGCTAACTTCCATTGTTAGAAAGTTATAACTGAATAAGTGGAAAATGTTGGAGCAGGTTGGAACTGAGATGGTGAACAAATACTATTTTATCTAAATTGTATAAATCACTGATAGTGAACTCAACCTGTTTCCAGGGACCGTTTACTTTTTTCAGGTAGAATAAAAAAGCAGTCATCGCGAGACAGTTTGTTAAGCACACTGGGGTGGGCTACCAGTGTGCCACACAAGGGGGATGGGGAGAGAAACATGCCAGAATGGTCAGCTTTGTGTGAGCGGCGGCACACTGGGGTGGACTCCTAATGTGTCACACAATGTGGGGGGCGGGGGACATGCCGACACGGGGATTGCACTCCCGATGTCAGCTTTGTTTGGGGATTATGTGGCGATGGCACGTGTCACCGCCATGTTTATTGAAATGTTTCACCAGGAAAGGCACGTATGGAAGGTATGTCATCTTTGTCACTGCATGACGAGCTTGTCTCTGATTGCAGTAGCAGATTTCTTTCAAGTTGGTGGCACTTTACATAATTTTTGCATCAGCGCTAGCATGCTGGCTAATTGGGGAATGAGGGACGCACTTACTAAAGCATGCCCTGCATTTGCCAACACAGACACAGCTCTCACTGTGCTACTACCACAAGATTGCTTGCGCACATGCAAGACAACATAAAAATGGGTTAGTATAAGTAAAGATCAGTAGTGGGAGTAGATACAGAGTAGTGGAGACTTACAACAGATACAGGATGAGCACTGAGTTCTGGACTTACGAAGTAAAAACAAAATAAAAGCAGCATTAGAAGATAAATAGAAGTTCTCTTTAATGTGTTGCTTATCAGGTAGTTTACCTGGCTGCAGTTAATCACAGCAGTTGCTGTTTCTTTTTGACTGACAGACATTCCCATATAGCAAGTCTGCTTTAATAAACAGTGCTCACATCCAGTTCATTAAGCAGAGTATTAGCTGCTACTTTTATATAATTGACTGTCAAGCAGCAGGTTCAGAGTTTTTTTTCTCCATGTTGTGTACAACTCTCAGGGTCTGATTCACAAAGGTCAGTGTAAGCTGTGTTGAAGACAGCTTGCGCCATTCACCAGAGCATCAGGGACCCTGTGCCTGATTCACTATCGGGTAGAGTGGCAACCATGGCCCTGTGCCAGAGGGTGCATCTAGAAGGTGTGTGTCACAAGCTGTGGAGTGGCTGTGTGGCAATAGAACCACAGGCAGCAGTCCCTGGTGTTTTAACAGTCACCCTCCCCATCCCGGACCCCCCTTGTAAAAAAAATTCATGTTCAGGGTGGTGTAGTGGACCCTCCCAGCCCTGATCCCCGTTTATTAAAAAAAAAAAACACCCCTGGTGGTCTAGTGGACCCCCCTCCCTGTCCACGATCTGCCCATAATATGTACATATTCCCTGGTGGTCTAGTGGACCCCCCTCCCTATCACTGATCTACCCAAAATATGTACAGATTTCCTGGTGGTCTAATGGACTCCCCTCCCTATCCCTGATCTGCCCATGATATTTACAGATTTCCTGGTGGTCTAGTGGACCCCCCCACCCTGGAGGCAGTGCCCCACCACCCCTCTCCCCCGTCCCATCAGAGAGCTGGTGCCTGGCACAGCCCTCTGCTCTCCACCACAGCCAGGTGCCGACTGAACTGTCGGGGAGTGTGTACTGTATACACTATGCACAAGCTGTTAATCAGTGAGCGTGTACTGTATACACTATGCACGAGCTGTTAATCAGTGAGCGTGTACTGTATACACTATGCACGAGCTGTTAATCAGTGAGCGTGTACTGTATACACTATGCACGAGCTGTTAATCAGTGAGCGTGTACTGTATACACTATGCACGAGCTGTTAATCAGTGAGCGTGTACTGTATACACTATGCACGAGCTGTTAATCAGTGAGCGTGTACTGTATACACTATGCACGAGCTATTAATCAGTGAGTGTGTACTATATACACTATGCACGAGTTGTTAATCAGTGAGTGTGTACTGTATACACTATGCACGAGCTGTTAATCAGTGAGTGTGTACTGTATACACTATGCACGAGCTGTTAATCAGTGAGTGTGTACTGTATACACTATGCACGAGCTGTTAATCAGTGAGTGTGTACTGTATACACTATGCACGAGTTGTTAATCAGTGAGTGTGTACTGTATACACTATGCACGAGTTGTTAATCAGTGAGTGTGTACTGTATACAGTACACATTCCTTGACAACTCAGTTGGTGCCTGGCCTTGGTGGAGAGTGGAAGGCGGTGCCAGTTCTGGGATGGGATGGAGGGAGCTGGGAGGTGGGGCACTGTCTGCCTGGATGGGTGGTCCACTAGACCACCAGGAAATCTGTAAATATTATGAGCAGATTGGGGATAGGGAGGGGGGGTCCGCTAGACCACAGGGAATCTGTTCATATTATGGACAGACTGGGGATAGGGAGGGGGTCTGCTAGAGCACCAGGGGTGATTTTTTTTAAATAAATGGGGATTGGGGCTGGGGGGGTGCTAGTCCACTAGGGATGTGGTTTGTTTTAATAAATGGGTATTGGGGCTTGGGGGTCCACTAGACCACCAGAGAATCTGTTCATATTATGGACAGATTAGGATAGGAAGGTGGTCTGCTAGAGCACCAGGGGTGTGATTTCTTTAAATAAATGGGGATTGGGGCTGGGGGGGCGCTAGTCCACTAGGGATGTGGTTTGTTTTAATAAATGGTGATTGGGGACCTGCTAGACCACCAGGGACTTTTTCTTTTTTAATAAATTGGGATCGGGGCTGGGGGATCCACTACACCACCAGGGACATGAACAGTTTTGTACAGTGGGGGTCAGGGATGGGAAGGGAGACCACGGTACATTGGCGCAAGGTTCTCAACCCTCCCAGAGGACACATTTCTAAGTACCCTTACACCACCCCTGGCTGGTCTAACGGTACTTAGAAATTTGCCCTCTTGGAGGGTTTTGTGAATCCTGAATTAAGGGATATGGCAACCTACGCCTGCCGCATGCCCCTTAGTGCCCTGTCACACCCATTTTGTACCACAAGGATGGCGCATGCCCTCTTTGGCACATGTAGCCTGCGTTTGATGCAGGCTGCTTTTGTGAATTACTCAGAGTGCATCTTTTGATGCAAGCCATACCTTGCGCCATTCTCAAGTTCTCAATTGTGTTTGGGAGTTAACTTTGGAGTGCTTCTTTTTGGAGCGTGGGACCAATGGTCAGTTTTGCCGTTTGCCTGCCGTCTGTCCTGGAGGTACAGCATTTCACTACATCATATCGAAGGGATGATGCTTTCTACCATCGTTTGACTCCTCTGACTACTGGATTGCTCCGTTACTGGGTGGGGAACGAAGTCAGTCCTGAAGATGCTTTGATGAACTTTTCTTCGGACAGACTGTTTAATTTCTGTATAATGCCCTATCCGAACAGTGAGAGCATTCTGGAGACTTTATTTATTTGAGTTATTTGTTGAACTTCTGGTTTATTTGTGTTGCATATTATTATTATTTCATACGGAGAGTCCCTGTGCCCTTATGAAGTTCTGGCAGTGAGAGTGCCTGGGCTGGGATCTTCAGATTTTTACCAAGTGACATTTTCACAATACTCTGTGTTAAGTTCTAGACATTTTAGGTTTTGTTTTATTTATTTTATTTTTCACTTTATCACAGTAGTTTATGGTAGTGAGAGTACCATTTAGTTACTCAGGGCTTCAATAGTGAGAGTATTTTATTGCCTGGGGTTTTATTTGGTTTATTAGGTTTATTTTCTTTTGTAGTATTTAGAGTAGTTTAGAAATGCTTTGGATTTGGTAATTTCCATTTTTGTTAATTTACTATTTTGGCAGTGAGAGTGCCAGAATAGTTCCAGGGCACCGGTTAGTGAGAGTTCCTGGTGCCCGGGGATTTTATTGTCCCTTTATTGTTTTGTACTGTTTTTTTTTTTTAATTTTGTTGGGTTTTTGTGATTTGGGGGATGCTCTGGTTTGTTTTTGAATTCTGCTTTTGTCTTTAAAAAGCTTCTTTGGAGTTTTATATTTTAATTTGAATCTGCAACCATATTTACGATTGTTTTGAGGAAATTAGGACTGTTGGTGCTGTTTTGCCTCAGTTGGTGGCATTTTGTGGAATGTGCCTGCTTGCTCCCCCGGTCCTGTGCTATTTGTCCTCCTCTCTCCATGCCTTCCACCTGTTCTCCACCCCCGCTTGCCTCCATTTACCAGCGCTGTTGTGTGCTGGGGATTGCTCTCGGGGATGGGGCGGTAGGGGGGCATGGACATTGAGTTCGAATGGCGGTCCTCTCCCATTGAGGTTGTGAGGACCAGAAGATGCCCTGGGGTGAAATGGTGTTTGGAATGTGGTGGTCCATGTCTAGTCTCCATACCTAAGGGCACCTCCTTTTTAGGTGGGCAAGTAGCTGGGACGGCTCATGATCATCATCCAACTCGGATCCATTAAGAACAAAACTGCACTTATTGCAGATTTTGTTGGAACAGCTGATCTGGTTTGCATCACTGAGAGCTGGTTGGATGGAAATGCTGCTCCAACTTTGGAGGCAGCTATTCCTGGGTACTCGGTGATACATCGCCCGAGATTGGATCACAGGGGGGTAGCGGTTTGTTTTAAGGCTGATTTGGGTCTCACAGGAGTACCAGTTGAGGAGGCCAAATCATTTGAGTTCACTGTGGTAACTGGTGTGGGGTGCAGGATAGATCTCATCTACCATCCACCCAGGGATGAGAAGCTGTTCCTGCAGGAAGTAGCAGACTTCGACGCCGACATGGCTTTGGAGTCACCCAGATTGATGGTTCTGGGCAACTTCAATGCCTGGGTCGATGATGAATCCTCGCTTTTTAGACAACATGTCCTCCAATTGATGACATCACTGGGCTTCACACAGGTTGTTTCCTCAGTTACCCACAATGGTGGTCACTCTCTGGATTTGGTCTTCCTCCTGGGGATCGAGGCCTCCAATTTCAGGGTGGAACCTGTCGGTTGGTCCAATCACTACACTGTGAGGTTCAATTTTTCTGCCCCCTGTGTAGGTCTGCCCCTGTGAAGATGGTCAGTTTCTGCCCTTTGCGGGATGTGGTCCATGAAGACCTGGCGGCGGTGATTGACCTCTCGGCATTCGATGAGGCCTGCTCAGATCCAGAACCATTGGTTCTGGCCTATAATAAGGCCATTTCCTCAGCTCTTGACCTGATTGCTCCTGTTCATGTTCGTCCCCTTCCACTTCACCCTCAGGGCCCTTGGTTTGATGGGTTTCTGAGGGAGTTGCGGAGGTTGGGACATAGGTTAGAACGACGCTGGCGGAAATACACCTTGGATGCCGATCATCTTATTTTGTTGGAGCATTATCAGCTCTACCAAACAGCAATTTCCCATAAGAAGGCAGAATTCCTGTCCAGAAAAATCGCTGTCGCTCGGAATTGACTGGCTCAACTCTTCTGAACTGTGGACAGGCTGTGCAACCCAGCCTGTCTGCAGCTACATCGAGTTTTTTCACAAATGGAGTGTGATGAGATCACTCAATTCTTTGTGAATAAGGTGGCCGGCGTCAGGTTTGAGACCCATCAGACCTGTTCTATGGGGGATGCTGCTGGTCGGTGCTCAGTCACTGTGCCTCTTTTTGGCGGAGTACCTTTAACCTGCCGGAGTTCATTGATATTATGAGGATTGTCCAAGGGATGCACCCTACATGCTGTAGTTTAGATCCGGGCCCTACCGCACTGATTTTGGGTTGTAGTGATATCATTGGCCCAGTCTTGGCTTGGTTCCTTGGAGGTGGGTGAGTTTCCAGCTCCCCGAAGGAGGTGGTAGTGATACCTCTTCTGAAGAAAGCTTCTTTGGACCCGGATATTCTAGCGAACTACAGACCTATCTCGAACCTTCCTTTTGTGCGAAAGGTTATCAAGAAAGTAGTGGCAACTCAACTGGAGAACCATTTGACCATCCATAATTTATATGAACCTCTCCAATCTGGTTTTCGTAAGAGGCACAGTACTGAGACGGCTCTGGTTTGGGTGCTCAATGATCTCCTGATGGCGAGAGATCAGAGAAACCGCTCCATCTTGGTACTCTTTTATCTCTCTTCAGTGTTTGACACTGTAGACCATGGGGTTCTGCTTGAGTGCCTGACGGCAATCTGTGGACTGAGGGGTACAGTCTTCAGATGGTTTTCATCTTTCCTCACCGGTAGAACACAGAGAGTTGTCTCGGGAATTATTTCTTCCAAGTCTTTCTCTCTGCCTTGTGGGGTGTCCCAGAGCTTGGTGCTGTCCCCCATGTTGTTTGCAGTGTATATGCTGCCCCTTGGAGGCATTGTAAGATGGTATGGGCTGAGGCTTCACTGCTATGCTGATGATACCCAGCTCTACCTGTCTTTTGTCCCCAATCAGGTTAGTGCCCTCTCGGTATTTAATAGCTGCCTCACTGAAATCCAAGACTAGATGAATTCCAGTGGGTTAAAGTTGAATGCAGGTAAAACTGAGGTTATGGTAGTGGACCTGGGTCACAGGACAGAGGGGCTGAGGACTGATTCACCCTCTGGTTTATGCTTGGGGGGCATCCAGATTCTTACATCTGAATGGGTGCGTGACCTAGGAGTGATACTTTACGATGGACTGACCCTTCATCATCAGGTGTCAGCAGTTGTTAAGTTAGTCTTTTGCCACCTTAAGAACGTTGCAAGGATCAAGCACCTTGTTCCGTCCAGTGATCTGTCCATTTTGGTCCATGCCTTTCTGACCTCGCGCCTTGACTATTGCAACTCCCTTTACTTAGGGCTTCCTGGGGTTGATATCCACTGCTTGCAGCTAGTGCAGAACGCTGCTGCATGTTTATTGACTGGGGTATCTAGGAGATTTCATATTGCCCCAGTGCTGCGCGATCTGCACTGGCTGCCAGTTCAGTGGTGGATCACCTTTAAGGTAGGCTTGTTAACCTACAAAGCCCTACACAGACTTGGTCCTGACAACCTGAAAGAACTTCTGACTCCTTACACCCCTGTGAGACAGCTCCGCTTGGCTGACAAGGGATTGGTGGAGATTCCGAGGGTTAGTTTGAATTCATCTGGGGCACACGCTTTTATGCTTTCTGCCCCTACCCTCTGGAATTCTCTGCCTCGTCAGCTGTGGGAGTGCAGGGAGGTGGGGAGTTTTAAGCAGGCACTAAAGACATTTTTATGGAGTAAGGCATTTCCTGATTTGTTGTGATTTTAATGATGTTTTAATGAATTATTTGTGAATTTGTGAAGTGCCTTGCTGCTGTGAAAGGTGCTCAATTAAATAAACTTATTATTATTATTATTATTATCCTGTTGACCTTACTATAGGACTTGTTGCACTAACAAGTTTGTGTAAGGAACAGGAGTTTACTGAAAAATCTGTCCCCCCCTTACCCGATTTTGGTGCTTTACCCTCGGTTTAGTGATTCTTCTGAGTGCTGATTTTTTTTTGTTTACAATATTTTTAGTACAAACACTCGTAAAATGCGCTCCTGGGACCCGCAGCCAAAGCGTACATATTTCCTAAGTTTCAGGCATGCCCCCATGCTGGCATGTTTTCTGACATCAGTGCTAGAATTGCGTTGGGGGCACACCCCATGGGCTATAATGGGGCCAGGTTTGGCATGCGTTTTAATATACTTTTAAGTTCTGGTTTTGAAAAAAGGAGGCCACCACTCAACTAACAAGGACCACGTTCATTGAGTGGCGGCCTTCTTTTTTCAAAACCGGCACTTAAAAGTATATTAAAACGTATGCCAAATACCGGCCTCCTTATAGCCTATGGGGTGTGCCCCCACACAATTCTAGTACTGATGTCAGAAAATGTGCCAGTGTGGGGGGTAGGCCTGAAAATTAGGAAATACGAGCAGTTTGGCCACGGGTCCCGGGAACACATTTTATGAGTGTTTCTACTAAAAATATTGTAAACAAAAAAAAAATAAGCACTCAGAAGGATCGCTAAACCAGAAGGTAAAGTACTGAATTGGATGGGGGGAATTTTTCAGTAAACACCTGCTCTTTAAGGCAGTTACTGATGGTAACACCTAGATCCCATTCCTCATTTGTAGTGCTAAGTCTCTCTACTCCCATCTAGTATTCCATCATGGGGTTATTTTTCCCTAGGTGTATTTTTTTTAATATATAGTATCTTATATTGAGTGACCTGGGGGACAGCAGTGGAATATTGGACTAATGGAGCCAGGATTTAAGTTTACCATTTTTAATATATTTGATTTAGGGATTGTTAATTTTAATTATTTAAACCATTCAACAGATATTATAATGAAAGTTTTTATATTAATTTATTTTTTATTAATCATTGGACTGCTGGGGACTAAGGACAAATTCAGGACAGCACCCGAAGGACAGAATAAAATCTTCAAAATAGAAAAGAAGCAGGTTTGGAAGAAGTATGACACAAATCAGTTAGCTAAATGGTACTGTGTGAGGCAGTTTGTGGTTATTGGTAATCAAGTAATTCTAAAGAGAAGGAATTGCTTCTCATTTTTCATTTCTGTATTTTTACTTGTATCTATGTCTCAGGTCCATCTTGTAAATGAGCTTGCTCAATGGTGTTCACCTGAATAAATAAATACTTTGATTGATTGATTGATTTAGATGTAACCAGTATAATCAAGGGTATCAGACTTTACACATAACTCCATAAATGCAATTTCCAGGACTCAAATTATTGTTTGCTACTTTCATTAATTAGTGGTGATATTGAACCGAATCCCGGACCTGGACAAATAGAGGGGTTACATGTAACTCATGAGAATGCCCATAGCTTATTAAAAAAGATTGCTCTGGTATGGGTTGAAAATGTCAAACCAGACATAATGGGCTTTTCAGAGACATGGCTTCACAAACACATTATTGATAAAGAGGTCCAGGTAGAAGGATATGGACTTGCCAGGCAGGATAGAGGAAAACGAGGTGGAAGAGTTGTAACATATATTAAAAATAAACTAAAGCCCTATAGAATCAGATACTCTGAGAATCTAGAAGGCATGGAATGTTTAGTAGCTGAGCTAATTCTAAGTAAGCTTACAATAGGTCCTGTATATGCACCCCCTAACACTAAACTGGCCCATTTTGACGTTTTAGCAGATAAATTTCTAGATATAGTGCAGGATGCTGATTTTATTTTATTGGGAGATTTTAATGCTGATTGGAACATGAGTGGGGGGAAAGGTTAAAAGATAGTTTTGACATATTGGGAATAAAACAGGTAATACATGGGATAAAAAGAAGTACAAGTAGTATAGTGCAAGGGTCCTTACTTGATCTAATATTTGTATCAAAACACCTAATAGCAAAGTCAGCTGAAATAATGTCTCTTAACTTGAGAGACCATTGCCCTACCTGATTCTTTATTGAATCGACTAATCCAAAGCGGCCTGAAATTGAATTTACCTGGGTGACAAATGGGAAGATCTTTAATGCAAACGCCTTTAGGGATAGCTTGCTTTACATAAATTGGAACTAACTAACATTAATACCTGAACTGGACTTGGCAATCCAGGACTTTACTAATACACTAGTCACGATTATTAATAAGCATGCCCCTAAAATACAAAGGGTAGTTGGGGAAAAACAGCTACCATGGGTAACTGAGAAAATTAAAAAAACTTTATAAGAATGAAAAATAGGCTATGAAAAAAATCCGAAAGAACAAAGTCTCCTGATGACTGGGCCACTTTTAAGAAATGGTGAAACAAATGTTCTCAATTAGTATGGGTGGCCAAGTCACAGTATTATAAGACTGAACTGGAAAATGCAACTGATCTTAAGAAATTCTGGCACTATATTAAGAAGCTACAAAATCCTGTTAATCCAAAAAGACCCATCCAACTAATTGAGAACAATGTAATAATAGAAGATGAGAAATTAGTAGCTAATCTCCTGAATGAATATTATACAGAGCTACCTGATTTGGACCTGGAAAACCCCAAGTCAGACCCAAGAATACATGACCTTATTCAAAATTCAGAGTCATTGGAATCTAGAGATCATCAACCCAGGTTTAGGTTTAAGGTTCTAAATAGAGTAGGTATGATGTTGAAAAGGGACTAAAAAGAATACAAATTGATAAAGCCAGATGGCTAGATGGGGTGGATTCTAAATTCCTGAAGATAGGAGCAGACATACTAGCCCCAATCATTATGTACTTATTCAATTGGAGTTTAAGTATAGGTACATTCCCCCAACACATGGAAGATAGGGAAGATTATCACAATAGATAAAGAAGGGGATCCCCTGGTTACATCAAACTGCAGGCCAATAGCTCTGCTGCCGGTCCTGTTGAAGGTGTTCAAACTATGTGTACATGGGCAGCTTTGCTGGTACCTAGAGCAGCATGACTTGATCACGAACTGCCAGCATGGCTTCAGAGCAGGGAGGTCCACGGAGATGGCCCTTACTGACTTTAACAATCTTATAGCTGTGCCAATGAATCAGGGGTGCAGCACGTGGGCCATGTTTGTGGACCTCAGTAAAGCCTTTGACTTGGTGGACCACGGAATCACTTTAAGAAAACTGTACGAAATTGGAATGCATGAAGAAGCACTGTCCTGGTTTAAATTTTATTTATTTAAAAAAAGGCAATGTGTATTGATAAGGAAAACCATGTCATCATTGAGAGGGATGAGGAGAGGGGCGACCTAGGGCTCGATACTGGGGCCCCTTCTCCTCAATATCTATGTAAACAGTCTACCAAATGTTATAAAAAATGTGGAGATATGGCTATATGTGGATGACACAGTTCTGGTGGTCTCCACTGATAGCCATGCTAACATGGAAATAAAACTGCAGGGAGATATGCTCCTAATGGAGAATTGGTTTTGTGAAGCCAAACTATTGATGAACCCCAAGAAAACACAGTGTATGACCTTTACATCAAACAATAGACCAACTATAGGTTATGAATTAAATCTGGTATTTAGGAACAAACAACAAATCCCCAGAACAAATACTTATGAATATCTTGGGGTGATGATTGTCCAGAGGTTAATGTATGAAGAGCATGTAAATCTGGCAATAAAAAAGTGTAATCAAAAATTGGAAGCTTTGAGAAGAATTTCCTCTTCCCTTGGAAAATCAACAAGGATTAAATTAGTAAATCAACTAATACTCCCTGCTTTAAATTACGGGGTATTGGTATACAGAAATACTTCAAAAAAATGCACTCAGAAAAATTGATCTAACATTTTATAGCCTTGCAACATCTGCTAGCTTAAGTAAATTTGGAGAACACCATTGTAAAGTCTATGACAACTTACAGTGTATAGGTCCAGAGTTAAAGAGGAATATTCAATGGTCCACCTGGTGCTATAATCTTGTGAAAGCCAAACACACTCATCCTTTAAACATTTGTTAAATTTGAGTAACTGAGAGAATAGACATGGCTTGAGAGAAACTTCGTTAGGAATGGTTTGGCCAAAAATGAACAGATTTAATGATGTAGCATTGCAAACTACCATAGCTCGTACTTGGGAATGGGGGTTAAGGCTGGAGATCAGTTATGGTCCATGACATAACCACATTGTCAGAATATTAAACATTTTAAAATAAACATAAATGCAAAAGTAACCATTTCAAGAAGAAAATGGAACTGCAGACAAAAGCAACAGCAAGCAATTGTGCAGTAACATAAGAACCCAGACCAGCCAAACCATATGAAGATTCATCACTATAAGTCTTCTGTATTGTGCAGACTGTGACACTTAACAGTTGCAGGGTAAGTTAGCGCATCTGGACTTATTTGCTGAATATGCATCTCAATTGCTAAGGGGTTCTGACCATGTTCACTCTTCCTCAAGCCAAGTTAGCTACGGTATGTCTAGCAATAACATGGATCGAAAAATTATGCCATATTTTCAACAAGAAGTTAACATTTTAAAAAGACAGTGCTGTAGACTGAGAAGCAGCTTGTGTAGGTGAATCGTCACGCTAGCCAAGATATATTCTGGTTGCGTTCCATAAGGCTAACCAGTGTGAGCAGTAGAGGAAAGGTATAGAAATATAAAATAGAACCATTTAACCCATTTGTGATTTAAAGTTGCATGACAGAAATGCAGCTTCCAAAACTGGACACCATATTTCAAATGAGGCCTCACCAGTGATCTACACAGTGGCATCACCACCTCCGTCCTTTTGCTGGTAATAACTCTCCCTATTCACCACAACATTCCGCTGGCTCTCCTCACAGCTTTGATATATTGTTTATCCACCTTTAGGTCAACCAGTATATGATTACCCCAAAATCCCTTTCCATTTAGATGACTATCAGCCCCCCCCAACCCCGTAATCCTTCCCTGGGTTCCTGCAACCCAGATGCATGATTTTGCACTTTTTTGTATAAAATCTCAGTTGCAACATTTTGGAACATTCCTCTAGTTTTCCTAGGTCCCCTCCTCATTTTTTCCACTCTTCCCAGAGTATCCATCCTGTTACAGATCTTAGTGTCATTCACAAACAAGCACACTTTCCCCTCCAGCCCCTCTGCAATTTCATTTGTGAAGGCATAATATAGGACTGTTTTTTTTTGGTTTTTTTTAAACAGCCTTGGCTCAGCTTACATTCCTCTCCTGGTCACACATTTTCACAAATAAATTCCAAGAAATGGAAAGTCCCTCCTGGTGGGTACATGGTGTTATTCAGACCCATCCTCCAACCCCACCCCCACCACCTTGCTCTGTATTTTGCATTAGCTGAAGCATGTCAGTACAGCAAGAGGCTGCAGTGTACATTTTTACTGGACTTGCAGTTTAATTGAGCCATCCCCAGTCTGTATCCTTCCAAGAACCACTTTATGTAGTGTGCATAACAGTGTGGTTGTTTCACTCTTATTTACAGCTTTACACCTTTATCAGCTTTTAATTGCAATGTTTTTGCCTTTTGAATAACAAGGTTCAATACCTATAATGTCCCAGGTTGTTTATTATGATTGCATTCATTTCTGAAGACCCCTTTGTAATTGAGGTGCTAAACATAACTTGGTTTTCTTTGTTTTTTTTTTAGTGTAGTTTTATTAAGCTTGTAACCATAGAAACAAGGGTGTAAAGCACATATCCTACATGTAATGGCATATAAAAAACACATCATATACACAGGAAAACCAATGAAAATGTATACAGATTCCTCCCAATTCCTGGAAAATAAATGTTTTAACTAAACAAGTTACAGCTACTGAAAAATGCAAAAACTGTAAATAACTGTGCAGTCTGACATCTTCATTTAAACCTCTTGGCTGCAAACTATGACATTCATAAATCCATTAAGGTTCTCACTGAAGCCGTCTTCTTTGCATGTCTCCTCTCAAACTGTCAAAATCACTTATTCAATGTAGACTGTCAGGCATTAAAGTTGTTCTCAGATTTTTTTTTCAACTTTCTTTATGCCCCCTTATCATCGGCTTACAGTACCTGACCTCTCTCTAGCAAGGACACTCGGTACACTCTGTTCCTGCCTGCCTGAAGCCCCCAGACTCCTCTCTCAGGCATGGGCCCATCTCCCTACCGCACCACCTGGACCCTCAACCCCCCAGGCTCTGAGCCCCCGGGGTGTAACTGCTGGCTCCTCTGGCACTCTAGCTACAATCTAATTAAGTGACCAGGGAGCAGAGGGAGTGCCTGAGATGGAGCTGGGAGGCCCGACATTGGGCGTGGGGACTGACCACTGGTCCCACCTTCGCCTATCAGGAGCTGGGGGTTTTCCACTTTTTCTGTCCCTTCCTCCTCCCACCTGCGGAGCTCGGACGTGCAATGTCAGCCAGCATCTGCCGAGCTTCACTCCCCAGTGACATACAGTTGCGTCACCAGTTCCTGGCCACCCCCGACTGCCACCAGAGGTCACTCAGGAGTGACATGATGCCCTTCACCCTCCCCAGGAAGGGAGAGCCATCCACTGGATACTCAATCCTTCCCCACCCCTGCTGACCCCTAACAGCCTGGTCTTGTTCCCGAACCCAGGTCACCAGCGTGGTGCAAGGAGAGGCGTCTAGTGCCTTAACCCTCAGCACCACTGGGCCTCTTATTCTCAGATTAAATGTTACTTTTATAAATATAGATTTAACAAGGATGTCTTGTAAAGTACTGGTTTGTTTAAATATTAATTGTAGTCATGCTGTTATCACATTATTCAGACTTGGTTCAGTATCTAGAAATTCCCATTTTTGTTTTTTATGATCCAAGGTTTTTTATGATTCATGTATTTTATGAAAATCCTAGGGCCTATCTTACTGTTGCGCACAGCTACTAAGAGCTCCAACTCTCATTGAAAAATGACGAGTGTAAAAATAAATAAATTAAAATTCAGGTAGTGTACTAAGTACAGTAGATTGGTACAGGACCTGTAAAACAACTTGTAATGTACTATGAGTAAACTCAAAAACAGTTTTAAGTCCTCTTCACATCCAACCATATAGTGGTAGTGAGAGAAACACAAAGATGCGAAACCCTGGAACCCCACCATCTGAATCAGTAGGGAATGCACATTTCATGAAGCACAGTAAAAAGATGCAAAACAAAAATCATAGAAACATAGACTTTGATGGCAGATAAGTACCGCTTGGCCCACCTAGTCTTCCCATTTCCCCACCTACTGGATAAGCTGCAGATCCTAGATAACCAACAGCCTATTTTTTCCTACCCTCCACATGAATTGCCTTATGTCTGTCCCATGCATTCTTGTATTTGCCTACTGTTTTTGACCCCACAACCTCCTCAGGAAGGCCATTCCATGCATCCACCACCCTCTCTGTGAAAAAATAGTTCCTCACATTACCCCTGAGCCATCCTCCCTCTATCTTCAAATTGTGTCCCCTTGTTCTTGCACACTTCTTTTTCTGAAAGATGATACCCTCTTGGAATTTGTTGATTCCTATGAAGTACTTAAAAGTTTCTATCATGTCCCCCCTCTCTCTCCTTTCCTCAATGGTATATATATATTAAGCTCCTTTAGTCTCTCCTCGTATGGCTTCTGTTGCAGACCCTGCACCATTTTAGTTGCCCTCCTCTGGACTGTCTCCATCCTGTCTATGTCCTTGCAGGGATGGGGTCTCCAAAACTGGAAGCAGTGCTCCAGATGGGGTCTCACCAACTGTCTGTACAGAGGGATAACAACTTCCTGTTTTCTACTGGTGATGACTCTACCTATACATCCCAGTATCCCCCCAAGCCATTCCTACTGCCTTCTCACATTGCTTGCTAACCTTTAGGTCATCTAATATGATTACCACCAGGACCCTTTCCATTTTTGTTGTTGTTACTACCTCCCCCCTCATTGTGTACACCTCTTCTGGGGTTTTGTTTTCCAGGTACATTACTTTGCACTTCTTTGCATTGAATCCAAGCTGCCATACCTCTGACCATTCCTCTAACTTTGCCAAGTCCCTTCTCATCCTTTACGCCCCTCCTTGTGTATCAACCCTGTTGAAGATCTTTGTGTCATCTGTAAAGAGGCATACTTTTCCTTCCAGTCCCTTGGCAACCATCATGATGACGAGCTGAGGTATCCTTGCATGGTAGGGTCAACCTCCACATCACAGATGCAATCCCTATTCTCTACAGTAAGATGGAACATCTTAGTGTAAGGAGTATGGAATACTAATTTTGTGATTGATATCATGAGCGTCACTGTTTGTTCCATGCAAAATCCACCCCCCCCAAAAAAAAGGATAATATAGAAATATTCCCAAAGTGACATATGCATTGTCATATATTAAATAGCATCAGCCTAATATCTGAAATCGGACTGATCCAAACTCTATAATTCCTGGGTACGAGTCTGTGTATGCCAGAAATTGGAATAAGTGTTGTTATGTAAAATAGGAGCACCCACATGTTATCTGGGAAAAATGTATGTATTATCCTAAATATTTTTTTTTGTTCTAATTGTGCATAGAGGAAAGTGTCACAGTCCTGATGTCAATCACAAAAGTAGCAATCAGTAGTCCATAGATAAAATGTTGCATCTTAATGTAGAGAACATGGACTGCATCTGCAGAACAGGGGTTAGCCATGCCATGCAAGTATAGGCCAACTGAGTCATGATGTTTGGATTGATTGGCCTCAATATGAATAATGAAATGTGCACTCATTAAATCTGATGATGGGGTTCCAGGGTTCAGAATCAGTCTGTTTCTATCACTATGAGTATATGATCGTTACACAAAACCTATATTGCTTACCATTCCTTCCATTGAAATCTACACCTCCATATCTTTTCCTAATAATGTGTCTGCCTTCCTTAGAATAGAAAATAAAACAAATCTTATTGGTTGAAAAGGATTGTGTTGTTTCTCCATGTATCCTTCACAATTCCACACAACCTCACTAACGCCATTATGCAGCCGTGGTGGATCTGATCGGAATTTGTTTTTTACTTCAGGTACTGACAATTGGGATTGGGCACCCCAGTGTCACTGTCATGTTCAGAAGCACAGGGAATGGGCTCCCTGATGTCACACAGTGGAAACAGGGTGGAATGGGGTTACTAGATGGTACTAGGGACTGGGCACCATGGTATCAGAAAATTCTGGAGCATGGGAAGCAATGGGATGTGGGAGGGATACTTGGCAGTGGGAAGGAGTTAATTTCTTGGACCAGGCACAGGAAGTGACAGGGAGATGGAAGGGATACTCAGCAGTGGGAGGGAATTCATTTCACAGAAAGGGCATGGGAAGTGAGGGGTGTGGGAGGGATATTCAGCAGTGGGAGGGAGTTAATAGATAGAAGCTTCCATTCCAGGACAACATGGGGCCCATGACTTCTAACTGTGCAGTATTAAACAAAACAACAGGGTTTATGGAGATGAAAGGTGCCAGCTGCTCTATGAATGGAGTGGTTGGCTTCTTTCAACTATGAGAAGTTTCCACCCCACAAAAAGGAAAACCCATCCTAGTTGATCATTGGGCTGTCACTACCAACCCCCTGTAGATTGAGCTGCACTGGACCCAACAGTGACACATCCCTGAAATGCAGTTCTTTGTAACAAAATTTTTGCTGCACACATACATGCACAAACATAAAAATGAGATAAAAAGTAAACATGTCCTGCAGAACCATATAAAATAATCAGTTAAGTAACACTGTTTCTAGTAATAAGATGAACTGTAATACTTATATTGAAATTAAAGCCTCTGGCCAAAACAGGGGGAGAGACACCTGTGAAGGATGTCACCATATCACACATGGTGAAATTCCAACATGGCCAGGTGAAGAACATGCCGTTGTGTCTGACTGAGATGACTGCACTCAGTTTTTGAAAAAACTGCTCTAAACTCTAAGGAAGCTGCTGTATTAAGTTTAAGATAAACCTCACTACTGATCTTCATTTTCATTTTTATTTTTTATTGCGACTATGCGGTATGTCGAAAGCAGTGTGATGAGCAAAAGAGTTCAATGAAGATTTGTTCAACTTAGGTAAAAAAATGATGAATACATGGGTGACACACCAACATAAACCCCAGCATTTGCCAAGCTAACCTGACCTAAGAGATTTCACTGCAACACCTCAATTATCACAGCTGCTATCTCCGTTGCCAAAATCACTGGTGCCCATGGCTCTTTCAGCCAAAGGTAATATCCTCTCTTACTTTAAAAGTAAGGAAGTAAGTGCTAAAAATTCAGCTGAATTAACACATAAAGGGGTGCGATCCCAATGGTAAAAGGGCAAACTGGATCAGTAAAATTTAAAAAGGATGAGGTCTTGAACTTGTCTGCTAACATTGCTGTAATTGTTAAAATGACTACTGCTCAGATAACTGCACATGAAATAGCTTCCTCCAGTAATTCAATAGACAGAGAAGTGAACTCACAGGGACTATACATAACAATACTGAAGAACCAGTCCAAATCAACACTCGACAACATAACAAACAGGTTGGCAGATATGAATATAGACATACAAATGGCAGAAAGTTCAGATACTCAGAATACAAAAGAAATGCAGATTACAAATACTCTTACTACTAATACAGGCATTAAAATGGGAAATATTCTGGAAGCCGGACAAGACAGTACATGTAATTTAACTATTTTAAAAGCTGTTGCCAATTTAAAGGAAGAAATGTTAAAAACATTGGGAGAAATAAAAGGGACTTTAAACACAGTAACAGGCTCACTGAATGATTTGACAAATACATTGGAAAATGTCACTCTTAGAACCACTGAATTAAAAGAGTAGGTTTCTAAATCAGAAGCTGTAACAGCACAAGGTTTGAAAAAAACTTCTACAGTTTGAAAGGAAAATTCAAATGTTACAAGAGAAACTGATGCAACAAGAAGACAGGGCAAGGAGAGGAAATATCAGACTTTGTAGAATCCCAGAAGGGGTAGAAGGAACTGGGGATCCAGTCCCTTTTTAAAAAAAAAATGGTAACCGAGGCTTTAAATAGAAATTACCCTGAAGACAAAGTTATATTAGATAGGGCTCACCATGCTGGATCCAGATTTAATGGCAATGCTTCTCTCCCCAGAATGGTCTTTATTAAACCTTTGAAATATCAAGACCGAGAGGCAATACTACAGAAGGCAAGGATTTCAAAGGGATTAACCTACAATCAGATTAACTTCAATGTTTATCCAGATTTGTCTGCTGAAACCACAGAAAAAAGAAGACTGTTTAACCCTCTTAAGCAAATCCTATATAATAGAGGCATAAGATTTTCAATTCTTTATCTTGCAAAAATCTGCTTCCCTTTAAATGGTAGGTAGGTAGGTAAAAGTTTATTAACAGGTAATACATGTCATTTGGACAGAAGTCCAGTTTATAAGACAGACCTGTGCAATCTCTATCTACTGTAAAATACATACAATAAGTTTCCATGTTAACACATACACAAAACACATCAATGTAAAATATGAAAGTTACTAATATAGCAACAAAAAAACATAAAAATGTATATTTCCTTCTATCTTTACATAAAGATACAGATCTTATCAAGCTTTGCAGCACATTAAAAGGAGTGATTAGCAATTACAAAAATGAGTATTCAATTATTTAATAGTAGGAACAAATATGGAATGATTTACAATTTCCCTCACATCTTGAGAAAGAGAATTCCAAAAGGTAGGAG
This sequence comes from Neoceratodus forsteri, assembly GCA_016271365.2. Classification (NCBI taxonomy): domain Eukaryota; kingdom Metazoa; phylum Chordata; order Ceratodontiformes; family Ceratodontidae; genus Neoceratodus; species Neoceratodus forsteri. The sequence goes on along the minus strand of CM028130.1, from coordinate 1,642,651,950 downwards.
CTTGATGAATTAAAGTCCTATCCCCATATTTATTTTGTGATTTTTCTATAATAATCTTATTTAGTGAACTGATCTAGTTAGTGCCCTTTTTGTATGTTGCTTCACTAGAAACAGCAATATTGAAATTGGATGATTTAAACAAGAATATTTCATTTTATGGATTAAAATTAACCATTGACAAATATAACTTGTATCCAAAGGCAGCCAGTTTAATTTGCTTAACAATAAACGATGATGAGTACGATAATTCCCCTTTGGTACTTATCTGGCCACTCGGAAATAAGTTTTATCCAACCTGGCCAAACGTGTTTTATTGGCTCTTCTATATATCAATTCGCCATATCTTAGCACTGGAATAATTAACTGTTCGGCAAACTTCTTCCTATCTGTTAATGTCAAACATTCTGTGGTTCTCCTTACGGCCCCACCCTTTTATTCACTTTTTTATCAGGTCCATATATGGTGAGAAAAACACATCTCCTCATCAAAAATCCCTCCCAAATAACTGTAATCCTTGACCTGTTCTAATTTAATTAGGTTATTTATATAAATTTGTAATTTGGAAGAAGTATAATTTTTTTAAATAAAAAATTCATACATTTTGTTTTCTTTGTATTCATAATCAACTTTGACCTGGTGAACCACCCCTTGATCTTTAAATAATCAGAGTGCAGGTTCGATCGCATCTCATCACCTGATAGGCCAGATGCAACAATTACCATATCATCGGCATATAACTGAATTTCTGTGTGCTCAGTTACTAGTGGAAGATCGTTTATAAAAATAAGAAACAGAAGAGGTACCAAGATCGATAAATGGCAGACTGCACACTTTTGATTCCCTGGAAGATGCTATGGAGGCATATAAGCTAGCGTTTGACAATTAAAATGATCCTTCATCTAGTAAGGACTATAGAACAAGGCCAACCCCATATCTGTCTTTTCCCAGAGCCTCACAACAAAATGCTGAAACAAATTCATACGTAGAACATAGTGGGATTCAAGAAAAAAACAGAGGCGCAATCAACAGCTAATTAAGATATGTAACTGCATAACTGTTGAATGAACTCAGAACCCCCCCCCAAAAAAATGGGCCTTTGCAACACACTCTATGAAAGATGTATCAAAAAAATATAAACTGCATTAACACACAGCTAAAAATATAGAATCATTAGAAACCTGTTAGTAAAGGTTAAGGATAAAGCAAAATTTGCTATATCCTTTGCATATGAAACATGAGCACAAGAAAATATGTATGCTCTTTTTCTCTTATGCTGTTCTACCCACTCTTATTGAGCAATACAGCAGCTTACTTGCACTTAATGTGTCACAGCAGAATTTTTAAACAAGGCAGGCTCTAGCCATGACACCATGATTAATGTACAAAAATGGAACCTCTGCCATCTTTGATGTTGGGGTGGGGGGGCAATAGGATTGCCTGAGGGATGGGAATATGGGTAAATTTATACTCTTTTCTCTTTTCTTTTTTTGATACAATTTGGGGATAGGTTTAAAGGGGAGAAGGGATTCCCAATAAACAATCTAACAATTTTTGCTCAAAGGGACAGAGTCTGAGTAATAAAGAAATAAACATCGGGACTTTTCAAACAAAACATTGGAAAAAAACAAAACAAAGGGGTCCGGGAAAACAAATACATAGGAAAGATTATTGGGATAAACTCAATTTAGCAAGCAGAACTGGCTAGGGATTAATTTAAAAAATGGGTACAAATATTAGGATCATGACCTGGAATGTGAAAGGAATGCATAATAGAATCAAAACCACAAAAGTGATTAGGCAGCTGGACAAAAAATCTTCAAATTTAATAATGTCACAAGAAACCTACTTAACAGATAAAGAAATAACATGGTTCGAGAACTGGTGGGGCCCAGCCATAACATCAATTTTTCCAGAAATGCTAGAGGGGCTATGATTGCTTATATTAAAAAAACAAATGTTGCCAATTATTGTTAAGCATACTATGGGTTCACAAGTAAGATATGTTATTAATCAAATAAAATTATTCAAGTTAAAGGTAACCTGTGCAACTTTATATGCACCTAAAACAAATGACCCTGGGTTTTTCACAGTTTTGTTTCTCCATCTATTAACTTTTGAAGCCCCGTACATAATAGGGGGAGACTTTAATATTGCTATGAAATCAATATACAATACAACAAAACTAGATATATCACATAAATCATCTAGTAAAGTGATAAATCAATTTATAGTCAAACTAGGGCTGATAGATCCCTGGAGAGTATTATATGAAGATAAAAGAGTTTATTCATTTTTCTCTCCTATACATCAAAGCTATTCAAGAATTGACTTCTTTCTAGTCTCCGAAACACTTATGTATATAATATCAGATGTATAGTACTTGAATATTATTAATTCAGATCATGCTTCTGTACACTGACTAGCAGAGTAGCAGAGACTAGGGCCCCCATATTCAAAGGAGATGCGCGGCGCAACCCGGTGGCACTGGGTATTGCGCCGCGCAACTCCAACAAGGCACAACAGCATGATGTTCAGAATGTCAGGATGCCTCTGCCATCCAGGAATGGGTCAGGGTGCAACAGCACTGTATACCATATGAGTGGAGGCGGCATTCCCATGAATATGTCACGCAGCGTCATATTAAGAGGGAATGTGCCTCTCACTGGCCAGAGATGTGTGGGCCAAATTTACACTGTGAAAAGCTGGCCTATGTCGGACAGCCACCCACAGGTGGGCTGTGGAAGTGCACGTAGGTGTACTGTGGCTGTCCAGCTGCCAACCCTAACCCTGCTCAATACTGTATGGACCCCCAGCAAACCCCCCCATGCCCAAACCCAGTCCATTAATTGAGCATCCCTCACCCCTTACCAAACTGCAGGGACCCCCCCACATGCCCGATCCCTGAGCACAGGAGGCTCATGCCCTGATCCCAACATCAATATGCAGGGGTACCCCCCCCACCAGGTCCAGATCCCTGATCACATTAACACCACCCATCATGGCCACCACCCTCCACCCTCCACCCTGTCAGAATCATACCCCCGATACCACTTCCCCAACCCAACCAGAGCCTTCCATTGCCATAGCATGTTACTATACCCTGGTGGAATTTTGGAGCCCCTGCCCTGTCCTCATACCCTGATTGCCCCAGTGTCACAGTCCCTGGTGGTATAGTGGCATCCCCCACTCTGTCTCTGAGTCCAAATCACTCCAGGTAAGCTACTTAATACAGATCGGCCCCTTGTCAGTGACTGGCATGGCCCTCCCCACTCCACCATGGCCAACCACCGACAGATTGGGACCATGATCTCCTACTGTACAGGAGATGTGCAGTGCATCATCTGTACAGTTGGTGATCATGGTCCCGATCAGTCTGCAGCTGGTCATGGCAGAGTGAGAAGGGCCGTGCCAGTACCAGTATGGATCAAGCTGTGGGGGTGTGTGGGGAGGGGGTCATGCCTACCGGGCGGGTTGGGGGGCTGCTACACTATGGAAATGTGCCACATGGATTTCCATATTTGGTAGGGGGTTACACTACAGATACTACAGTGCATGATGCTCCTTAGTCAGCTGTGGGGTTGGGGACCCCACACGATGGCTCATCTATGGGGTCCTATTGGATCAGATCAAGGATCGGGGTACTAGGGTATAGGGACTCATCACACCGGGATGGAGGGGTATTACATTCTAGGTACAGGAGCAGGGTTCAGGCTTGGGGGGGTGCCCTTCACTATGGCTCTCATTGCTGTGCCTTGTGCTGTATGCCGACAGGGATCAGCCAGGGAGGGGGAGTGCAGGCTGTCCTGGTGCATCCTGGCCAGCGCAGACATGCTAATGAGCCCATAATGGGCATGCATGAGGGCCGTTTGTGCCTTGTATGCCTAATGGGCTCATTTGCATGTCATGGCTGAATATCACTTTTGGGGGTGCAGCACATCCCCCATTGGTGGTATTCACCCATCCACCGGGATGCGACGGTGCATTGGCGGCCACCTCTCTTTGCGTAGCCCATCCATGTTGCCATATTCGAATGGGATGCGCGATCTGTTGGGATCGTGCATCTTGTCTGAATATATCTTTTCTCTGCGACAGTCTGTTCATTTGCGCAGTGCATCTGGTTGTGCCACGCATCCTCCCTTGTTTGAATATAGGGGCTTAAGAAACTTACTAAGCTATGGCAGACGAATCAAATTTTACTGAATAATCCTATAATTTATGAAAAACTTAATAAAGCATGTCAAGAATATTTTATACAGAACACTACAAAAGACACTTCAATATTAAATATATGGGAGGTGTTTAAATTGTATATAAGAGGAATGCTTATTAGCGTAGAAATCAAGGAAAAAGATAGAGATAAAAAGTTAAAAGAACTAGAATTAGAAATTCAAAACTTAAACCACAATTCACAGCACTTCCTTTAGCAATTTAATATATAATAAACTTATCCAAAAAAGAGCACAATATAATCAACTAAATACTGAAGATACTGAGAAATTAATATTAAATACTAGATCAAACTATTATGTGGCTTCAGACAAATCACTTACACTCCTATAATACACGCCTGCCCATTTCTGACAAACCTTTGGAGCAAAATTAACATGACATTAACAAAAACATTAAAAAAAAAATATTTCTTAAGTTTTTGAGTGCTATATTGGGCTGGCAGTCTAGCCTAGAGGTTAGAGGAATGAGGTGTGAACAAGCTTGATACATCCAGCAGACCAGACCTGAGTTTGATTCTGACAACCTCCACTTGCATACTGTGAGACTCTGAGCAAGTTACTTAACCGCCCAGTGCTCCCAGGTCACCACTGAAAACAGGCACTTGTGCCTAGTGGGCCTTACCCGGTTACCAAAGACTAAAATAAAAATAAAATAAAAAAATATCCGGGGATTCACCCTCTGAATGATTATCTGGATGTAAATGAATCAAAATTTCTATCTATGGCATCTATCATAGCAAAAAAATGTATCCTTCTTAAATGGAAGGATAATGCCCCTCCGGTCCTCAAAACATGGATAAATTTGATGGTGGATATATCCAAATAAGAACAGATTTGGTATATCAAAAAAAAAATCAGAAAGAAATATTTGAGAAAATTTGGATTCCATTCTGGGCTGTAATTCAAAAAGGAATCCTAAGCCGGCCCGATGGCACAGAGAGCTGAGGCATGGCGCTTTGCCTCAAACCACACCGGTGACCCAGGTTCAGGAACGGACTTGGGTCACCGGGGGTTGGCAAGGGATGGGAGAGGATTGAGCGTCCTAAGGACTGCTTTCCTCCCCAGGGGTGGGTTAGGGTTATGCCTCGCTCTGTAGCGGCCCCCGGTGGAGACTAGGGGCACTACAAGAAGAGGCGCGATAGGGGAAAAAAAACAGAAAAAGCGGAAAATGCTGTCTGAGTGACCGGATGATGGCCGCCTGGATCCCCCACCTCCATGGAACCCCCGAATAGCCAGGGGAATACCAATCCCAGCAGCATCAGGGCCGAGAGCAAGAATGCCTTGAAGGCAATTTCCTCCTGAAGAGGGACCATTCCACCTAAGTGTTATGGTCGGCCACCCTGGTCGGCTGTGATCTGGGATCAGGGAAGCTGACGTTGGGGAGGGTTCGGAATGGAGATACAGGAGTAGTCCTTGGCAGAAGGCCTGAAGGAGAGGCCAGTCAGACGCAAGGGGCGATAAAAATAAATAATGCAAAAAAAAAAAAAGGAATCCTATGAAATAGGTAGATCGGGTACATAAATGGGAATAGAACAGCGTAGGGACTGCCTGGACCCCATGGTTATGATTATGATAACTGTGACTAGGTATCTGAAGCTACAACCGATGATCCAATACCTCTGTTTTTTATCTGAACCAAAACTGGAAAAAAAAATAAAATTAAAGCCTCTGATAATGTTGTATTGTTAACTGCACAGCAGTCGAAAGCAATCCACACATAAAAAGAGCAAAGGCAGTCCCTGTGCATTTAAAAGTCAGGGTATCTTTACACTCTTAGATCTTTCTTAAGACTTTTTAACAAATCATGGGAGGATGGTGTGGTACCTGAGGACTGGAGGAGGAGGATGGATGTGAGTCCCCTTCACAAAAGTGGGAGCAAAGCAGAGGCAGAAAACTATAGACCTGTTAGTTTGACTTCAGTGGTAGGGAAAATGATGGAATCACTTCTGAAAGAAAGAATTGTTGAGTACCTAGAGGCCAACGGGGCACAGGACCTAAGGCAGCATGAATTCACTGCAGGAAGGTCATGTCAGATGAATTTAATAGATTTCTTTGACTGGGTGACCAATGTAGTAGACCAAGTAGAGGCTATGGAAATGGCCTACCTAGACTTAAGCAAGGCATTTGACACAGTCCCACACAAAAGATTAATAAACAAATTAGCCAGCGTGGAAGTGGGTCCCAGGGTGGTAGCATGGGTAAAAAATTGGCTAGACAACAGGACACAGAGGGCAATAGTAAATGGAGTCCACTCCGAAGAAAGGGGGGTTACTAGCAGGGTACCACAGGGTTCAGTACTGGGTCCAGTCCTTTTTAATGTCTTTATAAGTGACAATGTGGAGGGACTAAATGGAAAAGTATGCCTCTTTGCAGATGACACAAAGATCTGCAACAGTGTTGATACACAAGTGGAGGTGAAAAGGATGAAAAGGGACTTGGTAAGGTTGGAGGAATGATCAAAAATATGGCAGCTTAGATTCAACGCAAAGAAATGCAAAGTAATGTACTGGGAAAACAAAAAAACAAAAACCCAGGGGAAGAGTGCACAATGGGGGGAAGGGGTGATAACAACAACAAAAATGGAAAAGGACCTGGGGCTAGTCGTATCAGATGACCTAAAGGTAAGCAAACAATGTGAGAAGGCAATAAGGAGGGCTGGGGGGATACTGGGATGTATAGGAAGAGGCATTACCAGTAGAAAACAGGAAGGTGTTGTCCCTCTGTACAGACAGCTGGTGAGACCCCATCTGGAGTACTGCATGCATTTCTGGAGACCCCATCTCTTCAAGGACATAGACAGGATGGAGGCGGTCCAGAGAAGGGCAATTAAAATGGTGCAGGGCCTGCACCAGAAGCCATACGGAAGAGATACAATAAGAGAGACTAAGGAAGCTTAATATGTATACCCTCGAGGAAAGGGGGGGGGACATGATAGAAACTTTCAAGTACCCCAAGGGAATCAACAAAGTCCAAGAGGGTAGCATCTTTCAGAAAAAGAGATTTGCAAGAACAAGGGGGCACAATTTGAAGATAGATGAGGGACAACTCAAGGGCAACATGAGGAAGTATTTTTTTTCACGGAGAGGATGGTAGACACATGGAACGGCCTTCCTGAAGAGGTCGTGGGATCAAAAACAGTGGGGGAATTCAAGAATGCAATGCATGGGACAGACATAAGGCAATTCTGGTGGGGGGTAGGAAGAAGTAGGCTGTTGGTTAACTGGAATCTGCAGCTTATCCAATAGGTAGGGAAATGAGCAGACTGGGTGGGCCAAGCGGGCCTTATCTGCCATCAAAGTCTATGTTTCTATGTTTAAATTAAACCACAAAGAGATAAGTGATAATGAACAGGAAATTCTAGAGACTTTACAAAGGATCGATAGTAATGTGGACACTATAAAGCAGGACATGAAGGGTCTTGAAAAACACTTCAGTGAAGCAGAGATGGTGGTCAAGAAGCTCATTACAGAAATTTCCTGCATGCTAAGAACCATGCTCTACTGACGCTGGAAAGAAAGGGAACTCTTGGCTAAGCTGGAGAATATGGAGTTCTGAGGACATAGAGAAAGTATCAGGATATTTGTGGCTCCCGAAGGCTTCGATCTGCCATATATCATCAGCTTTGTGAAAACCCTCCTAATCAAGATGTAAGGGCTGTTCAAAGATGATACAATTGGAGCTCGATAGAACCAACAGAGCTTTGGACCCAACACCACAGGAAGCAGCAACCCCGTACTCATTGATACTACGTTTTCTCTAGTATCAAACAAAGCAAAAAATCCTCTCAACATGCTGGAGCAAAAATGAGTAGTTGTACAATGGGCACATGGTATATGTAGACCAAGACTAACTATCAGGCTTGTAACAGAAATAAAAACAGGCAGACACAACGGTGAATGTAGGGATATGCCCATACCAGGATATACCTTGTTCAGAAAAGAGAGGGTAAAGGGCAAGGGAGGCAGGGTTGCACTTTATGTGAGAGAAGGAATCAAGGCCACAGAGCTAGATAATCTGGGTGGCTCTGGGGTTTAAAGACTCTGTGGGTGCTTGTAGCCACAGGGAAGGACAAACCAATTAGAGCAGGAGTAGCTTACAGACTACCAGGCCAAGCTGGGGGGGGGGCAGACAGGGAACTAGGATTGTTATTGAGAAGTGCAGCTGTATTGGGGTAAGCAGTAATAGTATGGTGCTTTAACAATCCAGACATGGCCAGGAAGGTCTTGGTCATGGCGCGTGCAGGAAACCAGCTCCTGGTAGAAGCATGCCAGGAAGCATTCTTAACACAACATGCACGGAACTCAACAAGGAAGGAAGCTATGCTGGATCTGCTGCTCACAAACAGTGAGAGAATCCAAAATATAATAGTCCAGGAACAACTGGGGTCTAGTGACCACTAGACAGTGTGTTTGGAGATCCAACTGGAAGGCAACAAAGGGATTAATTCAGTGAAGGCGTGAGACTTCAGAAAAGCAGACTCCATTAAGATTTGAGGATTGCTGAAAGAAAAACATGAGGGATTAGAGTGGATAGAAGAGGTGAAAGAAAAATGGGATGCATTCAAGTCAGGAGTGTTAGAAGCAGTAACAAGCTGCAATGGAAGGGTTAGTAAGGGTAAAAGAGCAAAAGACCCACTATGGTTTACATCGGATATGAAGGAACCAGTGAGGGAGAAGAGGAGAGCATTCAGGAAGTGCAAAGGTGGGAGGAGTATCTAAATGCAACCAGGGAGACCAGTAGGAGGGTCAGGGGAACAATACAGAGATGATCTCAGACTTGTTAGGGGTGAAACTGGGTGACAAGGCATTCTTCAGGTATATCCAGGAGTAACATAAAGTCAAAGAGGGCATAGTGGGGGGGGGCGCTGTGGAGCACTTAACAGGGTGGACGTTCTTTGCACGAGCTCCATATAAAATGACAATTTATAACTAAACCTGTAACTTTACTGAACCAAAAGTTAATTTTCCTGGGGGTCGGCTACAATATTGAAGCTTCATAAAACAAAATGAGCCTGAAAAAACAGCCCCACCACAATTCCTTGGGGCTCAATTTGTATTTTGGTGGCCAGGGAGCCAGCGCTGCAGCCAAATCTGGAGGTCCATCTTCTGTACCATCGCCTGAACTTTCACAACTCCTGCTCCTAATTAAATTGCAGGAGACCAACAACGAGAGAAACAAACGACTGGCAGTAATGAAGAGAAAGTTTACTGACCTGGACCAGAAGATTACAGAGAACACTTCTGTGATTTCTGACTTAACCACCTTATCGGAGCAGCAGTCAGAAATTAATACAGGCCAGATCTGAGATGTCAGTTTCCTCCATTCTAAAGTGGAGTTGCTGGAGAACAGCCTCTGGATGAGGAATGTTAGAATTGTGTGATTTCCTCATTTTGCCAGCCGCACAAAACTCCTGCCAACACTCAACAGGATGATCTTTGAGGACTTGAACCTCCTAAATATGGACATGGGTATTACCATAGTGCAAGCCTTTATGATCCAAATGCAGCCTGGAGGTAGGGCTCCCACTTCTCAACCACTGACAATTTATAACTGTGGCACCTCCTGTTTCTCAACCTGTCTCCAGTGCTGTAGAACTTAATAGTGCAGATAAGGTGGAGGGCCACTCATCTGGGTCTGAGTGCTTTCCACCGGTGATGAGCTGCCCACTGATACGTCATCTGAGGAGGATAGCCTAGGAAGCAGTGATGATGAGGCAGAGTATGGGGAGTATTTTGAGAGCCGTAATGCAAGAAAGTCATATGGCAAAAAAACTCAACCTTTTTGAGGTTGCAATGGCAGGAGAAAGAAGAAAATGGCTCCTCCCCCCCTATAAAACCTTGGCAAGCTACCCTTCAGCACTTTATTAAGCAAGCTGTATCTCAGCCTGAACAGCCAAGTATGGCAGGTGCAGGGTCACCAGTGGTGCAGGAGGAACCCCAGCAGAAGCAGTTCCATACAAGAAAGGCTAGTGGAGGCCAAAAGAGTGGTGATGGAGGTACTGGTGACACTAGATGAATAAGTGGTGTCAGGAGGAGTAAAAGTATGGTATGGCTTCATTTCACATTACTAAAAGAAGACAACAGAAAGGCAATTAAAACATCATACAGTACAACTATCAGCAGGGGGAAATTTCTGGCAGATTTAACAACCACCTCCCTAATGAACCGTAACCGGTCAGAATAGCATTTCCAGAATAGCACTGTCAAAACAGAGCTTCCAAAACTGCATATGCCTTGACAACGACAGGGGTAGGACAGTGCATATAATTATCACTACCCTTGTTGCTGTCAAGGCAAGGGAGGATGAGGGGAGGAAGTGGAGACATAGGGAGAAAGTGTGGAGGCTGTCCGAGCTGCTACCATGGTGGAGAGTACAAAGACAGAAGCAGCTTGGGCGGTAAAACCCTGGAGACCCTGGTTCTGTTCCCAGTCTCCCGAAACTTGTGGTTTGAGTTTTCCCCTGCCCAAAGTGTTTTGTTTTTTTCAATGCCTGACTCCGGTCTCCCCTCCAACTTTCTTCCCATCACCCAAGTTCTACACCCCCATGGAGTTGATATAAAAATATTGGGGAGTGTAGTGGATGAAGCCCCCCACATGGGGGGTGCAGAGGTGGAGCCCCCAGCAAAAAAACAAGTTGCAGGATTATTTTTCTGCCATGGTCACGATCATCCATGTGTTTTTAAACTGCTACTATTGGTGCTATTGTTACATGAGGCACTTTTCCTTGGTGCTGTTATTGATGGTGCCTTTTTTACAGCATGACTCTTGACCATGCTGTTATAGCACACAGCATTGTAACCTAGTGCCCTAATGAACCACCTAAAGCTAAAGCATACCCAAGTTTGTAAAATGTCATGGTCTGTGCCTGCTGTTCCATCAAACCCATCCCGTGGTGATGATGCAGGTAGTGGTGCTGGTGGCAATGCCACAGACTGTTCTGCCTCCGAAAAAAAATGCTGCCGCTACCACTCCTTCTCCCCTCAACACCAAAGAGTCCATGCACCCCCAGAACTCCCATCAGGCACAAGTTCCCTGCTATTTCCACACCATTTGGCAAGCAGGGAACATCCCCCATCCACGGTCATTGCCAACAGCGGAAGCGTTACAGGCCAGAACTAAGTACCAGTCATCCAGTCCAATATCTCAGCACATCACACAGCTCATAGGTGAAATGATGGTGTTGGATTTGCAAGCTTTTTCAGCTGTGGAAGACATTGGGTTTTGGAGACTTATGCAGCGCTTACAGCCATGGTACCAGCTTCCATTGCGTTCCACATTTTCATGGACTGTGGTGCCAAAGATATATGTGGGTGTAAAAATGGCAATTACTGTACTACTCTCAGAGGCTGTTGGGGGAATTTTTCACTGTACTTCAGACATCTGCAGTGGTACAAACTCCACACATGCATATCTCTCCTTGACCACACACAGGTATGTGCAAAATCCTATGTCTCCTGTTGCCGATTCCTTCTCTCCCTGTGCCACTGGCTCTTCCTTCATCCCTTCACAATCTTGCAATCACTCCAGATCTGCTCTTCTAAATGTGGGGCTAATGGAGAAAGATCACAAGTCACCGAACATCCTTGCATTCATTCAAGACATGCTGAAGTTATGGACAGTTGGCACCAATCTACATGTTTTTTTCTTCACGGATGATGGGGCAAATATGGTGAAAGCAGTCATGATGGGAATTATCAGCATTCATTGCTTTGCCCACGTCTTGAATCTAGTGGTCACATCTGCTCTACGTCACAGTTCTGAGGCTAGCAAGAATGTTGCTCATTTTCATTGCTCTGTAAAAGTGACTAACCAATTAAGAGAAGTGTAACAACATCTTGGTCAGCCTCAACATGACTTGATACAGGGTTTGAGTACCAGATGGAATTCATCATACCTGATGCTTTCTAGAATGCTAGAACAGACATGCGCACTTCATGACATGTCAATGGAATGAGATATTGGTGGAGTCCTAGACCACCATGGGTGGTCACTGACTGACACCATGGTGAGAGTACTTGGGCCATTTGAGAGGTGCACCCGTGATCTAAGTGCTTCCACTGTTTCTTTGAGTCAGGTGATCCCAGCAGTGAATATCTTGAAAACATCCATGGAGAGATATGTAGAGGAACACATGGAGATTCCAGATGGGGAAGCTCTGCAAGATGAGCACCTGCAAGCTGAACTGGATGCAAGATTTACAGTAGTGCTGAATAGCTGCAGCCACATTTTTGCAACCAAGCTGGATCACCGATTCAAATGCGAGATCCTACACATAGCTATGGATAGTCACAGAGTGACTCACTTTCACCAAGAGGTGTGTGATGAGATGGTGCAGAAACCGGCTGGCCAAGAAGGTCATGATAGAGAGGGAATGCCATCTGGCAGGTGTGGTTCCACTGGTGGAGATGGGGAATAAATACCTGGTACTGACAGTAGCACTGATAGGAGTGAGTGGGCACTGCTCAGCACATCCGTATGTCAAGAGCAACAGGACACAATTACAGCCTTTTTCTGCAGAAAATGTCTTGAATGGCTATTTTGCTGAGTCTCTTGAACCATTTCAGATTGACCCAATAGGCCACTGGGCACAGAAGATGCAATCATCCCTCACTGTCCGCAAATGGCTATTAGATATGTCAGTTGCCCCCCCTACAAGTGTGCCATCCGAGAGGATGCTTAGCACAGCTGATATTGTTGAGCCTCATCAATCAATGCTAGACCCTGAACACGTCCAGCAGCTTGTTATCACTAAGCTTAACTTGCCAGTACTTGGGCAAAAATATGAGTTACCCCTATGAAATAGAAGTAGTCTACTTTTGCTGTTTTTCGCCATAAAGTTAAACTGTGTATTTCCCCTGTGCTTTCTTCCTGCAGTGTTGCACGCACCCTCATTATAATGTAAATGCATTCACTTTTTCTGGACCAGATATAACTTATCATCTTGCTGTTTTTATACATGTTATCATGTGTGTAAGAAACGGCAAGGATGCTGAACAAAGAAACACCTGTAATAGCCTCGAGATAAATCAAAATCTAGTGGGTAGTTGCTTATCAGGGTAAGACTTCCTAACAATGAGGCTGTGGGTGCACTGCACAGTGCAGTCACCACTTTGCTTTTGCATAAAGTCTACAAAAACAGCATTCCGAAAATCTTCTTGTTTTATTTGAAGACTCACATAGTCCCCACATTTTACTGACAGGGCTTGTTTGGGGACTGTTTTCATCATTTTGCTATCCTTTACTTGTTTGCAATTACATATCTCACAAATAAAAAAAAAAAAGACTACTTGCTTTTATTGCCCTTTTAAAAGCCTTTCATTTCATTTTTTCATACATCCACTTTGCTGCCACCCAGCCTATGCTAGGCTACTGTCCCACAGGGGGACACTGTCTGTGCCACCAGCTCCTCAAACTAGAGTCATCCAGTGGATGCTCAATCCTTGCTCTGCTGGCTGGCCCCTAAGTGACCAAGGTCCATTTGGAAACTCAGTTCATTGGAGTAGTTGGCAGTAGTCACAATACTGAAGAGCTACGAGGCTGGCTTTTTCTTTTCATTTTAAGAAACCAAAACTTTATTTAATCTATTATTTTCCCCTCCATGTTAACCACCAGCGATATACCCTGTAATCAGATAGGGATGTACCCTAAGATCAGACAAGGGCATACCCCATCATGTAATCAGACAGGTAATAGGATATACCTGGTTCAGGCTCTATGAGCCATCATTGAGACAGAACAGAGTTTTTTTTTTTTTTTAGTCAGGCCTGTTCCCCAACACAGCACTTCCCCAGTTCCGCTCCTGAACCTGGCTCATAGGGCCAGCGGCCATACAACCAAAACATTTTGACAGTGCATGTTGGTCTCCTAGTGGGTTGGGGATCCCTTCGGGGAGACCAACATTGTACTTTATAAAAAATGTTCTATGAGGCTTTACCCTTGGGCCCCCTTGAAAATGAAATGAAAGGATGTAAAAATAGCTATACAAGCAGACAGGCCTTTTATGTTTGCACTTGTGCTTATGCAAAGCAAACATATTGCTATAATGGTGGATTTGAGAGTTGTTTCACTGTCTGACCAATGCAGGGCAGTCTGCAGTGGGCTCAACAGTGTCAGACCAATCATCAGCCAGGCTGATTATGACACTCTTCAGTGCTTGCTGGGCAGAAACTTCGTAAAGCTCAATGAAAAGAGCCACCCGAATCACAGCGCGGTGCTTTGCTTTGATCTGATCTGCATGATGCTGCCAGCAAACAGCTGATTGGTGTCATGACCAGTCTGTGCCCCTTCCCCCCCTGCAAGGCAACTGACAATCCCACCCTCTGCCAGGTATATGTCATACCTCCCTGTCACTTCCCATGCCCGTGGATGATCCAAGTATCCTTCCCCTATCACTTCCTGTGCCCTATAAATATTAAACTGACACTGGGGTGCCTAATTCCTAGTGTTGGTACCTGAAATAAAGAAAAGCAACACTCACAATTTTTTTTATTTTAATTACACCCTGTAAAAAAAGAAAATGATGTTTCGATGTCTGTTGCTGCCACTGCCCCCAACCCCTGTTACCCTCCCCCATCTGCCCCCCCACTCAACATCCACCACCCCTACTTCTCACTTACATACAAGGAATCCAGCAACTTTATTCTCTCTAGACTGGAGACATACCTTCACTCTTCAACACCAGACTGGAAACTGAGGAAATCAGGTAAGTTCCAGTCAACGTATTTCAATGAGTTTTGAACTTGTACTCATAACTTGATAATTTTTAAATATTTTTCCTCTAAATTTTCAGTGTGGCCTTTTTGGGATGCCACTTCATGAACAAGGTAGGTGAAATTTAGAAAATCTGGCCCAAAAAGTGATTTCATAGTTATGCTGCGAAATCACCTTTTCGGTGGAATTTGAACATTTTCACCTACTGGGTTCATGAGGTGGGGTCCTAAGAAGACTATGTTGAAAATTTGGGGTCAACATATTAAAAAACAATAAAGTTATGATGGTACATTAAAATTTTTCAATGCTTACTCATAACTTTGGTAATGTTCAATATTTTGACCCCAAATTTTCAGCATAGCCAGTTTATCACACCACCTCATGAATGTGACAGGTGTTTTTCAAATCCTGTCCAAAATGTGTTTTCACACTTGTGGTGCAAAATAACATTTTTGGTAGCATTTTATAAATGACACCTGTCATGTTCAGAAGGAGTGGTCATTAAAAGACTATATTGAAACTGAGGGTTCAAAATGTCATAAAACAATGAAGTTATGAAGAAACATTGAACTTTTTCAAAGTTTACTCATAACATTGTGATGTGTACAGATTTTGGCCCCCAGTTTTCAACATAGACCCCTTGTCACCCCACCTCATGAATATGACAGGTGTCATTTTTCAAATCTCCTCTGAGACATATTTTTGCATTTGCTCCTCGAAATCGTCTTTTGAATGGGATTTAAAACATTTCATCTGCTGTTGTCATAAGGTGGGGTCATAAGACAGTGTTAGCTGGCCGCTGACACAACGGTAACGTACCGCTTCGTGACACACTGGCAACCCGGGTTTGGGAACATGCCCAGGAGTCAGAGGGATGGCCGGGGAGGAGGCTTCAGCATCCGTGGACCGATCGCCTTGTCTGGGGACAGAGGGGGGGACCAGGCTTGATGCTTGACTGGCCTCTGGTGGAAGCCGAAGGTACAGCAAGCACCAAGCCCTGCTGAGGGAGGAGGCATGATGGATGTCAGCGAGTACACCTTAACATCAGGGCACACATCAATCCCACACAGAACAAAATGGCTCCCTGCACACCGGGCAGACGGAGTACCTGGCACAGTTCCCCAACTCCTCTACCTGTCCCGAAGGTGTCCCAACAAAACTCAGAAGCTCAGGATGTATAGGCCCCACCTTGTCCCTGCCTGGGAAGAATAACTAAGGCTACATGGGGGATCACAGCAGGCTCCAGGTAAGGGGGGGGGACAGATGCCTCGGCAACTCCCAATGGGGCAGAGTGCAGGGGGCAGGGGGAAGCATATAGAAAGTTAAAAAAAGGACAGTGTTAAAAATTTGGGGTCAAAATGTCAAAAAACAATAACGTTATGAAGAAACGTAGAATTTTTTCAATGTTTACTCATAACTTTGTGATTTCTGCAGATTTTGGCCCCAAATGTGCATATAGCCTCTTTGTTACCCCACCTGATGAACGACAGGTGTCATTTTTCCGATCCCCTTTGAAACATGTTTTCACTTTTCCTCTGTGAAATCACCTTTCAGACAGGGTTTAAAAAAATCCACCTGTCTTGATCATAACATGGGGTCATAAAAAGACTATGTTGAAAATTTGGTGTCAAAATGTAAAAAACAACTAAGTTATAAAGAAACTTTGAATTTTTCCAACATTTACATATAACTTGATTTTTGCAGATTTTGGCTCCTAATGTTCAAAAAATCCCTTGTGTTACCCAACCTCATGAACATGACAGGTGCCATTTTTCAAATCCCCTCCAAAAGATGTTTTTGCAGTTGCACTGTGAAATCGCCTTTTGAATGGGTTTTAAAAAATTCCACCTGTCTTGATCATAACATCAGGTGATAAAAAGACTATGTTGGAAATTTGGGGTCAAAATGTGGGAGCTCACTGAAAATTCAATATTGTCTCTAAGATGTCCTATCCTTGGTAAATACAATGTAAAAATGTGTAAAAGCAGGATCCACTTAAAATGAGATACTGCATCACATCTGGTCTGTCCTGGGTGTGTGTGTGTGTGTGTGTGTGTGTGTGTGTGTGTGTGTGTGTGTGTGTATGTATATATATATATATATATATATATATATATATATATATATATATATAGACATATATAGTAAAAGTCGATAAAAGCAGGACCCCAAATCAGCAGAGCTCCCACTAAACTGTGAATGCATGCTGCTCAATCCTGGGAAAATGACATTGTAAAAGCTGGACCCTACTGAAAAAGTAACTTGCCTTTCAGCTGGGCTATCCTGGATAAATACACTATACAAATGGGTGAAAGCAGGGCCCCATTGAAAATGAGATACTGCATTTCAGCTGTGCTGTCCTGGGTAAATGCAGTGTAAAACTAGGGAAAAGCAGGATCCCACTGAAAACAAGATAGCATCTGAGCTGTGCTACCCTGAGTAAATACAGTACAAACGTGTCAAAGTAGGACCCCACTGAAAATCTGATATTGCCTCTCAGCTGGGTTATCCTTGCTAAATATATTACCAAACTGTGTAACCCTACAGCAGAACCCCACTGAGAAGGAGATGTTGCATCTAAGATGATATGTCCTAAAAAATACATTAAAAAAGCAGGACCACACTAAAAATGAGACATCACTTCTCAATTCTATTATCCTGGGTAAATGCATTATAAAACTGTAAAATCAGGACCCCACTGTAAGTGACATATTACATCTCATGTGGTCTGTCTTAGGTAAATCCATAGTATAAACGTGTACAAGCAGGACTCAGAACAACAGCAATACCAGCGGCAAACATTTGGCATTGACGAATGCTTGTCTATTTGTGCAATAAATAATTGCAAGTAAAAAAGGGATAGTAAATGATGACAACAGTGAAAAAAACACCCCCTAAACAAATAAGGAATAACACCCACTGAGGTGTCCGAATGTGTCCTGATATACGGATGCCTTGGGTGTATTGTGAGGCAGCAGGCGTATGCTGAGTGCTTTCAACCACCCGAGAAGTCCATATATCAGCACATCCAGACACCCTGAAGGGTGTTATTCATCCTCTAAAACAGGCCCTAAATTGATTTGTGAAGTATAAACAGATATTTAGTTCTGAACTGTCTGGGCATGCTCTGATAACCTGACAGCCAGGTGATGCTCTCAGCTAATCAAATTGCTATGATTTCATCACCTAATTTATAAGCCCCATCAGCACAACATTGGAGTTAATATGTGGGGTTTTCATGATTGCTTGCATAGCAAAAACAGGCATAATAGTACTAGTTTTTTTTTCACTTTTAGGATAAAAACACTCCTAGCAGTTCTCCCACGAAACACTAAAAATTATCACAAATAAGTGTGAAAACAATTACCCTCTCTAGCTTGGGATTTAGAATTAGAACAGAAACTGTCAAGATTTCTGCTTTTTGGCTAATTTTAACAAGTGGATGGAAGTAGACTGCTCTTTCACTGTGGTGCAGATATCCGTCTGTCTTGACTGAAGCTTCTGGGAGTGCTCAGTCACATGTGTTGCTGTCAGTGAGCTTCCAAAGTGGTCTCTGATCGAACAGAAAGTCTCAGAAGATCTTGAAGTCTCACACACTGTTCCAGTGGGTCAATAACAAATAATGAAGCACGAATAATGAACAATTGTGCCCCTGAATATGAATACACAGCTGAATGTTAGAAATAAGGTGTTCACACACCCTTACTGTTTACATGGATGACATGGAAGGAATAAAGAAGTGGCATACAAGCGTACATTGAAGTTTGAATCCAGTACAACTTACTTTTTAATCATTTTCCAGCCCTATGCACCTGCCAGTTATTTAGGGTGACAACCCAGTCCCTCACCACTCACCTTCCTCCATGATTTGATCTTTTTGAGAGGACTCTTCAGGTCAGGGTGTCCCCATCCCCTCTGACTAAGGTTCAAACTTTGGTGAGACCACATGCCTTTAATCACCTGTGGAGGGGCTGTTACACTGGGATGTGATGTGCAGAGGTCCTGCTCTGTACATGCTGCACATCTATGAATATGGGCTGCTGTCCCCTTCTGTACCCGATCCTGGTCCACATGCATGACTATGGAGGTAGGCAGGATGAGGTAGGCATGCGTCTATTCTCAAAACTGTCTCCTCGGTGTGGAGGGCCTGTGCAGGGGCACAGGCTATGCTCCCTCTTTGCCCAGCTGCCACCTCATTCCCAGGGCCCAATGAGACCCCTCCACCAGCAACAATCCTAGTAGGCTCCACGGTGGTCTGTGGCAATACTGGCCTGCAATGTTTACAACACTGTACCATCTGTTAGCAGTCTGATGGGGATAAGGCACTGCTTGGAGGAGTGCCGTATGTCAACATCCCCAGCACCATGCACAGGCAGGGATCTACTGACAGCCTGACATGGGCATATGACTGAATGCCAGTTGTCTAGGACGGTACTCCCCTGCCCTAACATCCAGATCCATACCAGCAGAGCATTGCATATGGGGGTTGTGTATACCGAACAGAGCAGACAAGCATTGGGGTGTGCACAGGCACAGCCAGGATATGCTCAATCTGACCATATCCTGGCCCCCATGTGGATCAGGACTCCAGTCATATCCAGTGTCATACACTGTTATGGAGATAGTGCACATGGGGTATTTGGCCCCTGTGAACTGATTTCAGTGGAGGCCACGTGCTCCAGGACTGGTAACCCTGGACCCCTTCCTCCCCACTCCAACAGTGCAAGTTGCTTTCGATGGACTTGTACCTTGTAGTGGTACTTAAAGGAGAAGACTCCTGTATATGTATGATTTGGATATGTCTGATGTATTTACTATACATTACATCAAGTACTGTACATATGTCAATACGAGATCAGCCATTTATTCTGTTGCAGCACATATCTAGAGTTTGAGGCTCTGACACAAGGAAGTAAAATGTCAAGCAAGCCTCCATTTACATGCAAATGAGTCACTTGTAATACATCCCCTCCCATTCCTTGATGTCACTGCAGCAACAGTGCAGAACAAAACATAAGGGTATCAATGCTGTCTATCCTGATTTTAGTTTAAGTTTGCAATGGCTTAAGGCAGTTCTGTCATGCAACTCACACAGGGAGTAGTATTTGTAACCTTAATACTGTATGTGTAGAGCAAATAATACATCTAATAGTATTTCATTCACTGGAAACAAAAGCTGTTTCTCTGTACTGCTCATTTCTCTCTGTGAGACAGTTGCAACATGTTGTGGAAAGCAGTAGACTGAATCAGTCAATCAACCAACCAACCAATCAATTGAGCAGTCAATCAGTCACTCTGTATTGAACCAGGTGAACACCCTTGATAAGATTCATTACAAGGTGAGCCTGGGCAGTTTACCAAAGGATCACACAAGACTGACTTATACACATCCTCTTTCAGCAGCCTGAAAGTGGAGAGCTAGATCATTTACTTTATAAAGTGTATTGTTTTACATTTCAAATGCTCCTTAAATCTGAGTTTCTGACTGGAAATACCAAGACACAGAATGCATATGACATGGGAGGAGTGAGCTAAGCTAATACAGAGCACTACAAATAGAGACTGATTAGTTTCTTTACCTACAACAGCTGAGGTGTAGCATCTGATTTGTGAGGGACATCCTACTTCAAATGCTGGCATTACAAAGCTGGGGGCTGCCACAGCTTATCCTTAGTACCTTGAAAGTGAAGTGCTGTAGCTCTCACATCACTGCTAATGATTTATAATGGGAATTGGGGCACTTTTAAAGTCATGGACCTGAGGGGCCATCACAGTTTCCAAGGAGGTTAGGGGAACTTCTTAAGGGTTTGAAAGTAAGGGACTCTAGTAGGATTTGAACCAGAGTCCCCCAGTGCTTGTGCCTGTGCTTTAACCACTAGATTATCCTTCTTCCATATTTTGCAGCTGATGCTTTCCTCATAGCTGAATTATTTATTGCCTTACAGCAGCCATCCAATTACTGACTGCCTAGTTACAAAGGGAAAGGGGCATATTTGCAAGATTGTTTCTCACTGCTGGTGTCAATCAAAACAGAGAATGTAACACACACACACACACCATAATACAACAGCTGGATAATACCACTTAAAACTCTTGCTGTACCCAGAGTCATTTATTGGGTAAACTGTTTTTGCTAACAGAAACAGTAACACAACACATACAGGCACTTCCTTATGTGAATACTAGGTATACCTCAAATCAGTGCTGCATCACACTCACATGGTCCTAGTCTCTATTAGACCTGCACTTCAGGATGTGCACAACACTTAAAGAGTTCCTCCATTACTCAAGTGGGGAACCAAACACTGTGGATTTGGTCTACTGGTGGAACTGCATTTAGTGCAGCACCATTATCTGTTGCCCTGATGACATCATCCA
The DNA here is from genome assembly GCA_016271365.2 of Neoceratodus forsteri. Lineage (NCBI taxonomy): Eukaryota > Metazoa > Chordata > Ceratodontiformes > Ceratodontidae > Neoceratodus > Neoceratodus forsteri. The sequence goes on along the minus strand of CM028130.1, from coordinate 1,642,630,634 downwards.
CCAGCAACACTGATGGTAAAATGGAGGACAAGCACATTGATAACTTTTGGGGGCTGTATATTTTTATTTATAATCTAGATTTGGACAGCAATAGGACTGCTGGCATCTGGAGGAGGCACACAACAGTGACACATAAGGAGCTGGGAAAATATTGGTGTGGAACTATGGGAGACTTCCCCTTTAGCACCTGACACCGCCCTCAAGGGGGAGCTGGCCTTCTGACCCACCGTGAGAGTTTGCCACATTGGCACTTGGTAGACAATGTCCCCCACCCATGTGCTGGGGCTACATTGTGCACATCAACACTTCCCCCAGCCCAGCAGCCTAACTCCAGCAACCTAAGTCCACTTTTGAACCAGGGTCACTGGTATGTACATGAGATGCACTGCTGTTCAGCCATCAGGTGGCCCTTACCCTGTATAATTTCTAAAAGACAGCAAACAAGTACTGAGAATAGTGATCACAATTTTAATACAGTGTGTAAAGCAGTAATGCATGTTATAGTGAACATTCCAACCTATGCTTTTTTGTTCCATTTTAGATTGCCCCTTATCGCCTGTCTTTAACAATACATTTCTTTCCTGAGTTTGAATCTGCTTTAGCGCTTGTTTTACATTTGAAATATTAAAAAAGATCTCCATTTAATATGGCTAACATCAGTATTTCATTTTTGTCGTTAGCTGTTTTTGTACACCAATTGTCCCATAAGGTCAGGGGCCCTGTCTACTGCATGCCAGTTAATTTTAGTCCCAGGAAAAGTGCTGTTAAACAATGGGTGTTCAAAAGCAACAAAGAATATCAAAGAAAACTTGGTATAGCCCATATTAAAAGTAGTGATCCTTTTATTATTTTAATTCTAAAAAATGCTATAACAAGCTCAAAATACGGGGAAAGTTATCAAACAAGACAGGAGATCAGGGGTCATCTAGAACAGAATAAAAAGTTTAGGTAAATTTTCATGGCTAATGTGCACTGCTATATTATCATGTACATAGTATGATACTGAGGGGTGGCAGCTGGTCATATGGGACAACATTGCAGGACTGTAGAAGAGTGCCCGGGAAGAAATGATATATTGGCCATTTGGGTTTCTGTCACTAGAAGTTTTTCCTCTCCTCAAAGCCAAATTCCATAAAAATACATACATTCAGCCACTTTAGCAAATCTTAAACAGTTTTTTTCCTCATACAATGTTTGATGCAACTGCTATGATGACAGGAGATGAACCGGATGGACCACTGATCTGTTTTCATCTTGCTGTCTCTAAGTTGCTTCGCTGTGGTTTATATTTGTTTGTGTGTGTTGGGTCAGAAGAGGGATGACTGCTAGAGAGTCCTGCATGTCATGGTCTACAGTGACATGTCTGGGAGCTCGCCCCTTCTGGTACCCTTACTATGGGGTCTATTCACGAACGCCTACATGCTGAATAATGGCAGCACGTAGGCATTCCCACATCTGAATGCTGTGCAGCAGTGATCTGCGCCCCCTGTGGCATTCACCATGGGCACGCTAGGGCCCTGCTCACTGGATCCCCTGATTGGGCATGAGGCACCATGCCAGGGGGTATGCCCGACACTGTGCACTATGTACAAAGGTGCAGAGTGCCAGCTGGGGCATCCTGCTGTAAATATTTATGTGCCCCCTCATCCGCAGGTTACCAGGGGGGCACGGCAGCACTGGCATCCCCCCCACTGGGCTGCCTGGAAGGGCTGGGAGTAGCTGTTTGGACAAATGCCTGGCTTTTATTCTCGGGAGGGTACACACCCTCCCAGGCTCCTTTGCCCATCCACAGAAGGGATCTACTATGGGACCCTGGATGGGCATCCCAATGGATGCCCCCCCCCGTGCTCCATCTCTGCACAGCCCTGTACCTCCACCACAGCTGTGTGCCAGGGGGTGGGGCCACAGTCCTACAGCTAGTGATCATGAATGCTGGCATGCGTGCATGGGCATGGAGGTGTGAAGCGGCGCGGGTGATCTATGTGCAGTTCACATGTAGATTGCGCACAGGGCCCTTTAGTACTGGGAGCACAGGTACTAATAAAAAAAAAAAAAGGGGTGAGCCTGGCAGCATAGACAAGCGATGCCCCCCTTCTCCCTGCCATTTGGACTCCTTGTCTGGGCACCTGACTCCATTCCCCCACAACCAAATCTGCTCCCTGACTGGGTAGTGGAGCCATTCCAGTCAGCTGTGTTCCAGCAGGAAGTAGAAAAACTCAAATAGTTATAGGGGAGACTGGAACTTTGAACTAGTAGGCGCCCCCACCCCACCAAGGCATTAGAGAAACCAGGCTCAGAGGATAAAATGAATGCAAAGCTCCATCAGGGAAGGTGCTGACCCCAAGGAACCTATTTGGCAGGAAAAACGCAACCAGTTCCTACAGTGCAGTCATTTTTCCTTTTAAAAAACAGCCTGGTGACTTTGCAGTACTGTGTTGTACTGCGGTGTGGGAGGTGAACCTATTGTTCCCCTGGCCAATATTCTTACAGGGAGGGGGCTTGAAATGAGTTACTAAATAGCACTACCTGTGCCTTACTGATGAGCAGGACTTTAAACTTGTCAGCAAAGAACCCTTATTCAGCAATCCTCCCAGTTAGGGTAAGATCGCAGCCGTGTAGAAGTACAAAACAGTGGTGAACAAGGGGATCCAGGGCTAAACTCTAGGTCAGATCTCTTTTTCAAAGTTTAATACAGACAAGATTATAATAGCATATTAAAACAACCATGATGAGTGACATTAGCTCAATAATAAATGGACTTTATTTGAGAAAATTATTTAAATTAATTTTTTTTTTCTCTAAAGGCAAAAAGGAGCCACGTGTACTTTTGATGACCATTTCAGAGTGGGTTTGCCCTTTGCAACTTTCATTCATATGTGCATTAGCACAGTACAGTAGGATCATAACAGTCCCAAAGGAGGGGCACATCTGTAAGAGCTGTTCAGGCCTTCACTAATGCACACATTAATAATAAAGTTCAGAAAATTGCCTTCATCACTGCAGGGACACAGCCAACATGCACACAGTTCTCTGATGTCAATGGGGATTAGGTTGTTCTGAAAATGTGGCTGGAGGCGTGTGAGCTACGTATGATGTTGCCCATGTTAGCTTCAGTTGTTCCCACTGATTAGCACTGGTGATAGCATTAACAACTTTGGACTATAATTTCGTTTGAATAATTTTTACATGTAAAATTCTACAGAAAAGGAAAAAAGACACTCTTTAAGAAGGCACTTCTCGCTTTCACAATAGATGTTTAGACGAAAATGGTCGCAGTTTCATGAAATGGAAGCTGTAACCCTAACTAGATGTAATTTTTCATCAAACAAAAATTCTGCGAATAAATATGCAAAGCTATTAAACAGAAATATCCAATTAGTAAATCCTCAGCAACCACAAACAGGCTATTTTCTTGCAATAGTAATGTTGTATGGCGCAGTAGTTTATACAATTTTTCTACGGGACAGACCAGATACTGTGTAATGCAGAGTGAGATAATCAAGGCTTATAACCTGCCACATTTAGCCCCATTATATAGCATACATGTGCCAACGTTTTTGCCCCAGTCCTGATTCAGTTGCAGTCTGGGCTGGCAAGGTGCCCGTCTTCACCAGTGGAACCTGTTTGGAAAACGTGGGTTTGCAGGACTTAAATTGTAGTCCTTTCCGGTCTTCTCTGTGGTTGGTAGAAAATGTCCCCTGGGGTCCTCTTTACCAGTACTTGTCTGCTGGCTCAGGGTTCTCACTAGTGTTATGGAACTGGCAGATTAGCCACCAATCCTATTCTTCATTCACTGCTGCTATTAATGTGAATGCTGCAGGCATGTGATTAACGGCATGCTGAGTTAGAGATTTTGGCTTGTGGGTGGCCCCATTCTTGAGGGTTGTGGCTCTAAGACAGAGGCTTCCCTGCTGGAGATCTTCCAGACCTCTGTGATGCACTTAAAATTCAGTCCTAGCTGACATAGCTATGTGCTATGCCCAGCCTCCACTCATTACTGCCCTCTGGAATGCTGCCCACGGGTCTATAATTTTCTACTTCTTTTACAGGAATCAGGCACAGTAGTACATATTTGGGGCTTGTAGTAAACTGGGAAAATATTGAGAGGAGTTGGTGGAAGATTTAAGAGAACGTTAAGGAATTGATGCAGACAATTTATATAAGGATGGACCATCCTCAGTTACAGAATTATTTTTGTAAAAGGAATATTCTGGTTTTATGGACAGTTTAAAGCCAAATTTCCTGTGGGTCATAAGGCACACCACTTACATGATACTGTGAATAAGGGCTTAAATATAACCAGATGTAACATACTCCATGCAATAGTGCAAGCTAAGATAACAAAATAGAAGTGTGTTCAAAAATGGATTCCTGTAAGACAAGAATGGTATTCAACTTATACAAATGTTTGAACTCATAGAATACAGAAAACAAAAATCAAACTCACTGTAAATGTTATAAATATGTAGTAAATGGTATGTCCCTTTTTCCTCCGACCTGGTCGGCCCTCATTCAGGAGGGTGCCCCAGTCCCATCCCCCTGATGTCCACCAGCCATCTTCCCTCATGGCTTGCCACACACCCCGGCGGTGTCAGCAGGGGGCAGTCCCAGGCCCCCGCCAAGGACCAGATCTAGTTTGGGCTGCCAAGCCCAGCTATTCAGGGAGCAGGACATGCGGGCACCTGCTGTGATACAGCCACTGGTGTTTTCCCATGTTCTGGTCCCCAGGGAGGTGTGGCATGCAATGATGTCCAGGCGCACTCCATGTGATCCCGCGCGGCATGAGTTGATGTCAGCCCTAGCTCCCGATCTTCTGGTCCGGGCTGCCTTCCCCCGGCTTCATACTAAAGCTCATATTAAAGAGAGAGAAGGAGCATAGTGGGCTTTTACCCATTTTAGCTCCTGTATCTTATTCATAATATTCTAGGTTAGCTCCCCTTAATATATACCTATCAAGTATATTTTTAAATACAGTTTTGTCCTTGCTCAGAACTAGCTTCCCACCAGGAGACAAGCAAGCAGTCTGCTCTACCCAACTCTCTCCCAAGAGAAGGAAAGCAGTCCATTGGACCTTCTATCCTCCTCTCCCTGGCCAACTCCCAACACCCCGAGGTTGCTCCTGATCCCGGGTTGCTGGTGTGGTGGCAGGTAAGATTTGATGCATCAACCTTCTGCACCACCAGGCCAGCTGCAAATGGTATAGAAACATAGACTTTGATGGCAGATAAGGACCACTTGGCCCACCCAGTCTGCCCATTTCCCTTCCTATTGGATAAGCAGTAGATTCTAGTTAACCAACAGCCTACCTCCTGCAACCCCCCACTACAATTGCCTTATGTCTGTCCCATGCATGTTTGAATTCCCCCACTGTTTTAGACCCAACAACCTCCCCAGGAAGGTGGTTCCATGCATTCACCACTGTCTCCGTGAAAAAAAATTTCCTCACATTACCCCTGAGCCACCCCCATCTTTAAATTGTGCCCCTTGTTCTACACATCTCTTTTTCTGAAAGATGCTACCCTCCTGGACTTTGTTGATTCCCTTGAGGTACTTAGAAGTTTATCATGTCCCCCCGTCCCTCCTTTCATCAAGGGTGTACATATTAAGCTCTCTCAGTCTCTCTTCATATGGTTTCTGATGCAGACCCTGCACCATTTTAGTTGCCCTCCTCTGGACTGCTTCCATTCTGTCTATGTCTTTGCACAGATGGGGTCTCCAAAACTGCACTCAGTATTCCAGATGGGGTCTCACCAACTGTCTGTACAGAGGGATAACCACTTCCCTTTTTCTACTTGTGATGCCCCTTCCTATGCACCCCAGTATCCCCTGACTCTCCTTACTGACTTCTCACATTGCTTACCCACCTTTAGGTCATCTGATATGACTCCCCAAAGTCCTTTTCCATTTTTGTTGTTGTTAGTACCTCCCCTGCTATTGTGTACTCTCTTCTCCTGGGTTTTGTTTTCCAGGTGCTTTACTTTGCACTTCTTTGCATTGAATCTAAGTTGCCATATGTCTGACCATTCCTCCAACCTTGCCAAGTCCCTTCTCATCCTTTCTACCACCCCTTGTGTATCAACTCTGTTACAGATCTTTGTGTCATCTGCAAAGTGGCATACCTTTCCTCCAGACCCTCTGCAATGTCACCTATAAAGATGTTAAAGAGGACTGGACCCAGTACTGAGCCCTGAGGTACTCCACTAGTAACCCCCCTTTCTTCAGAATGTGTTCCATTCACTATTACCTTCTGTGTCCTGTTGTGCAGCCAGTTTGCTACCCAGGCTACCACCCTGGAACCCACTCCCAGGCTGGTTAACTTAATTGTTAGTCTTTTGTGCGGGACTGTGTCAAATGCCTTGCTAAAGTCTAGGTAGGCCATATCCACAGCCCCTCCCTGGTCTATTACTTTGGTCACCCAGTCAAAGAAATCAATTAGATTAATCTCACATGACCTTCCTGCTGTAAATCCACGCTGCTTTGGGTCCTGTGCCATGCTGGCCTCTAGGTACTCAACAATTCTTTCTTTCAGAAGTGATTCCATCATTTTCCCTACCACAGAAGTCAAAATTACAGGTCTGTAGTTTCCTGCTTCTGCCTTGCTCCCACTTTTGTAAAGGGGAATCACATCTGCCCTCCTCCAGTCCTCAGGTGCCACCCCATCCTCCCATGATTTGTTAAAAAGTGTGGTCAGTGGTGTCACTATGTCCTCCCTTAGTTCTTTTAGGATGCTGGGGTGAATCCCGTCAGGCCCCATTGCTTTGTCTACCTTGAGTTTTAGGAGTTCTTTCAGGACTCCTTCTTCTGTAAATGGACTGGTGTCAACCCCTCCCCACCCAGAGTATTTCTATTGTCTGGTTTAGGTAACTCCTCCTCATCTTCTTTGTGAATACTGAGCAAAACTGTTCATTCAGTATCTCTGCCTTTTCACCGTCTCCCTCTGCTCACCTCCTCTCTCCTTTATTAATCTTCACTATCCCTCCCTTAACCTTTTTATGCTCCCTAATGTACCTGTAAAAGGTTTTATTCCCCTTCTTAACTGAGTTGGCTGTTTTTTCCTCGGTATGGGCCTTTGCTATTCTGACTGCCTTCCCCACTTCTTTCTGCTTTAATTGATACAGTTCCCTGTCGTGCTCCTTCTGTGATGCCTTATACTTTTTGAATGCAGCCTTTTTCTCCTTAACCTTCCCTGCCACCTCTTTTGAAAACCATAGTGTTTTTTTACTCCGCTTTGTTTTCTTTATTTGTTTCACACAAAGGCTTGTTGCCTGTATGATAGCAGTTTTGATTTTTCTCCATTGTTCTTCTACCCCTCCTTTTTGGCCATTTGCTAGTGCATTCCTCAGGTATTCACCCATTTTGCCAAAGTCAGCCCTTCTAAAGTCCAGTATCCTTGTTATTGTATGGCTTGTCTCCATGGTTGTGCTTATTGTGAAGCACACTGTGCAGTGGTCACTTGTTTCCCAGATGTCTACTGACTTCTAAATTTGTGATCCTCTCTCCATTTGAGAGTATCAGGTCTAGTATTGCTCCCTCCCGAGTGGGTTCCAACACTAGCTGTCTAAGGCCTGCCCCTTGCAGAGCATCAAGAATGACCCTGCTCTTGGATGTGGCTGCAGTACATGTCATCCAGTTAACATCTGGCATATTCAGGTCCCCCATCATCAGTATCTCCCCTTTTTCACCATTTTGAGAATGTCCTCTATAATTTTCTTGTCTATTTCATCCCCTTGAGACGGCGGTCTGTATACAACCAGACTCTGCAGACTGTGATGCCATTCCCTGTCTCCAAGGTGACCCAGAGTGCCTCGTCCTCCCACTTTACTTTTTAGTTCTGTAGCTTTGATCCCTTCCCTTATGTATAGAGCTACTCCGCCTCCTCTTTTACCCTCCCTGTCCCTTCTGTAGACTGTGTACCCCGGTATGTTGACATCCCAGTCATGGTTCTTCTGTGTACCATGTTTCCGTGACTGCCACAATATCCAACTGTTCATCTTCCATCAGGGCTACTTGCTCAGGAAGCTTGTTTCCCAGACTACGGGCATTGGTACTCATTGCCCTCCATTTAATGTTGGCTTTATCCTTTTCCCCATCCCTGCTCTTAGTGCCCTTGTCTATTTTTCCATTTACCCCTGTCCTGCTCTCTGTTGAGCTCTGTACCTCAGTGTTTACCTTACTACCTGCCATGTTTCGTGGGGGGAGGCTTGAAATGTCCTGCCTCTTAGCACCTCCCCCCTTGGCTACTTTAAAAGCTTGTCAAGGAAGCATTTAAACCTGTCACTTAGGAGCTTGGTTCCCTTCATGGACAGATGCAGACCATCGTGCCAGTATAGACCTTCATCTCTCCAGGTGTACCCCCAGTCCCCAATGAAGCCAAAGCCCTGTGCTCTGCACCAGTTTTGCAACCATTCAATAAACTGCATGGTGTGCAGTACCCTAGCCTCATCCCTGCCATGGACTGGCAGCACCTCTGAGAAGGTAACCGTGCTTGCTACCTGTCTGAGGCCCCACCCCAACTCCACAAATTCATCCTGCACTGCACTGATTCCATGCCTAGCTAGGTCATTTGTCCCAAGGTGGACAATAATGTCTAGTTCCTTCTCCTGTGATGCTGCTTCTGCAGTCCTGAGGATTCGCTTCTTGTCCCTCCAAGCCATGGCACCAGGCAGGCACCTTACTTCCTTCTCTCCCTTCCCCAGTTCTAACCCCCTAACAATTGAGTCCCCTACCAGAAGCTGTTTCCTTCCCCTGTGGTGTCCCTTGCCACCCTTTTGTGGGTCTCCCTTGTGGATGTCCTCAGCATTCTTCTTGGTTTCCACTGAGGGTACCATCATAGAGGAATCTTGCTCTGCCAGACTGGCATATGATTTGTGTAGAGGTACAACTAGGGGGCTTCACCTCTGTTCCACCACCGCACCCTCCCAGAACCCACTGTGGTCCAACTGCTCTTCATACTTGGTTTATTGTGCAGAATACACACAGTAAACTTTTCCAACTCTGGAAAGGTGAACAACTGAGAACCATTACCCAGATGCCTCTGCGCTTCACTTATTAGAACTTTGTCAGGAGGCCCTAACGAGTGAAGCACTGAGGCATCTGAGTAATGGTCCCCAGTTGTTCACCTTTCCAGTGTTGGATGAGTTTACTGTGTGTATTCTGCACAATAAACTTGTAAAATTGACTTTGGAATCTGTTTCTTTCATTCGGCACTGTACCTCTGGAGTGCCACTGGTTTTGGTTTTCTTGGTTATTTGGGTTAGCAAAGCCCACAGAGGCACCCCACCTGCACTGAAGAAAATGCTGTGGTTTTTTGGTTTGATTTATATTTCTTATCCCCTCCTCAATATTTACTCTTCTGAAGATCTTAGTATCATCTGTGAAGAAGCAGACCTTCTCCCAGATCCCTACTTGGATATTACAGATGAAGATGTTGAAGAAGACCAGACCCAAGCCCGATCCCCAAGGCACAAGGAACACCATTTGTGATATCCCTGACCACTGAGTATTCACCATTAAGAACAACCCTAACAATCTTTAAAGGAATACTACAGTCAGCATTTGCTAAAACATATGTTGTGCAGAGTGTTTTGATTTATGCATTTAGTCCTGGTGTGTCCTTCCCTTTGTCTGCTATTAGGATTTTTTTTTCTAAATTTTTTCACCTAGTTTTATGGCCTTTCCATGTTAGAATGGTTTATTGCACTTCTTTGTCCTGCAATGCCTTCTGTCTCATATGACAGTAACGTATCTGAAGCCCCTGACTTAGTGAGGGAAAGTACTGAAGCAGTAATCTGAAGATAGGAGCCTGATGTTCTGGTCTCAACTAAATAACTCTAATTCAGTATTTTTGTATTCTATATGTTGTCTAGGTCTAGCCAGCAGAAGTAAATGTTTTGCTTGCAACCTTTAGACTGCCAACATAATTAGAACATATAGGAAATATGGACAGATATATCAGCCACAGCACAGCAAGGGTTAAATCTTTAAATTTCATCAAACTATACCCAGCCATAAAAAGCACACAAATCACTCTGAGTCATCATTGCTATAATTAGAAAGGACTCGCTCTTACAGAATACCCACTCAGTTAGATGCCAAGCTGTAAATGTAGCCTTCAGTGCATAATGAATAAGGAAAGTAACTTAAAATCAGAGCTGTATTGCTTTAAAATTGACTATAAACCAGTATTTTTTGAATCTACGGTCCCAGACACATCCCTGCCACTTGGGACAGGAGGCATTGTAGGAAAAAAGAGCAATGCACCATGAATCTATGGTCCCAGACACATCCCTGTCACTTGGGACAGGAGGCGTTCTAGGAAAAAGAAGAGCAATACACCATGGTAATATGGAGATCTCCAGAGGCCATAAAACTAGTTGGGAAAGTCATAAAACAAGTATGCAAGCTGAAAAAAAAAAAAACATACTAGCAAAACATCAAAACATTCTGCACAACATACATTTATTTTTCTATTCTGTAAATGTGTTTTTCTTTTTCTCACTTCATGTATGTAACTAATTCCTGGTCACCCCTGAAAAAGGGACGGTCATGTCTCAGTGGGTCTACCTGGTCACCAAAATTCACATGAATAAATAAATAAATTTCTGCAAATTTTGACTGTGGTACTCCTTTAACAGAAGACAGTTAAACTATATATAACATTTAGTAACCCTGAAAGAGAGAGGGCTATCATTTTCATTTTGTGAGTCCTATTATATTTTCTACAGTGGATATAAACATGGTTTAATTTGCCTGATTCTCTTTTGTATCTTATTTGTAATGTTACATAATGAATCCTGTTCAATTAGCAGAGGGAGAGGAAGATGCCTCGGTGACCAGGGCAAATGGCAGGCTATCCCTGATGGTCTCTTGGGTAAAAGGGAGGTGTCCTTCCTCGCTTGCTAGGTATACATTCATTATCATTCTGTTTTATAGGAAATGCAATACAAGTAATCCCATTTAGAAAACAAACTGAGTTAAACACATAGACCTCGGACAAATGTCCCAACATAACAAGGAGCATAAAATAGTATCTCCCAAATAACGCTACTGTGGAGGGAAACAGCAGTCACAATGTCATAAAAAATGAACAATCCATCAAGTTGCTATAAGAAATGGGACCATGAGCAGAGTGAAGAACATGCAAACTAAAGTCCACTGTAATGTCCAAAAATGGTGAATAGGGTGCCATGTTAAATACCCTAAGTACTTATTACAATAATTTATTTAAAACTTATAATGCAGTACATTAAGTACCAATTCATTTCCAGTGTATCCCCAAGGGCAAGTACAGCAAGGTTACACAAGACTTACAGACCAAAAGCGTTCATACCTTTCATCACTTCAGAGTAATTAAAAAAACTTGGTTAGGAAAAGCAATACTGTGTAGACAACACATGAGCACTACACTAGTTAATGTATATTACAAATATTTGTTTCTAACATAAAACTTCTGAGTGCTGAAACTTGCGCTGTAGGAACTAATATGATTACATTTTGTTAGTAACTAAAAACATCACCACTGATGGCAGGAGATCAGCTCAGCATATCTAACCAGATAAGCACATAATATTAACACGCAAACATTATCCCCCCACCAGGTTTCATAGTCGAGATGAGCTTGAAATCAAAATGAAAAAGTCACAGAAAATGCTAACTTACCCCTTTGCTGATTGAAGAAGCATTAATTGTGACACTAAGGGACCAGCTTGCTAATACTAAGCAAAGAGAAAACAAAATCTGAGCTGAGAGAATTTCTTCAAATGTTAGGAGAAAGTCCTAACAATAGGCAGAAATAATTTCAGCGATGTTGCTAGTGGGAATTCTCTGTGTATGATTACAGCACTTTTGAGAAGCCAGGGCATTGTCCGCCATTTACCCGCATCTAACAAATCACAAAATAAGCAGACTTTCTTATAAATGATGTGTAACTGAGCTGGGTAAATGATGGAGTGATTACCCTCTGCCTCCTTTAACAGGTGATGAACCCTTTTAAACCATTTATGCCACTGTCTAGTAATGTAACTGATATCTGGAAAAAAATCAATTTGCCTTCAAAGAGAATTGCACACCAGTGCCTGATTAAGCCAAAACACTGACTCCTAGTTCCATGCTATCTTTAAACATAGAAACAAGGGCCACCCTATGGCCCAACAAAAGCATGTCATACTTCCATACCGGCGACTCAAGTTGGGGGGGAGGGAGGTGGCATGCTCCGGTGTTGCAGCTGCTTCAGCTGGGGGGCCAGGAGCTTGCTGCCCTGGCTGAAGCACGCTGTACACAGTCAAGGCATGACCCTCCCCTGCACATACACACACCCTAGTGTGCCACCTGGAGTTGTGGGAGTAAAAGAAGATTGAAACACGAAATTGGCCATGTCAGGATGATGGCAGTCCCACACAGGCCCCACACCACTGACCAGGTACCTTCCTCCACTGGAGCCAGCTGTCTGCAGGAGTACATCTTCAAAGGCTCCATCATGGGGAGCAAGCCCTGAGGAATGGAGGTTGGGATAAGTACTTTGGGAAGGTGGGTGACGTGGCAGGGGAAGGGGCTGACCGGAGAGGGGCAGGCTGAGCATGGTGTAGAAAAACAATAATAATGAAACAAACAACAACAAAAACAAACATGAAAACATCTAAAAAAAAAAAAAAAAAAAAAAAGGCCTTGCTTCCCACTGAGTCTTCACTCACCTTCCTATCTAATGGAAGGAGCCTATGTCAGTCCCTCTAACATTGCTGCCCCCCCCCCATTGTACCAGCCACACTTTACCCGTATACCTTTCCCGTCCCCTCTGAACCTCCCGGTCTCTACACATATGACATCATCTGGAACTTCATTCCATTCTGCCACTGCTGTTTTTTTTTCTTTCCTAAAGCTTTTTGCCTTATGGTTAACACAGGCCAGCTCTCAGCCCTATCCCCACCTCCCCTGTCTGGCATCCACCTCCCCTGGACTCATCCAACTCGATGACCTCCACAGATTCCCCCCCCCGGTGACAGGACCAGGAAGGGGAGGGCCATCCACCTCTCACCTAGTGACTCTTATCCAGTGATGGGCTGGTGGTCCAAGCGGTGGTGTGGGATGGGTGTAGGTGAGTAGGGCATCATGTAGCCTGCACCAACCTTTTCTGGTTTCTCCCTGGTTCCCCAGCCAAAGCAGCACATAAGCATGTACACGTGGATGCACATACACATGCCACGAAACAGTGGCACCTCCTATCTGTAACACTCGAGTGCCAGTGCTACCCCCAGGCCTCTACCTGCTGACAGCCGAGGCCAAGTCAGCATGCCTCCCCACCTTAGGAAAGGACAGCTGACTGTTGGATGCTCAGTCTTCTTCTACAGCTGAAAAGGGCTGCAGATCCTTGATGGTAAATTCAAAAATGTATTGATCAGTTTGTAATGTGGCACGATGTGATAGACTGTATGTAGTCTTGCTATCAAGCATCACTTTAATGGTCTGCTGTTTGGTGCAAGAAAGGCCAAAATTCATGCAATTGTATTGACATCACTGCCCCTGTTTGGGAAGATAACGTATGGGGCAGGGTAGAAGTTCACTTGCTCCTATTCTGACTCTCCTCTCCACCTCTCTCTTTCCAATAACATTAAGTATCTCAATCATATCGCGGTTTTCTCCTGAGCTTTTCCCCAGAAGAAATGGTTAATGAGCCTGCTCAGTGTGTCTTGTTAGAGATGATGCACTGTAATACACAGCCCTTCTAATTCCCATATAACAAACTGTGCATACAGCTAAGCATTCAGTTTGGAGAAATGGGAAATTAGTTTCATACACTTGCGGTGGGACCCTCAGTTGACATATCCAGACTCACAGAAATTTCCAGCACATAATATTTGGATTCCGTGTCAAGCTCCAATCAAGTCCACTATGACTAGAGGTAGCCCCTGAGCTATGTACTTCCTCTCCCTTTTTTGCGTTTGATGAGCATGCGCACCAAACGCTTTGGGACAGTAATGGGAAATGAGAGGTGTGTCACTACCACGCCAATTACAGCTGCACCTGCAATAGGTGTGGCAGTGTACACCAATGACCAGTCACTCTGGTCTTGACAGCAGTTCAGCTCTGCTGACATGGCCACCACGGACTTGAAACAAATAGCAGCGCTTCATTTGTAGCTTGAACTCCCGCTATGCGCATTAGAGTGCACACTAATGCGCATGGCAGGACCTATGGCCCCTGTAGTCTGCCTCCGTCTCTGTCCTCAATTCTCTGAACCCCCCCCTCAAGCTTCAACTGTAGCCATGGTGCGGACTTCTCCCCCCCCACCTCAAAATTAACCGCCGTGAGGCTTTTTGTTACAGCCAACATCGGGGTGCCCAATCCCTGTGTCAGCTCGTCTCCTTCCCCCCCCATATTAATGTGGCACACTGGGAGCCCACCCCAGTGTGCCAAAATAATTTGTTGTACTTTGTTTTTTTTTTGTTACCGACACTGGGATGCCCACTCCTGGTGTCGGATGTGCCCCCCAACCCCTTTCCTGTAGCAGACATCAGGGTGCTCAATCCCCATGTCAGCATCCCCACATACACAAAATAATGTGGCACACTGGGAGCCCACCCTAGTGTGCCTAAATGAGGGTTTTTTTACCTGTTAAAATGAAAACGGTTCCTCATCATCCCCCAGTCCCCATCCCCACCCACCCTTGTGCATCCCACCTCCTCACCCTATACTTACCTCTGGATGTCAGTAGCAGTCATCTTCTCTGGACCAGGAACACATCTGCACTCTTCAAAGCCAACCAGCAAACTGAGAAATCAAAGGTAAGTGCCGTATAATGGCAGTAAACAGGTGTTTCAACTTCGGTTGATATCTCAGCCATTTTTGGGAATTTTGGCCCCAAATTTTCAACATGGGGTTCTTGGGAACACTGTCACTGTCATTTTGTTACTCACTCCCGAAAGGTGATTTTGCAGTTGCTGTGCGGAATCACCTTTTGGGACCGAGTAATGAAACAGTGCCACTGTTCATGAAGTGGGGTCCCTAAAAGCCCATGTCGCAAATTTCATGAAAAAATTCCAAAAAATGACTGTTTTGAGCATGCATTGTGCAGTCTCGACACACTCTCGTAACTTCACCAATTTTTAATATTTTCACTACAGATTTTCAAAATGGTCATTTTTTCATGCTTCCTTATGAACAGTACAGCTGTCATTTTTCACATCCTACCTGAAATGTGTTTTCACACCTGTGTCGCACAATGGCATGGTCACTGTGTGAAATCAACCTTCAGGATGGATTAACAAAATCACAGTGGCACTGTTCATGAAGTGGGGTCCCAAAAACACCATGTTGAAAATTTAATACAAAAATGCCCAAAAATGCCCGAGGTATGTGCGGTCATTGAAATTTTGCTAGGCATACGCATAAATTTGGCACATTTTTGTTTTCACTCCAAATATTCAGCATTGCCAATTTTTCACACCACCTCGTGCACAGTATAGCTGTCATTTTTCACATCCTGCCTGAAATGTGTTTTCGCACCTGTGGCACCGAATGTCACAATCACAGCACAAAATCACCTTTTGGGACTGAGTAACAAAAGGATAGTGCCACTGTTCATGAGGTGGGGTCCCAAAAAGCCCAAGTTGAAAATCTGGAGTGAAAATACCAACAAACGCCCAGGGCATTAGGGTTTTCAACTGTAAAGCCCCACCCTGTAAACACTGACAGGCATCGGGGGTGTGACTTTGGGTCAGCAGCCGTCATGCTCATGCCATTCCACCCCACCCCACCCTGCAGCCAGTGAGAGGCATTGAGGTGTGCCTTGGGCTCTTCGGCCCTAACATTCACCCCATTCTCCTACAGTGCACCCATCTCAGATTATTTCCTTATGGAATGGGGTGAGTGTAAGCCCTGAAGACCCCAAGGCACACCATGACACCTGTCAGTGTCTGTGGGGTGCTCTGAGGTGGAATGGCATGAGCATTATGGCCGATGACCCAAGGGCACACCCCAGCACCTATCAGTCTCTGCAGGGTGAGGGATGACGTTAGGGTTGGAAATCCTTATGCCTCAGTAAGGAAGTAAATCAGGGAGGGGCGCTAGACACCACCTACCTTGATTTCTAGAAAGCCTTTGACACCAACCAACATAGAAGGCTGATTAACAAGATGGGTAGTCTGGTCACAGGGCACAAGCTGATACACTGGTTTAGAAACTGGCTGACGGACAGGAGGCAAAGGGTGGTAGTAGTAGGAACCAATCTGGGGAGAGGGTGATGACCACTGGGGTACCTCAAGGATCAGTCCTATTCCATGCCTTCATTACAGACATTGCAGAAGGGCTAGAAGGAAAGGTCTGTTTGCCTATTTGCAGATGACACCAACATCTCTAACAGGGTAAGTACTCCAGAATGGGTGGAGAAAATGAGCAGGGACACAGAGAGGCTTGAAAAATGGTCTGAGGAGTGGCAACTGAGGTTCTGTGCAAAGAAGCGCAAATAATGCACCTGGGAAGAGGGAAACCTGGGGAGAGTTACAGGATGGGGAGGAGGTGCTGACGATCACCAAGGAAGAAAAGCATCTAGGAGTTATCAGTTCTGATGACCTCAAGGTGTCAAAACAGAGCACAAATGTTGCAAGGAGGGCCAGTGGCATGCTGAGTTGCATAGGGTAAAGGTACCACTAGCAAAAGGTGTGAGATGGTGATGCCATTGCATAATGCACTAGTGAGGCCTATCCTACAGTACTGTGTGCAGCTCTGGAAGCCGCAACTGCACACGGACATTGACAGGGTGGAAGCACTCCACAGAAAGTCAACCAAAATGGTACATGACTTGCAATACAGAGCATATCAGGAGAGATTACAGGACCTCAATATGTACTCATTGGAGGAAAGGAGGGAGCGGGGGAACATGATACATGCATTCAGTACCTCAAGGCCATAAACAAGGTGCAGGAGTGGATATCTTCCAGTGCATCAAATGTTCGGCATTGACAAATGCTTGTTACTACTTAATGTTCCTTAGTTTGAACAAATGTTTCTTCTTAAGATGATTTACTTTTCTGAGGTGCTCCAACTGCTTTTAATTGTGATTTTTTCTTTTTTTTTTTTTTTTTAAACCTCCTCTTTAACCTCCTTTCCTACCCCGTGTCCACTCCTTCAGACTGCGCTCATCCTCTTACTACCTTAACAGGATTCACCCCTAGAGTGCCTCTCTCCTCCCTCCTTCTGCACATTGGGGTCTGTTCTGGGTTTTGGTGGTCTTGGGTGGATCCGTCTTCATCTAGGACCACGGGTTTTCCGTTTTCTCCCTCTACCCCGAGGGGCCGTCGGCCCACGCGGGACTGGACGTCCAGACAGGCGGCGTCGGTCTCCGTTGGGGACGCCGATCCTCCTCCTCCTTCTCGACCTCGGCAACCCGAGTCCGCTCTCAACCCGGGTCACCAAGGGCGCGAGGTGTGGCGCCCAGCGCCAACCTCGTGTGCCACCGGCTGGCCCAATTTTTTCTTTTTAACTTCCTCCTGAGAGTACCCATGCAGTATCTTCCACCTCATGTTGGCCGAAGCCTCCTTCACTACTGTTAGATGATAACCTAGAGTAGCTGCTAAAACCATTATCTGCAGAGTCCTTCCGCTACAACATACAACTCTTCAATGGTGGAGGAACCTGTACTGTTAGTGGAGCATGCCTTTCCCTTGACTGTTTCCATGGTTTTAAAAATTGGTTTTTCTTCCCTATTTTTTGGTTATATTAGTATTCTGTGGTACAGGGTCGGGAGGAGAAACAGTTCAGTCACTGTTACAAAAAGAGTAATACCAGTGCTGGATTTGGATTTCAGAATTCACTGCTGTAGGGCTTTGTTTTGTGACTTTGACTTGCAAATGTAACTGCCACAGCAATACCAGTTGCAGAAAATGTTCCTTGTTTATTTATTTATCTATTCAGTATGTTCACTGCCAGTACCAGCACTGCTCCTTGACACACTATCTAGTTTTATTTTGGCAGCTCACAACCACTTTTAACAGAGGGAAGGAAGAAAGCACACCAGGGAGTGGGGGGCATGCAAGATCCAGCTAAAAAGGCTTTACTTAAAGAAGATCGGGGTCTATACTGGGCCTCACAGTATAGCCAATAATAGCTGTAACAAGGAAGATACACATTAGGGCAAACCAGGGACGGCACAAAAGACACTGTCATCAATGGGTGAGAATAAAATGCAATGGGGTAGATATAAATGGACTGTGGTAAATCAGTTTATCTGAGTAACTGTGTGTACATTTTGTTCATAAACAAAGTTAATACATCACACTCCATTTATGTACACAGTTCTTACATCACATACCATTTATGTATACAGTTTGTACAACACAGGTTACCTCCCCCCACCGGCACTACGTCCCTCAGACTAATCACTACAGGCTGCTTTTATTTCACTCCCCCTGCATTCACTAATAAACTATCACGTAGCATTCACAAGAGTGAAAAAAAAAAAAGTTGCAGAGCTAAACTGAATAATTTCGTCAGAGCAGATCCTTATTTTCTGACTCTATCATGGCTCCTCTGTCATTCCTGACCCAAAGAGCCCAAGCTGCAGACTCCCCAAACAACTGATCTGGTACCCAAACCATTTTTTTTTTGAAGCATCCTTACCAGCAGCCATGACCTAAACAGAACAGAACAGTTTACCCAAAAAGAAAACCACTGCTCCCTCCATCAACGCTTCAGTTTCCTTTTGTCCTACCTCCAAACATCAGTCACACTCACTCGCTGACACTGCCATCCAAACAGCTGTGCACAAGGTTCATGTCCCCACCCACAGTGCTTCAACTTTTACTAAGCAACTGTGTCTCTTTTCACACAAACAGGATCACAAAAATCACAGTTCTGTGACAAAAACAATACCTCTCCAATGACTTCGACTCTCCCTCTCTCTCTCTCATCTCCTCTCTTCGTTAGCAGCAGCACTCACTATAATTCTCTCCACTCTCTCACAAGCTGCCTGTCACACTGGAACACTGCTGAATCTGCAGTAATCAAAAATATGACCCACAAAATCATGTTCTGAGTTAATAATATTCATCGGGGCACCAAAGAGAGTAATCTTTTCTGACCACAAACCCATTAAACAAAAAATCCACAGATGGCTCATGTCCCCGGCATTCTCGCTAAAAATTGCTGCCATCTTGCTTTAACTTTTGGGGGAAAACTGTATTCCCACCAATAGGAAAGCATGTTAGGACCATCAGTCCATCAGGGCGTTGGAACATCCATAGCAAGCATCTAGAAACCACTGTGTTAGGTGGACATATACTATGAAAATTGCTAAAAAGTCCCTTAAATTTCCATTCTTAAAAGAAAAATGAAAACAAATATAACTGCCCTATCACAAAGCACCCTATTGAATAAATGACATATGTGATGGGGAGCTTGAGTGATACATGATTTATCTGCACTTGGGCAGTTTGACCCCGGGCACATCACTTGTGGCTTATGCCACTCATGAGGTTACCGGAGCTGAAACTGCCCATGTGCAGATAAATTATGTATCACACAGCTCCCCATCGCATATCATATATATTCATGGCAAAAAAACTTTGTTAATGCATCAGTTAGGGTTCATATTAGAGTAACAAAAGTTTGGAAATGCGGTGGTAGTGTTTCCAACCTTAACTCTGCATCCCCCACACACACACACACACGCACGGGAAGTGGCAAGGCAACACAACCAAGCAGAAACAGCCATCATCAGGTACAGTAAGACAAACAATAACAACTCTCTGAACATAACACAGGAGACATATATCATCATGGTCAAGTAGCTTTAGGAGGTTCACTGCCATGCCAGTGTCTTTGGGGCACGGCCACATGCTAGGCACCATGAGAGGAGGGGGTCCCTGCATGCACTGCACCCCAAAGTCATCCCTAGAGACCTACCAGAAGGGTGATGGGGTTGTTGACCTCCCAGACAAGTATATGGCTGAAGTTCCTCCACAGCTGTATAATACAAGTGTTTGAGAGAGGGGGTTAGCTGTATTGCCATCCATTCGTAACATGTAAAGACTGTAATAAGTTTTTTAATTGCCAGTGAGAAGCACAGGGCCATTTGCACTCCACACTGAGATTCTTCCATAGCTAATTAGTACACCTTTTTTTCTCTGGGAGAAGGGAGCTGCTGTACTCAGATGCATACCTCATTTCTAAGTACTGTAACTAATTTCGTACTTTAAAATGTCCATTCCTTTGATGCCATTATTCACTGCAAAATAGTACTTTTTTTTTTTTGGGGGCAACATCCTGGCTGCAGTAAAATTGATTCATACTTCTTAAACACTATAAGCAATTCCTTACTGTCAACTGGGAGCACAGGGCACTGCACTCCAATTCCTCCATTTCCATCGCTCTGTACTGTAGTTGCCAAGTACAGTTTCTTTGTTGTGTGGAAGGGAGGGGGGGCGGTGGGTGCCTGGCTGCATTCATATGCACTGCTAATTTTAAAATACTGAAATGAATTCCTCACTTTTAAATGGGAGTACAGCACACTCTAGCTGTGTGTTTGCATTCATACATAACTGAATGCAGTATGAGCTTGTTTTTGGGCAGGAGGGGTAGTGTAATTGCCTTCATTTCTAATTAACAAATAGTGTAATCGTTAATTTCCATCAAGTAGAAGAACAATGCCATTTCTGCCCTCCACTCCGCTTCCTCCACAGGTGACTAGTACACTTTTATTTTAGGGGTCTGCCTTAGTGCACTCCCATCCATTTCTAATTTGTAAGTAACATTTAATTGCTCACTTGGCAGTGGGAGCACAATGCCCTTTGAGCCCTGCACTCCCATCTCTGTAGAACTCACTACCATTGTTTTTTTTTGTTTATTTTTTTGGGGGGAGGGGGGGCTCACCTGCTGCAAAACCATCCATTCTACCACTCTCCTGGTACAGCTCTAGGGAGCACTTTGGGGTGCATTGCCACACTCCCACTGATTCACACTTTATAAGTAATGTAATTAATTCCTTACTTGGCAGTCAGAGTTCAAGGTCATTTGGGCCCTGCACTCCCATTGTTGCTTAACTGACTACCATTTTTATTTATTTATTTGGGGGGTGGCGAAGTACAGTACCATCCATTTCATCACCCTTTCAGTAGGTCTCTTGGGAGGACTTTGGGGTGCAGTGCATGCAGTGGCCTCTCCCCCAATGATGCCCAGCATGTGGACATACCCCCAAGACACTGGCATGGCAGTGGACCATGATGATGTATGTGTCTTGTGTTATGTTCAGAGAGTTATGTGTTGTTTGTCTTACCTGATGATGGCTGTCTCTGCTTGGTTGTGTTGCCTTGCTTCTTCCACTGCTTGTGGGGAGGGGGGGATGCAGAGTAAGGGTTTGAAACCCTAACACCACATTTCCACACTTTTGTTACTTCAATATGAATTCTAACTGATGCATTAATGAAGGTTTTTTTCCATGAAATTCCTTTCTGTTTGAGATAGTATCATTATATCATTAATCAGTTTTCAGATCACAGGGCCCTCTGGCCCTGCACATGAAACTATCCATACTTTTTAAGAGATTGTAATTGTATTCTTCAATACCATGTGTGAGTGGAGGGCCTTCTGGGACCTGTGCTGCCATGTATGCATAAAGCCTGCAGTCCCATCACTCCATAATTCTATTCATATTTGCATGTGTGAGCACATAGTGCCATCCATCCATAATTTCGGAAACACTACAATTGTATCCCAACTTCCCTGTAGGAGCACAGAGCCCTCTGGGCCTTGCGCTCCCATCAGTCCTTAATGGTATCTATATT
The DNA here is from genome assembly GCA_016271365.2 of Neoceratodus forsteri. Lineage (NCBI taxonomy): Eukaryota > Metazoa > Chordata > Ceratodontiformes > Ceratodontidae > Neoceratodus > Neoceratodus forsteri. The sequence goes on along the minus strand of CM028130.1, from coordinate 1,642,608,864 downwards.
TTCATGTGGGAGTGTAGGGCCCTCTGGGCCCTGGGCCCCATCCATGCATAATGTTTGAGACAGTGTACTGCTACCCTTAGTTGCCTGCGGGAGCTGCAGACCCAAAGAAACACCTCACATTGCAATGTACTCCTATAGAAACTACAGGAAATTTTCAAACCTGTGAAACCTAAAGCCAGATTAATATATTTTTAAAAAACCATCAAAACACACATCAGTGTGTCAAGCCCTTTCTACCCTAGAAATTTTGGAACAAAATTGAAAACCATTTCTTCACAGCGCAGTGACAAAAAAAACTGTCTACACTTCCCATTACAATGTTATCCTATGAGAAATTCATAGATTCATAGATTCTGTCAGCAGATAAGGACCTCCTGGCCCACCCAGTCTGTACATAGACTCCCCCAGTAGTGCTACCCAGGCCACTACTGGGGGGTCACCTTCCACCCCCTCTCTGTTCTCCAAGATACCCATGTGCTTATCCCATGCACACTTAAAACCTGTGACTGTATGTGCCCCCACCACCTCTGCTTGGAGGCTGTTCCAGTCGTCCACCACCCTTTCCATGAAGAATAACTTCCTCATGTTACCCCTGAGCCTAACCCCCCAACTTCATAGTGTGACCACTATTCTTAGAACATCTCATTCTCTACAAGATACTCTCCTTCTGTACCTTGTTTATTCACTTGAGATATCTGAATGTTTCTATCATATTCCCCAGCCTCTTCCTGTCCTCCAAGGAGTACAAGTTCAGTTTCTTAAGCCTCTCTTCATAGGTCTTCCAATGTAGGCCCTGTACCATTTTGGTTGCCCTGCTCTGTACTGCCTCTGTCTTTTTGAAGATGGGGCCAACAGAACTGCACACAGTACTCAAGGTGTGGCCTCACCAATGAAGCACACAGGAGAAGTATTACCTCTCTCCTTCTGCTGGTGATACCCTTTCTTATGCATCCAAGCATTTGGATAGCCTTTCCCACCACCTTCCCACACTGCTTCACTACCTTTAGGTCACTGGTAATGATAATTCCCAGGTCTCTCTCTTGCCTTGTGATCTCTAGTATCTCTCCCCCAAATGTGTACACTGCCCCCAGATTCCAGTGTCTCAAGTGCAAAACTTGCACTTTTGTGTTGAAACAAAGTTGCCACTATCTTGACTATTCTTCTAACTTTTCTAGGTCTTCCCTCATTCTTTCCACACACCCCTGTGTGTCCACCCTGTTGCAGATCTTTGTGTCATCCACAAACAGGCATACCCTCCCTCCCAGTCAATCTGCTATGTCACTAACATAGATATTGAAGAGTACAGGGCCCAACACTGACCACTGTGGTACCCCGCTAGTCACCCTCCCTTCCCTGAGTGCACTCTATTTACCACCATTCTTTGGCTCCTGTCTCTACGTCAGTTTTCCACCCATTTTATGATTTTATAATGAAGCAAAATTTAAGCACGCAGAACTCCCCAGCAAAGTCAGGATTTGTCTAGTGCACTTACCTGGTCAACAAAAGCTAAATAAATAAATAAATACTGTATTTTCACCAAAAGGCACATTTGTGGACCGAGCCCTTTGTGCCCTAAAAATTTCATACCAAAGTTGCAAACCATTTGTTTCCTATGAAGTAGCAAAGAAATGGCTATATAAAAGTTATTTTTAGAAAATTGTGAAAAAGAATCATTTTCTGCGCTTCTGTTTCACAATTTGTGGAAAAAGAAAATCCTTTTTTTGCAGTTTGCAAAAAAGGATCCTGTTTCGTGAATCAGTTTTCTGCAATTTGCAAAAAATGATTTTACAGATGTTAAAATAACACATTTCTAAGTAAGTTATCAAAAAACTAACCCCAGAATCAGATTCTATGGGGCCTGATTAGGTAAAGGCAACTGTTATTGCTTACTAAACCCGTGTTTTTTTTAAGTTATTTAATTTTGTTGCCATTGCTAACTGAAAACAAAATGGCAGCAGCATGAAAAAAAATTCCGCATTTGTGGCAAAAGATCCCGCATTTGAGAAAAAGGATTCCACATTTGCAATAAAAGATCCTTTTTCGAGTGGGACATCTAACTGCTCCCATAGGAAATAATGGAAAATTTCAAAATTTAATAACGTTGGAATGGATTAATATTTTCTCACCAAACCTTCACAATGCACATCTGTGAACCAAGACCTATGTACAGTACAAATTTCATACCAAAATTCCACATTTTTTGCACAACGCCATGACAAATTGCACAAAAAATGCAATTTTCATATCTTTTTGACACACTGTATCTTCACACCCACACATCTGAGGGGAGTGAAACTTGGCACATCAAGACACCATTGGTCTATGATGGCACATGCAAAATTTTGTGCCAGTCGCTTGAATGGTTGCAAAATTATAAAAGTGCAAAATTTTGAGTTCAACATAGAAGTGACCATTGAACCCTAACTATAGGGGTACGACTGCACCCCATAATAAATAACTATATATAATATATTTTATATTTCTTTGATGTTCTCTGACTTCCCTGCCTCAGCTGCCTCTAGCCATAACCCTTCAGTTTTCCATTGTTCCTTATCCTTAACAACCCCTGCTTCTTTTTTGACTACTCCTTTGCCCGTAAAATATTCTTTATTCAGTTTTATAATTAACTGGAACTTTTATCCCTTGACTTTTGATGTTCATGCATTTAGCTGTAGCGGTATGAAAAGAGTTACAGTACCTGGTGGCTAACTCCCATGACAGAGCTAATCACATACACACAAGCACAGGACGGCTTTGCATCGGTGCGGTGGGTGTTTTCATGCACCACATGGCACATTGGCGAGTGGCCTTATGTTCGGGCTGCTGAAACCTCATCTTCATCAGCTAGACACATTACAAAGACTTGATCTACAGTAAGTCAGTTGCAGATCAAGGCCAGATCTTCATGGAAATCAGAGCTGATCTGCAAAAGGTTGTTGGCTCTTTCATAGTAACCCAGTGGTTAGATTACAGAGCTGTGAGGCTGGTTTGAATCCTACTGGATCACCGCTTACTGTGACCTTTAGCAAGTCACTTTACCACTCTGTGTTCAATTTTCTATGTCTCTCATATCTGTTGTGCTTAGCTACCCAAAGCTTTCCTTAACTTACCTCAATATTATTCCTACCTGGCCACACCTAATGGCTGATGTCACTCTTCATGGTTTGTAAAGTGCTTTGGGGTACAATGTATATTAGATATGCACACAAAACACAAATTGCTCTCAGTATACTCCTCAGAACTCACATCCCCCTCTTGCCCTAGTCTCCCCTGGGCTAGTCCCTTTAACACTACTAGTCTCCAAATCTTTGCACTTTGAATTTCCAGTGTCCGGCTCACTGTAGGTCCACACCTCTTGGCCTTTTACAATTTATATGATCCTTGCTCCATGGTAATTGTATCTCTGCTGTTTGCTACTGCAGCTACTCTTCTCATATTTGCCTTGCATCTGTATTATTAATTGCACATTTGCTCTCATTTGTATTCTACTTACCATGCATTTTACTTTATATTGCAGTGTCACTGACATGTTAGTCACTATGTTTATTTATTGATATCACTGTATGGCTGTGTTGCACAGATGTTATATTGTGCAATCACAGACACTTTATTCATTGTGTTTACATATTGTTGTCCATGTGATTCCTGCTTGGTTCTACTTACTCCTCCCCTCTGCAATCCCTACCCCCAGGTCCCATCTCAAAATGAACCTCAGATGATCAGCTCAGTGTGCCTTTCCTACTCATCAATTTTCAAATAAAAAGAACATAAATCCCTTCCATTTTCCTTCATATAGTTTTATTTTATTTATTTATTTATTCTCAGATTACAGTACCTTTGAGCACAAGCAGCTCTTTTACAAAGGTTCCACGTTAGTGGGAGGGGTGACAGACATACATAGACAGGTATTACAAAAGTGTCGATAAACAGTAAAATTAAATGACTTTAACAAAGCAAAAAATAGAACACAAAAAATAAAGCAACAGGTGGGTAAGATATTTCAGATTTAACCTAAACAAGAGAAAGTAGCCCAAAGGCTTTGTCATATAAGAATAGATATTTAAGACTGAAAAGAGTACATAAAAGTGAGGAAAATACAGTGAAAAGGAAAGTGGGGAGGGGGAGGTGGAGAAGAAGTAAGTGGACGGGGGCAGGAAGGGAGGTTCAGGTAACGGTGGTCAGAGTGGTGAAGGAGTAGGGATGGGGGTACCAGGAGGGGCAATACTGCTGAGAATATCCCCTTGGCAGATGTTCCTTGCCAGGGGAAGCAGTCACAGGAACTGTTAGCAACAGATGCTGATGAAGAGTGTTTCTAAAAGGGCCCAGTTTTGGAAGGGCTGTGATATCACTAGTTAGTTCATTGAACCAGAGTGGTGCTCTGTAAGCAAACGAACATTGCCCCATGTGGTTCAGCATCTTGGGACAGACAGAAGTTGGTTGATCAAGCTACACGTATGCTATGAGCTGCTACTAAACGGGTTGAGTAGCTTTGTTGAATCAGGAGGTAGGAGCCCAAGAAGCGCTTATTTTGTTAGTAGGCAGGTTTGATAGTGGATCCTTCCAGACAGCTGAAGCGAACCTGTCTGTGAGTACAGTTCACACGTGTGGGTGAGGTGTGGAGCTCCTGTGAGAAACTGGCAGGCTTTATTAAGTGCCACCACAATTCTGCGCAGTGCAGTGGTGGAAGCTGAGCCATAGATGACCAGACCATAGTTTACGATGCATAGGATGGAGCACTAGATTGCAAGTCTAAGGGCTTCAGGTGTTAGGTTAAGCTTATGTCTGTGGAGTGACCCTATATTGATATTGACAGACCTTGCAATATTCTCCACATGCTGTATATAAGATAGAGAGCTATCCACAGTTACCCCTAGGTACTTGAAGAGTTGAATGTGTTCAAGCAGAATGCCAGAAGAGTTCCTGATGGTAAGGGCTCTCGATCTGTGTTTGCTGCGAACACCACTGAACATCATGGTTTTTGTTTTTTTTTGTAGTTCAGGGTCAGCTTGTGCTTCCCGGACCAGTCCTCCACTTCCTTAAAGCCGAGTTGAAGATGATGTTCCAGAGGTTTGGGGTCAGTGTTGCTTGTGAAGATGACTGTGTCATCCACACAGAGAAGGACCTGTAGATGACAGGAATGGGGGAGGTTGTTAAGAAAATGATAAAGGGGAGTGGTCCCAGTATAGAGCCCTGCGGTATAGCACTGGTAGAACAGCAAGAGACACACTCTGTATATGCCTTTCACATCTGAATTTACTCATGTAATGTTTGGAGCTGTATTGGAATCCTTAACACTGGGTGGGGACCTGGATGAAAATATTTTCAAATGTAAATCAATAGGAAAAGCACACATTTTCAACAGCGGCTGTGGAAGGGGAGTATTCCTAGCTTGTCTTTCCTTTCAGGAGTGGCAAATTCCTCTTGTAAACCCTCCAGTGCCACAAACTAGCTATTTTTAAGTGAACAGCACATACATAGGATAGTGGATGGGCAACCATCCACAACGAGGCTGTGTTTCCCTCAAGGGAATTGATGACATCATAGAGACCTCGAAAGTGAAGCCTGTGAGGCCTCCCTGATGTCATCAACTCCTGAGAGGGAAACACAGCCTTAGTCAAGAATGTTCGCCCATCCACTGTTTTATATAGCATATGGTGAGGGCTCATTTCATTTTGGCGTCTCTTTTTTTTTAGTTGCTGGTTACCTTCAGCTTTATCTGGTGCTTCTCCTCGCTCCTGCTTGCTCCTGTTTCTCCCCACTCCCACGTGCTCTGGCTTCTCCATGCTCCCGCTCTCTCCAACTTCTTCCCACTCATTCCAGCTTCTGTTTGCTGTTTATTTTTAAAAAGAAATTCAAAAAAATTACTTTTGTGATGCGGACCCATGTGAGGCTGTTTGTGTCAAAACTAGAGGGTCCGCTGCTCTTCGCTCACTAATCATGCCACCATGTTCCCGCTATTTTTTCACTTGGGGCCTCATCGAGTGAGCCAATCAGGTGGCAAGACAAGGCTGAAAAGTTGTTGTACTACTGATGTGATGTCAGAATGATAGTACAACAACTTGTTTGACCTTTGAACTGTCCTACAACAAGATTGTGAAAGCCACTGATTTCTATCCATAATAAGCACTAACCATATACTATAAAACATTGCAAACCCACCATCTGTTGCAACATTATAAAATGCATAGCATTATCCTAGCTGCTTTATGGGGAGGGAAGATGTCCTTTGTATAGATTTGTGTACATTCTTGTTTAAACAAAATTTGTGCTCGTTATCTGACAATGGAAAGGTACTCCCAGATTCATTTTTACCTTACAAAGCCATACCACGAGGAAGGAAAAAAAAACAAACAAACAGAGAAAGCAGTACATTGTCAAAACAAGAGAGGTTAACAGAAATCCTGCTTGGTAAAATGACACAGAAGGATTCCCTAGCACACACTAAATGAACGATGTATTATATTTTCAGTGTCCTTACTGTACTGGATTGTGTTTCATATGCTCTGCTTTGCCTTGATTATTTTTTAATGTATTTGAGATTTTTGACTTACTGGTGCTTGGATCTCAAGATAATTCAAAATAAGAAAGTAGGAAATGATACAGACATTAAGTATGACTTCATTTATTGTGAGCAGTAAGTGTAATCTGGTTTTAGCTTGCTATTTTTAATTACAACGTCTTTCTCATTTTAGGTTAGGTGAAACCTAGGACTATAATTTCATTACATGAAGGGACTCTGCTTACTTACCCAGCCAGCTAATGGAGCTGTTTACCTCAGCAACATGCAGTGTGGAAGGAAATACTCCCTGTGGAAATTTGGTAAAAGAAAGGGATTTTTTGCATGAGCCAGATAAAGGGATAGAGATCCAGTCAAGCAGCACTGTAGAGTGCATGATGGCAGCAGTTTGATGACCTTTTGGACACAGCATCCTATCTGCTGTGAAGTGACATATGTTCTGCTGTATGGTACTAATGCAGCATATTCACCCTCAAGCATTTTGTTCCTTCAGGAACTGATGTAGTCGATAATTGGTATGGCTGACGGATAGATTTTTGTTTGTTAATGATCAGGCACTATAAAGAAGATGGAGCTGTTTGCTTTTAAGTGCACATCACTGTGTTTAAAATGCACGTATGACAGTAGATAAGAATGCATTTAAAGGGCACATATTTAATGTCTGATTGCACTAGAAATATTCAGTCTTTTAGCAGGGCCATCAGTGCAGTGGTCATGCTACCACTAGTGACACAAGCCTGGGCCACTAGGGACTGATCAGGAGAGGAGTCGGAGTGAGCATGCCTTTTGAGTGTTCTCTTCTCTTCTCTTCTCCTTCAGGAAAGGAAGGTAGCCAGCTGCACTGCTATACCACCACCCGGGTGGCCTGGGTCAGCTAGGAGCAGGGATATCCTGGACTCTCTTCAGGGGGTATTCCTTGGCAACTAGTAAAAGAGCCCACTCATGAGGGGGCAGTACTGGACCTTGTACTCACCAATGGAGACAGTGTTGCAGATGTCACAGTGGGTGGCAACATGGGGACCAGTGATCACCATACAGTATGATTCAATGTACATACTGCGGCAGGATCAAACCACACAAAGGCAAGGGTCCTGGACTTCAGGAGAGCTGATTTTAAAAAGATGTGGGGTTGCCTCAGGCATGCCCTGGTGGCAGGAGGACTTGGGGTGAATGGAGAAGCAGTGGGCAAATCTAAAAGGAGGGATAGAGAAGGCAACAAACCTCTACATCAGACAAGTAAGCAAAAGCAGGAGGAGGAGGAGGTTCTCAAAAGAGGTGGCTGGGAAGGTAGGGCAAAAAGATTAGCATTCAGGAGGTATAAGGAGAGAGAGAGAGAGAGAGAGAGAGAAGGATAGGGAGGTGTGTCAGGAGAAACAGAGGGAGGCAGGGAAAGCAATTAGGAGTGCAAAGGCATGGACAGAGGAGGAAATAGCTCATGCAGTGCAGAAAGGGGACAATGTATTTTTCAGGTATGTCAGCAAAAAGAGAAAGGCCAGAGGAGGGATGGTAAGGCTTAGGAAATAAGGAGGGGAGCGTGAGGAGGGGGACCAGGAAAAAGTAGACATCTTGAACAAGTACTTTTGTTCAGTGTTCACAGAGGAAGGGGAAGGAGAGGGACCACAGATAAGGGCCAGGAGCATCGAAGGAAGGGAGGTAGACACTAGTTCATTCACAGAGGATAGGGTTCTGAGGGAACTCACAAATCTGAAAGTGGAAAAGGCAATAGGACCAGAAGGGGTACATCCAAGGATATTGAGGGAGCTCAGAGAGTGCTGGCTGCACCTCTGACAGCCCTGTTCAGCCACTCAATGGAGATAGGAGTGGTTCTGGAGGACTGAAGGAGGGCACATGTAGTCCTACTTCACAAAAGTAGGCTGGCAACTACAGGATAGTCAGCCTGGCTTCGGTGGTGGGGAAAGTAATGGAATCACAACCGAAGGAGAGGATTGTGGAATATCTGGAATCCAGTGGCCTTCAGGATCCAAGGCAGCATGGATTCAGTGGGAGGAGAGCATGTCAAACAAATCTGATAGATTTCTTTGACTGGGTGACCAGGGAATTGGATGGGGTGGAGCGGTGGATGTGGCCTACCTAGATTTCAGTAAGGCATTCAACACCGTTCCACATAGGAGACTCGTAAACAAGATGGGAAGCCAAGGAGTGGGTCCTAAAGTGGTAAACTGGGTGGGAAATTGGTCTGGGGACAGGAGACAGGGTTGTGGTACATTGAGTTCACTCCGAGGAAGGGAGGGTGATAAGCAGGGTGCCACAGTGATCAGTACTGGGACCGGTCCTCTTTAATGTCTCTATAAGTGACATTGCAGAGGGGCTGGAAGGCAGGGTATGCCTCTTTGCAGATGACAGTAAAAATCTATAATTGGGTAGACACTCCAGGGGGATGAAAAATGAATAGTGATCTAGGAAAGTTAGAGTAGTGGTCAAGGATGTGACAGCTAGGTTTCAATGAGAAGAAGTATAAAATCATGTACTTGGGGCACAGAAACCTAGGGTCAAAGTACAACATGGGGGAAGTAGTATTAACTACCACCAAACAGGAAAGGGACCTAGGAGTAATCATATCTGATGACCTGAAGGTGGCCAGAGAGTGTGACAAGGCAGTAGGGAGAGCTAGTGGGATGCTAGGGTGCATAGAGAGGGGTATCACTAGCAGAAAGAGAGAGGTGGTGTTACTGCTATGTAGATCACTGGTGAGACCTCACCTAGAGTACTGTGTCCCGTTCTGGAGACATCTCCAGAAGGACATAGACAGAGCAGTCAGTCCAGAGGAGGGCAACCAAAATGGTGCAGGGTCTGCATCACAAGTCCTATAAGAAGAGACTGAAGCATCTCAATATGTACACACTCTGGAGGAAAGGAGGGAGGGGGGTATGATAGAAACATTCAAATACCTCATGGGTAGTATAAATAAAGTTCAAGAGGGAAACATTTTTCAGAAAAAAAGACCCTCAAGAACAAGGGGACATGCTATGAAGTTGGAGGTGGGGGACGACTCAGGAGAGATGTGAGGAAGTACTTCTGCACAGAAAGAGTGATGGATACCTGGAACAGACTCCCAGCAGAGGTGGTGGGGGCAAAAATGATAATGGGCTTCAAGAATGCATGGGATAGGCATAAGGGAACTTTAGAGGTAGGGAAAGGGGGTGGGGGGGGGAGAGCCAGAGTTCAAGCAGGGTCTACGGTGTTATAGTAGACAGGGAAACTGGGCAGACTAGGTTGTCCAAGCAGTCCTTATCTGCAATCGGTATCTATGTTTCTATTTGACCACATTTGGCAGTGCAACCAGAGTGGTTTAAGGGACCTAGGCTGGTGCCACACAATGTGTGCTTGTATGCATGTGAATGTGCACCCTAGCTGCCTGTGTCCAGAGGATGGGGACGGAAAATTGAAAAGCAGCATTAGCCAGTACAGGATACAGTCTGGATCCAGTACTGCTGCTGCACTTGAGGAGCCCCACTTCCCCCTCCAATGGGAGTTAAGTCATGCCAGAAATGGAGTAGAAGGTAAGTCCACAAGAGCCGGGTGATAGAGTTGGGGAGGCTAGTACAAAGGTGCATTGCTGGAAAGGAAAGGGAATAAAATCACAACCCTTTGATCAGGGGAGATTCAGTTTGTGCAAGAGCACATGCCAGGGTGTATGTAAATCTTGGGTCATACCAATGACTTGAGCACATTCTGAGACACAAGTGAAGCTGAGTGCTTTATACTACCCAAGAAGGCTATGTATTCTAGTATGAATGTATTCCCTGTGGTGTGTAATTGTGCTTAAAAAATGGATTTTGAAAAAAAAAAAAGATCAACATGCTAATGACTAGGTACTGAGGAATTCAGGTGTGTAATTTTATTAGGATAATTACACACATTTGGAATCCCATTGACCAATCAGGTTGCCTCAATTTCTCAAACCATTTTTATAAAAATAAATTAACTGTATCTTTACCCAGATTGGTGTTTTCCTCATCTTTGCCTAGCCTTTAAATACTGGAAGTTGTTTGTTCTACAAGGACATTCATTCTTCACTTGAAACGGACAGATGATGAAACAGAAGCGGAGCATGACTGGTGCATAGTAAGAGGAACAAAAAGATGGAGAGGGGTGAAATGCTGAGGCACATTGATTAGCTTTCAGTCTCAGAACAGATTCAACATTCTTAAGTAACCCCAACGGGTGGGCTTATCTTGTCTGCCTCCGAGCCATCTGATTTCACCAGTCCTAGTCTTTGGTGGCCTGTTACTGCTCCTTCTGGCCGCTCCCCCCCCCAGCTGCCTGTTTTGCTACTGGGGACCAAAGGAGCCTGGTGTGAAAACTTAAAGCCTCCAGTTTAGTGTTACAGTACAGTTAGCGCTGTGCAAGGCAGCAGAGCGCTGTGTAGTTCAGTGTGTGTATGTTCAAGCTGGCGACTCTGTTCGCACTTTCCTGTTAGTGCTATGGTGCAAATGGCCCCTTTTTGTGTTCCACCCCCTGGGACCCTGCAGCCATAAGTGGGGGTCTGGAGACACACTGGGGGAGAACAGAAAATGAACTTTGAAAAAGTGCTTAAGAACACTGTATCTTTAAGAGCAGCTGAGGCCGCTGTGTAAATAAAGCCTGCCTGTTGCCTGGGGGAGCAGTGCTACAGCGCTAGTGACAGGCAGGGGGAGATTTTGCCATGCCACACTCTGCCACTGGACAATGGGGCAGAGAGGCAATTATTGAACTCTCTGACAGTTATTAATTGAAACTACACAGTATGTCTGTAATATACATTTAAAGTTGTGACTGCTGATTTACACTGGACTGCCTGAATATGTAGCAGCCATCTTTGTTGCCTTTGTCCTGCTCTGCAGCCAATGAGAAAGCCAGGAACCCAAACGACTACAAACAGGGGACTTCTGGGAAAAGGTGAGGATTATGCATTGGCACCTTTTGCCTCAACCAATCAAGTATCAAATGAATGTTCCGCATATTGATTAAGAGGATTAGGAAGAAGAAGAATCAGCATTTATATAGCGTTTTTATATACAGTATCCCAAAGCGCTTTACAAGCAATGCTAGACTGGTAGTGAAGTGACTGAATGTGTGGTGGCGGCCATGTCGCACATCATCACCCACACACAGCCTGGATAATTGTATGAACCGGTTTATGGGAAGGGGAATGTTGGCCAGGACACTGGGAATGTTCCCTGCTCTTTACGAAGAGTGCCCTGGGTTCTTTTACTTCCACCTGGACACCCACCAGGACAACACCAGGATGGGCAGAAGGGACCTCAGTTTAACGTCTCATCCGAAGGACGGCACACCCCAGCAGTACAGCATCCCCCAATACTGCACTCGGACGCCAGTGATTTTTAGGTGCAAGTCCAATCCCAGTGTGGGACGAGAACCCACGACCTTCTGGTCCAGAGGCGGATGTGCTACCAACTGAGCCATGCTAACCTGATTGACAAACTGGGACCCTTATCTGATCCCTTGAGTCTTGGGGAGCAGATCCAGTGGGGAGCAGTTGTCTGGGAGCTTCCAAAGTGAGTGAGAGAAGGCTCTGCTGTTTCTCCGAAGAAAGTTTGGAGGCTTATTGGGGGCTTTCACAGCCAACAGCCCAGGGAAAGCCTGACTGATTTCCAACATCTGGAAAGCCAGTGAGAAAATGAAAACTGTTTTGATTCCAAAACTTTAACCTTGAAGAGCTTGGCACTGAGAAACTGATTCCTACTACAGTCTGGTAGGATATTCAGGGACTGTGTTTCCTGCTTAACTTTGTGCCACAGCTGCCAGTCTGCAGCACAGCTGAAGCCATTCACTGCATGATTCCTGAGCTCCAGAAAAAGAGTTATAGCCAGCAGAGGACAGTCTGGGGAATCGGCCAGGTAGTGTCACAGCCAGGCAGTACCCATTGTCTCCCCCAGAGGGCTGAATGCCTGGAGGTGTGGGGCGAGGTATGTGTCCCTAGTCCCCAGCACTGGTCCAGCCCGCTGATGATACAGAAAAGAAGGTGACAAGTTGCAGAGAGAGAGAGAGAGAGAGAGAGCGCAGACTCAGCTGCATCCCAGTCCAAGAGACTTGTAATCTTGCTCGAAGCCCTTACAGCTGCAGAACAGAGACGGTTTTGACTTACAGAACAAACTACTGCAGTGACTGGTTTCTCCAGGATGGTGAGTAAATTCTGGCTAGCCCTGACCTGGGGATTTTTATAAATAGTTTATCTGCTAAATTTCTGCTTCTATTTAGAAATGCACCAATGCCGGCCAACCAGTTGCACTGTTCTAGGCCTGCACCATACACCACCTGGGTACCCAGATGGGACTTTGGGGGTAAACGCATGCCAATTGGGAGGTGGGCCTTTTTATGTCTGCTGTGTTGCCATTGGGGGTGGGTACTGTTAAAACTTGTTGTCTATGTTTTTTTACTTCCAGTTATATCAAATATTCCAACTGCTGTTTATTTCTGCATCCTATTCCCCTGCCCTGTTAATAAATTGTTGTTCTTGTTTAAGACTCACTCGTGAGCATATTGTTAGTGATAGCTAACACTTTGCATGCACAGTAAAGTACTGAATTTGCTTATGGTATTTCATGTGTGGGGTGACTGAGGTGGATAGGTACAGCATCTCAGGGGGATTGTACCAGACAGCTGACCCGCCATATTTTAACTCTGGGCAGAGGCACCTCGCAAACTAGCTTTATTTGGGAAAGAACCCACCCCCCTTTTGTGATCAAAATCAGAGCTCAGGCCTCTCAACCTTGTTGAGCCCACAAGGCAAGGGTAGTAACCAAAGGTTGCACAGCGCCGCAGTTACACTTGGAAATATTGAGGGTGAAACTGACAGGGAATTGCAAATAGAGCGTAAAGTGGGAGAGGAAAATAAAGAAATGGAACATGTTACCACTGAAGCAATAGCTGTTGGAGACTCAGCTCTGAGATTGCAGGTGAATGAAACAGAAACTGAAAATGAAGCTAAATTAAAAACACTATGGGTTGAAATTATAGGGAAGGGCTAAATCATAATAGTAGGCACCTGCTATAGGCCCCCTGATAGTAAAAGTGACTATAATTATAAATCATGGCATCACTCTTAGCCAATCAGGGCTATTTATTTCTAAATATAAAATGGGCAAAGAAATTCCTGTGTCCTGTTTGTCCGAGACCTGTTTCTAGCCATTTCATTAAGACAGCACTACCAATAGCTAATAACAAGTACCAGCCATCCAGGGTGCAGCGCCATTCCATATTAATGTGCCAGTTTGAATGTTGTAAATGGCATGCTTATTTTGCCAGTTACACAAAATACAACAAATATTTTGCATATTGCACCTGTTTAACTATGAGACTCTTACAACATTTGGGGCCCTATATGCAAATATGGGCAAAGCAGAGGACAAAACTTTGCACTGCCGCTTGCAGTTGCCCAGGTGTCCAAAACTGTTATATTCAGTGGAACAGCACATCAGCGCTATTCCACTGAATTAATACAGGGCCATTAAGACCCAGAGCTAAGTCACCTACACCAGGGAGACATGGCCCCCAAAATAGGGTGGCACAATGGCTTATCCCTGTGCTAAATATCCCATATTCAAATGGGCCTATGTAAATGAGCCCATTGGGCATGCAAGGCGATAAGGGGCCATTTGCATGCCCATTATGGGCTGATTTGCATAGGGAGCGAAGCTGTACTGCGCGTCACCACCCCCCTGATTGCCCATTCCCTGAGAGCTATCCCTGGTGCTAGTGGTGGCCCCCTTCCCGGCAATCACCGTCCTGACATGAAACAGTAATGTTGCCCTGGTGCTAGTAGCACCCCCTACCAGTCGCCATCCCAACATAAAGGCACTGTAGTGCCTGGTGTCTAGTGTCTCCTCCCCTGCCGATCGTTGGCCCAATATAAAGAAAATGTTTTCCTGGGGTCTAGTGGTCTTCCACCACCAATCATGGATTGTTACCTTCGATTGAAACAACTCATTCCCAGCTGTCAATCAATAAGCGAGTACTCTATGCAGTATGCACTCAGTGACAACTCAATCAGCTGCCAGACATGGTGGTGAGTGGAGGGCTGTGCCGGTTGCCAGTTTGGGATTGGGATGGGGGGAGCGGGCTGGTGGGGCACTAGTTGCCAAGGTGGGAGGTCCACTAGACACCAAGGAATACTTTTTAACATTACAGGCATGGGTTCAGGTGGGGGGACAGACTACTAGCCACCAGGGAATACTTTTTAACACTAGGGGCATGGGTGCTTGTTGGGGGAGGGACTGCAAGCCACCAAGGAATACCTTTGAACACTACAGGCATGGGTGTAGGTGGGGGGAGGGACTGCTAACCACCAGGGAATACCTTTGGATTCTATGCGCATGGGTGCAGGTGGGGAGCGGGACTGTTAGCCACCAGGGAAGTTTTCCATTGGAACTTCGGGACAATGATCGGCAGCGGGAAGGGCCACTAGCCACCAGGGACTAATGATGCATTACATCAGGACAGCAATCAGCTGGGGGGACAACTAGACAGCAGGGACTACTGTGTTTGAGGTAGGGGGATGACGCCACACTTCAACAGCCAACCGCTGGGGTTGCGTGGGAGTAAGTTATGGTTTCGATCAGCAGTATGTGCACCACACAAGGGGACTGATCTAAACGGCCTTGCATGGCGCACATACTCTGAATATTGGACCGCGCCAATATTCAGGTCCCCGCCCATTCATTTACATTGCACCCCCTCTGATTATTGCCCAGGTGCAAACTGAGTTTGCCCATGCTAACCAGGCTTTTCAATAATATGCAAATAATGGGAACTGCCTGGACAAAGTCAGCTGTTTTAAATATCTAGGAGTACACTTAGACTGTACCCCTACCTTCGATACCCACATTCAAAACACTACCAACCTGCTTCACCAAAGGCTTTGCTTTCTGTATAGAATCCGAAAGTACCCAATGCCCGAATCCAGACATAGAATAGCACAGGCAAATCTACTCACTATACTGAACTACGGCTCCTTGGTCACTGATGCTGTTAACAAAACTATGCTACAGAAGAAGCACACTCTCTATCACAAGATTGCCAGATTTGCAACGGGTAGCGAAAGTAAGACACATCACTGTCTTTCTCCAAACTCTTTAAACTGGCTCTCACCGGAGCTCAAATCCAACCTACAGTGTAACACTCGCATGATTTATTAAAAGAACAATGGTTAAAAACTCCCGGTATCCAGTGAACAAGGCAACCGAAATTGGGCACCTATAAAAATGGTGACTTAACTACAGCACCTGTGTTCATGGCTACCAAGCGGGGGTGGGGGGGTGGTGACCAGATACTGGGGTGGACGTAATACCATGATGGAAGTGCAGCTGGTATACACGCGGGCACACACACTTTGGGGAGAGGCAGGGAAGGGTTGGTATGTGGAAGGGAGTGCGAGCAGCTACCGAGCTGGTCCACTAGCGTGGTCAGCTGGGAGGTGCAGGGTACAGTGTTCGGGTCCGTTTTTTTTTTTTTTTTTTTTTTTTTTTTAAATCGGCAGGCAACTTTACATTTTTTCCTAGTTTTCACCTCCCGACATGCACCCGCTGGAGTTGAGAATCTATTAAGTTCCCCCATGGCGGGAGTGGGGGGCTCAGCACCCTCATGTAAAATAAGAGCCGTAGGGTCTTGAGTGCAGTTTTGTCTGCACTGCAAGTGTGCATCGCCAAAATTCATTTTTGGCAAGGTACACTTGCTGTAATGGCGATCGCTATTCCACGATCGCCATTATGACATGGTGCCAAAACTCCCCCATCTATTTAGCTGAGCAACTCGAGTTTGTCAGCTTGCCCTCCTCTTGATCCACCTCAAAAAATAATTTAAAAGTTCCCTTTTTTGAACAAACACTAAACAACGCTCCTTCAGCTACCGTGCCTCCTCACTATGGAATACAATTCCCCCCATTAAAGAATCACCAACTGTCTCTGCTTTCTCAAGCAATCTGAAAGAATTTTATCTATCACACAGTGTCTGACTGCTTTGTATAAACACCCCGTGTTCATACCCACATGTATTCAATGTAGTATCTGCACTAATCATCTGCGCTTTCTATGTTGCGCAAGTATGTCATTTTCAATCGATATGTGTAGGTTTTATTTTCTGCAACAAGCACCCAATCATCTGTATGTATGTCCTCAAATGTCATTGCAATTGCACCCAGGTCATGACTGAAAAAGGCACTTAGTGCCGTTGCACTGACCCGGTTACCAAAGTGAAAATAAACAAGTAAATATTGTCCATCTGCACAAAACCCGGTTTATGCAGGCACACTCGGTTTTGCACCCAGGCAAAGTTTTAAATATTGGGCCATTAATGTCTTATTACCCCCCCCCTTCATGTTCTATCATCTGCACACTGTAGTAAAGGTATTTTACTTCTTTTTCCTCTAGTTCATCAACCGATCACTGTCTGTGCCTGTTCCTCCTCTCCCCCCACCATGGTACTCAAACTGCCATCTGTGTTGTTTTCCCTCTGATCACCCACTCTTACGTTCACTTCATTCAGAGTGACAATGAACTGCAGTTCTTGCCAAGGACCGCTCCTGTATAATGGCCGCGTTAGGCAGCACTCTCTCCTTCCCCTTGGCACCCTCTAACTCACCTGCTACCTGGCACTCCAGGCACACAACCGATGTGTCTCTCGACAAGACCTCCTCTGTCTCTTTCTCCACTGCATCACTGTAACAGGCCAGAGCTTGTAGTGGGAGTGGTGTGGAAGTGGAGTTTGGCCAGCAGCGTGTTTCCAGCTGCAGTATCAGCAG
The DNA here is from genome assembly GCA_016271365.2 of Neoceratodus forsteri. NCBI lineage: Eukaryota > Metazoa > Chordata > Ceratodontiformes > Ceratodontidae > Neoceratodus > Neoceratodus forsteri. The sequence goes on along the minus strand of CM028130.1, from coordinate 1,642,591,588 downwards.
TCAAATAAGTACTTGTTCTCCTGTTACTGCTGGCTGCCCGCTCGCTCCCCAATACTATCGTTCATTCAAGATGTGAATACAAGGCTGTCTGCTACATGCCACAATCACAGGCATATTCTTTCTTCCTGCAAGCAGAATCTGTGAAAAAATTGTAACCGTTACTCCTCTGCATAACAAAACTCCTGCTGCCCCAAAGTGTAACGTTTAGATCCCAGCATGTCACAACTCCTTCTGCAACTCGGCTCCCCAAGAGATTATGATTTCATATAAAATTGCCACGTGATGAAATAAAAAAGGACTCTGCTGTTTTTTTCAGAGTTTTTTTTATTAATCTACAAAAAACACCAACTTCCACATGCTGTCACAAAGCGACAGAGGATCAAGCAGTGTCTCCGGGTGGCGGAGGAACTATTTTATCTTAATTAAATAAAATTAAGCTGATTTTAACAGTCTTTCAGAAAATATGTTTTAAATTTTTTTAAACACATTCTATATAAGCAGTAAGGCACTCCAGGGGCATTGGTTGTACTAGGCTCATCCATTGCCATTAACTGAAAGCACTTGGCTTCACCTCATGCCTTGCTACACCCCTGACAGTGGGGCAAATCTAGTCCCATCATGCCTTATTACTTAAACATTCCAGGTGCGGTTATAAGCATATGAGGGTGTCTTATGCAAATAGTACTAATCTAAAACTCTCAGGTTCTAAGTACAGTTGGCACACTCCTTTTCCAACAAAGGGGATTCTCTAATATTCTGCAAGCTAAAACAGTTTGATTTTAAATTAAAATTCAGTTGTTTAAACAAAGGTGTTTATCATGTTTTATAATATGTTTATATGTTTGTTCTTTGAAAAAAAAACTTTCTTAATGCACCAGGTCAGGTAAATTAGTCCACAAAAGTATGGAGATGTGGCATTAGGATTTCTAACCCTAACTCCTCACCCCAATCCCCAAGCAGAAAAAGGAAAAAACATTAGTGTTCTGGGTCTCCAGAGTCTTGATGAATCAGTGCTGGGGTCTCCCTTGGGGTTGTCAGCCATTATGCTCACCCCTCCCTTCAGCCTCTAGCCTCCAGTCTGAAGCACAAGGTACAGCTACAAGCCAGTGCCTTGTAGTGATACAGAGAAGTATGTCTCACCACATGTTGCCAACACAATTTATTGTAACTTTCTTCATGCAGGGCCTGCAAAAGGAAATCATGTGTGATGTTGTTTGCTCATGGAACAGTGTGGGCATTAGGGCTCACAATCCCAAGTAAGACCCTACCACTGATTCATCAAGACTCTTGAGACCCCAAACCCTAATGTTTAATCATTTTACTGCTTGGGGGATGGGGAGTTAGGGTTGTAAACCCTAATGCCACATTTCTCTACTTTGTTGCCATTAAGTTACCCTAAGTGGTGCATTAACAAAGTTTATTACAAAGAACTTCCTTTCTTTTTGAGACAGTAGAATCATGTTCTCATTCATGAGAACAAGTGCATATGTGCAGGGCCCTTGGCCCTGTGCCATGGCAAACTGTCTGCCTACAGAAGTGCAGGGCCTGGTACATTCACTTTTTATATGTTCACTCTTGACACATTCACCATTTTTTTAATTTAATTTTCACGTCAAATTTTCAAGGTAGTCATTTTGTGACTGCCTTTATATACATGACATGTAGCATTTATAGTATATTGGCTGAAATGTCATTTCACATCAGAAATACAAAAACACATCTCATCCAGGATTTACAAGAAGACACCTGTCTTGTTTATGAGGTAGTGTGGGAAAAAGGCTATGATGAAAGTTTGGAGTCAAAATAATGAAAATTAGTGAAGTTATGAGTGAACATTGAAATACCCCACAGGGGAAGGAAACAACTCCTGGTGGGTGACTCAATCATTAGGTGGGTAGAAGTGGGGGAGGAAGGGGAGAGGGAGGTAAGGTGCCTGCCTGGCACGACGGCTTGGAGGGACAGGAAGAGAATCCTCAGGATCACGAGAGCAGCTGCATGAGGAGAGAGCTGGATGTCATTGTCCACCTAGGGACAATGACATCCAAACAGTAGCAGTAAAGGTAAGAGCCAAAAGGCTGGCCTTCAGGAAATATAAGGGAACACAGCAGGATGAAGATAAGGAGGCATAACAAACTTCCCTGAGGTAAGCAGGAAAGGCGGTAAGGAAGGCAAAGGCCCAAACCGAGGCAACACTAGCACGAACAGTAAAAGAAGGTGACAAGACTTTCTATAGATACATTAGTGAAAGGAGAAAGTCCAGAGGGGGTATTGCTAAGATCAAAGGGGATAAGGGGGCATGTGAGGAGGAGGACCATGTAAAAGCATCTATCCTAAATAGATACTTCTGCTCAGTATTTACTGAAGAGAAGGTACTGCAGAGCCCACAGCTTAGCACCATGGACACAGGGGGGAAGGAGGTGTGCACTAGTCCCTTCACAAAAGAAAGGATCCTACAAGAGCTTGATAAGGTCAGGGTGGACAAGGCAATGGGACCTGATGACATACATCCCACTGTACTAAAGAAGTTAAGGGTGGAACTAGCAGAGTCATTATCAGAACTGTTCAGTGAGTCTCTGAGCACAGGAGAGGTCCCAGAAGACTGGAGAAGGGCTCATGTGATCCCGTTCCACAAGAGTGGTAGCAGGGAGGAGGCAGGGAACTACAGACCAGTCAGTCTTACCTCAGTAGTGGGCAAGATTATGGAGGACCTCCTTAAGGAAAGGATAGTGCAACACCTGGAATCCATAGGAGCACAGGATCCAAGACAGCATGGGTTTACAAAAGGAAGGCCCTGACAAACTAATCTCATAGATTTCTTTGACTCTGTAACCAGAGTGGTGGACCAAGGGGGAACAGTTGAAGTCACCTACCTTGACTTCAGCAAAGCTTTCGATACTGTTCCACATAGAAGATTGATTAATAAGCTGGGTAGGCTCAGGGTGGGCCAGAAGTTGGTCAACCGGGTGGCAAACTGGTTGACGGGCAGAACACGGAGTGGTGGTAAACGGTATACAGTCAGAAGAGATGCAAGTCACAAGTGGGGTACCTCAGGGATCAGTCCTGGGGCCAGTCCTCTTCAATATCTTCATCAGTGACACTGCAGATGGACTGGAGGGTAAGGTTTGTCTATTTGCAGATGACACCAAGATCTGCAACAGAGTAGATGACCCAGATGGGGTGGGCAGAATGACAAGAGATCTGGATAAACTGGCAAAAGGGTCGGAAGAGTGGCAACTGGGGTTTAATGCAAAGAAGTGCAAGATCATGCACACAGGGAAGAGAAACCCTGAAGCCACCTATAGGCTGGGAGGGGAGTTGCTGGCAGTCACAAGGGAAGAAAGAAACTTGGGTATCATCATCACCGATGACCTGAAATCATCCAAGCAGACCACTAAAGCAGTAGGTAAGGCTAGGGGGATGTTGGGGTGTATTAGTAGGGGTACCACAAGTTGGAAGAGGGAGATAATAATCCCTCTTTACAAGACACTGGTTAGGCCCCATCTGGAGTACTGCGTGCAGTACTGGAGACCACACCTTCACAAGGACATTAACCAAATTGAGGCAGTCCAGAGAAGGGCAACCAAAATGGTGCAGGGACTGCATCAGAAAACATATGAGCACAGATTAATGGAGCTCAATATGTATACCCTAAAGCAAAGGAGGGAGAGAGGTGATATGATTGAAACATTCAAACACCTTAAGGGCATTAACAAGGTGAAATAGTCTAACATGTTTCAATATAAGAAAAATAGCAGGACAAGAGGACAGAGCATGAGATTAGAGGGAGGCTGATTAACGGGTAATGTGAGGAAGTTCTTTTTCACAGAAAGGGTGGTGGATGCATGGAATGGCCTACCTCAGGAAGTGGTGGATATGAATACAATGCAGGGCTTCAAACAGTCATGGGATAGGCATAAGGGTGCAATACAGAGGAGTATGAATAAATAGGCCATTTACAGAGCAAAGGCCGACGGCACATTCATAAGGTAGAAAAAGAAATGAGCAGATTGGATGGGCCTTGCAGTCCTTATCTGCCATCAACTTCTATGTTTCTATGTAAAATGTAGTTCAGTAGACTTTTAAAGGGACACGGTCAACCTTTTTTTTTTTTGCATCATATTATTTCAAAGTAAAAACAAGCATCTGTCAATATCGCATGTTCGTTGTGTGCACTGGTGTCATGGGGGGTTGGGGATGTTTGAAAATTGCTTCAGTAAAGTTGTTTGTGAGGTAGAATCCCCAAAAACATACGTTGAAAATTTGGGGCAAAAATATTTAAAAATGGCCAAGTTATGCCACTAAATCGAAAACCCTATTGAAATACATTGACACCGAAAACCCCATTGAAATACATTGAAGCGCTTACCTCAGTTTGTGGTTGGACTTTGAAAAGCGAAGACATGCCTGCAGTCCAAGGTAGATTATGGCGAAGGACCTCGGGTGGGTAAGTATGGGGTATGGGAGTGGGTACTGAGTGGGAGGAGTAGGGGTTGGAGTAGCAGTGGAGCAGACAACAATGGGCGGTTTTTTTTCAGGAAAAACGACACGGGACAGTTTACTTTTTAGGGAGTTTGCTGAATAGATTAGGACACTGGGGAATTGGGCACCCCAGTGTATGTATACTGTTTAGGGGAAGGGGTTGCACAGCAGACAAAGATGGGCAGTTTTCTTTCTTTTTTTTTTTTGTTAGGATAAAAAAAGCATTTGTCAATGCCGAACGTTTGACGTATTGAAAGATGTCCACCTCTGCACCTTGTTTATGCCCTTGGAGGCAGCTTCCACCAGTTGGATATGGGGTGCTAGTTCCTGGTCACAGGGTGCAGATGTTTGCTCTGGTGTGGGGATTTGTTTTTTCTCCCAGGTTATGGTGCTTAGGCAGTTAGACATTTTGGAGGGGAGGGCTGCTTTGTTAAATATTCAGTGGAAAGATCTGCCTTTTATCGACTCCTGAATATGTACGCCCCCCAGCTGAAACATGATAGGGTGAAACATTTCCAGGCCTGGCAGCCCTTTTTGTTTGCCAACCTACATGTTGTTTTAGGAGGAGATTTTAATTGTGCATTCTCTCTGCCGAGTCTTGGCCTCCTATCCAAAAAGCAATATTGTGACACCACTTGTTTGTGGGAGATTACGGAGGATGTGGGGCTGATTGATGTCTTTGGTTCTCGTTTTCAGGCGGCCCCTCACACTTACTTTTGTGGGCCCCGTTCATCTAGAATAGATTATTTTTTTGTTTCTGCCTCCCTTCACTTGCAAGATGCTCAGGTTGTGGCTGTGGCTATGTCTGATCACAGAATGTCGTCAATTTTGGTGGGCAGTCATCCAGTGCAGCGCCGTGGCCCGGAGGTCTGGAAACTGAACTTGTGTCTGTTGGATATTCCTCAAATTCAGGCAGGTTTTTGTCATATCTTGGCAGCTAGAAAGTCTCTTTTTTCATATGAGGATACTAATGCCTGGTGGGAAGACACTAAGCGGGAGATTTGTTGCTACTTGAAACAAATGGGGAAGCTTAATGGGAGGTTTAAAAGGGACACATTGCACTGTTTACGGACGAAATTGCGTTCTCTGACTGCCTTACATTATAAGAAGGGTGGGGATTGTCCCCAAACCCTTTGGCACTTAAGGATGAAATGGTCAGACAGCAAAAGGATATGATGAAAGGTTTGTAGAGGCAGCAGAGATATGGGGTGCTTGGTAAAAAACATGATACTGTCCCTTTTGATTCTTGTGCTCAGGTTCAGGAAAGGAGAAGTATGCTTTATTTGACTACAACATGTGGTGATACTGTTACTGAAAAATCTGCCATTTTATCTGATACACAGCATTTTTTTTTTTGCAGATGTGTTTGAAAGTAAATCTCTGTCATGTGAGGTTATGAAACAGTGGTTACTTGCATGCGACCTTCCTGTGGACATATGGGATGTGATAACTTGCCAGATTTCTTTAGCTGAAGTAAGGCAGGTCATTTGGTCCCTGTCATCTGGTATGACACCAGACTCTGATGACCTGCCTCACGCTGTTTATAAACATATTTGGGAAACACTGGGGGAAGAATTGGTGGCCGTATTTAATGGGGCATTGAGTAGGGGTACTCTGCCTGTTAGTATGTCTGAGGGTATTCTTGCCCTTTTATTTAAAGATGGGGACAGGGGGGATCTAAAGAATTGGCGACCTGTAACCCTTCTTAATACCAATAGTAAAATCTTAATGAAAGTCCTGGGGAATAGGATGGTGGAGGTGTTACATTCTGTTGTTCATCCCACACAATTTTGTGGGGTTCCCCACACAAAATTGCAAGATACCTTGATTCTTATTAGAGAGCACCTTCATAAGGGTAGTATTCAAGAATTAATGGGGCATTTTGTGAGCTTGGATCAATCTAAAGCATTTGACTGGGTGGAATATGATTATTTGTGGGAAATTCTTAGACGTTATGGGTTTCCTGACACTTTGATTTCATGGTTGCAGATTTGTTACCGCAATTAGTGTTATATCGACCATGAATGGTTAGGTGGGTGCAAATATTCCTGTTGGTAGGGGAGTGCGGCAGGGTTGCCCATTGAGCCCTTGTTTATATCTTTGGATCCTCTGTTCCATAGATGGCATCACAATGATGATATTGTCGGTCTTTCAGTTGGTAGTTCTGATCCTCAGATAAAATCTATTGCTTATGCGGATGATTTGGGTTTGATTTTGCCTGATCGAGCCTCGGCCGACTCTGCTCAGAAAGCGTTACAAGTCTTTTCGGATACCGTGGCAAATGTTGCATCTTGCCAATTGGGTTGTCCTGATCCAGAGTGGTCCACTGTTTGTCAGTTTTCTGTGGTGCAGGGTTATACAAAACTCTTGGGTGTTTACTTTGTTGGAGCAGACCCACAACTTTATAATTGGGATCTCAAACTATGGGCTGCAAAGCTTATGGTGGATAGATGGAATAAATGGCATATGTCAAAACGAAAATGGATTTTTATGATTAAATCTTATTTATTGCCTGTCTTTTTGGTTTTATCAGCCCCCCAGGCCTTGGAAACTTCTGTTTATAGTATTTTTTTTCCAATGCTTGTGGGGGAGTAGATCGAACCCTATTAAACGAGGTGTCACCTACTTGCCCCTAGACCAAGGTGGGTTGGGAATGATTAATCCTGTGGTGTTTTTTGTTACTTTTTTTTTTCCTCCATAACATTAACCCTATTCTTGTTAATCTTCCAAAATTGTGGAGTCCATGGGTCCTGGATGAATTTGGTCCCATCCTTTTGCTTTGGAACTATTCTGGCCCCATTTTTAAACAAGTATGGGCTTCCTTGTTGGCCGCGCATTGGAGGGATGTGGTTGGGAAGCTTAAGGTTTGGCAGGTGCCCCGTCAGCAGCTCACCGCTGGATCTCAGAAAGAGGTGTAAAAATGGATTTTAGATACCCAGTTTGTGGAGGATCCTTGGTTTGTGGAACTCCCACCCTTGGTGCGGGACCCTATAACATGATTTCTCTGCAGTCCACGTATCCCGGCCTATATGTGGGATTTGATTTTCTATGGCTCTGCACTCATAGGAAATTGGGGGTTAAGGGGAACATGAAGCATAAGGAAGTTTCTGAGCGTACGCGCCCCAGGGAAGCTACTTGCTCTGGAGTGATCGAAACTATGCAACATTTATTTCTGGACTGCCCCTTTGTGGTTGTTTTTTGGGAATGTTTCCATGCTTTCTGGCTTTCAAACCCTTTTCGGGCCTGGGCCCTGGATGTCTGGGTTAGTGGCATCCTCCCGAGGTCTTGGGTAAGATATGACCATTGTACTATGCAGTTGTTTCTTGGCTATGTTAAGTTTCAAATTTGGCAGGCTCGTTGTGAGGAACAGGCTGACGACCATTGAACAAGTGTTTTATGCTATTCAACAGGATGTCCTTAAATGGCGTGCCTTTGAATGCAATTCGGCCTCCCCAGAGCTCTTTAAATTGTGGTGGAGACACATGTCCTGGTTGGATACAGGATGAGGTGGGTTCCTTTTTCTCCTTTCCCTACATTTTTATCCTTGTTCCTGTTCGTGATCTCTTCCACTGGACTGTTTCGTTATTCTGCTTGTCTGCAGAGTTACACTGTTGTATGGAATGTGTTTGGTTTCCAATACTCTCTTCCCCTACTCTTTTGGTAGGGGGGAGGAGGTCTGTTTAAAGTATTTTAGTATCTTGGGTTTCCAGTCCGCAATAATACTCTTGTGTTTTTTTTTCTTTTTTTTGTATGAAGGAATACTGACTTGTTTATCTGTTCCTTTCAATTTGTTGTTGTATGTTTTGGGTTTTGAATACACAATTCCCCTACTCTTTTGGTAGGGAGGGGGAAGGGATACGTTTTTTCCTTTCAGTTGGAGATTTCTGGTATGTTATACTGACCGTGTATGTTTTTTCTTTTCCTTTCTTATGAGTTTGTAGGATGTATACAATTCTGTTTGATTGTCCTTTTGAGTTTTGAATAAAAGATTCCCCTACTACGCCATTTGGGGGAACCCTTGGCCATCTGTCTCAGGTTGGCCAGTCTAGAGGAGCCACGTGAGGAGATGGATGCAGCTGAAGCAAGATAGCAGGCCTCATCTCCTGTTTCTATTTCGCAAGAGGCCATCGAAGAAGACAGTTTTGGCTGAGTATGAATTGGATTCCCCGAGACAGGTGGAGGATTCTCTGCCTTCAGAAGATGAGTCTCAGAAAAAGGAACGGCAAAGTAAGCAGCAATGTTTACACATAGAAAATAATACAGGAGTTGGAAAGAAACAGACTGTGGTTGATTGTTTGAATAACACTAGTTCTGCAGCTGTCAAACAGAGCCAAAACGCTGTCAAAAGCCCGGTGAGTCGTTCAAGTGATGACGCGGCACAGCTGAATCCAAAAGACTGGGCTGATTCAGCTACTATAAGCGCCGTAGACATTGATGAAACATCTGCTGGTTCCGATAAGGCTGGCAGTTCAAGTAATAATAATGTGCGCCAATCGCCGGTACCGGCAAGCCGAGGGGAAAAAAAAGTCTAAAAATGCAGAACGTCCTGTTGCTACTTCGACTCGAGGCTTCAGTGAAAGGCCTGCTACAGAGACTTTTTCTTTTCCTAAAAACAAAAGCACCATTGAATGGAGTAAAGGAAAAAAGCAAGAAGTTTCAAAGTCAAGGTCTCCGAACGCTAAGAGACATACAACTAATAATACTGAAGAGCCAGATTGGTCTCCAGAATGGGCATTACAGACGCTGGCTGGGAACTGTAAAACGATGGGATTTGGAGTCCGGATTCTCAGGACCCAACATACATCCAGGTGTTGAAAAAAGCAACAAGTGCTGTGGCCACCACCATACAGAGCTCCGCCAAACCCCGGGGTAACATTTTAAGTCTAGACATGTACCTACTAATTCAGTGTGTGATAATAATGTTACAGATCTTGATAATTCTGGTATACAGATTGAAGGGGTACGGGGGAGGGAGGGAGGAGGAATGTGATTGAGGCCTCAGGAGTTAGAAATAATGAACAAAACATCCCTGAAATAATAGAAACTACTGATCCCATTAGATTAGGCCCTTCTCCAGCAACAGCACAAAATTTAACAGAAGACAGAGGGGAGGCAGATACTTTACGCAGGCTTTCAGATTTGTTTCAACATAAAGGTGAGTCTGCTCCTGGTGCAATGCTGTGCGTGCGTTATACAAAGGAGGATTAAGTGAACCCCCAGATAGAGTGTTTATAGCACGCAAGCTCTTAAAAGAATCCATGTGTTTTTTTTCATCTGAGATTTTTGCGCTGATTTGTTTGGGTAACTCAAACTATGACATCAGCATTAAGAATGTATCTGGCCTGGCCAGATTTTGGGCCCAATACAACTCCTGTAAAAACTCCCCCCTTTGGACCCCTTTTCATATTATTCCACTTACAAAGCCAGTAGCTAAGAACAACATGGTCATGTTTAAGAATGAAGGGGTTAACAGTGAAGCCATTTTATTCTGGTTACGACAAAGGTGCGAGGTTATGAGTAAACCCACTCACACGTTAGATGGAGAATAGATTTGGGATGAGGGGGTGGAAAATTAGAGTTAAATTATACACAATGTATTCTGGACCAGTGCATCTCCCTAGTTCTTTTTATTTAGGAAGGACAGAGGAGCCATTTTCTATGTTGGACAGCCTAGATCCTGTTACAAGTGTGGATCCCGGGCACACGCAAGTTTGGCATGTGACACTGTAAAGTGTAGCCATTGCTTAGAATTTGGACACACATCTGAAAAATGTCAACCTGTTTAAATGCAACCTCTGTGAACATACTGGCCATGCCTACAGTCGTTGCCCTTGGGCATCCCATAACAGGGAGGATTGCCCATCTCATGAGGGACTCGTTAACTGAGCTCAGCAACAGCACACTAAATGGGTAGCGGAGCAAAGCTTGAGAGCAGCTTTAGAATCATTAAGACAAGATCAGCAGGATAGGGGGCAAGACCAAAACATTGCACAGGAGACTGGTGGGCCTCAGGAGGGTAATATACAGGACCAGGATTTGGTGGATATGGGTGACCCTGTCCAAACACCAGTGCATGAGGTTCAAGACATGAGTCAAGTTGTAATGCCCCCCCCCACCGCCCACCTTCAATCCAAATGAACAAGAGTTTAAACCTGTTCCAAAAAAAGAGAAATAGAGCAGGCAAGACACTGATCCACAAATCGGGTTCTGATATTTCCTCTGAGTTGTGGAAAACTGGGAATAAGTTTGCTGCTCACTTTTCTGATGGAAGTTCAGAGGATGAGGATACAGATTCCTCCTCTAGGGCATCTACTACAGACACTGAGGATAAAGGTGGTACTGATTCTATCACTAAGCGAATTAGGCAAAGTAGAAAAACCAGGACCCCCTAGAAAATAAGATGAATAGTATGATATGTTGTCTCTTTTTCCTTATCCTTCTTATGACTGATACACTCACGTTGACTTCCATCAATGTTAACAGTATTAAAGGGGAAATAAAACTAATGAGCACTATGCTGACTTTGAAAGAAAATGCTTGTGATCTCATGTGCCTGATGGATACAAGATCGAAAACTCACAGACAGTTACAACAGGCTACAAGGGCTTGGACTCTAGGGGCCTCATTTTGGTCCATGGGTCTGGATCATTGTGACCGGGTTGGAATACTCTTTTCCACTCCTTTGGTACAGCTTTACAGATTGGTTGAGATATCCCTGGGTAGAGCACTAATGTTAGATTTTGCCTATTTAAAAGAACGATTTAGGCTTATTGCAGTATATGCACCCCCAGACAACAGCGTTACAAGCTGCATTATTGAAAGAAATTCAGTCTTTTTTACATACCGCTAGGGTGGTTTTATGGGACAGTGATTTTAACTGTGGGCTAACTCACTCAGATCGTGGCCTACAGACCAGGAAAATGTTTAGTGACTCGGTACAATTATTACAGAGTGTAACAACAGCCGACCCGAAAGATGCCTATAGGGAGATCAACCCACGGGAAGGATTTACATACTTCAGGGGGAACCTCAAAACAAGGATAGATTTCATTTCTGTATCTAAAATCATGCCGGTGTTAGCATGCAAGACTAGGGCAGTTGAATTCTCAGATTATGTAGCTCTGCAGGTTAAGACAACATGGAAGGATTCTCCTCATTATAAAAAAAAAAATTAGTGGAGAATGAATGATTCCTTATTACAAGATACAAAAATAAGGAAAATGTGGCATACAAATTGGTTAGCCAGATTGTCAATAGTGGAGTGCTATTCAGATCCAGGGGAATGGTGGGAAGATACCAAAACAGCCTGGAAACATGCTTCAGAAGAAGTCACAATATGACAATAATAAGATTTACCTGCAGTATCTGGCATCAAGACAGCAATTACAACGTTTAGCGTCTCTAGTAGAATCAACTGTAGGGGATTTTAGTTCTCAGATTGCTGTAATTAGTAAACAGATGAAGGAAATTCAGTACAATAGGACAAAATCACTAGGACAAGAAGCAAGGTTCGGTACCCAACAAAAAAGGAGGGCTGGATCCTTATAAATATTATCAGCATAGGAGAAAATTCAGTGTAATTACAGAACTCTTCACCCCAGACGGTACAGCTGTTAGTGGGGCAAAAGATATTCTCTATATAGTAGAAGCCAAGATGTCTAAATTATATGGTGAGCAGAGTTCTAATACCAACACTGAGGGTTTAGTAGATACTCTGCAGTTACCACAAGTATTACAGTCAGATATGACCGACATGATTCAAGATATTACAGTTGTCAAAGTTTCACAAACTATAGTTTAAAAATAGATTCTGTACCTGGGTCTGATGGGTTTGGTGCAGGCATATATAAAGCTTTTAAAGATGATCTTGCTCCTGCTTTAGCAATATTATTTGATTATATGTTAACAACAGGAAAATTTACCCCATCTATACAAGAAGCTGTCTTAGTTTTAATACATAAGAATGGGAGTGAGCTAGATATAAGTAACTGGAGGGCATTAAGTTTGGTAATTACGGACCATAAAATACTGGCCAAAATATTGCTTAGCCATCTTAATAAAATAGCTACATATCTAATAAGCCCAGAATAGACATGTGCTGTGCCAGGGAAACAGTGATGTGATAATTTAATATTAGTAAGAGATTTTTTTCTAGGAGAGTCAGATAACATCCAGGGGTGGGTCATAGGGTTAGATCAAGAGAAAGCTTTTGATTGGATTTCACATTCTTTCATATTTTCTGTTTTAGAAGCTTTTGGTGTTTCCCTAATGTTTATTTCCTGGGTTAAAGCCTTGTATAAAGACGCATATTTGCTACCAAATATTAATGGGTGGGAAGGTAATCGCATAATGATTAACAGAGGGGGTAAGGCAATGGTGTCCCCTTAGCCCATTGTTATACACTTTTGGTATTGATACTTTCATCCGAACAATTAGTAAGTCCCCTGATATTCAGGGGCTAGTAATAACTGATTCCATTCCCCCCAGTGAAGATATTAGCATATGCTGATGATCTCCTATTGACTATAGGAACTGAAACCAGAGATGCCAGTCTTCTTGACATATTTCATTTATATGCACTGGCATCTGGGTCTTTAATTTGTGTAAAAGTAGGGGTATCCCATTAGGTAAAGCACCTATACCAGATTCAGGAACTATGGGGGGTATTATAATTACTGCAGAGCCCATTACTGTTTTAGAAGTTATTTTTGGACCACAGAATAGTCAAATCCTTAATTGGGAAGCTGGTATTAAGAAAGCAGATAAACTTTCAATAGGGTGGAGACATAATCAAATGGGAAAAAAGGAGAGTTCTTTTGATTAAGTCCCTTTTGTTACAATGTTTTTTATACATTAGTTATGTGTTCCCACCTCCTCAAAAGCTTTTCATTAAGTTATAGTGTGTGTTTTTTCAAGCCTTCTGGGGATCGAGATTAGACCCTATAAAAAGAGAATTTACATACAGGCCAATTACAGAAGGAGGTATTGGGATGGTTCACCCTGTAGCTTTTTTCTATAGCATTTTTTTGTTGCTACAATTTTGGTAAATCACTTAGACCAGGTGAGACAATCTGGAAACATGCAGTTCATTTATGGTTGATTCCAAATATGCCAAACTGGGAAAAAGGTAAGCCCAGAATACTAGGACAAAGATACAGTCTCCCAGTATATGCTAAAGAAAGTCTGAAACAACTTATAAGGTGGACATTAAAGCCCTGTGTTTTCTTAACTTCAGAGAGAAAGACTATATATAGACAAATATCAGTGGAATGTCAGGCCCAACTTGAATATCCCATGTGTCATGCTGAGGCAAAATACAAGAATAATCAAACAATTACGGAACCCCAGGATACCCCCTTATGTTTGGGACACCCCATGGTTAGGACATTTTGGGAGGCTCAATGTAAAAGCAAACAACAAACAAACAAACAGATTGAAGAAAGGTATTGCCCAAGAAACGCATGTTTTCAGTTATTAGAAACCCAGGAACACTTATTTAGTGAGTGTGTGTTTGTACAGAAATTCTAGGGAATATTAGCAAAGGAATGGCAGGAACCAGTATTTACAAAACTGAAGTATACAGAAATAATGTATGGAGCGAATACATATGATCTGGGAAGTATCATGCAGATACAATATGTGTAGTTTTAGCAATGATTCGATTTTATGCTTGGCAAGCTACACGTTTAGGGGCGTTACAACAAAGATGGATAATGTGGAATTAAATTATTGGGAATGTTTGAAAAGCCTTGAATTGCGTTTTAAGCTTTGATCTGGCACATGAATCTAGTTCAAGGATAGCGCATTTATGGATTAACTGTAGACATTGGATTGGTAAATAAACATATGTATAAATTTGTTTTCTCTTTTTCTTTCCTTTGTTTTGTACAGAGACGTATAAGCTTAAAATGTACGTAATTTTGTTTTGCTTTGTTTATATGTTGTAATGAAGTCCACTGTTCCTAATAAAAATTCCCCTACTCTTTTCGAGAAGTGCCATGGGATCTTTAACATCCACCTGAACTACCACCAGAACAGGTAGATGGGACCTTGGTTTAACGTCTCATCCGAAAGGCGGCACCTCAAGAGTGCAGCACCTCCCTCGTGTTGCACTGCAGTGTCAGTATTGGGATATTAACCCAAGTGCCTTGTGTGGGGATAGAACCCACAGCCTTCTGATCTCCCGGCCACACAGGCGAGTGTGCTACCTGCTGAGCCACTGACACTTACCCTGGCTCCAGCATTGCTACATGCCAGTGGGCATGTAGTCACCCTTGCAGTATGACCCCAGGCATTCTTGCATATCAGTGGGCATGTAACCTTCCTGTAGAATGACCCCAGCCCAACATTTTTGCATCCCAGTGGGCATGTAGCTCCTCTCCTGTTGCATGACCCTGGCCCCATCACTCCTGTATGCCAGTGGGCATGTAGCCTGCCCTCCCTAGCATGACCCCACCCTGCCATTCCTGTATAATAGCAGGCATGTAGCCCCCACCCCACCAGAATATCCCCAACTCTGGCATTCCTGCATGCTAGCAGGCATGTAGCCCCCCTCCCCGACAGAATATCCCCGACTCTGGCATTCCTGCATGTAGCAGGCATGTAGGCCCCCCCCCTTCAGCAACCCGACTCCGCCCCACCTCTGAAGCCCAGCATGACAGTGGGAATGTAATACACAACAGCTATCTCCCTGTCGCACAGTGCAGTCCAGCAGTGCCACCCATCAACATGTCCTCACCAAAGTGTCTATATGGATATACATCCCCCCAGCATCTGCTCGACACTGCCCTCCTTCTGTGTCATTACTGTCCAGTATAGAATCCTTCAGCAAGTAATGGACAAGGACGGTGCCACATGACACCAGCAAGGGCATGCTCCCCCTCATCCAGTGGCTTCCATTCCAGTGGCTCAGTGATATGCATCTCCTCCAGCCCCATGCAAATTCTGCACAGTCAGCCCTGCCAAGAAGAGCATGTCCGAGACATTATATGAGAGGGCAAGCAGTGAGTATTTGTAGTGGCAATTGTACTATTAAACCCAGGATCAAGGGCTTGTGGAGCGACTGAAGACATGCCTTATTCATTGAATAAAGATGAAAAAATAGCAATAAATTATCAAAAGCTATGAGCGGTAGTACAGAAAACAGCCTTTATCACTGTAGGAATCAAGAGTAAATCTGGTACCAAATTAATTCCATTGCTCAATTCCCATCCCCAATATCTCAAGGACCAAGGTAGCACAAAATGTCTGGTCAGGCGGGTGGGTGAATGGTGACGGCAGTGACAGAGCAGGTAAGAGGGACCTGTGTGTGCAGCAGGATGCTATCCCCCACCCACCCCCAAACAAATACTAAACTCAGCTTAGCAATGAGCTACTGTCCCCGAGGTAATGCCAAGTAATAGACAGAACTGAAATTACCATTTTAGTTAAGAAAACACATACAGGAGCACAGATCATTTCCTATTACCCGACAAGAATGACTGAACAGTCCAGTTTAAATTACAGTAATGATTCTACAAACTTGAGGGTAGAAGAAGAGTTGAGGGCAAATGTTCTTATATCTCGTATCTAGCAGAGTACTTCAGCCCTTTCTGCACGATTAAGTTACTCATCAGAATGTTTTCCTTCTGGGGAAAAAAAAATCTGCTTGGGAATATGGCCATAACATTTGAGAAAACAGTTGTTGCCTAGGACATTGAAGCAGCTTGTATTGCTACAAGCAGCTTGGAGAACAGAGCCATCTTGTGTTGCTTATAGCAATAACTTAGAAAACAGCCCATTAGGAAGACATTTTGCATTAATCATTGACTTCAATTTGTTTTCAGATCATCCACAGAGATTTTTACTTCATTCAAATAAAGTTTAAATAAAGCCACCGATGGCAAGCAGGTAGAAATTTGCAGCAGGAACTGAGACAGCTAACTGTCCGAGCGCAAAGGGAAACTGGTGCTGCTCGCACTGTGAGCGATGTGTAGCTAACAGCAGCAGTATTGGCCTGAAACTGTGGTAGAATGCTCAGCTCTTTCAACAAGGTCACGATTACAAGAATGGTAGCTGGCGAGTTTGGAAAAAAGAGGGGGGGAAAAGAAGGCACGTTACAATAAATATAATATAGGTAGGGCTGGGCATACTTTATGGGTCGCAGGGCCATTTTCTGCTAAGTTTTTTCTGGTTTTACCTTTCTATGATTTCCAAATTGCACTTGACACACGTATCTGTCACATGCCTCACCTACTGAAGTCCTGTATACGTTGAAGCTAAAACTGCTTATCCTAAAAAGGCATTAACACAATATTATATTGTAGCAGCAAATATAATAGCTTTCCCTGTAATGATTAGAGCTCTGTCTTAAGGCCCTATTCAGCAACATTTTACACACCATTATGCACTGGACAGGAACAATCTGGAAAGCTGATTGGTCAGCGGCATTCCATGTCCATACTTATATTCCCTCATAAAGGAATGGATAAAAACAAGAGCCCTGAACAGTGGCTGTTTACCTACAGCAATATCCCTACACCGTCAAAACCCTTCATTGCAAAAAAAAAAAAACCTCACCTACTTATTTTTGGTCATGTGTGACCAGTTTCCCTGTTACAATAGAATAAAAAAAAAATTAAAAAAAATAACTGCTCTCAATGCCCCAGTAGGTATAACAACACATTTTAATACCTTTTAAGCCATTTTAATTAATTACTTTGGGACGACTGCTGTCCATTAAACTCCAGGCACCGGAAGCATTTCTACACCATGATGGTGTCTCTATAATGGCGCCAGCCCAAATGCTGAAGCCCTGCATGGCCATTTTTGTGTGTCTGAAGATTATATAAATTAAGATGCTATTCTGAAAGTCTGTTTCATTCTGAACTTGTAGATGTCTCTCTGTGAAAATATGCACGAAAGCATTAAACCATGTCCCAAAAGCTCAGCTGCATCCCGAGCGCAGCATCAGCGCTCCCACTCTGAGATCCCACGCTCAGGATCTCAGCAGTATTTTTACAGACATGGTTTTAATGCCTTTCAGGTGCACGTCTTCACTTGAGAGAGACATCTACAAGTTCAGAATGAAACAGACTTTTGGAATGCCGTCTTAATTGACATCAGCTTCAGACACACAAAAACCGGGTCAGTGCCATTACAGAGACACCATCACGATGTAGAGATGCTTCCAGTGCCTGGAGTTTCATGGACAGAACTCTTCCTGAAGTAATTAATTCAAATGGCTTAAAAGGTATTGAAATGTGTTATTATACTTACTGGGGCATTCACAGCAGTTATTTTTTTTTCTTCTTCAAATTTTGTTGCTGTGAAGAAACTTGCCACACATGACCAACAAATTTCAGTAAAAGCTGACAGTTTCCCTTTAATATTAACACGATCAAAAAAAAAAAAACAAACACAAAACTAGCTTCTACTACTTACTGATATTACACTAAACTGACTGCTTCAAATGTGTTATTTATGAAATCTTTATTGTAATCAGTTAAACATTACTATAGTTACCTGATTAATGACTCCAGCATTGGACTTTTATGTACTAATGTACTTCCACAGTTCAAAAAACAATAAAAAAAAAGAATTGTTAGACCTGTGTGTTGTGTCTTTTTTTAATTTACTGTGGGGGTCCATTGCACAATCGCAATAACATGCTCCAGGGCATGCTTTATCATAGGATACTGGCACTTCTCGGGTACGTATGGCACCCAGCTTCACCTCGTTCCTCACAATGCACCTGAGGCGTGCCGATAAAAGAAGAATCAACATTTATAGAGTGCTTTTCATTCACAGTATCCCAAAGAGCTTTACAAGCAATGCTAGACTGGTAGTAAAGTGACTGAATGTGTGGTGGCAGCCATATCACACATCATCACCCACACACAGCCTGGATAATTGCATGAACCGGTTTATGGGAAGGGGAATGTTGGTCAGGACACCGAGAATGTTTCCTGCTCTTTACGAAGAGTACCCTGGGTTCTTTTACTTCCACCTGGACACCCACCAGGATGGGCAGAAGGGACCTTGGTTTGACATCTCATTTGAAGGACGGCACACCCCAGTAGTACAGCGCTCCCCAATACTGCACTCAGATGCCAGCGATTTTTAGGTGCAAGTCCATCCCGGTGTTGGACGAGAACCGATGACCTTCTGGTCCAGAGGCAGATGTGCTACCAACTGAGCCACACTGCCTACGATAAAGCACTCTGTGTCGTGTCTTATTGCTTAATTCTTGTGCCCGTTTCCCAGTTATTTCCTAATGACTAAGGTGTGCATAAAGCGTTGTTGAATGGGCCCTGGGATTAGCAGTTTACTAATCAATGGTGTCATCACAGTTAATTAAAACTGGGAAGCACTGTGCTATGTGGCTGAAAATGTAGGGCCTCCATTCAGCAGCACTTCATGCGTCCATTTCCTTAATCAAATATCATGGAACTGGGCACATCAAGGGACACAATGTGTTGCTGAACTCCTTTGTATGATTTTTATGAAGCAGCCTTCAGATGGAATGCTGTTCTTGACAATAGTATGATAGCCTGCTGTTCAAAGGTTAGACTCCCGCAAAGACCAGCTCTTTGAGGGAAAAATGAAATAGTGTTGACCCAAGTTGGGACACTCTTGGAATAACCAATGCCTGGAACTCTAACAAATGTATATTCTTAAAAAACTAACATGCATCAGTGTCCCTTTTCATAAAAATGTAGGAATTTTGAAAATATTCCCCCTCTCTGTTTGAAGATCTATTTAAGGAGGCAGTATAGCATAGAGTTTTAAGGCTCTGAGCTACAAGTCTGGACATCCAGCAGACCAGATCTGGGTTTGAATCCCACAGCTTCCACTTGCATACTGTATGACCCTGAGCAAGTCACTTAACTTTCCTGTGCTCCCAGGTCGCTCCTGTAAAAAAGCTTTCAGCTTAGTGTGCTACTCCTGGTTAAACAACTAAAAAAAGATCTAAGGCTCAATCAACAATGTAGATTGCTACTGAGTGTTACAGTTGCTAAATTTCAAGCATGGGGGGTAACAACAACACAGGAAATTGATCTGGGGGTGCGAACGTGTGCAAACCTATGCTATGTAACCTAAAACTCTATGTATGTCTTTAATGTGACGAGGTACCTTTGGAAACGAGCCTCTGGCTCAAAGGTTGTAAACCGATTTCACAAATAAATAAAAAATATCTGATAACCTGAAGGTAGCAAATCAGTGTGATAAGGCAGTAGGAAGGATGCTGGGGTGCATAGGGAGGGGTATCATCACCAGAAAAAGAGGTAGCGTTACTCTTATATAGATCAATGGTGAGGCCACACCTTGAGTACTATGACCAGTTCTGGAAGTCCTATCTCAGGAAGGACATAGACCGGGTGGAGGTGATACAGAGAAGGGCAACCAAAATGGTGCATGGCCTGCATCAGAAGCCCTACGAGGAAAGACTCAAGGAATTAAATATGTACTCACTGCCGGCCTGGTGGCGCTGAGGCGCTGGACACCTTATCTCGCGCTATGCCAGCGACCTGTGTTCGGGAATGAGCACAGACCGTCGGGGGTTGGGAGGAGAAGGATTGAGCATCCGACAGACTGCTCTCCTTCTCTGGGGAGGGGGGTCCTCAGTGGCCGGTGCTCATTCACCCCCCCGGCGGAGGTTGGGGGACAGGGCACCACACTGCAGTACAGGGAGGAGTTGGGGGAGATGCTTGGAGCACGTGCGGACGTGTGCACGCTCCCCTCCGCTAGCGTCACTGCATGCCCCCAGCTCCTGGGAGAACATCAGGGAAAAAAAAAACACTGCCATAGCACAATGGTGGAGGGTGCCTCACAGGTTCCACTCCTGGCCAGCCACGGCGCTGGCCCACTGGATCCAGACTTTGGTGGGGGTTGGGGAACCCCGCTGACCCTGCCAGGGGGGGCAAGCCCTGGGAGCTTGGGTCAGTGCCAGATGGTGGACACTGGGGGACAGTGCTCGGGGTGCCCTCCAGAGGATAACTGGCAGGGGATGAAAAAAAGTAATAAAAAAAAAACATGTACTCACTGGAGTAAAGGAGAGAAAGGGGAGACTCGATAGAAACAATCGAATACCTTAAGGGTATCAATAAGGTACAGGAGGGTGGCATATTGCACAGAAAGATGCTCAAGGACAAGGGGGCATGACATGAAGCTGGAAGGGGGAGACTTAGAAGGGACGTGGCGAAATATTTCTTCACGGAAAGGGTGGTGTATACCTGGCACAACCTCCCAGCAGAGGTGGTGGGTACCAAAATGGTAACAGGTTTCAAACATGCATGGGATAGACACAAGGGATGTTAGTAACAGGGCTTGGGGGATTAAGGCCAGAGATCAATTAGGTTATACAGTAGCACAGTACGTACGGACTTTAGGGCAGACGAGGTGGGCCAAGAGGTCCTTTTCTGCCGACAGCTTCTATGTTTCTATGTTATATGTCTGAAAACAGATGACAGAGAGATGAGGAGCTAGAAATGAAAATTAGGAAGGCAGTGGGCCTGGAAATAATTTAAATCATGGCAGACTTCAATTTCCAAGAAATAGACTAAGACACACCAGTGTCACAAAGCCAAAAAGGCCAATGTTTATAGAGGTTATGTAAGACTGCTGTCTCACTCAGTGGGTGCAGAAAGCAACCAGAGGGTTGGGGTGTGCAAATGCCTTATTTTGAGTATTTGCTGAGCATTCATATTCAGGGGCCCCAGTTATTCATTACGCATGCTTAATTATTCATTATGCAAGCTTTGTTATTCGACCGCTGGAACTGGCTGAGACTACAATATCTCCTGAGACTTCCTGTCCAATCAGAGGCCACTTTCACTGAAGGGAGGTCATGTGACCAAACACTCGCAAGAGCTTCAGGCAGGAGAGACAGAGGACTTGAGCTGCTACAGAGAAAGAATCTACTTCCATCCACTTAAAACTAGACAAAAAAAAAAAAAATCAGAAATCTTGACCTGTGTTATTTCCGCTCTAAATCCGAAGCTAGACATGATAATTTTTGTCATACTTTTGTGTGTTAATGTTTAATGTGTCTCAGGAGAACTGCTAGGAATGTTTTCCCCCCTAAATACTAAGCCTGTTTTTGCTCTGCAAGAAAAAGCAATTAGGCACAGCCTGGCTGGCCGATAGGGCTTGTTTAGGGGAGTGTTACTGTCATCATTTTGTTTTCCCTTTCTTACTTGCAATTATTTATAGTGTATGATGGAATGCTGTTAGTGTTAAAAATCCATCACTTTTGAAATGTTGTTATGCTGCACTAGCTACGTAGCTACTACAGAACAACAACATCGAACGCACTAGCGCATGCGCGTTACATGACCAGGAAGCGGCCGCGGAGGTGAAAACAGTGAAGCGAGCGGCAAAGTGGAGGAAAAAAAAAAAGTAAGTTGCCCAAATAGTCACGTTTCATAGCAGCTGGCATCCTACACCATATGGCGAACCTCTTAAGCTACGCTCTCGAGGTCCAAATGGTCGTCACGGCAACCTCTCGATGACCTAACCAGCTTGTTACCGATAGTTGGGTATCCATTATCCTCTATATTGTGAAAGAGCATCTTCTTCCATCCACTTGTTAAAATTAGCCAAAAAGCAGACACTGACAATTTAGCTCATTTTCTAAATCTCAAGCTAGAGGACAAGTAATTTTGTTTCACACTTCTATGTGATAATTTAATTTTTCAGTGTTTCTCAGGAGAACTGCTAGAAAAAGTATAGTTATGTAAGAACTTACTGTAACAGTAGATCTTTGAGAGGAGCTCTTGCAGCAGGCAACACCATTAGGACTAAGCCACCAGATGCTAGGACCACACTGAAAACCTCTAGCTAGCAGTATACAATGGGGGACCACCCCCTAACGTCAGCACGTCGACATCCATTCAGGTATAAAAAGGGTGGTCCCCCATACCCACCTCAGTTCCCCCGCTGAAGATCCCGAATCATGGTCCAGCAGGAGCAGAGAGAGGACTCCTGGAGCCTAAAAAGGCGAAAATAGAAAGAGAGCAGGGGGATGGATGGAGGGAGGGAAGATACGTGCCTACTGCAAGAGCTCCTCTCAAAGATCTACTGTTACGGTAAGTTCTTATGTAACTGTACTATCTTACTTCAATGGGGCTCTTGCAGTAGGCAACACCATTAGGAGAGAGTCCCAAGCAGTACTGGAAGGAAAAAAACATCCGGAAGGAGGAGAGAGGGGATTCGCACACCCTCAATTAGAAGCTGGCCTCTAGGAGAAGGCAGGTGTCAGGGAGACGTCCTGATATCCAAGGATAATCCAATCCTTTTAAAGGATACCACTGAAGGAATCAACCCCAAAGAAGGGGGAAGATAAGACAAGTAGTCTAGGGATATCCTAAACTATCGCCACCAAAAGGATGCCCCCCCTCCAAAGGGCTGAAGGGAAAGGACCAGGAACAATCTGGACCCAGTCCAGAAAGGAGAGACTGATGTCAGACCCCAGCTATGGCGGGGAGGGGACACAAGGACGGACAACAGAGTCCTTTGCCAATTCCTATGAAGAGGGAAGAAAGAGGAGTCCCCCAAATAAACAAAAACAGAGGAGTCCCCAAAGGGAACTCCCACTGAGGTGAGCATGGAAGGTCTTCAGTGGAAGACCTGGGAGAAGAAACCCCAAAAGAAACCTGAGGGGTGTGAGCCCATACACCATGCCTAATCGGTGATTAGAGAGACTCAATTGAGGGAAAAAGTAGCTCGTCTCCCCGTAGGGAAGGAGAGTGGCTCCAGCAGTGTCCGGTGCCCCAAACCAGAAGGCATGGAAATACAGGGGTCCTGTTGAGGACAAAACCTGGAAACACCCAAATGTCGGGGGAGGGGGGAGCAAGTGATCGCCCCCTGTGTAAAGGGGGTACCTCATCCAAATTAGGAGGCTCAGGACCCATCTCTGACACTTCTAGGGAGGGAGATGGCAAAGCTCAAGGACCTCAAGACCCATTCCTCTCTGAAGAGAGAAGGGAGAGAAACTCCGAGGAAAGCTAAGAAAGGGTGGGAATCAGCGAAGTCACACCTGAAGACTCTCGGGACAAGGGGGGGGGCACACACCCAAGAGGCTATTACAGACGTCCCACTGGAGGGAATAAGATCCCGAGCCATTCTGCAAGGATTGTACGCAATGAAGAAACACACTTACAGGGGAGGAGAAGAGCCTTGCCTAAAGTCACACTCCGTCTCTTGCCCACCCCTGACGTAGTGGGTAAGGGGACAACCTATGTGGTGGGGCAAGGAAAAGTCCATGGTCCGAACAGAGCCAAGGTCAGAATCCCCGGCCCATGGAGCATCAGTCCTCCCCCCCCATTAAAAGATGGGGGAGGGAGGGAAGGAAGGGGGTCGAAGACCCATCAACCCCATGAGGAAGGTTGGGGTGTCCTCAGATGAGGAGAGGCAATGAGGCCCTCGGTCTCCTGGGGAAAAAAATCTAACAGAGAAGTTCCAGGAGGAAGACCCAGGAAAAGTGTTGGGGAGGAGCAGGGGCCTAGTATCTGGAGGCCCCAACAGGAGAGAACCCAACGAATAACTAGGAGCCGAAAAGGAAAGCGATCTCCTTCCCAGGGAGCCCACTTTGGTGACCAGGCATGATGAGGCTGTCCCCTGTACCCCCAGTGGAGGTTCACGCAGGAAGGAACTGCAATGATGGAGAGGGGAGATCCGACCATCCAAGGAGCTGCAATGCCTGAAAAAACCCAAGCTCTGAATGTCGGACAAAACAACTGACTAAGGGTCTGGCGGAAGGAGGGGTGGGATGCCGGATCTAAGGTGATCCACAGAGAAAGAGGCCAGGAACAGCCAATAGTGATGAGGTGACCAGGACAAGCCACCTAAAAAGGGGTCCCCATCACCAGTCCTAACCGAGGAGCTTGGCCTATGACCTATCTAAGAGGAGCCACCAAAGACCAGAGTAGACGGGAGAAACCCGGGCTGAAAAAACACACTGTTAGGTGACATCGACAAGGGGTGACAAACGTCAAATTGTATCCCTTTAAATCATGGAGGAAAGAATCACTGGTGGCGGCGGGTTAAGAGGGCAGAAGACTCCACACTAGAACATCGGTATCAAACCCCAGCGGTCGAGAGCCTGATCTATAAAAAAGTCAACCTGAGGCCAGTAAGGGACCACATCAGGGAAAGCAGCCATCGACACACAGAGGCTGAGAGGCTAGAGAGTGCAAAAGATACTGCCTAGGCCTCCACTGAAAGGGAAAGCAGAGAGGTCCGAATCTGACGTAGGGTCACCCCAAGGAATTCCCTGTAGAAGGGAAGCCTTCGGAAAAAAGGGAAGAGTGCAAGAAGGCAAAAAACACTCCTGCCAGTGGCTATCTCCCCTCTCCTAAATTGCCTGATTTGAGTAGAGAAGGAGGAGGAGGAGGACAGCCCAAAGTTTAGAAAAATGAAGCTGGCACCTTTAGTGCAGCTACTCTCACCCTGTGGGCTTTAACCGTCGAAGTATCAGTGGTGGAAGAGGCCTTATGCTTGCCTCTTGACCACAGGGACTGGGAGCAAGACTTCAGAGGATTAGAAGAGGAAGGGTATAAAGCCAGCCCAGTGGCGTGGAGGGATGAGGCATCTGTGCCTTACCTCCTGCCATGCCAGCGACCCATGTTCGCGGTGCAAGTAGGCTGCCAGGAGTCAGCTGGGGAGGGAGAGGATCAAGCGTCCAGAGGACAGCTCTCCTCTCCTGGGGTGGGAGGACTGGCACTCCCGACGAATGACTGCCTCCAGGTGGAGGCCTATGGGTGGTGCAGGCCTGTTGGGTGCCAGGGAAAAGGAGGGTTCTGTGGGACTTCGCTGGCGTGCGTGCCTCCACGCACGCCTCTGGCTATGTGCACCAGCAGGGAATGGGAGGAAAATGGAGGAAATACCCGGCTGCAGGATGACCCAGACCCTCCGCAGCCTCCACACTCTGTGACCAAGTTGAAGGTAAGTCCCTGCGATTCCGGGGTGATAGGGCTTGGGGGGCTGGACAGAAGGGGCAGCCAGAGAAGACATAAATACATTTAAAAAAAAAAGGAGGAAGGGTGCAAATCCTGCTGGGGTTCCTGAGGGTCAGTCCAAAGAGTGACACCCGAGTCCTGCAAGGATGACAGCAAAGTCTGCACCTCATCCCCAAAACAACACAGGGCCATAAACGGGCACATCCAAAACAGAGGCCTGAACTGTGGGAGTAAGGTCCATCAGGTGTAGCCAAGCATGGAATCTAAGGCAAACTACTGAGGCCGTACTATGGGTGGTGGCATCTACCATGTCATAAGAGGCACAGAGAGCGTAAAAACCAACACTAGAAACTGAGGCAAGGAGTTGCTCTAGTTGTGACTGGATAGCAGAGTCCAGACTAGAATGGAGTTGTCCCCAATGTGCCTAGAGAGGGATTGTTGATGCACAAGTATGTGGGCCAAATAGTTCTGGGCCCGCAGGGCTAAGGTTGAGGAGGCATAGACCTTCCATCCCAAAGAATCTAGGAGCTTGGACTCCCTGTCTGGAGGGTGATCCTGCGAGGCTTTCACCAGCCACTGGCGGTCCCTCTAAATTCACAGGGTCAGCCATGGGATGGGCCATGAAGTGGATCTTGCCAGCAGGGACCTGACACAAATGGTCATCCTTTCTAGGAGTAACAGGCACAGACGCAAGTTACTGCCAGACTGTGGAGGAGACATCATCATGCGGGACCAGCAAAGGAAGAATCACCACTGCTTCCACCTCCTGAAGGTGCAAATGCTGTGCCAGGCGACATCTTTGGGGGTGCTGCTCCTCCATACACCACCTCTAGGATGTCTGGATTATCCTCATCATTTCCAGAAATGACAGGTCCTCAGGAGGAGATTTTGGCATGTCCTAACCCACGCATCACCTGTGTGTGTTGTTGGGAGAGATTCAGGAGTCAGATGCAATATGCAACAATGTCTCACAGCCAGGCGCCAAACAAGGTGGAGGAGACACACTGGAAGAAAAGACCGCACTGGCCTCCAAGCGATGGTCTCTGCCAGGAGGGGAAGCCTCTGTGTCCAAAGGTGACCCACCCTTAGCAAGGGAGAAGCTGGCGTAAGTGGCTGAAGAGCTGCATTAGGCCTAGGAGCCAACGACCACCAAGTGTTCAAAAGGGCTCCGTAGTCAGTGAACATCCGGCAAAGGAATGTCGGTTGCAGAGTATAGCCAATCATCGGGGTAAGGAGGCCAAGGAGCCTGTTATCACCCTGATGAACCTGTCGCCCACCTGACAGATACTGACTGGAGGGCTGAGTCATAGGCGGCATCCGCAACAGCAACAGAGGGCTGCTATGCTGGACTTACTGAATCAGACAGAGCCCCCAAAGGGGTGACACTGAAGCCGGTTCTTGAAAATCCATGTGGCCCAAAGTCAGATGACAACTTGTGTCCATTTCGGAATCACCAAGCATCAAATCCCTGGGGGGAAGCTCACACAAGGAATGCACTGCCAGCATTTGGTGGGAAGGGGACTGGGAGGTGACCACCAGATACAGCTGAGTAGCCTGGAGCACAGAGGAGATGGACTGTGGCCTTGAAGGCAACAGTGGGTGGTCTACCATACCATTGTTAGATCCTGTGATGGGACCCAGCAAAGACGCCAAGGCTGGAGGGGTTGAAACAGCCACAGCCTCACCTGACAAACTGGCCTGGCCACCTGCGTCAGGGCTCGTCAGGGAACAGACCCAAGTAGCAGGGGTGGTGGGATGGTGGGACGGAGGAAGACCCCTCTGCACCCGCGTTAGCGCTATCCATCACCATGAGAACAGTGGGAGGCTGAGCCACTGGCTGCCCCAAAGAAAGGAGAGCTGGAGTGGAAAAGGAGGCCAGCCTCCACAGGAGGAAGGCTCCAACTCTGTCGTGGCTGCAGGAGGTGACTGTGACACTGAAGTGGACCAATCCAGGTCCCAATGTTTCTAATGTTTTTTCTTTGCAAATGAAGACTTCTCTGAAGTCCCTGCAGCTCTCGGTCTAGGAAGGCCAATATTTGCTGTAGGAGATAGGTCTCTGGAACTTTCTGCCAGCGCCTCTGCATGACTTAGTCAAATTTTTGGCAGGCTTCAGTGTCATGGTCTGGGCCAAGGCAGATGACACAAGTAGAGTGGCCGTCCTTCTCAGGAAGCTGTTTCCTGCAGGCACACTTGGACGTGTGGGAGTCCGCAGATGTATTTAGTAAGAACATAAAGTTGAAAGCAAACAAATATAGAAGAAAGAAAAGAAAGGAAAATGGCAGTCGACGGAAGCAATGTTGTCCGTGAAGTCCGATGAGCGCAGGTCGATGGCAGGAAAAGAACTGAGGTGGGTGTGGGGGACCGCCCCTTTTATACCAGAATAGACGTAGACGTGCCAATGTCAGGGGGTGGTCCCCCATTGTATACTGCTAGCTAGAAGTTTTCCGTGTGGTCCTCACACCTGGCGGCTTAGTCCTAACAGTGTTGCCTACTGCAAGAGCCCCCTCGAAGTAAGATCTGTTTTTTTTATCTAAACGTGAAAAAAAAATTCATACTACTAGACAAGGCCTGTTTCTGCTCTGCAACCTTGCTGAGGTGTCTACTTGTAATTTCATCTAGTCCATCACGATAGCTGAAGGTTCCACTGCACCTCTATCTCTAGTTTACCTTAGCTACCATCTCCTCAGGTCCCTTCTAAGGCATATGGGGCTGGATATTCAAACTGCGCCCAAAATGTGTGCAACAGCAGGAGCAAGCACAAGTCCATTGCGCACATGCGCAATAGACGCGATATTCAAACATGGAGCGAGGCAAATTGCGCAACTAGCCAATGTCTAAATATCGCACAACCTGTGCTATAGCGCAACTAGGAAGGGGAAGCTGAGCAGATACGATGCGCTATAGTGCAACAAGAGCAGCCCAGCTGAGCAGTCCAGAGGCGCCATAGCGCAAGCAGGGAGCCCCCCAGCAGCAGAGCAATGGAACTGCACAACCAGGGAGGTAGGCAGGGGCCCACCACCCATGCCACAGATGGGCACAGGAGCACACTACAGAACTGACAATGCACCCCACACCCAAGCACAGCATAAGTGGGGAGGGACGGAGAATATCCACCGGCCCATGGGGACAAACCAACAAGCACAGCCAGGCCATGTTGCCCCAGCACACCCACTGGCAAGGTGAGACTGCCACACAAAGGGGGCGGACCACCCCAGTGTACATCAGCCCCTCCTCGTGCACAGCACACCCTGCACTGTGACCCCAAGACACCACCCATGAGCAGTGACCATCACTGCAAGAATCCCCATGCATCCCCCCCGTCACACTGCAACCTCGTGTACCACAGAACCATACAAGCCAGACCCACCATGCAGTGGGTGGCAGCACACGGCAATACTGACTGAAAGCCACTCCCACACCAGAGACACCTCCCCGCGTGCACACACACACATATCCATGACAATACCACCCCAGATGCCATGCACACCACTGTAACTGAGCACCTATAGCCAGCTGCAAATAAAAGAGACCACCACAGTATTCATATCAAAATCTATATTTCAAATATAACAAGAATAACAATAACAACCATAACTCATAACTATGCACAAATATGCAAAACAGGGGTGGAGGTATGGGTACAAGGTAGGGGTGGGGAAGGGGCAGGGGTGAACAACTGGGAGAGGGAAGGCAGGGTGTGAGGGATGGGTAAAGGGGGAGGTGATGGGCAGCTACTGCCTACTCTCCATCCACCTGGTGCTGGTCCCGGGGCCTCCTCCTGCGCCTAACACCATGTTGCTGCAGGTTCCGCAGGATGGCGAGCGAATCCATGGCCACCTGAATCAGCTGCTGCACCGAACGCTCAATGCGCTGCAGGATGCGGACACCTAGGACAAGGGATCAGAGTCAATGGCTGTGACTGTCCATATCCCTGAAGCCCACCCATCATGCATGGCATACAGCCAAGTGCCCCGCTCCTGTGATGGACTGCACTCACCCACAGTGACTGTGCACAAGACATGCCCAACCAGGCAGCAACAGCCATGTGTACCACTGCACACACACACACCGCCCATGTCCAGCACAGCACAGCACAACCAAGGCTGTACAGTAACATGACTATGCGGTGGGCAGGCAGTGCCACAGCCATGTGCCCAGTGCACGCATGGACCACCATTGATGCACTCCCAGACATGCAGTGCCACTGGACAGTGCTGTCACGTCGCGTGCATGGCAGTGTTGTCCATGGATGGTAGTCATGCCCTGCTCCCCCCTCACACAGCATGCTATAGCATTCATGATGTCATGGCACTCACCCTCATCACGCTGCTGCCGCTGCTGTCGTGGTTCACCACCACCACCACCACGCTCAGCCACCGCTGCCATCACTCGCTGCACCTCAGCCCTGGCCCTCCTCCACTCCGCCACGCCTGTGGGAAACAAAAGGTGAGAAACACATCAGTGAAATCCCAAAGCAGATATCCCCCTGCCCCAATGAGTGTGCCCGCCCACCCAGCCAGACCCATACATCAGATATCCTGTAAACACCGCTACAGCCAACCATAAACCAACCCTCCCCCATGTGCTGGACACAACAGACAGTGTTACCCATACGGACCATACAGGTGCATAGACGGCTCACCCACCTGGCCGCGGCACCATGCCCCCTCCTGGCACGTGACCGAAGACATGCCAGTAGTGCCGGCTCCCTCCTCCGCAGGTCCCCGTACCGGTGCCTGCACTGCTCTGTGGACCTCCGCCGGCCAGTGGCCACCTGCTGTCACACATGGGTCCTGGCCATGTTGAGGGGTTCATCCCCAAATAGTGGGTCATAGTGAGGCTCCACTATGGCCACCAAGTTGGCGAGCTCGAGTGAACTCCACTGGGGGTGCTCTTCTGAATGCCATCCCTGCATGTATAGTAGGCAATATGGCGCAGTGCGGCAACCCCACGTGGAATTGTTGTGCAATACAACTCCGCTATTCCCTATCACGCTGTTGGTATAGCGCTGCCAGTCCCTATCGCGCCGTTAGCGAACAGCGCGATAGAGCTGCAGACATGCCATACGTACAGTGCCAAGGGGGCAAAGGTCGGGCACAGGGTCATGGGTCTCTGGCACAAGGCCACGCACAGCGCCACTGGACGTCTATGCATCCAGCGCGACTGGTTGCCTGTGTGCCATTGCCACAGCGGACTATTGCGCAGTTGTGCCACAGCGCCATGTAGTGACCGTCGCTGTAGTGCCACTGGCACAATGATGGCCGTGCCCTGAATTGCCTACCGCGCACAGCATGTCATCAGCACGGCAGACGCCTGCGTAAGCTACCTGGGCATGCGCAGTGCGGTGTACTACGCAGTCACAGAACTGCGCCATTGGCTCAGCCGGTTCAACCATATTGCACAACAGCGCGATATTCAGCTGTCATATGCAAATCATCCGATCAGCCATTCAATGGCACTGCAGCGTGATTTGCATCTCATTAAAGTTGCTCCAGTCCTAATTTGCACGGATTGCGCTACATATACATATATATACACACACACACACACACACAATATACATATATAATATACACACACACACACACACACACACACACACACACACACACACACGCACATACACACACACACGCACGACACTGTTCTGCAGTGGCCATATTCGTTACTGCAGTTGATAGGTGAGTTGCATGCATTGTGATGTTCTGGACCATGGCCTCAGAGAATTGCT
Organism: Neoceratodus forsteri; assembly: GCA_016271365.2. Lineage (NCBI taxonomy): Eukaryota > Metazoa > Chordata > Ceratodontiformes > Ceratodontidae > Neoceratodus > Neoceratodus forsteri. The sequence continues at coordinate 1,642,560,439 of CM028130.1, read as the reverse complement.
GTACTGCACAGTCACAGGTGACCACTCTCACCCATACAGGCTGTGAAATGACCGAGCAAGGACTGGGTGAGGAGGATGATGGTGGGTGGAAGAGGAGGCCTAACTTTACGAAGGCTGAGACGGAGGCACTGTTCGAGGCCTACCTGGATGAGGAGCCACTTCTCAGTGGACGGCGGGGCACCCCTCAGGCCCGTGCTGCTGCATGGGAGGGGGTGGCATGTGCGGTCAACCTGCACGGCAGCCACCAGTGCTCTGTGAAGGAGTGTAAAAAGAAGATGGTGACCGACAGGAGGAGGGTGAAGGAGAAGGTTGCAGCCATCAGGGCGGCACGTGCTGTAACAGGCGGGGGCCAGCCGGAGGTGGTGCAGCTGACTCCGGCAGCGGACGTGCTCGCTGTAAGCATGCAGCGCAGTGCCATTGAGGGTGTTCCTGGAGGTGGCTTCCAGACAGGTGATAGCCCATCACTGCATGGTATGTCATGGTCGGGGGGGCGAAGGTAGATCACATGCACCGTGTCCTTCCTTTCTGTTACAGATCCTGTGCGTCTGCAGGGGTCAGCAGTGGAAGGCCTGTCCACTGCGGACAGCCATCCGGAGTTGGAGGAGGGACCATCCACCTCCGAAGATTGCCGGCGTGCACTGCGCCAGTGTGCACGCCTGGCTACTATCACTGCTGTCGTTGAGACAGGTGTGGGGAGTGCCCTTCCTGTGTCTCAGCGGTCTGGCATGCAAGCATGCCAGCACGCTGTGGCTGTGGCACAGACCTGCACCATTGATGATGCACCGACCACTATGGGCATTGACGTGTGCGTCACAGAATGGACACACAGCAGGACAGCTCACGCCCATGGACCTAGCTGGTTCCGACGTGTGTGCCAGCATGTCAGCACAGTCCCGGGCAGTGCCTGTCAGCAACGGTGGGGCAGCACCGGTGGCTGTGCAGGTCACTGGCACTGTTGCGGCCACAGCAGCGGAACAACTGATCCCTTGTGCACAGCAGGTGGAGGGGCAGCAGCAGCAGTCACCCACCAGGACTGGGGGTACAGGGCTCAGCGGTGATGTAAGCGCACTGCCTGTGGACATGCCCATATCTGGTCCTGGTGAGCAGCGCCCACCCTCAAGGGGTGCTGTACATCAGGCCCTTCCATACCCTGAGGGACAGGTTGCCGATGTGGCAGACGACCTCTTTGATGAGCACACCCGCCTGCTGCAGGCATCAGTACAGCAGCAGATGCGGGTTGCAACATCCGTGGAGGCACTGTGTGTGGCTCTGCAGTGGCACAGCAGGGACGAGAGGATCCTGTCCCAGATTGACCATTTGCGGGTGGATGTGACCACTGCCATCGACAGGCAGACACAGGCATTGGTCGCTGTCGTGGCCACACTGGGCACACAGTCAGGTGCCCCTGTGCTGCTCACTCCGCGCAGTACGCTATCCACTCCCTATTCCTGGCGTCGTGCGACACCCACCCTGTCGACGCCGGGTTCAGCTGTGGGCATCCCGAGCACCCCTGGTGCAGGTATGTTCGGTATGCTGCAGACCCCTATGCGGGCAAGGTCGCGTTCGCGCAGTGGGACCCCTGGCGGTCCATCGGTGCCACCCCATGAGGCCCGTGCTCAGCCTGCCAGTGCTGTTGGGTCTTGGCGGGGCCGCCCACGCATCCGAGGTGGCCGTGGCATTGTGCCGCATGACTGAGCTGTCTCCCAGTGTGGGCCCTGTCTGGTGCTGCCCTGTGTGCAATGTGTGTTTCGGTGGGCAGTGCACCAGTGGGTGCCCTGCTCTACACGCACACACTGACGACCTGCACACCCTCCCGACTGCTGTCCACAGGTGCGTGTGCATGATGATGCCTGCATTGCGCTGTACACCAACGTGCAAAGGTGCCCAGCATCTGACACATGTACATGGACAGTAAAAGTGAAGGTGGTGGCCTGTGGACATGTGTTTTTAGTGTCTGTGTTCCTGCTCTGTTGTGCACCTGACCCCTGTGCACTCTGTGCCTGTTGTGTGTGTGTCTGTCTGTCCATGTGGTGTGTTACTGTTCACCCCTCCCTGGTTGTATGTGTGTGCTTCTGTGCCCTGCCACTTCCCCTGCTGTCATGCACCCCTGGTGTGTTTCCCTGTGTGTATGTGGGTTGTGCCCTAGCCACTGTTGGTTGCACATGGCCCCATGACTTACCTGTGTTGGGCGAAGTACTCCTCTGTGATGGTGTCCCAGTGCAGCTGGGCCAGCCGGATCAGTCAGGGGTCACGCTGTCCAAGGGGGGGCTGCTCATCCCCATCATCACCGGTGTCCCCATCGCTGTCCCCCTCTTTGACCTGTACGGCTATCCCACAGTCTTTGGCCATGTTGTGCAGGATACAACAGGCCAGGAATATCCCACAGGCCTTTGAGGGGCAATACTGTAGGGCACCGCCGGAGGTGTCTAGGCATCGGAAGTGTGCCTTCAGCATCCCAAACACCCGCTCAATGATGTTTCGTGTGGCGGCGTGTGCCTCATTGAAGCGTGGCTGCGATGGGGTCGTGGGCTGCCAGTAGGGTGTGAGCAGCCAGGGATGGAGTGCGTACCCACTGTCACCTGTGTGGAGATAGTGGAGATTAGTGTCTTGTTCAGGCTCATATTGCCCCTAACCCTGTGTGCCACACCCATGGCACTTGTGGCTTACCAACCCTTGCCCCCGATTTGCCAATCCTACATGCATACTCACCCACTAGATGTCCTGTGGGGGTGTCCCCACTCTCGAATCGACCGCACAGTGCTGACTGGTACCATATGAATGAATCGTGTGCTCCGCCAGGGTGCGTGGCACAGACATTGATGATGCGCCCACTGGCATCACACTCCACCTGGCAGGTGACACTGGAAAATCCCTTCCGATTCCGATAGGCAGCCCCATCAGGGCCAGGTGGCGTGCGAATGGCCACATGGGTGCAGTCTATCACCCCTAGCACGCCAGACATACGTGCTACCCTGTGGAACTCATGTATGTTTGCTGTACGCTCCGCTGCAGTGCTGGGAAAATGGATGTACTCCGCAGCATGTGGCAGCAGTGCGCTGAGGAATTGGGTGAGGATGCGTGATGTGGCCGACTGTGTTATGCCTGTGGTGTCCCCTGTTGGTCTCTGGAAGGTACCTGTGGCGAGCAAGCACATGCAGGCTGTTACCTTTGTCTCCACTGACAGAGCGTGACTCCGTCGTGAGGGTGCCTGCATCACATCACTGCACAACTCACAGAGCCGCCTCAGTATTGCCCTGTTCAGCTGGTACCAGCCCACAATCTCGACATCTGAATAGAGCTCAAAGCTGATGCGGGCTCGGTACTGCCTGTTGGGGGCGTACCGCCGACGGGCCCTTCCACGGCCACGTCTCCCTGCAGCATGCCTTCTCACCCCCCTCATTACAGCTTCCATGTGGAAGCTGGCACTGTCCATGTCCCTGGCTTGTGCCCACCCCTGGCTGCTGCTCTGTTACCCTCGCTGTCCTGACTGCTACCTCCACTGCACCGGGTACACCTACTGGCCTCTGCACTCTGTGGCCCCACACACCTTCCCTTGCCCCTCTTCTGTCCTGTGCTCTCCCTGGACTGCACCGTTTCTCCCTCTGGCCTTCTGTGTCTCCCTGCCTCATGTGACTTCCCTGTAGCGTTCTTGCGCCTCTTCCTTGAGCCTTTTTATTCTGGCTCATTTCCGCTATGGCGCAACTTCCGCCTGATCCACTGTTGTGCATTGAGCAAGCCTTTGAATATCGCATTGCGCACTTTATGCATGGTTCTACCCCCTTCGGTTGCGCATGCCTTAATTAGCAGTGCGCTGTTGCTCAGCATGTTTTCAGTGGCGCAACTGCCTCCTGCTGAATATCGCAGAATGGCGCAATTTCCGACTTGCGCTGGCGCAACCCTTTTGAATATCCCACCCATGGTGTATAGGAGGATTACCTCCCCTACCATAGTCTCTTGTGCTATAGCCCTCACTTTTCTATGGGTCACTACTTTAACTCTCACACTAGCTGGGGTATCGAAACCAACCTTGGTCCCTCTGCCTTGACCAATCTCACCCCCTCACCGCCCATCTTCTTCCTCAGGCTCTGAGTCTATCCTTTGCTCACCTAAACATCCACAGTCTACTAGCAAATCTCCCTGAGCTGGAAGCATGTGTCAGGAGGTCACAACCTCACTCTCAGGTTCTTGGCAATAATGGGAATGCAAGGAATCACTGACACTTGCAACATTCAGATCACATCATCCTGCATCTGCTTCTGTAAAGTACAGTTACGTAAGAACTTACCGTAACAGTAGATCTTCGAGAGAGGCTCTTGCAGTAGGTAATTACATATAGGACTGACGTCGGCCGGCAGCGGGACCCCACGGAAAAATTTCTAGCTAGCAGTCCCTGGCGGGGACTGCCCCTACGTCAGGTGACCGGTGTCATACGACGTTGGTATAACGGGGCGGTCCCGGATGCCCGCCTTCCAGTTCTTTCCTCGCCACAGGCCGAAGGCCTGAACGAGAGAAGAAGCAGATATTTCCCTCAATGGAAAAGGAGCTGAAAAAGCCTAGGGGATGGAGGGCGGGAAGGTATTACCTACTGCAAGAGCCTCTCTCGATCTACTGGTACGGTAAGTTCTTACGTAACTGTACTATCTTACTTCGAGAGGGCTCTTGCAGTAGGTAATTACATATAGGACAGAATCCCAAGCAGTCTGGAACAAATGAAAGGCACCGGGAGGAGGAACTACTCCAAAAAATAGTAAATAATCTAGCAGGTCTCAAGAAAGGAGGCCTTGCAAGACAGCTAACCGAAGCCTGCTCTACGGCGAGAGGCAATGTCCAAACTGTAATGTTTAGTAAAGGTATGGACGGAAGTCCAAGTGGCGGCAGCACAGATGTCTGCCGCAGACACGTTCTTGAAACAAGCCGCAGAGGCGGCAACTCCACAAGTGGCGTGACCTTTGACTTGACCCGGAAGGGTCTTGTACTTGTCATAACAGAAAGTGATGCAATGGGCCAACCATTTTGATAGGTATTGCTTAAAGACAGCATTGCCTTCTCTTTTGTGAGTGAAAGAGATGAACAACTGATCAGTCTTTCTGAGGTCCTTTGTCCTATCGGTGTAGTATCTCAGAATCCTGTGAATATCCATGGTATGGAGCAGGTATTTCTCCTTGATTGGAGTACTGCGTGAAGAAAGCAGGTAATTCAATAGACTGATTCAACGTAGATTCTGCTACCACCTTCGGAAGAAACTTAGGATTCGAGCGAAGAGCTACTCGTTCTTTGTGAAAAATCAAATAAGGGATTTTGCACATGAGGGCCTGGAGCTCGGAAATTCTGCGAGCAGAAGTAATGGCCACCAAGAAGAGCATCTTTCACGATAAAAACTTCAAGTCTGCAGACTCAAAGGGAGGAAGGGTAAGTTTCTCAAGGACAAAGTTTAAGTCCCAAGGCGGAGCTGGAGCCCAGACAGGGGGCCTGAGATGAAGGACCCCCTGAGGAAAGTTTTGGATACCTCCAGCTGGGCAAATGCCTTATCCGCGAAAGGGACATGGTAGGATGAAATAGCCGCCATATGGACTTTCAAAGAGGAGTGACTGAGACCTAGGTCTAAAAGATGACGCATGTACTCAAGCAGAATGGTCACAGGGCAGGAAAAAGGCTCCACATTCCTGGACGCAGCCCAGATAGAAAATCTTTTCCATTTCATGGCATAGGTGGACCTAGTGGAGGGCTTTCTAGCCTCCACCAGAATCTCAGCCATCTTAGAAGAAACGCCAAAAACGAGCTTGAGCTAGGTCTGTAGGAGCCATGCGTGAAGTTGAAGGGACTTGAGTCCTGGATGGACCAGGGTCCCCTGATCCTGGGTCAGCAATCCTGGAGATAAAGGAAGAGGAAGAACCTCTGAGTATTGTTGTAGAAGACAGAACCCGATTTGCCTGGGCCAGAAAGGAGCGATCAGAATAATTCTTGCTCCTTCTAAAGCAAGCTTCTGTAGCACGAGGGACCAGAGGAATTGGGGGGAAAAGCATAGACGAATCTGTCCTTCCAGCTTAGAGATAGAGCGTTGCTCCAGAAAGCGCCTCGCTCTGGAGCGAGCAAGCAAAAGAGTGGAAGCTTTGCGTTTTGGGAGGAAGCGAACAGGTCTATCTGAAGAGTCCCCCAAAACCGGAAGATGCTTTTTAGAACTTTTTCGTCCAATTCCCACTCGTGTGGAAGAGCCGACGAGCGACTTTGTCTGCCAGGACATTGTCGACTCCCAGAACATGGATTGTCGTGAGGTGAAGATTGTGGAGGGTTGCCCAATCCCAGACCCTCATCGCTTCCCTGCACAGCGGGTAGGACCGAGTTCCTCCCTGCTTGTTGATGTACCACACCATGTACAGTGTTCGTTTGGACAGCTAGGTGACCAGGAAGGATGTATTGGTGAAGGGCCTGGAGCGCATACAGCACTGCTCGAAGCTCGAGCACGTTGATGTGGAGAACTATCTCCAACTTTTACCAAAGGCCTTGGGTTCGGTGAGGACCCAGATGGGCTCCCCAACCTTCGCCTGGACGTCCGTGGTCAGAGTCTGATCGGGGAGGATGAAAAAAAGGGGACCCCCCGGAAGAGGTTCTCTCGAACCATCCACCATTGCAAGTCTCTTACCATCGGCGAGGAAATCAGAACCAGATGATCTAGGTAGTCTACTCGTTGATCCCACTGAGATCGAAGAGTCCACTGAGAGATTCTCATGTGGAGGCATGCACGTGGAACCGTCGGGATGGCCGCCGCCATAAGCCCCAGTAGAAGTAGACGGAGCACTGACCTTGCCGAGACCCTCCTGTGTTCCGACAGGAGGGAAATCTGGGACTGGAGGGAGGCCCCCCTGTCCGGAGGCAGAAAGGCCTTGCACAAAGTTGTGTCGAGAAATGCCCCAATGAACTGGAGCCTCTGTGAAGGATCCAGGTAAGACTTGGAATGGTTGATGGTAATACCCAGGCCAGTGAAAACCTGCTGGGTGAGGGAGAGAAAATGCAGGAGTTCCTCCCTGGACGGGGCCACCAGGAGCCAGTCGTCCAGGTAGGGAAAAACCTGAGCTCCCAAAGAACGCAGGTGGGCCACTACCACTGCCAGGCATTTGGTAAAGACTCAGGGGCAGGAAAGACCAAATGGGCCAGGAATTGGTAGTGGATCCCCTGGAACGGCAAACCTGAGGTACTTTCGTGCGAAGGGGCTAATGGGGACGGCAGTAGGTACGCGATCCTGCATATCTAGTGCAAAAGCCATTGGCCCGCCGAGCAAGGGCAAAAGGGATTGAAGGGAGAGCATCCTGAACCTCTTGTATTCCACATACAAGTTCAGGGAGCTGAGATCGAGAATAAGTCTGAGATCTCCCGTCTTCTTTGGTACAAGGAAAAAGTGGGAATAGTACCCTGTCCCATAGAGGTGAGGAGGGACGGGCTCTATAGTCTGTTTCGCAAGGAGCGCCGAGATTTCTTCCCTGACCAAAGGAAGATGGTCCCTTGAGTAAGCGGAGTTCAGAGGGGGGTGATGTGGAGGTTTCTGTAGAAACTCTATGGAGTGCCCCTCTGCTTTGATCTGAAGCACCCATGAATCTGAAGTTATCCTCTCCCAACCCGGAAGGTGGAGGGAGAACCTCCCTCCTACCGGTTCCTCCGGGGCATCCGGAGGCGGTGGGAGAGGAAAGGAGTCAAGTGGTGTGAGGCTGCGCCACAGCTGGGGCCTGGCAGCTGTGGGGGCCCCGACGTTTAGTAGCCCGCCTTCCCTGAGGTTTCGCTTGAGGCCGGCTGCGTCTGCGAAAGGGACGGCATTGTGGGAGATGGGGACAGTACATAGAATCAATGGATTTAAGGGCTGTCCTTCTCCTGCAAATCAGTGATATCCTTGACATCACCACTGAAAAGCACAGAACCCCTGAAAGGTGCTTCTTGGATGGCTGACTGCACCTCCGGGACCAGACCTGACACAGAGCCACGCTTGACGCCGAAGACTTACGGCGAACGCAGAGCTCCGTTCTGCGGTGTCCACTGCGTCATAAGTCGTCCTCAGAATGTGACGACTGGCCGAATGAGCATAACGGACCAGGTCAGCCAACTCCTGCTTGACTTGAGAGTCGGGCAAAGAGTCGATCTTGGATTCCGCCTGGGTAAGGAAGGCCTTCTGGTAAGCCCCCATATGTGCTACATAGTTCAGGGCCCTAATCCACAGTGTGGAAGAAGCGTAGCTCTTCCTTCCATACTGATCCAGAAGGCGAGATTCCTTATCCGGGGGAGACGAGCTCAAGTGTTTCGGGTGTGCTGACCGGCCGTGAGCGGCCCTAATCACAACCGAATCTGCACGGGGGTGAGAGTCTAAAAAGTCTACACCCTCCGGAGCCTGGCATAGCCTGTTCCACTTCCTGGGAAGTGGGGCTAAAGCTGACGGTTCCTTCCAAATAATGGAAACAAGGTGGGCGTGAGACTCGATCCAGGGTGGCACTAAGGTAGGAGCCATAAGGGGCAAGTCCAGATGTTTGGCGAGTTTTACCCGTTGAGGATCTGGTTCTAAGGAATGCCACTGATGGACTTCCTGAGCAACTCCGTGAAGGAAGGATCCTCCGGAGGAGGCCTCGGCCAGAGCTTGGACGGAGAGCGTGGCTCGTCGTCTTTCTCGGAACATCCATTGGAAGCGTCAGAGGAGTCCGAGAGAGAAGGTGAGGAAGAATCTGAAGCAAAGTAAGACTCCCCAACTCGTCTAGGGGGAGGAACAGGTTCCTTGGGAGGGATCCCAGAATGCGTGTCCTGTCCCTTTCTGGATCCAGAGGGCAAAACCCGGGAATCCGGAGGAGAGGAAGAGTGCCGTCTAGGGCGTACGGGAGCCGGGGGGTGGCACCGTCGCCGTAAGACAGCTCTCGACTTCCTTGGTGAGCTGAGCCTTGGCCTCAGCACACCAGGAGGCAAAAGTCTCCTGAAGATCCACCGGCAGCTTAGGGGGCGGTGGAGGAGTAGGGGGATAGTTGTATGGAGGAAATCCATAGGGGGAGTATCCGTAACCCGGCTGCGGGTATATTGGAGTCGGGTACTGCGGCGTCGAAGGAGTCGGCACCGGGTACGGCGGCGCAGGATACTGCAGACCTGGGAAGACCGGCGTTGGATATGACGGCGGATACCCAGGCACTGGAGGAGCTGCCGGAGCAGACGGCCCAGCTGGGTACTCCACGGGCGGATCAGCCGGGATAGGCCCGTGAGGTGGAGGGCCAGAAGAGGAAAATCCCCCACTGGCATCGGAGGGGCCGGTGTCAGGGCCGGCGTCAGATCCGGTTCTTCAGAAAGGGGATCGGACGGTAGCCCAGGGTCCCAAGTCTCGTCCAGGGATGGAGGGGAAAATCCCCGGGGTCAGGCAGGGGGGACTGGGGCTCCCCTGTCAGCGAAGGCTGCGGGGAGCCTGGTACGACAGATATGGCAGGGTCCGCCATAGGCTCCGAGGCCCAGCGCACGTCGGAGGAGCCGATGTGTGGCTTATGGGCCGAATCCCGGCGGACGCCAGAGGAGCCGGCGTCCAGCTGGGGGTCCTCGCCGGAGGCGGGCCGAGGATGAGAGGAGGCCCGTCTGAGGGAGACATCGCCGCGCGCCCGCGTAAGGGTCGAAAGGCCTTAGCAGCCTTCTCCGGCGGACGCTGGAGGAGCCAACATCCGGCAGGGAGGTGCCTGCGCCAGTAGCCGCAGGCCTGCTGCGTACTGGGGCTGGAGTCTCCTTTGCCGGAGATGCCCGGCGGGCTCGAACGCAATCCGACATGAAGCTAACGCCTCCTCCAAAGCCTTGGAGGCTGCCGTCGGGCGATCCCCCGGAAGGGATGTTACCTGGCCCGCGACTCTGGCCTTCTCCCGTTGCCTTTCCTTGTCCCGCTTCTTATGCCATTCAGGGGAGGTCGACGCCTGCCGAAGTTCTCTCAACTCTTTCTCCATCGCAGACATCTTTTTGAGGAGATGGGCTTCGAGGGACTGCTGGCGTCGTCTGCGGGTGGCCGCGTTGAATTGGAGGCAGTGCGGACACTTGTCGACCACGTGGTCGGGGCCTAGGCAGAAGAGGCAGAGGGAGTGACAGTGTGAGGCAGTTGGGCGTCGCACGAGTCGCACTTATTTCTTTGAAGGGGACGACATATACTGACGTTCACCTGACGAAAGAAGAATAAAATTCTATACTGAAAACTATTTGGAAAAAAACCAAGTAACAGGACTGAGCGATATGAACTTAACCGTGAGGCCCTGCACGAGCTGACGGCGGGAAAGAATTGGAAGGTGGGCGACCGGGACCGCCCCTTTATACCGACGTTGTATGACGCCGGTCACCTGACGTGGGGGTGGTCCCCGCCAGGGACTGCTAGCTAGAAATATTTTCGTGGGGGTCCTGCCGCCGGCCGGCATCAGTCCTATATGTAATTACCTACTGTAAGAGCCCTCTCGAAGTAAGATCACTCTATACGTGGTGCTCAATTCACAATCGTCCCCAGTAGCCACTCCTAAGTCATTCCGTACCTGATTTATCTCGTCCTATAACTCTCCGAACTCCTCACGCATCTGAACATTAGTTCTACTTAATAAGTCATTCATTCGCAAAGCCTGCCCCTTATCCTGTCTCAAACTTTCACACTCCTGCTTCGGCATACAAAGTCCCTGCCCATTTGCCTGAGCAGAATGATGCAAAAGGGAATCCTTTTCATTCCGCAGAGTTTGGAGCTCAGATTCCAAATCCTGCTCCCTTCTCAAACACTCAGTTTCCTGCAGTCTCATCTCCTGCTTAAGAGTTGAGACTTGCAGTTCAAGGGTTCGAAACCTCACATCAGAAGCTTCCAAAGCAGCGTAGAGAGTCGCGACCTACAGCCCTTTAGCTTCTCACTTTCTTTATCTCGACTGAGTATTGGGTTGAAATCCCCAGTACAGGGTTTTCAGATTGACTTGCGTCCTGCGCAAAGTCAGCCCATCCTCCATGGGAAGCAAGGAAGTTCGAGATATTGAGTCTCAAGTATGCGCAGATATTTGATATGGTGGCCATTGTGTGAGGGGGAACGAAAATGAACTGTGAAAAGGCACCATGCTGTGTATCGATCCACAACAGGTGCTCTAGTTCACAGGTGGGCTACTGAGGACTTGTAAGCTTGCAATTCAAAACTGCCATGGGGTGATGCGAGTCAGCATTGACCACACCCAGTAAGCAGCCAGACTTTGCAAGTGATTACAAAGTGGGTGGAAATACACGAGAGGTGATGCGGGTATGCACACCTACTGTCCCCATTGGGAAGGGAAAGTTGTAGCAACAAGTGCAAACTTTGCAAACCCCAAATATTGCCTGACCGTGGTCGCCAATTGTCAGGAGGTCACCACCTCACTCCTAGGTTCTTGGCAATAATGGGAATGCAAGGAATCACAGACATGTTGCATAAGAGTAATAAAGCTTGTTTATTACTACCAAATGTCATCACTTTGTGGAAACAAAGAAGTACAGTTTGTACATGGCCGTGTAGTAATACAAATCAGAAGATGGCAATGCCAATTCATATATCATAACAGTACAAGGACACAGGTTTCCTAGCATCTTGTAAGCAAGAAATATATGTGTATATTAAAAAGTAAAGCGTATAGCAATTGTATGCATACATATCCTGATGTTTACTTTTATATGGAAGATGTCCTTAGCCCTGTATGTTAGTATAACATATACATAAATGCGAGCTGTTTGCAGTGTACGTCTGGGGGTACCAATTAGGGTGCAGGGACCTCATGTAACACACAGGTTCAAGTAAATAACCCAGACATCCTTGTTCTATCTGAAACATGGTTAAAACCAACTGTCTTGGACCACAGCTGTGTCCTTCCCAGCTATAACATGTATCGCGCCGACCGGGCATCCTCCAAAAGGGGAGGTGGCCTGGATGTCACTTTGCTGCCAACACCCAGCCTGAACAGTGAGGTACTGCACTCTCTCCTGCTCCTTGGGGGTGTCAAGAAGCTGCACATATTCGGGGTGTATTCACCCCCCAGAAACAGCAAACTTGGTCTAGAGGAGATTACTGGTCTGACTTCCGTCCAAACTAAGAACAACGAGGTGATCTGTCTGGGAGATTTTAACCTAGATTGGCTGGGTCCTAACTCCTCACTTGCTTCCATAATCAGCAAGGGCAAACCGATTGGATCCTTACCAATCGCAAGGACTGCTTCCCCCTTCCGGGGTTCTGCCTGACACTATTAGTGACCACTGCCCTGTCTACTGCGCTAGGGGTGCCTCTGTTGCCACTACTCCACCCAAAGTTTTGTCCTTTGCCAACGTTTCTGATCTGGACACCGCTGCATTCCTATGTGATTTAAAACAAGCTAGCTGGTCCCCCTTATTTCATATAAATGACATCAACCTGCCACTGACCATTTCAATGCCACTCTGCTAGCCTTATAGACTAAACATATCCCAGTTTCAACGTGAAGGGTCAGAGAGAAGGCGACCAAGTGGCTGAAGCGACCTCTCCTGCAACTACTCAAAGAATGGGACAAGCTTTGGTCTAAATGGCAATTGCCACACCAATCACGTGGTTATTCAACAGGTCGCTGATGGAAGATAAAGTTACCACAGCCTGGAAAACTGCCCTGGTTACCCCTATCCCCAAAGGGGGGACCAGTGAGTTGGTCGAGAACTACAGACCGATTTCCATTCTCTGCACACTAAAAGTGTTTGAGAGCATTGTGTACCAACAAGTCCAGGAATATGTTGAACATCATAACCTCCTTACTCCCCAACATGAATTTAGAAAACGACGCGGCACTGATACTGCCTTGATTAGCCTTACATCAGACATCCTCGCTGCCCAGGATAAAGGCCAACTAACTGGTGCGATCTTTATAGACCTTACCAAGGGCTTTGATCTGGTGGACCATCAGCTACTTGTCTCACAGTTCAGATCCCTTGGATTGGATAACTACTCAGCACAGTGATTCAGATTACTTGCATGGTAGATCTCAAATAGTCAGATGGTTGGGGGTGAAGTCAGACAAACGCTCCATCTCTGAACGGGTCACCCAAGGTTCAATATTGGGGCCTCTCCCTATTCATCAATAACTTAACTAAGCACTGCGGAGGAGCCAAGGTGACCCTGTATGCCGATGATGCGGTGTTGTACAGATCTGCTTCGGATGCAACACAGCTAAATCAACTTCTGAACCATGACCTCTCCATATTGGAAAACTGGCTCCTGACCAATTGGCTAGTCCTCAATGTGAAAAAAAAAAAAACAACCATCCTACTTGGACCCAAAAGGCTGGGCCCTGATAGATCATGTTTACTGTCCTCCCCCCACCCCGCCTGACCAGTGGTTATCCTATAGAGGTTGTGGATTGAATACCCGGGCGTGTATATTGATCAAGACTGTTCCTTCAAGGTTCATGCTGATCAACTAGCCAAGATGCTAAACCAGAAGCATGGTCTCCTACATCGTCTGAGCCCGTTTCTCACTCAGACATCTAAGTTAAGGGTAGCCACCGGCATGCTCCTGCCCACCCTATTCTATGGGGCCCCAGTGCTACACTCACTACAAAACAAGAAGATGCAAAAACTAGGAAAACTGTATCAGAGTTGGGCGTTTTGCCCTGGGTGCCCTGCCTCTAGAGCACCTCTGTAAAAGTACTGCACTCACTAAATTGGCCCTCCCTTGAGTGCAGACTGGTGTATCCTTCCCTGTCTAGCCTTCAAGCTTCTACAAACAAATGCCACCCCCCCAGTCTGAGTTGCACCTTAATGCTTAAACGGCCTGGAAGAACTTAAAGGTCCTCCACGTCCCTAGAGTCCGGACATGTCAAGGTCTGTGGTCTTTTGTTACCTACATTCCGTCCCTCTGGAATGGCCTTCCTAGTAATCTTCAAGACTGCAGCTCCCTTGGTGGCTTTAAAAGAGGCCTCAAGACCTACCTGTTGGGGCCAAGCCTCTGTGCATGCTACTGCTGAGGACCAGTACAGTGGGCTACCTTAGTAGCTACTGTCAGCCACCTGGCATGCCTTTACTCTCATATTGGGACCTCCATCACTGATGAAGGCACTTGTGACTGTAATTTTTGTGAAACTGTCCCGTTCAATAAACATTATGTAACTGTCATTCTTGTGAAACTATGTTACCCTTCATGTTAATCCTCAATTGTACCTAACCTGCCTGTGATCATATAGTATGTCCTGATTGTAATGTCCGTATTGCTCAATTTCCCTTGAATTGTTCCTACATTTTACTCTACTGTTACCTGTAATTAATCCCGAGTCGCTCCTGAAAAAGGGACCATTATGGACTCAGTGGGCCTACCCGGTCACCAAAATTAAAAAAAAAAAAAAAAAATGGAAATCATCCTCTGTTCAAACTGACTTTGTTGCCTATCGCACTCTATGCAACAGCTGCAAGAGAGGTTCGAACTGCCAAGACCAACTACTACCAGAACCTCCTCCAGTCCTCGGCCTCTGACCCCAAGAAGTATTGGGTGTCAGATGAATGAGATCCTGGGGAACACCAAGCCACTGGCTTCCAAGGATATGCTAATTAATGATACTCTTTGCAACAACCTGGGAGGCAGTATAGCACAGTGGTATAAGGCTGAGCTGCAAATTTGGAGATCTGGGTTTAAATCCCACAGCCCCCAGCTGAATATACTGTGTGACCCTGAGCAAGTCACAACTTCCCTGTGTTCCTAGGTTGCACCTGTGAAAAAGCTTTCATCTGGTTAAACTGGAGAGAAAAAAAAAAACCTGTACTATGGCTAACACTTTCAACTCCCTTTTTACAGAAGCTCCTAAAATCTTCCCTTCAGCATCCCGTGGCCCAATCCTCCCCTCACCTGCTTCTCCACCGCTTGTCCTCTCTAATATTACTCAGTTGGATATTCTCCGGTTACTTTAGTCCATCCCCCCAACATGGTAGTCCCGTGCCTGATGGTATTGAACCACAAATACTTAAACATGGCGCCCATCTTGTCACCCCAATCACTAGGCTGTTTAGTCTGTCTATCTGCACCTCTACTGTGCCTTCAGCATGGAAAGCTGCCAGGATTATCCCTGTATTCAAGAAAGGTGACCCCAAAGTCCTATTTAATTATCTGCCCATAGCCTTGCTACCAAGCCTCAGTAAGATTTTAGAGAAACCTATTTACTGCCAGATCTCTGCTCACCTACTGAATTTTAATTTTCAGCATCTTGCTCAACATGGTTTCAGGGCAGGATATAGCACAATCACCACCCTCACACTACTCACCATTGACATCAAGTCCAGCATGGACAATGGTCTTCTCACAGGTGCCGTGTTCATAGACCTCACCAAGGTGTTTGACCCAGTTAAGCATCCTCTGCTCCTGAACAAACTACATTTATTAGGAGACTGAATCCACCTAGTCTTGGTTCAGCAGCTACCTTACCAACCAATCCCCTTTGGCAAAGTTCTTGCATCCCAGGCTCCCATCTCCTGTGACATCCCACAAGGTTCCATTCTGGGACCTTTACTCTTTTCCATTTTTATTAACGACACTCCCTCCTCCCTTCCCCACTGTCGCTCCATCATGTATGCTGATGACCTGGTTCTCTATGTCACCTCTCGTTCTGTCCTGGACATTAATGCCCACCTGTCCTCAGCATTCAAACGGATTCAGCACTGGCTCTCCTCCAACTAATTCTCAACCTACCCAAGACTCAGGTCTTGCTTTTTGGGTCCGTTAGAAAAGTCTTTGCCGAGTCTACTAAGCTTTGTGTGCTTAGCTGTGATTGGTCGGTAGTCACGTCTACTGACTCCTTCAAATACCTCGGAGTGACCCTTGATCTCATTCTCGATTTCTCTGTACATATGAATGAGGTATGTAAATCTGTTAATGCCAAGTTAGGAGCAGCCTACTGCATGCGTCACTCCCCAACCCCTGCTGCCAAAATCTCTGTGTGGCACATGGGGTACTGCTTCCTAGGTTTCTGTACACTCTCCCATGCAAACACAGGTATCCTTCACAAATCGGACACCTCCAATAACATCTGTAGATTCGCCCTCTCTGCCCCTCGACCTACCCACCATTGTCACCTATACTCCACTTTGCACTGGCTGTTCCCCCAATCCCAGCGCTCCTTCTCTCTGGGTTGTTTCACTGACTCCATGAACAGAACCCCCCCACCCAGACTGCACTGGGGGTCATGCTCACCCCTGTGACTCGTTCCCATGCACGAAGGTAATCTAAAATCAACCTCTGTTCTCCGTCCCTCACTGCTCGACTAAAATGGGGGAGCAAGCTTTCTCCCAGTTCGCACCTAAATTCTGGAACTCCTTACCTGCCAATTTAAAGGGCTCCTTATCTCACTCTGCCTTTAAATCTGCACATTTTTCCCACCTTCATGCACTTGATTCCTGTCACTGTACCTAATCTTCCCTGTACTCCTTCCTGCTGATCCAGCTTGACCTGGTTTCACTGAACCGTATTGTCCATTTCGAAGGTCCTATCCATCACTGCGTGGATGGCTACTGCTTGATGTTATATCATGACTCACTCTGTGGGGATCAACATTGTTATGTAGCAACTATTTGTTTGCTTGTTACGACTTATTCAATGTAATGACTGTTTCTATTGGATGCCTGTAATGCTATTTGTACCCATTTTGTGTTGGCTTTTTTGTTTATGTACTGTATTCTCCCGGGTCATGCTTGAAAATAGGCAGGTCTATTGCCTAATTCACTTACCCAGTTACCAAAAGTAAATAAGCAAGCAAGAATCAGTCACAGCCTTGGTACAAACCCTCCTTATTCTGGCACCATGATAAGGAACATCTCATTAGGTGTAGTAGGGTAGAGAGGCCACTCAAGCAGCAGTTGCAATTTGCACAAAGCCAAAAAATAACATTTCTAATATCAAGTTATGATTTTTCCCCCCATTAAAAACAGTTATATGTAGACAGTCACGCCTCAAAGTTTCACCTATCCAGCTTGTTTAGGAGAGTGTCTACCATTGTCATTTTGCCATCCCTTTCTTGTAATAATTTATCACACAAATAAAAAGCTGCCTGCTTTTATGGCTCTTTTTTACATCCCTTCATTTCATTTTCAAGGAGAGCCCAAGGGCAAGGCCTCACAGTACAATTTTTCTAAAGCGCCATGTTGGGTCTCCTAACAGTGATCCCCAACTCACTGGGAGATCAACATGGTGCAATCAATGTTTTGTTTGTGCGGCTACCCTAATGAGACAGGTTCAAGATGAGCAGAGCTGAGTGGCCGTTGTGTAACTGACCCCTGACCGAAAAAAATCTCCCCCTGCCATCTCGGTGATGACTCAGAGCCCGAACAGGGTATATCCCATTCCCTGCCTGACTGCATGCAGTGTATATTCCTGTCTGCTTTTATGGCAATCCCTATCAGATTACAGGTATATCCCTGGTAGAAAACAGGAGAGCAAAATAAAAACAATGTTTTGGTTTCTAAAATAAACAGAAAGAGTTAGTCCCATAGCACTACAGTATCATCAGTACTGCTAACTACTCTGATGAACCAAGTTTCCAAATGGACCTTGGTTGCTCAGCAGCCTGCCAAGGGAGAGAGGATAAGAGCATCCCGTGGATGGCTCTTTTCTCGAGAAGCCAAGGCGCAGACAGTGTCCCCCTGTGGGACCGCCACGATGCCCTAGCATATGCAGTATGCTTGGTGGTAGGTGCTGAGCAAAGTGGAAGTGCGAAAAAAGAAAATGAAAGGATTTTAAAAGAGCAATACAAGCAGGCAGCCTTTTATATTTGTTAACTGCAGCAAGAAAGGGATACCAAAATGATGAAAGCAGCAAAACCAGTCGCCTAAACAAGCCATATCTAAAGTTTTGGCACGATGTGGGAATGGGGAAGCAAGAATTTGGGAATGTTTTTGTAGGCTTTATGCAAATGCAGAGTGGTGCACTGTGCAGTTCAACCAGTTTCACAAGCTCACTGTTATGAGGTTATAAGTAAGTTATCAGCACTCACTGGGTTTTGAGTTACCTTGCGGCTATTACAGCTGTGTCTTTGTTCCGCATCCTTGCTGTTTCTAAGATGCATGATAATAGCATGGAGAATAAAAAGAAGAAATTCCTTCATACGTACTGTAATTTCCTTTTCTATTAGCTCCAACCATATTGATGGCCAACAGCAAGTACATATGGGTAGTGTGCACCCATACGGTAATGGCACAGCCTAAAGCTGTGAATCAACATAGAATACTGAGCACATGAACTTTCTGAACAGCAGAGAACCTCCAGTCACCAATGTCACTGCAGTAACTGAATAGTCACATAACAAAACTCTGACACACCCAAAACATTGATTCTCCCTCAAAGACTATACAGTATATATAAAAACTGTCATTACAAAAACAATATGAAAGGAGGGAGAGAGGTGATACGATATAGACATTCAAACACCTTAACGGCATTAACAAGGTGAAAGAGACCAACATGTTTAAATATAAGAAAAATAGCAGGACAAGGACAGCATGAGATTAGAGGGAAGCAGATTATGGGGGAATGTGAGGAAATTATTTTTCACAGAAAGGGTGGTGGATGCATGGAATGGCCTACCTCAGGAAGTGGTGGCTATAAACAGTGCAGGGCTTCAAACAGGCATGAGATAGGCATAAGGGAGCAATACAGATGAGTATGAATAGATAGGCCACTGACAGAGCAAAGGCCAATGGCACATTTATAAGGTAGAAAAAAAATGGGCAGACTGGATGGGCCTTACGATCCTTTTCTGCTGTCAACTTCTATGTTTCTAGATGTACATTGGTAATCTGGCAGAAGATACGGATGTAGTAATGATAGGGGATTTAAATATGCCAGAAATTGAATGGGGAAAGAGACAGGTAACATTCTGCAGATTTCAGGAAGAACTAATGGCAGCAGGTATCCAGTAATGTATCCAGGAGGCAACAAGGGGGGAGGACATACTAGATGTCATTTTTACAAACAGAAGTGATAAACAGATTATTATTCAGCCACAAGTGGGGATGAGCGATAATTCTGTATTTAAGTTAGACTGGACAACTGAGCTGGTGAAAGGTAGTACAATTCAATACCTGTATAAAAAGGGTGATTATGGGGCTATGAGAGGAGAAAAAATTACTCACCATAGTAATGTTTCTTCTAATGGAGTCTTGCTGTATTCAAACATAATACATAATGCAGTTAGCCCCAACACTTGAACTGCCCCTGAGACAAAAGAGTTAACTATGCAGAAACATAGAACGTTGAGCTGTTTTCAAACTTGTCTGTGGTATTTCAGTATAAGTCAGATTCTTACGAGCACAATAACCAACATACTATAGTATGGAAATTGTTCAACATATAGCCAAAGGGCAAAAAATTATTTTTGGGCCCAAAAGACTCAAGTCGAGAACCCAAGAAGGAAAAAGTAGTGATAATATTTAAGTATAAAACACCAGAAAATTAATAACATCCACCAAACCCAAGAAGGAGGGTACAAGGTACACCCCTGAGGTGCAACACTACCTGCCAGCCCACTTCCCAAAAACCCAGGTTCTGAGAGGGGAGGAGGTCTGAATAAAGCAAGACTCCATTAGGAGAAACATTACTATGGTGAGTAATTTTTTCTTCAAACATGAAGTCTTGCTGTATTCAGACATAAAGCAGACTACCAAGCAAGTCCCTATGGAGGACGGAATGCAAAACCTACTTTGGGAAGAGGCTCTGCAGTACTGCTGTGCCAAACCTAGCATCTCCTAGCCTGGATGTCCAGGGAGTAATGCTTGGTGAAAATATGTACTGTTTTCCAGGTGGCTGCTTTACAGATCTCTAACAAAGGTATATCTCTGGCCACAGCTAGAGAAGCAGTTGTACTCCTACTCGAGTGAGCCCTCAGGCCTGAAGGGGGCTTTCTACCCAACTTGTCATAACAGAATTGTATACAAGAAACAATCCACCTGGCAATAGTTCTTTTATTGGCAGGCTTACTTTTCCCCACTTCACCATAAGTGAGAAACAATTGAAGACAGTCATTTCTATGTGCCTTAGTATGCTCAATATAGTAGCCAAGGGCCCTCTTCATGTCTAGACTGTGTAACCTTTCATCTGAAGAAAAATGATGATCAGTGAAAAACACAGGGAGACTTGTAGACTGATTCAGATGAAAATCCGATACCACTTTGGGCAAGAACCGCCTATTGGTTCTTAAGACCACTTTGTCCTTATGGAAGGAGATGAAGTCAGGTTCAACTGACAGAGCCTGTAACACTAATCCACTTGGCAGAAGTAATAGCAACCAGGAACACAGTTTTCCAGGTCAAGTACTTCAATTCAGCCGAAGCCAGAGGTTCAAAGGGTGGCTGCATAAGTTGAGTTATGCAGACATTAAGATCCCAAGGAGAAGTGTGCTCCCTAAAGGGAGGGTTAATGTGAACCAGCCCTTTGAAAAACTTTCTGAAAACAGGATGAGATGCCAGGGAAGAGCCCTTCCCTGCTAAGAGGAATGCAGACAGCTGCTAGATGAACCTTCAGAGTGGCAGGCCTAAGGCAGAGACCATTCAGATGAACTAGATAGTCTAAGGCTGTGGAAATGTCTGCAGAATCAGGAAGGATGCCTTTCTGAGAGCACCAAATACTGAACCTTTTCCATTTGGGGTTGTAAGTTTTTCTAGTGGAAGGTTTCCTGGAGACCCTCAGAATATCCAGAACTCCCTGAGAAAGATATAGTGCTGCATATTCTAACTCTTCAAGAGCCAGGCCTTGAGACAGAGACTGGAGTTTGGGGTACCAGATCCACCCCTGGGAGGACGACAGGAGATTGCATGTCCTCGGTAGAGACAGGGTACGTGACACTGACAAGGACAGCAGTAGAGGATACCACGGCTGTCTGGCCCAATCTGGAGCCACCAGTATCACTGTGCAGTGTTGAGTCCTGATCTTGATCGGAACTCTGAACAGCAGAGGGACGGCATAGAGAAACCTGCCCTTCCAGTCCAAAATGAGAGCATCCTGGGGAACCGTCCCCAGGCTGGAGGTCTGTAACAAAACAGAGGAAGTTGATTGTCCGGTGCTGCAAAGAGAACCATCTCTGGAGTGCCCCACCTGGAGAAGATTACCTTCAGTGTGTGAGGATCCAGGGACCATTCGTGGTGTCCCTGTGATATTCTGCTCAGAGCATCTGCTAGTATGTTGTCCTTCCCAGGAAGGTGAACTGCTACCAGAGAAGTCTGAAGAGAATAGGCCAGAGACCACAACTTCATGGCTTCTGTGCACAAGGCCGAGGACTGAGTGCCTCCCTGCTTGTTGATGTACTACATTGTGGTGGTGTCCGTTCTGACTTGGACCACCTTGCCCTTGACTGAATCCGAGATGCTATGCAGGGCTAGGAAAACTGCCCCGAGTTCCAGGAGATTGATATGAAGGAAAGACTCTTGTGGGGACCAGACTCCTTGAGCTGTCAGGGCTCCCAGGTGGACTCCCCACCCTAGGAGAGCAGCATCCTTAGTTAGAACTACTGATGGGACTTCAGGGCGAAATGGAACCCCTTGTCTGAGGTTATCCTGGTCTAGCCACCACTGGAGAGCTTGGACCAGAGTCTGAGTCACTGGGATCAGTTTTGTAAGTGAATTCTTCTTTTGAGACCAAAAAGACCCAAGATGAAACTGAATGTCCCTCATCTGGAACCTTGCTCCCTGCACCACTGCCGTGGAAGCTGCCATGTGGCCTAGGAGCTGGAGGAACTGTCTTGCTGGGCGGGAGACCAGAGGTCAAAAGGAGGAAGACAGATCCACTAGGGCCTTCACCCTTGCCAGGGGAAGGAAGGCTTTTGCTTGTACAGCGTCCAACTCTATGCCTATAAAGATGAGAAGTTGAACTGGTTTGAGGACAGACTTTGGAAGACTGAGAAGAAACCCCAAGAAGCGGAGTAGGTCCTGGGTAGTTTGAAGAGCTGAACTGACCTGTAAAGGTGACTGACCCACTAAAAGCCAGTCGTCCAGATACAGGAAGATGGTGATACCCTGTCTTCTGAGGTAAGCCACCTCTACTGTAAGGCACTTTGTGAACACCCTTGGAGCTGATGTTTGGCCAAATGGCATAGCTCTGAACCAGTAAGGGCCTGAAGGCAACTCGAACCCAAGGCATTTTTTGTGGGAGCACCGGATAGGAATATGGAAGTAGACATCCTTGAGGTCCAGAGATGCTAGCCAATCCCCTGGCCTTAGAGAGGGAAGGATTATTACCAAAGTTACCATTTTGAATTTGGGCTTTGAAATGTGTGTTCAAATACCTTCGGCCTAGGATGGGTTGCCACTCCCCTGTTTTCTTTGGGGGTAAGGAAGTACCTGGAGTACAGTCATTTTCCCCTGTGCTGAGCAGGAACCTTCGCTATAGCTCTGAGAGCTAGACGAGATGAAGCCTCTGCCTCTAGGGCAATGGTTTCTGAGAGTGATGCAAGTGGAAAAGACTTTGCCCTCTTTTGAAAATTTTGAAGCCGAGGGCCAGTTCCTGGCTTACTACTTCCAGGACCCACTTGTCTGAAGTCAGACTTCCAGAGCTGGAAGCAGTAAGCCAGCCTGCATCCTACTGGAAATGAGTCAAACGGGCTGACACATCAGGGTGTCTGCTTGGCAGGAGCCTTAGACAGGATGAGGGAGCAGCTCTGCTCATCCCCCTCCGTGGGAAGGGAGAGGAGGCCTGGGCTTGTTAAAATGGCCTTTAAAAGGGCCTGCCCCTAGACTGCTGCTTGTGTGAAGTGGCTTGCCTTTCTTTGACCTGTGCACTCCTGTACGTGGTCCTGTATTCATCCACTTTCTTCATGTAAGCCTCTTTCTGCTCCCCAAACAGAGAGTTACCTACTATAGGAAAATCCATAGCCTTAGTCTGGGTATCCTGTGAAAGGCTAGTACATCTGAGCCAAGCACGTCTTCTGAGAGACACAGATATAGCCATGACTCTAGATGCCATATCACTGGAGTCCACAGCAGCATGAAATTGCATTTTGGATGCCTCAATTCCATCAGCAGCCACCTCTTTGGCTAGCTGGGGAGAAGCCAGTTTAGCCAGTTCCAGAATCTTATCCCATCTGGATTTCTGGTAGTTGGCTGTGTAGGCCATATAAATAGCCTGCCCGAGTCCCAGAGAGGATGACAAAATGTTTTTTTTGGACATGGCATCCACTTTCCTGGAGTCCTTATCCAGGGGTCTGAAGCCAAAGGAATGTTAGCCCTATTAAAGGCTGCAGCCTGCACTACCCCAACATGGCTGCAATGACTATAAAGGAACTCCGCAGCTGAGCCTGATAAATACCTCCTGTCCATTCTCTTATCCACAGGAGATACTGAATTAGGGGTTTGTAAAATCTTGCGTCCCCGTTTCCCCAATGATTTATGAAGAGGGATAGACACTTTTGGACTCTGGGATGTCCATTTCCACAAAATCAGGCTCTTCATCCTCCTCTGCAGCTTCAATCAAGGGAAGCTGCAGGGTTTCTGCCACCTTTTTGTAGAAAAAAAAAATGTGAAGGGGACTTGGAGAGCCTGGGAGGAGAGAAACCCAAGGGCCTGTCTGGGGAGATGTCCGATTCAATGGGCACATCCAGACCCCCCTGGTCATAGTCCTCATCCTCTGGATAGTCTTAGTCTCCCTCCCACTCCTCATAAAAAGCATCTGGATCATAATCTGGAGGAGACTGAGCTGACCAAAGCGACCGCTTAACCAGCGGTACCGGTTCAGACGGAACCGGTCTAAGCGATTGAACAATGCTAATCGCTTTGGCTATGTCGTCCGCGGTTGGAGAGTGCGATACCAGATACGAACCTACAGACTTGCACTTTTTTGATGGAACCGGCTCTCCTTTTGCCCGAGGAGGTATCATCTAGGTCAGTAGGCACCTCAGGTTCAGCCGCAACCGAACCGGGCTGGCCATCCGGATCTACGGACTTCTCAGCCTCCCTTTCCTTCAGCCTATTCAGTCTTATCTAGAGTGGATTTAGTAAATTTTTTTTAAGATTTGGTAGTCTGACTTGAGGTGGTCAAACCCCAGACAAACACAGATGAGGTGGGGTGTCAGCCTTAGCAAAGGCCTCCCCACACTCTGTACAGTGCTGAAACCCAGTGGGACCGGTTTTCTTCTTGGGTTTCTCACACATGGCCGGCCAACCTAACAAATTACCCTATTGAGCTTTCAAGCCAGGTAATGCAATAACCGATCGGTTACAAACAGTGCCACATGTTTTTAAAAGAACCGGCAAAAAAACTTGCTTCTTTTGAAATCGATCAGTACCGGAACACCACTCTAATCCCAGAAATAAATTTAAATAGAATGGGTCGGTTCCAAACCGGACCGACCGTACAGAAACCAAGGAAGAGAACAATTTCCAACTTTTTCACAGAATAACAGCCACTACCTAGCTACACACTACCTGTACCGTAGACAGAGGCTGGAAATCTGAAAATAAAAAAAACCTGCGGTTTAAACCGAATGCTTTACTTTTACTGAACCAAGCAGAGGAAATCCCTGGAGCGACTTCACTGTTAGGCGGAGTAAAGAATCTGACGGTTACACTAAGTACCACCACAGACGGAAGTTTAAAAACAGAGCTTGAGCTCAGCGTTCTATGCTTCTGCATAGAGTCAACTCTTTCCTCTACAGGGCAGTTCAGCTACTGGGGCTAACTGCATTATGTATTATGTCTGAATACAGCAAGACTTCATGTTTGAAGTACTAACGAGTATAAATGGGAGGATACAAGTTATCAGGATATAGAGAAATCATGGGAAATGTTCCTTCAAAAAATAAATGGAGATTACAGGCAATTGTATCCCACAAAGGAAAGTTTACAATAACAACGGGAAAAGGCCTCCATGGCTAACTAGGAATATAGTCAGACTGTAGAAAAAAATGAAGTACTTTTCGAGAAGATGAAAAAGGATAAGACATCAGAACATCGGAATAGGTTTAAAAGGAAACTTAAAAATCTAAAAACAGCTTGAAATGAGAAAGGTAATGAGTAAGAAATAAAAATTACGTACCTACCGTAATTATGATCTGTGTATCTTCACCATTCATCACAGATGGGTACTGGCCGATCAGGACCCCGCGGGAGCCTTTATTTAGTTATTTATTTATTTAAAAAGGACAGGCGGAGTCGACGCTGTCCTCGAGGCAGACATACTACGTGGCGCTCGAGGATTATCAGTTAGGCTGCATCGACTCCGCCTGCCTACCAGTTCTGAGTCACCAAAGAGGTAAGAGGAAGGGATGGAGAGTAGGACAAGAGAGTCCAAGGGACAGAAACAGGAAGAGAAAAACTGAACTAAAAGGAGAAATAACGACAGAGGACAGCATAGAGGAAGGAAGACTAAGGGGACTGGGTAGGGGCCCCAATCTCTGGAAAAGGAAGAAGGGAGGGGGGAGAGAATTTAGGAGAGAGAGAGGTAACAAGGATCCAGGACCCTTGTCCATCACCAGACAGTATAGGAACTGCAAGGAGTAGCAAAGCTCATTTGCCAGAATTCAAGGCACAGAATAACTGGCAATACCCCAAAAGCAGAGTCGGCTATTCTGGAGAAGGACAGGGTACAGGGACTCAGTACTCTCTCTGCAAAGATATTTGGCGAAAAAAAAGGGTAGTTTTTTTTTTTAAATTAGATGGATAACAGAAGGAAGGCAACCACCAGCTCTCACCCCGTAGGAGTGAAGATATGTAGTAGAGAAGGAGTGCCACTCGAACTGTACCCTTTAGGGAAGAAACTACCCCCCATGTGTCCCAACTTTACCCCGCTCAAAAAGAGGGGTAGGCACAGAGGGATGAGGATCCAGAGACTGAAGCCCCAGGGAGATGGCGGGCGGGATTGTGATGAATGGTGAAGATGCACAGAAAGATAATTACGGTAGGTACGCAATTTTTATATCTTATCTGTGTCAATCTTCACCATTCATCACAGATGGCCAAGTACCAAGCCCCCCGAAGGGGGTGGATTCATTGCACCCTAAGGGACAGAGTCCCTTAGCCCTCAGTGGGTGACACACTAAGGGGGGGGAACCTTCTGGGCCTGAAGAGGCCCGAGAGTTGGGAGAGCGAGATGGGGTCCCCCCGGAAGGGGAAGGAAGTTGCCCCGACAAATGTAGTCTCGCCCTACAGGAAAAGAGATAGGTTCCCTGGTGAGCGGAGCAAATCACCCTACGCCAGGCCAAGGGTGACAACCGGGAAAGGCAAAGCCACGCCGATCTTCTGGCGCAGATCGCTGTCCCTACCACCCTGGTAGCTACCTCATTGGCGTCGTAAGATGCCCTTGCTTGGTGCCTTGCTAGCTCCAGGCCATGTGCAGAGAGTGCGATGGCTTGCCTGGTTTGCTCCGAGTCAGGCAAAGCAGCTAGGATCCGACCTAGCGCTGACCACAAGAACCTGTTGTAGGCTGCATAGTGGGCCTGATGAGCAGAGATGGAGAGAAGCAACCGTGCCGAGTAGAAAGTCCTCCTCCCCCAGAAATCAAAATCCAAAAAGTCCTGATCTGGGGGCCGGTCATGGTGGAGGGCGCGAAGCCAGTCAGGGGTGTCCAGGTGCATCAATCCGGACTGCGGATGAGGCATAGAACTTGGAGACTGCTGGGGAGCGCAATACCTCTGGCTGAGGTCCCTTGGGGCAGGAACACTGGAGAAGGGCCCCTGCCAGAAACACATGGACGCCTCCCAAAAGAGAGCAGGCCAGGGCTGCACCACAAGGGTGGCCGCACCGAAATCGCCTAGAAAGGCGTGCGCCGCATGCTCAGGATTGCTGACCGACAGGGGAGAAAAGTGAAGGTCCTCCATCATCCTCACGAGAAAGTGCTGATACTCAAGAGAGATCAGCGGCAGGAGAGATATGGACAGATGGTTCCTCTCCACCAGAAGAGGGGGATGAGGAGCTGGAGGTCACCATGCGTTCCGAGGGTGGTTGCTCGGGGGGAGGTTGAAAAACCTGGCTGTCCATGGCCTAACGTAGGCAGGGAACCGAGCAGCCACCACTCTGAACTGCTCCCAGGTGAGAGGGCCGCTAGGACCAAGAATGCCTGGGAGTGCTGGAGAATGTGGCAGAGGAATGGGGCAGAGCCGAGAGAAGAAGTCGGCTGACCTCTGCCAGAGCTAGGGAGCGGACCATGGACACCCGAGGAGGGTGTCCCGGAAGACTCCGCAGCCGACAGCTGTACAACCACGTTGGTACTGCCTAGGCTGCGCCCAGAAGAATCCCCCCAGTGAGGTGACCGGGGCCGTATAGATCCAGAAGGACGGTCCCCTGCCTCCAAAGAATGGGACCCCCTCAAGGAACTGGAAGGGGAAGGGCGGAAGTCCGCACTACGGCTTCGTCCAGGGCCGGGGTGGACCCCAGAGAAAGGCAGACGCGCCGACCCCACACCCCTCGACCCCTCAGAGTCCTGGTCCTCGAGAGGGCCAATCTAGGTAGCTGGCAGCTCTGGGCTGCCCCCGAAGGGGAGACCCAGGGAGCAGCACCCTCCCCTCCTGTAGACTTCCCGATGGGCCCCAAAGTTGGGCGATCGAGACACACTACGGGAAGGGGTACCACCACCGAGGGATCAAGGAACTCTCAAAGGCCAGGTTGCATGGCAATGGTGGCACGCACCATGGCCTGCTGGTCAGTACCACTGACCCCAACCTCGGGGAGAACCTGAAGCTCCTCAGAAGGGGGCTGGCTGTGACTAGTCGTTGAGACCACCAGCTCTCCCTCCTCTGCAGACAACCCCAAAGGGTGCGACTGCCCGTCCGACTCAGACGAGGTAGAGTCCGAGGCCCTAAGCTAAATGGTAGGAAGGCGAGGAAAGGCGACCTTACCAAGAAGCCCAGTAGCCAAAGCAGTGGCAGAGGCGGCACCCGTGCCCTCCACAGCCCCGAAAGCGGGGCTGACCGAAGGCAGCAGGGCAGCTCAGGCCAAAGATCCTGAGCCAGGGCCATCCGCGGCACCAAGTACACTGGCACCGGGGGCGGCACCAGGAACAGAGACGGCGCCGACGGCAACCCCAGAAACAGCCTCTGCGCCGACACCGCCAGGCCCCTCGGTGCCGCGAACGGCACCGAGGACCGAAGTGGCGCCAATGGCTCCGAAAGCGGACTCTACGCTGACAGAAAACTCCGAAGCCCCACGGGCGCCGAGGGTGAGACATGGGCGACGCTTGAATTCAGGGGTCACGGGCGCTGCTGAAAGAGCGCCGGCGCTGCAACGGTGCCGACAAAGCCTACAGCGCCAAGAGACGAAGTCGGGCCGATAGGGGCCACGGCACCACGAATGGTGCCAAGGCTCGACCGGGACGGGCGCGACCCAGGGAGAGCCTTTCACCTCAAGGGCGACTGCATAACGGCGCCTCCCGCCTGCTCCTGGGAGGAAGCGGACGGGCCTCCTGTGCCGCGGGAGGAGCCTCGGCCAAGGCTAGGCTACAAGAAGCCGAGGCTCCCTCCTCCTCGGTCCGTACAGAACAGAGAGGACCTGGAGGAATGGCCGAGAGAGCGCGGCTTGGCCAGACTAGTGTGAACCCTACCCCCGAAAGTTGGCGGAACTCGCCCTAAACGCGCACTGTTCTAGGACGTGGTGGTCCATGGAGAAGCAGGCGTCGCACGAATCCATGTCGTGAAGCGGGCCAAGACACACAAGACACCGGTCATGCTGGGCGGTAACGGAGTACTTGTGGCCGCACAGGCACAGTCGCATAGGAGGCTGCCCCGCCTTAGGTTTCTTGCCCTCAGACTGCGACATGACCTGCGGAAAAAAAACCCCACCAAAAATAGCCTCAACGTCGCTATACTTTAAAATAAATGGAAAGATCTTACCGGCGACATGAAGTGGAGGCAGAACCCAGAACTAGCAGGAGACCGACGGACTGTCGAATGCACAATGCGAAAGGCTAAGGCCTAAAACTATCCAACTTCTTCAGTTGGCTTCCCATGAGGCGACCTCAATGGCGGAAGACGAAGAACTGGTAGGCAGGCGGAGTCGACGCAGCCTGACTGATAATCCTTGAGTGCCACGTAGTACGTCGGCCTCGGGGGCAGCGCCGATGCTGCGTCGGCTCCGCATATAAAAAAAAAAAAAGCTCCCTCGGAGTCCTGATCTCCCGCCAGTACCCATCTGTGATGAATGGTGAAGACACAGATAAGATCAATAAAAGCTTCTATGCCTATGTAAATAGGCAGAGGGGAAGAAGTAGTATGGTAGGCTCATTAACAGTTATTGGAGAGGTGTTGTCAGATCCACTGGAAATGTCAAATGTTTTGATTCTGTGTGTATATATGCATCATAGAAATAGGATATGAATCATGGCGGAGAGTTGTGAAACTTGCTCCAAAGGAAATAACAGAAGAGAAGGAAATGAAAGATTATGGGGTTGAAGGTGGATAAGGCAGCGGGACTGGATAAGATCCACCCTTATGTTGAAGGAGTTGAAAAATTAGTTGGTAACAGTTACTACACTGTTGGGACAGAGGTCACTTGCCAAGGGGTGTGGTGCCCGGGGAGCGGAGGAGAGCATATGTGGTGCCGATATACAAAAAGGGGAAAGGTATCAGGCAGTGAATTATCGACCGGTGAGCCTGATGTCAGTGGTGGGGAAAATAATTGAAGGTATCGTTGGTGAAGCTATAAAGGGCGTCATGATATGCAAGTGGCAAGTAGATAAGTATCAACATGGATATCTCTGGCAGGTCATGTGAGAAATCTGATCACCTATGAGCATATAAATAAATCTGTGGATAAGGGGAAGCGTGTGGATATATTATTGCTGGATTTTAGTGGGGCTTTCGATACTGTCCCGCATTGTAAGATTGAGAAACTGATTAGATTGGGAATTTATTTCTGTATTGTAAAATGGGTAGATCAGTGGCTAAAAATAGGAAGCAACAGGTTAAGATGCGGGGTTACTCGTCAGAGCCTCAGGGGTGAGAACGGGTGTGCACCAGGGTTTAGTACTAAGACCACTGCTATTTAGCATATTTATAAGTGATTTGGATATAGACAGTGGAAATAAGATGGTGAAATTTTCTGATGTGAAAATAGGAGGAGTAGTAGATACATATGATGACAGGCTAACTTTTGGAAGAGATTTAATACAAAATTTTAGAATGGGAAGTAGTAATGGAATGAACTTTAATAATGATAAATACATCATAATGCATCTGGAAGGAAAAATGTACAGCAGAATTATATGAAGGATATAAAACTGAAGGCATCTACATGCGAGATCTAGGAATCTATATACAGAATGACTTAAGTAGCATTCATAGTAGAAATATCAAACAGCAATGTATTTAGTATATAGTACAAGACAGGGTTTTCATTCTAGAAGTAGGGAGGTGCCGATGCTGCTATATAGGACTCTGATCAGGCCCTTATTGGATTATTGTTCCACTGTATGGAGTCCCTTCCTAGTTCAAGATGTTGATAGTGGAAAGGCCATAACGGTCCTACACAAGATTGATATCAGGGTGTGAGAGCTTAAATTGTGAGGATAGACTGAAGAGATTGGGTTTGTGGCCTTTAAGAAATAGGAGAGCTGGGGGGGGTTGGGGGAGATCTACCGTTTCTGTACAAGGTTTAAAAGGTGAGAATGAAGATGGAGATGGGACTGAAATTTAAAGATCACCTGTACCAGGTAAGGGGACATGACAGGCAGTTGAAGGAAACAGTATTTAGGACAGAAATAAGAAATGGATTTAAATGTAGGGCAATCAGGATGTGGAACAGATTATCTCAGGTAGTGGTGGATGCAGAGAATGTGGAAATGTTTAAGGATAGATTGGACAAGTATTTTACTGAAGTTGGTGACTTGTGTTATTGCCACTGAATTGTGGGGAAAGCTTATATGGGCTCTGCCTTCTTGACTTTCCCATTTTCCAGTATGAAACACCTTCCCCACCTGTTTGCATACATGGAGATGCCCCAAAAGTTGACAGAGGTCCCCCCTTCAAGCTCTTATATGGACGCCAGGTATGTGGGCCCCTAGCCTTGATCTGTGAGGACTGGGAAGGCAAGCACACCATCCAGGGAACTCCCATAGTGGATTATGTCCTTAGGTTTAGGGAAAAGCTGAAGGAGTTTATGGGGACGGCCCAGAGCAACGTGGCAGCAGCCCAACAAAAAACCAAAAAGTGTGGTACGACCGCACAGCCAGAGCTTGCTCGTACACGGTGGGGCAAGATGTCATGGTCTTCATCCTAGTCCGGAAAGACAAGCTGCAGGCTGAGTGGGCAGGACCGTGCAAAGTAATCAGAAAGGTAAAGAACGTGAACTATATTAGAGTTATCCGACAGAAGACATACATAAAGAATGTACCATGTCAACATGACCAAGCCATACACTAATAGGGCCGACATGGTGTGTGCAGTGTGTAGTCCTGGGGAGGGGATGAACGAAGGAGACAGCCTTCTGGACTTGCTTTAAGAAAGCAAGCAGGAGTCCTCTGTGGAGGCAATTAAATTGTCACCCCAGTTGGCTCTGGACCACATTCAGGAAGTAAGGGAGGTTTTAGCAGACTCTGCCCCACTGTTTAGCGCCAAGCCTGTACTAACCCAATTAGCAATGCACAATGTGGAGACAGGGATGCAGGTGCCCATACGGCAAACAGCATATCTGGTGTCAGAGGCTGTCCAAAAGGACATTAGGAGGAAAGTGGAGGAAATACTGGATTTAGGGGTAATCCAGAAATCCCACAGCTGCTGGGCTTCACCCGTGGTCCTTGTTCCCAAGCCAGATGGCTATTTTTTTTGTGTGGACTGAATGCAGTCACAAAAATCAGACACTCAACCGATGCCATGGACGGACAAACTCCTGGACGAGTTGGGAGGGGTGACCTATCTTACAATTACTGACCTGACAAAGAGGTATTGAGTCAGGCAGAATTAACTGCCAGAGCAAGGGAGAGGCCAGCCTTCAATCACTCCGATAGGGTTATCTGAATTTAAAGTAATGCCTTTCGGAAAGAAAGCCCCCGGTCACTTTCCAAAGGTTGGTGAACCAGGTGTTAAATGGTGCTGAGGAGTACACTGTGGCGTACCTGGATGATACTGCCATGCTTGGTGCCAGCTGGGAGAAACACCTATCCCACCTTAGGGAAATGCTGGGCAGGATACAGAGGGATAGGCTCACATTCAAAGCTGAGAAGTGCTAGGTTGCTATGGCCTAAGTGGCATACCTTGGGCATGTTGTAGGCCGGGAACAGCTCCGTCCTAACCAAGTGAAAATAGAGGCAATCAAGGCACGGCCCAAACCAGAAACTCAAAAGCAGGTCAGGAGTTTTCTGGGGACAGCAGGGTACTATAGGAAATTTGTACCCAATTACACAGTGCCCTGGCCGCTCCCCTATCTGACCTGGTAAAGAAAAGGATGCCTCAAAAAGTTACCCAGGAACCAGCCTGTGAAAAAGTTCTTACCAGACTGAAGGAGGCACTGCACAATGCTCCTGTATTGACAAGTCCAGACTATAGCAGACCCTTTATAGTCCAGACCGATGCCTCAGATGTGGGTATTGGGGCAGTGCTGAGTTAGACATTCAACCAATGGAACGATCACCCTACAGTGTACCAGAGTAAAAAGTTATTTCCCATGGAGCAGGCTTACTCTACTGTGGAAAAGGAGCGTCTTGCCATGGTGTGGGCCCCAAAGAAGTTAGAGCCATACTTAATCAGGCAGCGTTTTGAGGTACAAACTGACCACAACCTACTGGTTTGGCTGACACAAATGGGTAAGATGAATGGTAGACTACCAAGATGGAGTCAGGCCTTGCAAAGGTATGACATGACTGTCTCCCACAAGGCCACCAATGAAAATGCGAATTGTTTGTCCCATTGTTTTGAGGTGTAAACTGAATTTTGTGGAACTCATCCCATGTAGGAATAGATCCCCCAAAATTCAGTCTAAGGAGGAACAGGTGTCACGGGGAAAAAAGCTATTATTGTATGATACTGTATTACCAAAAAAAAAAAAAAAAGTCTAATTGTCTCACACAAGTTAGCAATTTGGCCTTTAACCTTCAAGGTGTCAGTGAGGAGGTCATTAAACTGCCCAGGGAAAAACCTCACTGCCTTCCTTCCAGATAGTTTATGACTCTCAACCTGTGCAGACTTTGAAGTTTTCCACATGTATGAATTTTATGACATCAGGAAGGGACGTCATTTTGGCAGATTCCCCCTTGGTTTTCTCACACCTTAGTGACATACTGTGGGGTTGTAAACCTCAAAGGGAATGTTTTGCCGAGACTCATTTTAAAAAATTGCCAGCTATTGATTTCCACAGTAGAAATTAAATCTATGGGAGGTTCTAACAGTGACCTCATGGGTAGCATCACCAGGAGGTACAGAAAACTGATTTTTGAATTGGGCTGTACTATGACAAGTTTGTGCAGAAGGATTCCCCGAAAAATCAAAGATACAATCTGTGGACTGGTAACTAGGTACTTTTAGAAAAATAATTCAACTGGAACTGAAGTTTTTTTTTTGGCAGGCGCGTTTGTTATGTAGCTTCCCATTTATTTTATGTGACTAAGTTGTTGATGTATTTGTTCTGTGTTTGACATTTTACCTATTTTACAATTTTTAGTAAACAATTTCTTTGAAATACTGCCTGTGCTTCTTAGTTTCTTTCTGAATGTGAATGCTGAATCAGTGTGCAAGTCTGAAAGCTGTTAAGGGACTGAATGTGTTACTAATCTGGCAACAAGGTAAGAATATACCTAGGTCTCCGAGTCATTAGGGTACATTTTGGGAACCTGGCTGGGTGCCACTGAGTGAAAGATTATACTGCATCCCACTGACCCCCAGGACTCTAAGCTGGTAGGTGATTGAGGAGGGTTACTCTGTCTGTCCCCTGTTCACACTATCACTTCGAGGTTGACACAGAGCAGAGAGCCTGACCTGCAGAACGTGTTTGACACTGAATACCGATACATCAAATACAAAACTGAATATGAACTAATAA
This sequence comes from Neoceratodus forsteri, assembly GCA_016271365.2. Classification (NCBI taxonomy): domain Eukaryota; kingdom Metazoa; phylum Chordata; order Ceratodontiformes; family Ceratodontidae; genus Neoceratodus; species Neoceratodus forsteri. The sequence goes on along the minus strand of CM028130.1, from coordinate 1,642,526,527 downwards.
GCCAAGGGGGATGGGACACAATTCCAACTTTAGCTCAAAGCCCAGTTTGTCTTTTAGACAGCATCTTTATTCAAAAATAAGATATACAGATAGCAGCATTTACATAAAAACAATACTGTAAAAATACAGTGTTCCAACACATGGTTGTGACACAGGATGCTAAAGCAGCAAGGCCACATAGCCTCTCCACTGGTCATAGCACCTCTGAATTTAAGTTCCTCTTCCAGAAAACTGACCTTACCAAGTACAACCTGCCATAGCAGCATTCAGAGCACAGTACAGTGCTTTAAGGTAAGTGGCCGGTGTACTTGGTGGATTCCATTTATTTAAATTAAAATATAAAATCCAATAAAACTTTCAGATTTAAAATTCATTTAGATAGCATAAATGCAAATCCAAAGTCCATAACATGCTAGATCACCACACATCCAGGAATTTAATTCCATTTCAGCAGCCCAAGGTCCCCAAAAGGAACTTTAAAATCCTTAAGATTCTTTTTAAATATTCAGTGTTCACAAGCATGTAGCCCAGAATATTTTTCCTCTTAAAAATCCTCATTTTTAAATATTCAGTCTTCACACAGGATGTAGCCCAGAATTCTGTTTTTTACTGCTCTGTGGTGGTGTGAGAACACCAGAAGGCACTGGAGAAGTTCGATTCTGCTCCAACATGGCTTGTTTTTCTTTAGCTATGTCCTGCAATAGAGAGCAAATGAATTCACTTACTCCGAATTAAAAAAAAAAAAAAAAAGTCATGCAGTACTCAGTTTTATCCCATGCCCTTCTACAATATTATTCTGAACTCCCAACACCCACATTTTCAAAGTATTTTAAGCAAGCCACCTTCACTCAACCATCAAGAAGGCATCCTCAGCCACATTTTCAAAGTATTTTAGGTAAGCCACCTTCACTCAGCCAACACGGCTGACATTAACAGTTTGTGATGCATTATAGGACTTTTAGTTTAATGGGGTGGTGGGGGTGCTTATAACATTCTCTAATACCCACTGAAGTGAAATGTAAAGGATCAAAATAATGTACAGACTGGCTGCATTCAGTGTCGCATACAAATTCTGGCATAGTAAAGAAATTGACAGCAAATAAGGACTGAAACCCATCTAGTCTGCCCATTTTCCCTGACAATTATAAAAGCCGCAGACCCTACTTTATCTCCAGCTTTACCTCATTCCTATTGCTAGGGTTCCATGCCTGTCCCATGTATGCTTGAATACCCCCACTGTTTGCCCCCACCACCTCTGCTGGGAGTCTATTCCATGCATCCACCACCATTTTTGTGAAGAAATACTTCCTCACGCTACCCCTTAGTCTATCCCCTTCCAACTTCATGTCATGCCTCCTGGTTGCTGGGCATGTCCTTTTCTGAAAGATGCTACCCTCCAATACCCTATTTATGCCTTTTAGATATCTGTAGGTTTGTATCGTATCTCCAGTCTCTCCTCCAAGGTACACATATTGAGGTCTCCCAGTCTCTCCTATGACTTTTGGTGCAGGCCCTGCACAGTCTTTGCAGCTCTTCTGTGAGCTGCCTCCACCCAGTCTGTCCTTACAGAGATGAGGCCTCCAGAACTGGACACTTATTCCACAAGGCCTCACCAATTATCTGTACAGTGGCATCACTACCTCATTCCTCCTGCCGGTTAATACCTCTCCCTATGCACCCCAGCATCCCACTGGCTCTCCCATAGCCTTGGCACATTGTTTGGCCACCTTATACGATTACCCCAAAATCCCTGCTTGGTGACCATCAGGTCTCCCCCCCCACCCCAAATCATGTAATCCTCCACCGGGTTCTTGCACCCCAAATGCATGATTCTGCACTTTTTCATATTAAAATCTCAGCTGCCATACTCTGGCCCATTCCTTCAGTTTACCTAGGTCCCTCATTTTTTCCACCCGTTCGAGTGTCCACCCTGTTGCAGATCTTAGTGTCATCTGCAAAGAGGCACACCTTCCCCTCCACAATGTCATTTATAAAGACATTAAACAGGACTGGGCCCAGGACTGATCCTGTGGCACCTCGCTTGTGACAGTCCTTTCCTCAGATTGAGTACCATTTAACACAATCCTCTGTCTTCCATCACTCAATCAGTTCCTAACCCAGTTTACCACCTTGTGACCCACTCCCAGGCTGCCTAGTTGGTTCACAAGTCTTCTATGTGGAACAGTATTAAAGGCCTTACTGAAATCCAGGTAGGCCACATCCACCACTCCCCCCCCAACTTTAGTCACCCAAAGAAATCAATTAGATTTGTTTGACATGACCTTCCTGCTGTGAATTCATAAAGTCTCCGATTCTGACTGCCACTGGATTCAAGGTAATGATTCTATAATCTTCTCCACTACCGAGGTGAGGCTCACTGGTCTACAGTTTCCAGCCTCTTCCCTGCTGCCACTTTTGTGAAGAGGGACTACATCTGCCTCCCTCCAGTCCTCCGGAACCACTCCCATATCGAGTGACTCATTGAACAGGGTTGCCAGTGGTGCCGCCAGCACCTCCTGTAGTTCCCGTAATACTCTAGCTGTATTCCAACTGGGCCCATTGCCTTGTCCACTCAGTTTTGCAAGGCATGGCACCAAGCTTCACTTCTGAATATACAGAGAAGAAAAAGGAAAATTATGTACCTACCGTAATTCTTGATCTTCTTGGACGAGTCTCCACCACTCATTCACACTAGTGGGGATTGGCGCCGGAGGCACTAAGACCATCGAGAACAAACTTTTTGCTGGAGGTGTGAGGGCGAGAGGCGCCGCCGAGACACGCGCCTGAGCAGCGGCTCGAGCGAATGACCATCTCAGCGACCCTCCAACCGCCTCAGTACCTTTTTACCAGGAGGTGCAGCGCAACTAACGAAAAGGTAAACCCAACATTAAAAAGCGGACATAAGATAGTCCATTATGACCCGTGTAAGAAGGGTCAGCAAAGAAGTCCTCACGGCCTAAAGATTTGAGGGAGTGAAGACCAATACAGCGGTGAGCTCGGGGGATGGAGGGTGGGCGTGTGAATGAGTGGTGGAGACTCGTCCAAGAAGATCAAGAATTACGGTAGGTACGTAATTTTCCTATCTTCCTGGACATAAGTCTCCACCACTCATTCACACTAGTGGGAGAGTACCAAGCTGATAATCCCCCAAAAGGGCGGCAGGAAAGCCAGAGCTCACGCGTCTAAGATAGAAGCCCATTAAGGATAGTTCTGCCGAATGCGGAATGCCGCCTGGCATGAACATCCAGTGCATAGTGCTTAACGAAAGTATGCACTGAGCTCCAGGTAAGCGGTTGCATATATCTGCAATTGGAACATTGCAATTTCCGCTAGGGATGCGCATGACCGCCCTAGTAGAGTAGCGTACACTCTACCTTCTAATTTAACTTGAGCCATGGAATAGCAATGACGAGCATGCCACTAACCATGAAGAGATACATCTAATAGCGACAGGTTGACCCAGCGGGTGTCGCTGAAAAAGCGAACAGTTGCTGAGTCTTGCGAACATCCTTGGTTCTATCTAAATAGAACATGAGGCTCTCTTAACATCCAAGGAATGAAGAGCTCGTTCCCTTCATTTTGGAAATTAGCGAAGTAGCGGGAAGTACCAGAGGTTGGTTCAGATGGAATTCTGACACAACCTTGGGAAGAAATTTAGGATAGTCGGAGAACTACCTTGTCCTTATGGAATACAGTATACGGAGGGTCCGTAACCAGTGCATGTATCTCAGAGACCCTGGGCTGAGGTAATAGCCACCAGGAAGGCAGTCTTCCAGGTAAGAAATTTTAGCTCACAGGTAGCTAAGGGTTCGAAAGGCTTCCAGTGAGCATGTCCAGCACCAGGTTAATGTCCCAGGCTGCAACTGGACGCTTATCAGGGGTCTGGTATGGAGAATCCTTAAGAAATCTCTTCACCAGGTAACTGAGCCAGAGTTAAGGAAGAAACCGGCTCATGGAGCGCTGAGATGGCACTAAGGTGAACTTTAACTGTGGAGTATTGAAGACCTAAGTTTGATAGGTCCAAAGATACTCAGAACCTTGCCAGGAGGACAGGAAAAGGGATTCCAAGAGGATTTTGCACACCAGAGAGAAAACGTCTCCATTTGGAGCGTCGTTTTCGGGTGGCTGGCTTCCGAGCAGCCAGAAGGATGTCTGAGACTCTCGAGACGTTGAACCGATTCACTTCTATCTTTCAGGAGCCAAGCATGAAGGTGAAGTGATTTCAGGTTGGGATGGACCAACGAACCCTGAGTCAGAAGACTGATTTGCAAAGGAAGTGGTCTCGGAGAGGCTGCCAACATACTGTTGAGTAGAGAAACCATAGTTGCCGAGGCCAGGAAGGAGCAATGAGAATCATCTTGGTCCCCTGAGACTCGAACTAGGAGTACTCTCTGGATTAGAGAAGTGGTGGAAAGGCGTAAAAAGCGTTTTGTCCACACATGCCTGAACGCATCCTGACAGAAAATGCCAGGCCCTGGATTTCTGGAGCAGAAGAGAGGCAGTTTTGCGTTGAGTGGGGATGCAAAAAGGTCCAGGTCTGGAGTCCCCCACTCTTTGAACAGGGACCGAGCTACGGCTGGATCGAGAGACCACTCGTGAGGGTCTGCCTCCGTTCTGCTGAGGTGATCTGCTAGGTCGTTTTGTATACCTGGCAGATAAACGCTTGAATCAGAGACTTGTGCTCCAAGCACCACTCCCACACCCTCATTGCTTCCCTGCAAAGGATAAGAATGAGCACCGCCTTGCTTGTTGATGTAATACATCACTGCTTTGTTGTCCGTTTGAAGGAGAATGTTCTTGTGACAAAGGACATCCTTCAGAGCTCGGATTGCATAGAGGACGCTCTCATCTCCAGGACATTTATGTGGAGATGAGTTTGAACTGAGTCCATACACCTTGAGTGTGGAGGGAGAGACAGTGAGCTCCCATCCCATTAGCGATGCATCTGTGGTGATGGAGATCTGATGATCCGGGGAGCAAGGGAATCCTTCCAGGAGATTGCTCTCTTGAGACCACCAGGTGAGAGACCTTGAAGGGCTCCGTCACCTTGATGGGATAAGACTGGGGGTGAGGTCGGGGACCACTGGTGGAGAGCATCCACTGGGTGGTTCTCATGTGCAGTCGGCCAGAGGGACAGTGAAGACCGAGGGCGCCATGAGACCCAACATGCGTTGCATCGAGAGAGCTGTAACGATTGGTTCTCCCTGATGTAACAGACCATACGAAGGATGTCGAGTCTTCTGTCCTCTGGAAGAAGCCTTCGCTGAAGAGGTGTCTAGAAGCGTCCCTATGAAAGGAGCCTCTGGGAGGGTTGCAGTTGAGATTTTTCAAATTCAGCAGAACTCCCATGGACGTGAGAAGGCGAAGTCGTTGCACGGCTTCCAAAGTCCCTTGGCCGGAAGGGCTTGCTGAAGCCAATCGTCCAGGTAGGAAACACTCGAGTCCGACTTTCCTGAGATGCGCCCGAGAACTGCACAACACTTTGTAAAAACTCTGGCGCCGAGGATAGCCCAAAGGGCAGGACTCTGAACTGATAATGCTGACCCAAAGCTACAAACCTGAGGAATTTGGGTGGGTCGGGGTGGACGAGGATATGCTGGTAAGCATCCTGCATATCCAGAGAGGCCAGCCAGTCGTGCTGATGCAGCAAGGGTAACAGGGTACCTAGGAAATCATCTTGAATTTCTCCCTGGGGAGGAATTTGTTTAACTTTCTGAGGTCTAGAATGGGCGCATCCCCAGATTTCTTTGGAACCAGAAAGTAATGGGAGTAGAACCCTGTGTTTCGCAGATGCGGGGCACCAGTTCTATTGCCCTGTTGTTCAGAGGCCCTGGATCTCGCGGTGAGGAGATCTGACTGAGGCCGACAACCTGGGTTGTCGATGGGAGGACAGTCCGGGGGGTTCCAAGAAATTGAGAGAGTAACCTCGCGAATTATCCGAAGAACCCATTGTCTGAGGTTATGGACTTCCACTGGTTGTAGAAGTACATCAGGCGACCTCCACGGAGAGAAAGTTCCACCTCGGGCAGAGTGGATGGAACTTGGGCCAACGACTCATAAGGTAGCGCTGGGAGCTTTAGGTCCCTCGCTTTCTGCGTCTTCTTTTGAGGTTGGGCAGGTTGGCTTTTATGGAGCTTCCCTGCCTCTGCCTCGAAAGGACTGGCGACTATGAAACTGGCGTCTGTTCACATGCCCCGAGGAGGGGCAGGCGGGAGTCTGGCCAACTAATGGCCGATCTAGTCTTCTGAGTGGCCTCTAAGGCTTGCTCCACCTGAGGGCCAAAAGAAGGAGCCATCAAAGGCAGCGCCATCACCTGCTGCCGAGCATCATTCGTGAAGCCAGAAATGTACGCAGCCAGGAATGGCGCCGAGTACAAATCCCCGCGGCTGCTGAGCGAGAAGCAGTGTCGAAAGCATCCATGGCGGCTTTGACCTGTTGGTTATTGGACTCAATACCTCTAATAACGGTCAGAAGAAGCTCTGACTTGGAATCCGAATCTGGAAGAGCTTCAACCATTCTTTTCATAGAGTGCCACAGGATATACTCATACTGAGAAAAATAGCCTTGATAACTGGCAATACGCATACTTAGAGTGGAGGCAGCAAAGACTCTCTTACCTAATGTATCAATCTTACCAGACTCTTTGTTAATAGGTCGAGCTGTAGTAGTTTGAGGAAGAACGACCTTGTCATTCTCTGCCAGGACTACAATAGGATCCACAAAGGCTTGGGATGCCAAAATGGGACGATCCTTGGGAGCTGAATACTTCTTATCAATGGATTTAGCCACTGAGGGAATAAGAGCAGGGTTATTCCATACCATTTGAGACAGCGTCTCGAAGGAAGGCTGAATCGGAGGAGTCAAATCCGTAGGGATCTCCGAAGCATGAAGATACTGGAGTCTTAATATCTTCCCAGGATCGATGTCTGTAGTCTGGAGAGAAAGAGTGGATCCCAGGTTCTTCAACAGAGACTTAAAGGACAGGTCCTCGACCACAGGCTCTGTAGCAAAGAAAGATCTGTTTCCTCCACTTCATCACCCAACCGAAGGTCTGGGTCAGGCTCAACATCATCTCCTGATGGTCCAGAAAGGACTGTTTGGACAGGAAAGGAGTGAAAATTAGGAGAGGAGGAAATGGCAGAAAAACAAGGAGAGTCCCCAAGGGCTGCAGGCGCGAGGCAGCAAAGCAGACTGAAAGCGGCACGAGGGCGCCTGGCGCCGAAGAGCCTGTGACCCCGCGCCCAGCGCCGCGGGCGGCGCCATGACGACGCCGCCAGAGCAGCGCCGCCCGATCCAGCGGCACCACCCGGCGGCGCCGAGATAGCGGCGCCACCAGCGCCGAGGACCCGCAGCCCAGGCGCCATGTGACACCATAGCTCCGCGGCAGGCGGCTGGCCGACGACCTGAACCCTGCAGGCGCGGAAAAGCCCGGGAACCTGGAAAACAAGAGAAGGAAAAATACCAGGAGATAAGGGCATCGGTGAGGCCCCTGCGCGCGCAGCCATGTGAGGAAACACCTAAGGCAGGTCGCTAGCACCGAAGAAGGCGCAGCGACTAGGAAGGTCAACCGCCCTACCTGATCGCTGGAGAGCCCGAGGGCGCGGTAACCGAGCCAGGCAGAAGAACCAACCTCCGAGCCCATCGCTCCATAAGAGCGGCCCACTGATGAAACTGCTCATCTGGAGCCCTACCTATAGGCGGGGAAGGGCTCCGATGTCGAGGACGACGATTATCGGAAGCTGGCGACTCCGAAGAAGGAGACCGGCAACTAGCAACGATAACCGACCGTCGACGCGCAGACATACCAGAGGGCGACCTCGAGTGATGCCTTCTCTTTTTTGACCTGTGGGCCGAAGAAGAGCTCGAGGCCGAACGGCGCCGAGAATGCGACCGTTTATTTTTATGCCGGCGGGGGGACCGCCCATCCCCCCGGGCATCGGACTGACCGTAGTCGGAACCCCGCTGAGGAGAAGGAGGCTGACCGGACCCAGCCCGGCTGACTGAACAGCTTTCATACGAAGTCTCCCTACCGTCACCTGACCTGCTCATGGTGACTCCGTCCAGTAGGCGAGACTTCTTCAAGTGATTAAATTTAAATATTAGAAAAATTTCTGAAAAATAGAATAAAACTAAGCGATACTACTATCGTGATAATGTTACAAAAACAAACTGAAAACTATGCGCTAGTTTGAAGTTTGACTCTGACTAAATGACGTCGTCACTGAAGCGCACTCGGCGGGGAAAAAGAACTGAGCGGTTGGAGGGTGCGTCGCCGAGATGGTCATTACCGCTCGAGCCGCTGCTCTGGCGCGCCGTGTCCGCCGGACGCCGCTCTCGCTACGACTCCTCCAGCAAAAAGTTTGCTCCCGATGGGTCTTAGTGCCTCCGGCGCCAATCCCCACTAGTGTGAATGAGTGGTGGAGACTTATGTCCAGGAAGATACGTCTCTTTCAAGAGTATCACCAAAATAGTACCAGCAAGGAAATATTCCTGTCTCAGCTTCTTCCAGCAACAAAATATCTTTAAATGTAGTCATTGGTGTCCAATTTAGCACTCGTTTAGAGCGGGTGAGGTTGGATATCTCCATCTCCAATATTCACTGTATAAAGAACAGTAACACTAACAGCAGATCAGAGAGATTATCTATTCCATTAGGCCACACCTTTGGAACTACATCAGAGTCAGTGCTAGGACTACCTGGAAATGGTTGCTAGCTGGGGCCACCCAAGACAACGGCATGCGCCAGCATCTATATAAACGTGAATAACCCCATCTCTCAGTTCCTCATCGGAGATTAGACTCGGAGACCTCTGCCTGTGAGGAACCAGGAGGTAAGACCAGCCCCAGCACACAAGGTGATGTACAGGGCTGGATATATGATGCATGGAGTAACTTCAGGCATAGTTATCTGATGCAACTCTCACCGAATCAGTAAAGGGACAGAGGGAGTTAAGGAATGGCTTAATGAAAGATTCTCTCAAAGATCTACTGTTACAGTAATTACACAACTGTTCCATCTTCAAGGATCTCTTCCATTAAGAGAGACTTTTGGAATGATACACAAGCAGTTCCAAAACAGTAGAGGGAGGCTGGTACAGTGCAATATATTCAGGACAGCAGGCCTTGCAGCACAGCAGGCCCGAATCCAGCACATCTACAAGAGACTTTCAGACTGTTTAATGAAGGTGTGGACACTGCTCAATGTGGCTGCAGCCGAAACATTTCTGAAACAAGCAAAAGTAGCGTCTACTCCCCTTGTGAAGTGACCATGAACCGCACCAGGAAGTTTCTTACTTCCAATAACAGAACTTATTACAAAGTACCAGCCAGCTGGACAGGTACCATTTAGACAAAGGTGCACCCTCTTTCCCAGGGGCAAACGAACCAAAAAGCTGAGGACTTCCTACAGTCCTTGGTGCGATTCACATAGTACCTCAGTAAGCCATGTACATCCAAAGTATGGAGCAGTGCCTCACCCAGACTAGCACACTCTGGGTAATAAACAGGAAGATGTACCGTTTGAGTCTATGTAAACTCAGGTACTGCCTCCAGTAAAAAAAAAAAGTTAGGATTTGCATGCAAAGAAACCCCGTCTTTGTGAAAAGTCAAATATGGAGGTTCACACATTACTGCCTGCAGCTCTGAAATCCTTCGGGCAGAAGTGACTGCAACTTTTAAAACAGGTTACTCACCTGTAACAGTAGTTCTAGGAGTGGTATATGTTGTTCAGTCACACTCTTTGGCATGTCCATTTCTCCTTTAAATCTTGCTGGACGTCTTCAAGCTGGCTCCTCCACCCACCCAGGTGGTATAACCCTCAGCTCTGCCCCATGATGCCAGAGCTTAGCCTGCTGGAAGCCAGGTGTTGTGCGTCCGAGCCCAGGAGGTCAGGTGGGTCCATGTGGATAAACGTACACCACACCTAGAAAGGTCAGTTATGCAAGGACTTGTCACAACAGTAGATCTTCTAGGAATGTCTCTTGCAGTAAGTCATTACTTCTGTGAGTTTACAACAGGTGGCGCTCTAGCACGGCAGTCCACACCAGGGACCACCCACATGACCTCACTTCCTGGGCTGTGCCTATAAAAGTGGGTGGTCCCTGGTAGTCTCCGTTCCCCGCTGTTTCAGCTCGTGACAGCGAGGGAACACGGTACCAAAGCCTCCCAACCCTACATCATTTTCCCTGTTACAGAATGGCAGGGGGCTGGAGGGAAGGAAGCTACTCACTGCAAGAGGCATTCCTAGAAGATCTACTACATGGCCTTTGATTATATGCCCCATAAGAGGCTGATCAGGGAGCTGGCAGATCTAGGGGTTGGGGAGAAAATGATCAGGTGGGCAGAAAGCCAATTGAAAGACAAAACCCAAAGAGTGGTGGTGGTGGTGGGGAGTTATCCAGCACCAGGGACACCACCAGCAGGGTCCCACAGGTTCCTGTGCTGGAGCCAATGTTGTTCAATATCTTCATAAGTGACACTGTGGAGAGCATTAAGAGTAATAGGAGACTGTTTGCAGATGACACCAAACTCTGTGCGACTGTGGACACAGTGGAAAGGTATACAGGACCAGCAGGAAGATATCAGAAAACTTGAGATGGTCGGGGATCTGGCAACTTAACTTCAATGAAAAGAAATGCAAAGTGATGCACACTGGAGCCAAGAATCCTAGGACCAAGTATTACTTTTGGAAAGGGGTGGGGTGGGGGAAGAGAGAGAGATTAGTAGCAATGGAGGAAGAAAGAAAAAATTACTCACCTTAGTAATGTTGTTTCTTCTAATGGAGTCTTGCTATATTATGACTATTGCAGTTTGCCCCAGCCTTAGAACTGTCCGAGGTGAAAGAGTTAACTTCCATGCAGAGCATGGAGTTTAGAGCGAAATGTCTCAGAAGCCTGTTTGGCTGGTTTAAACCGAAACCGCTAGATCTTTTAACCAACGACAAAAACTCACTAAGGTTCTGTGTGGAAGTGTAACCTACACTAGCCAACTGGCTACTAATATATTAACACATTTTTGCTGGTCCTAACACAAAGACTCAAGTCAGTGAACCAGAAAATTAAGATAAAATACTAAATAAACACAACACCCAAACAAGAAAGAGGGCATCAATAAATGCCAGAGGAATACCCAACCCATACCCCAAAGTAGGAGTTCTGAGAGGGGCAGGCTGGGGGGGAGGTCATAATATAGCAAAACTCCATTAGAAGAAACAACATTACTAAGATGAGTAATTTTTTCTTCAAACATCATGAAGTCTTGCTATATTATGACTAGTGCAGACTACAAAGCAGTACCTCCATGGAAGAGGGACAGAACCTACTTAGGGAATAGGCTCTGAAGCACGGCTGTGCCAAACCGAGCATCCCTCCTGGTCTGAATATCCAGGGAGTAATGCTTGGTGAAAGTGTGTACTGTCTTCCAAGTAGCTGCCTGATATATCTCCAAGATAGGGATGTCTCTAGCAGCAGCCAGAGATGCAGCTGTACCTCTGGTGAGAGTGAGCCCTCAGGCCTGAGGGGAACCTCCCAGCTTTTGATAGAAAATTGGATACAAGAAACGATCCACCTGGCAATGGATCTTTTAGTGGCCGGTCTCCTTTCCCAACCTCACCATAAGTGAGAAACAGTTGGAGGGAGTCAAACCTGTGACCCTTGGTACGCCTAGTGTAACTTAGGGCCCTCTAACATCTAGCTGTGCAGCCTCCTCTCACCAGAGGAGGAATGGTCAGTGAAGAACACTGGAAGTGAAATAGATTGGTTAAGGTGGAAATCTGAAACCACCTTAGGCAAAAACTTCCCGTTAGTCCTGAGGACCACTTTATCCCTGTGAAAGGAAATAGTTTCTACTGATAAAGCCTGTAACTCACTTATACGCCTGGCAGAAGTGATGGCTACCAGAAATACAGTTTTCCAAGTCAAATACTTAAGCTCTGCCGAAGACAGAGGCTCAAAGGGGGGTTGCATTAGTTGAGCAATGCATACATTAAGATCCCAAGCCGGGGCAGGGTCCTTGAATGGAGGATTGGTGTGAAGCAATCCTTTAAAAAACTTGGAAAATACAGGATGAGCAGAAAGAGAAGAGGGCTTCCCTGCTGAAATGAAGGCAGAGACAGCAGCCAAGTGCACTTTCAGGGTGGCTGGTCTCAGACCCAAAGAATTAAAGATTGACCATGTAGTCCAGTACAGTGGGTAGATCAGCAGATTCTGGGGAAACATGCTTCCCCAGAACACCATATGGAAAACCTTTTCCACTTGGAGTTATAGGAAGCCCTGGTGGAAGGCTTCCTAGCAGCCTTCAGGATTTCGAGAACACTGAGAAAGTTGCAAATCAGCAAACTCTAACTGCTCAAGAGCCAAGCCTTGAGGTTGAGGGATTTGAGATTCGGATACCAAACTCTCCCCTGAGCACAGGTTAACAGATTGTGGTTCCTGGGGAGACACAGGGGAAGATGGACTGCTAAGGACAGAAGGAGTGGGTACCAGGGCTGCCTGGCCCAGTCTGGAGCAATCAGGATCATTTTGCAGGGCTGAGACCTGATTTTGACTAGTACTTTGAACAGGAGAGGGAAGGGGGAAGGCATAAAGAAACTTCCTTCCAATCGAGGAGAAAGGCATCCAGGGAACTGAGCCCAACACTGGGGCCTGCAACAAAACAGTGGAAGTTGATAATTGTCTGGGGCTGCGAAAGATTTATCTGAGGAGTGCCCCATCTGGCAAACACTATCCCCAGTACTAGGGGATCCAGTGACCATTGTGATGGCCCTGGGAAATCCTGCCGAGGGCATCTGCCAGGACATTGTCCTTGCCTGGGAGGTGAACTGCTATGAGGGAAGTGTTCAGGGAGTAAGCCAGAGACCACAACTTCATCGCCTCGGTGCACAAGGCCGAAGACCACGTGCCCCCTTGTTTGTTGATGTACCACATTGTAGTGGTGTTGTCTGTTCTGACCTGTACCACCTTGTTCTGAACAGATGCAGAGAAAACCTGAAGTGCTAGAAAAACAGCTCTGAGTTCCAACAGATTGATGTGGAGCACAGATTCCTGAGGACCATAATCCTGGGTGGAGAGGTCGCCCATTGAGCTCCCCATCCCAAGAGGGATGCATCTGTAGTAAGGGTCAAGGAATGGGACAGAGGGATGAAAGGCACCCCTGTCTCAGATTGCTCTGATCCTGCCACCACTGAAGGGCCTGGATCAGGGTTCGAGTCACTGGGATTAACTTGGATAGAGGATCTTCTTTGAGACCAGAAAGCTCTCAAATGGAACTGAATGTCCCTCATCTGAAATCTTGCTCCTTGCACCACAGCTGTGGAGGCAGCCATGTGCCCTAGGAGCTGCAGGAAATGCCTTGCTGATCGAGACACCTGTAGAGTGAAGGAGGCGGCCAGGGCCACTAAGGTCCTTACCCTTTCCAAGGGAAGGAAGGCTCTGGCCTGCTTTGTATCCAGTTCTGCACCTATAAAGGTGAGTACCTGGAAAGGTTCCAAAACTGACTTTGGAAGACTGAGAAGAAATCCCAGAGAGGTAAGCAGCTGCTGGGTAACTAGCAGGTGTGATTTGACCTGGTTGGGAGACTGACCCACAATGAGCCAGTCGTCCAGGTAGGGAAAAATGGCAATCTTTTGCCTTCTTAGGTGAGCAACTGCTACTGCCAGACACTTTGTGAACACCCTTGGGGCAGAAGTGAGGCCGAAGGGTATTGCTCTGAACTGATAATGGCCTGAGGGCAGTTCGAATCTGAGGTACTTTCAATGGGAGCTTCTGATAAGAACATGGAAGTAGGCATCTTTGAGGTCCAGGGAGGCTAGCCAGTACACTGGCCTTAGGGAGGGTAAAATCATTGCCAATGTCACCATTTTGAACTTTGGCTTTAAAAGGTGCTTGTTTAGATATCTTAGATCCAGGATAGGCCGCCACGCCTGTCTTTTTTAGGGTAAGGAAGTACCTGGAGTACAGACCCTTGCCCTGGTGAAGGAGAAACCTTTTCTACAGCTCTGAGAGCCAGAAGGGTTGAGACTTCTGTTTCAAAGCAAGAGTCTCAAAGGGTTTGTAGGTGGAAAAGATCTGGCTCTCATCTTTGGAAATTTCTTGAAGCTGAGAACCAGATCCTGGCTCACTACTTCCAGGACCCACCTGTCTGAAGTTAAGACTGCCAGTCCTGGACGAAGTGAGCCAACCTGCCCCCTACAGGTAGTGGAGAGCCGATCCTGGGCATCCCATCAGGGTGCCCGTTTGGCAGGGGCTTTAGGCTGAGGGGTGGGAGCAGGCCTGCTCGAACCCCGTCTGCCTCTCCCTCTGAAGAACCCCCTCTGTACATAGGCTGAAGAGGAGGGGGCCTGAGTCTGGTAAAAAGGCCTGTGAAAAGGCCTACCCCTACCCCTGGAGGGCTGCCTCTGAGGAGTGGCTTGCCGTTCCTTGGCTTGTGCACTCCTGTAAGTGGTTCTATATTCATCCATTTTCTTCATACAATTCTCTGTCTGCTCCCCAAACAGAGAATTTCCCTTAGACTGGGTATCCCTTAGATGCCTCAATACCATCAAGAGCCACCTGCTCCAGCTCCTTTGCGAGCTGGCCAGGGACCTGTTCAGCTAAGGCCATGACAGTATCCCATCTAGATTTCTGGTATCTTGCAACATAAGCCATATAGTTAGCTTGTCTAAGTCCCAAGGATGCTGCCATGTATTGTTTTTTGGCCATGGCATCAATCTTCCTGGAATCCTTATCAGGAGGATGTGAAGCCAGTGGAATATTAGCTTTATCACAGGCTGCAGCCTGAACTACCCCAACATGACTGCATTGCTGTGAAAGAAAATCTGTATCAGGACCTGACAAAGTGTACCTCCTGTCCATCTTTTTATCCACAGGAGGCACAGAATTAGGAGCTTTTAAAATTTTTGTTTGTTTTCTAAAAGATTTATGTAAAGGGATAGACAACCTCCTGGACTCTGGTATATCCATCATCTCCACATAGTCAGGCTCCTCTTGCTCATCCAAAGCCTCCTCTAAGGGAAGCTGGAGGGTCTCAGCAACTTTTTTATAAAACAAAAAATGAGAAGGGGACTCAAAGCCTAGGGGGAGACTCACCTGAAGGTCTGTCTGGGGAGATGTCCGGTTCAATGGGCACATCCAGACTTTCAAAGTCACATTCACACTGATCATAATCCTCATCCCCTCCTCTGGTTCATAGAACTCTTCTATATCATAATCCTGAACCACTGGAACCGGCCGAACCGACCTTTGCCAGACAGTGGCGGTTCCGGAGAACTGAGGACAGGGACTGAACAATTTGTATTGCCTGGCTATCTCAGCAGCAGTTGGAGAAGGAATTTTGGACTCCAAACCTGCTGATTTTTAGATTTCTTTTGCTGGAACTGGCTCCTTAGAGCCAGCTGTTTTGCCCGAGGAAGTCTCGCCCTGGTCAGAGGGCACTCCCTCCGTTGGCACCGAACCGGGCTGGCCATCCGGTCAGCGGACTTTGCCCCTCGCTTCCTGAGCCTGCCCACTCTCTTGTCCAGGGTGGCTGCAGGGAAATTTTTACAAATCTGGCAGTCTGAATTAGGTGGTCAAACCCCAGACAATAGACACATATAGTATGTGGGTCAGCCTTGGCAAAAGCTTCCCCACAGACACTACAGTGTTGAAACCCAGTGGGCCCGGTTTTTCTTTTGGGTTTCTCAGACATGATGCCAGCCTAACCAACCAACTTGCCCTTTTGACGGCAATGCCAGGCAAAACACCCTTATCGGTTCCAAATAGTGTCACGGGTCGTGGAAAAAACCGTAATGAAATCTGGTTTTTTAGAACCGATAAGAACCTGGAACCGCACTCTAAAAAGCCTTAAAAGGCTTTAAACTTATATTTAAATACAACTCGATCGGTTCAACCCAACCGATAAAACTTTACAAGTTCCACACAGAAAAAACCCTATCTATTACTTACGATTACCATAGACCGAGCCTGAACCGATCGGTTTTGCGGTTAAAATAATGAAATCGCGGTTAAATTAAACCAAGAAATAGCGCTTTAAACCGAAGAAATGAACCGAGCAACAGGAGGAATCTCCGGAGCGACTGTTCAGTGAGGCGGAGTAAAGAATCTGATGGTTTCGGTTTGAAACCAGACAAACAGAGCTTCTGAACCGAACTCGCGCTCTAAGCTCCATGCTCTGCATGGACGTTAACTCTTTCACCTCCGAAGCAGTTCTAAGGCTGGGGCAAACTGCAATAGTCATAATATAGCAAGACTTCATGTTGTTTGAAGGTTCCAAGGGTGATTACTAACAACCTGAAGCACTCATCACAGTGCAAAAGGCAACAGTGAATGCAAACAGGATGATGGTGTGTATAGCCAGGGGAATCAGCAGTATGTGGCGCTAGATCAAAGTACCCTTATTCAGGTTGCTGGTGAGACCACATCTAGAATATGATGTTCATACCTTAACTGATCAGTCTTCCACGGAATGGTCTCTTGCAGTAAGTCATTACTTCCTGGGAGATTCCCAAGCAGTTATGAGGCACTGGGGTGGCCAGATATGGCATTCTACTGTATATATAGTGCGGTCCCAGGACTGATGGGTGCTGAGAGCAGTATATCAGCATATAAAGATAATTTTGTATTCTATCTGTAAGTACTCCATTATAGCATTCATTATAGGGTTATGGCATTGTCAGATGAGTCAAGCGTATGTAGACCAGATCAGGGTAAGACATCAAAATACTGTTGAAAATTCAGAAAAAAAATTCAGCCATTTAATGGAGTTATTGGTAGGTCTCAGTGGCATACACTGGAGGAGACAGTGTATGTCAAAGTCCACTGGGTTCTGAGCTTAACAGTAACTCAAATAATACAATGTTACTATTTTGTGCCCTGTCAAGTCATTAGAAAATGTATCCATTTCTGGCATAGATAGGCTACATAAGTAGCAACAATAATGTGAAATGAAACAATGCATCTATTTCATATTGGAATCTAGTGGCTCTTAAGAGTCAGTATTGTTGTAGTCAATATTGCACTCGTTTTAGGATGAAGACATGAAATGCAGAGTGATGTCTGTTCCCTCATGTCTTAGTAATTTCATTTGCAAGGGGGTCCCAAGTATGTCAGGGCCTGCAGCCTTGTTAGGTGTAAACCTGAAATGTTAGTATATTTAATCACATATATGTACTCACCATTGTTTCTGTGGCTTTTATCTATGGCCATGTGAGACTGCATGTAGCAGCAATTTGATAACACTATTACGATCCATATTATATTATCGGGATATATCAATCGTTTCTCAGCATGCGAGTAGTAGCACGCTCTGTTCATGGGAGGGACACAAGGGTCCGGCGCACAACAGGCCAAGAAGCATCTCGAAAGAATGACCATAATGGCCTGTAACAGTGATACCTCAAAAAAGTGGCTAGATGTATAAAGCCTTATGGGAAAGGCCTTAGCATAATTTTGAATTGAAGCCCCCGAAAAGGTCTGAGGCCTAGAAGAGGAGACCAGGGCATAGTCTGAAGTGTTTTTTTTAAGTGAGAGGATGAGGCGCACGGCCGTCCACAAGTCGGTTTAGATGTGTTCATTGTCATTCGTTCTTTGCCTCCAACGTTCTCTTTGATTATAGTAATTTCCAGTTTTGTATGAAGAATTATACTGCGGGCGTGGTTTATGGTACATATATTGTACTGTTTTTAGTCTGCCTGAGGCTTGTAGGTTGTCCAGTATTGTTTGTGCCCCTGGGCACAAAAGATGGTCACCAAAAAATGAATATCAGGTGCTAGCCCAGAGAGTTGGAGCCATACCTGATGGCGCATAAGAATACAGACTGCAGAGACTCTAGCCGAAGCGTCGGCAATGTCATATACTGATCTTAGTAAATGCTGAAAGAGGGAAGTAAGTGTTTATTATTGATGTGAGTTGCTCTTTTTCAGGGGATGTAAGTAGTTTACTTATGTTCCCAGCAGAGGTGCCCACCGTACGCTGGTATTTCAGCATATGTCCCACGTAGTTAAGTATTCTAATATTTAATGTGTTTAGAGCAAACACTTTCTTCCCCATATAATCAAAACGTTTACGAGTCTTTTTGGGAGGTACTGTACTTGTATGTTTAGGTTTGCCAGTGCAGTTGTGAGCGGCTGCAATAACCACAGAATCCGCAGTGGGAATATTTGTTAAATACTGATAATCAAGGGGAGCCTGATACAGCCTATGCGCTTTTCTAGGTAGCTCCTGTGCTGCTATGGGTCGACTCCATGTTTCAGTAGTCGCATTTCTGAATGTTGGTATAAAAAGGAGCGACTGCCCGAATAGGTTCTTCTGGGATGTCAAGATATTCAGCCATATCTTTACATAATTTATCTTGTTCTGTTGTAAACAACATCGTTTTTTGTATTTGTATCATTTCTGGGAATGAGGGTTCATCCGGTGGGGAAATAACCTTTAGTGGTTGTAATATTTCTTCGTCCCAGTAAGATGGTACAGAATATGGGGACTCGTACCCTCTTGTATTAGAAGAACCATCATAAGTTATGTCCTTGGAATGTTCCGAAATTATGAGAATGACAAATATTCCTGTGAATATTCATGAGGAGGCAGAAATGGTGAGCATTCTGGCTGTGTGCCTGTTTTGATGGAGGCGGACACAGTCTGATTTTTTTTTTTTTTTTTTTTTTTTTTTTTTAAACTGGAGTGGGTGGATAGTCAAAACCCATAGAATTCACTTTATTTACAATTGTTTCTATGTTTGGCACTTGAGGATGGAAATGCCACGTAAGTGCGTTCTGAGCCCCGTGTGCAGTGTCCGGGATAAATGTGTGCCTCCCGATAAAGCGATCAAGTATGTCTGAAGTGTTGGTTCACCATGGACTGGTGTCTGATCACCGTGCATGAGTGCAAATGAGGCTGGTTTGCCTCTGCATTCTGTAGTATATGATCCTTTATTTTGTGATGATGCAGCCCCGTAAGTATCTCAATACTGTTTTATGAAAATCTTCACGGTATTTCATGGTTAAATTTTTATGAGGCTCTTTCACAAATGTATTATGTGCTGGTAAAAGGTGCTGTTCCATGATGCAGGGGCTGCTCCATCGACAGTGGGATCAGGCCCGTCAACGGAAGAGGAATAAAAGCATGCCCCGTCGACACTAATGTCTTATTTATTTATTAGCTTTTGGTAACCGGGTAAGTGCGCTAGGCAACAGACCTGCCTATTTTCAGGCACGACCCGGGAGAGCACAGGACACTGGTTACAATATGCAGAAATGCACAGACATAATATATGTGTACAGGAGCAAAACAAGATATACATTGGGTAGCACAGTAATAGTTACATAAGGGTACATTTTAGGCATAGATCATAATAAGGATGTAAAATAAAGCAATTAGGGTAACCATAAGACAGCTGAGGACAGTAAAGACATCAAGGTTCATAGCCACCTAGACAAACGTATTGCATGGGAGAACATTAGTGTAGTACTCAGGGTCAGACCCGACAGCCTGCAGTGGGACAAAGCAAATTAAGAGCATTTGCATTGGCCACCAAGTCCTGAACCTAGAAAAAACCTGTGCTATGCTATTCGGATCCTCTAAGAAACTGTCTGCCCCTGCGAACAGGCCCCGGGTTCAATGCCTTGATGGCTACCTCATTTCAATAATAATAAGTGAATGCATGCTCAGTCTATGGTGGACTACACCTAGTCAACGATGGAGGAATCTGTGCATGCTCCATAGACGATGGCACAGTAGGTACATGCTCAGTAGACGATGAGAAGGCAAATGCATGTTCTGTCGACGGCAGACTTCTCGTCGATGGTGGAGGTTTAAGGGCATGTCCTATCGATGGGGGAGGTGGCCCTGTTGACGAAGGAGGTGTTTTCATTGATAAGGATGTCTTGTGAAGCCCTCTCATAGATGGGGGAGTGTGCCCCCATGATGAATGCATCAGAACCTCCATCGTTGATGGTGCATGTGGTTTAGTAGATGGGGAAGCTGAGGAATGACGTCCCGTCGATGAACGTTCCTTTCTATGTGAATAGGAACTTCTATGTTCTTTTGATGAAGTGCCTGCCATCGACGGGGGTTTAGGAGACAGGACTGTTGAAGGGCTGTTAGGCAAGACTTTAAGTGAAGGTATTTCCTTCCCTGAAGAGGACTCTGAGGTTTTAGAGCCCTTTGATCGAGTACCCAGAGTCTGTAACAAGACGACATCCATTGTGAAGCTCTTGGTCGAGCACAGGAATATGGTGCCATGCACGAAGCCCAGGTACCCAAAGCTATGGGTTCAATCCACGTCGTAGACTGCTGGCAGAAGGAGTAAGCTGCTGTCAGAACTGAAGCCGGCGGGAAAATGAAAGGAGACTACCAGGGACCACCCCTGGTGTGGAGACTGCCGTGCTAGAGCGCCACCTATCGAACTCCCTTAAGTAATGACTTACTGCAAGAGACCATTCTATGGAAGATCTACTGTTACAGGTGAGTAACCTATTTTTCTAGGATCGTGGCTATGTTGTTCATCCATACTCTGGCAGACTCCTAGCAGTTCTCCAGGAGGAGAGAGGCAAGGCGCACATCCCGTACTTAGGGAATAGACTGGAGAACTGAGGCCCCAAAACCAGCATCCTGGCATGACTCAAGGTCGATGTGGTAATGGGTAATGAAGGTGTTTGCTGACTTCCTAGTAGCAGCCTGGCAGATTTCCTGGATAGGGTTGTCCCTGGAAGCAGCCACCGGTGCAGCGGTATGGCGGGTAGAATGAGCTCTTATCCCTCTGGGAGACTCCATGCCTGCCAACTCATAACAGACTGATGCAAGATGTAATCCACCTTGCAACTGTCCATTCTGCTACAGGTCTGCCAGAAGCTGGCTCAGCGTAGGTAACAAACAGCTACCAAACCTCTCCCCGAATTTCCGCCGTTCTCTCCTTATGAGAGTGCTCGTCTCAGGTCCAAGGTATGGAGCCTGTGTTCAGCCTCCAAGGTGTAGTTAGGGTAGTATACTGGCAGAGTTAACACCTTGTTAAGGTGAAACTCTGACACCACCTTCGAAAAATATTTTGGGTGGTGTCGTAGGACAACCTTGTCCCTATGGAAGACCAGATAAAGGGAGTCAACCGAAAGCACCTGGCACTCCCCTATCCTTCTGGCAGACGTGATTGCCGCCAGGAAGACGGTCTTCCATGACAAGTGTGAAAGCACACTTGTGCAATGGTTCAAATGGCTTGCCCATGAGCTCTGCCAGTACCAGCAGTAGATCCCCACAGAGGTGGAGGTTCACACAATGGAGGGGATAGTGATCCAGGCCTTTGAAAAAGCGCCCCAACCATGGTCTCCATTTACACCGTCGCTGACCAGCCAGTGCTTAAGCAGAGACATGCCAGGTGCAATCCCTAAGGGTCGAGGACTGAAAGACCCCCTTTGGACAGAGACCAAAGGTAGTTGAGAATGTTAGCCCTTGCCCTGACACCAGATGGAAAACCTTTTCCCATCTGAAGGCATAACATGTCCTGGTCGATTTCTTTCTGGATGCCTCCACCATAGTGAGGATATCCTCAAAAAGACCCAAAGCCTGGAATTCTAGCTGCTCAAGTACCAGGCGGTGAGGTGCAGGGATTGAAGGTCTGGATGGTGTACCTTCCTCTGATTGAGATCAGGTCTGGGCGTGCTGGAAGCTGCTTCGGGGGCCTGCAGCCAAGGCCGAGGAGATCTGGATACCAGAACTGGCACAGCCAGTCTGGGGCTTCCAGAATCACCTTCGCCTTGTCCATCCTCACCTTGAGGAGCACCTTGTGGATCAAGGGAAATGGAGGGAAGGTGCAGAAAAGGCCTGGGGTACACGGCCTCGAGAAGGCATCCCCATGCAGCGAGCCCTGCCGAGGGGAGCAGGCATGAAAACAGCCTCAGCTTGGTGTTTTCCGTGAAGGTGAACTGGTCCATCATCTGTTTTCCCCCAGTGGGAGAACAGGTTGTAAGCTACCTCTGGATACAGAGACCACCCCTGGGATGTCTCGCCAAAGTGGATAGTTAGGAGATCCGCCTCCAAAAACGGCAGACAAGGGTCCAGATGTGGAGCACCTCTCTGCAAAGCAGATAAGAGTGCGTGCTGCCCTGTTTATTGAAGTAGTACATGGTTGTGGTATTATCCATCTAGACTTTAACCACTTGACCCCGGAGCCAAGGAGCGAAAGCTGACAGTACCAGTCTGACTGCTCTGAGCACCAATAGGCTGATGTAGAATCAGGACTCTTTGGGGTTCCAGAACCCATGAGCCCTGTTGTCCCCCCCCCCATGTGGGCTCCCCAGCCCATGAGAGAGGCATCGGTCATGAGGACAGCTGTCAGCCCAGGGCGGACAAACTGGATCCTTTCCTGCAACTGGTCTGGGGCGGTCCACCATTGGAGAGAGTCCCACAACTTCTGGGTTATGGTGATCAACTGGTCGAAATGACCGTGGCGCTGAGTTCACTGGAGGGGGCGCATGTGCAACCGGGCCCAATGGACCACTGAGGTGCATGCCACCATGTAACCCAGAAGGCACAGGAAGTCCCGGGCAGGGCGCAACTGCCCAACTAGAAATGATTGGGCAAAGATAGAATGAGACCACCTCCGCCCTGTCCACTGGGAGCGGAGCTCTGGCTTGGAGAGTCTAGCTCTGCTCTGATGAAGCACATCACCTGGGAAGGCACGAGTTCCGACTTGGTCTCGATCAGGAGGCAGAGCTGGGAGCAGGTCTGGAGGGCCAGGTCCCTGGACCTCTCCACCTCCTGTTGGGCGGGACCTGCTAAGAGTCAGAGGCAGGGATAAACCCAGACCCCAACCCCCACCTCAAATGCCAGAGATGGGCTGCCACCACAGCAATGCATTTGAAGTCTCGTGGGGACGATGGCAGGCCAAATGGCATGGCTTGGAACTCATATAGGATTTCCTCGGCTCTGAAGTGGAGGAACCGCCAATGAAGATGGATGGACTGGGAAGTGAAAGAACACATCCCACAGATCCAGTGAATAGAACCACGTTTCACTCCAAGGATGGTATGATCTGAGACAGAGTGACCATCCAAAAGGTGCGTGACCAGAGATATCTATTCAGGTCGTGCAGATCAAGAAAGGGGGTGCCAGCCCCCGATCTGCTTGGGCACCAGGAAGTACCTGGAGACAAAGCCAGAGTCTGCTGGAGGATCCGCTACCAGAGCAACTGCCTCCTTAAGGAGGAGCCGAGCAATGTCATCTCTGATAGCCAACAGTCTGGATGGATACTCTTTCCTCCCAAGGGGTGTGGGCTCGTAGGGTACTGCTCGAATTCCAGAGGCAGTCCCTGACCAACCACTTCCAAAACCCACCTGTCCGTGGTGATAAACGGACCAGGAGGAAAGAAAGTGGAGGAGCAGGCCACCAATGGGATGACAGAGCTGGCGTGACTGGGGGTGGGGAGGAAGAGAAGAGGCGCAGCCCCTGCCTCGTCATCGAGCAGGCTTGAAGAACAGAAGGAGCCGGGATGTGAACCTGCTGCTGCTGCTGTTACTGTTACCCTCCATGAAAAGAGAGTTTCTGTGCCCGTAGGGAAAAGAGTGCTGAAAAGGCTCCTTTTGCTGTTTCTTGCCTGAAGAACCTCTAGCATAAGTAGTGTCCAAGGTGGCATTGGACTGCTCAATGCACTGAAGGTGATCAGCAACACCTGGGCCGAAACGGTCCGTGCCCAGGAAAGGTGCATCAGCTAGTTTGTGCTGAGTATCTGCCAGGAAAGAAGAGTCTCAGTCAAGCCCTGTGATGTGAGGAACTGCCGCTGCCATCGAGGGGCACAAGAATCCCCAATGTCGAGGGGTGTCTGAAGCTGCTGACTGCCAACAGCCCAGCCCTGATCCTGCGCGACTGTTCTGCATGTCTGCAGACAGGTGTGGGAGAACTTCATCCAAAGACCACAGGAGGGTGACAGAGGTGTGCCATGATGACGGCTAAACTTGCCCGACCAAGGCCTGAGATGAGGCTGCACAGACCTTGCAAGCCAAATGATCCAAGAGTTGGATTCTTTTTTGGGAGAACGGTCAGTGTCGGCAGAACTGCCAGAATGCCTGAACATAGTGGTGGTCCCCAGGCTCTCTGCAGAAGGGTGCTCTGTGAACCCTGAAAGGGATCCCATGGGCACCGCTTACTTGCGGGCCATGCAGGCAGATACAGCTGGACAGGAGGCAGTGCGCTGCTAAATTCTAAGGCTGGGCCAACTATGGCCTCTGTTACAGGAAAGGCCTCCATCAAGGTATCCCCTCTCTTGAGGATGTCCGTGAGATAGTACTCCGCCTTTTTCTGGACGTGTTCCAGAGGCATCCCTGTAGACTCAGATGAGGCGAAGAATGCCCTGAAAGGACGAAGAACCTTCCTTCATGTCTAACCCACCAGCCGATTCATCATCCCCAGGATGAGAATGAAGGCTGGTCTCATCTGAATAAGACAGCTGACCACCCAGGTCACCTTCGACCCGCCGAGGGCAGTCCGGGATGACAGCGGCCAAGACATGCCAGGGAAGCCCAGTGTCTGGCCTATCTTTTTTTAGAAGAAGCCCCTACCACAGGCTGCTTGGGTGATTGTTCCACCACAATCAGTGGAGAGACCGGTTTCAGCCGAACTGGAGATTTTGCCGGTTCCGCGGGCTGGGGGGAACAGACAAATCTGCGCCGAAGGGGTCAGCTTCAGCCTGGGAGGTGAAAGCCAAGTAATGGCCGTGGTAAGAGCTGGAGTCTGCTTGTGCCCGGCCAAAATATTCAAATTACGTACTTACCGTAATTATGATCTTTCTGTGTATCTTCACCATTCATCACAGATGGGGGTACTGGCCGGAGATCAGGACCCGGGAATTCTTTTTTTTAAAAGATGGTGAGCCGATGCAGCATCGGTAGCCGTCGCAGAGAACGCCGGACGATACTACGGGCGCTTGAGGATTAGCCGCTGGGCTGCATCGACTCCGCCTGCCTACCAGTTCTGAGTCGCCGGAGAGGTAAGAGGAAGGGATGGAGGGTGGGACAAGAGAGTCCAAGGGACAGAAAAAGGAGAGAAAACTGAACTAAAAGGAGAAATAACGACTGAGAGGACAGCATAGAAGAAGTAAGACTAAGGCGATTGGGTAGGGGCCCCAATCTCTGGAAACGGAAGAAGGGAGGAAGGGGGAGAGAGAATTTCAGGAGAGAGAGTGAGAGGTAACAGGGATCCAGGACCCTTGTCCGTCAGACTGTATAGGAACTGCAAGGAGTTAGCAAAGCTCTTTGCCAGAATTCAAGGCACAGAATAACTGGCAATACCCCAAAAGCAGAGTCGGCTATTCTGGAGAAGGACAGGGTACAGGGACTCAGTACTCTCTCTAAATAGATATTTGGTGAAAAAAAGAAAAAGGAGAATTTTTTGATTAGATGGATAACAGAAGGAGGGCAACCACAGCTCTCCTACCCGTGAAGATATGTAGAAGAGAGGTGCCACTCAAACTGCCCTCTTAGGGAAGACTGTCCCCGTTGTCTCAACTAATCTCACTCAAGCAAGGCGCGAAGATGGCAACAGTTGAGGGGGGGCTAAGGAAGAAAGGACACTTTCCCTATACTGGTTTTAACCATACAGGACCAACAAGTGGAGGGGCTACGCCCTTTACTTCAGAGGTTCCGGCACCTATGCAGTGAAGAGAGGGAAGGCACAGAGGAGGAGGATTCCAGAGACTGGAGCCCCAAGGGGATGGTGGGAGGATTGTGATGAATGAAGATACACAAAGATCATAATTACGGTAAGTATGTAATTTGGAATATCTTATCTGTGTCAATCTTCACACTTCATCACAGATGGAGTGATACCAAGCCCCGAAGAAATTGACTGATGCACCTAAGGGACACTGTCCCTTAGCCCTCAGTGGGTGACACACTAAGGGGAACCATCTGGGCCTGAGGAGGCCCTAGAGTGGGAGGAAGCGAGATGGGGTTCCCGGAGAAGAGGATTCTTGCGACAAATGCCGTCTACGCCCTATGGGAAAAGAAGTGGGTTCCCTGGTGGCGGAGCAAACCACCTACGCCGGGCCAAGGGTGACAACCGGAAAGGCGAAGCCATGCCGATCTTCTGGTGCAGATCGCTGTCCCCCACGACTCCCAGCTACCTCATTGGCATCTGAAGATGCCCTTGCTTGGTGCCTTGCTAGCCCAGGCCATGTGCAGAGAGACAATGGCTTGCCTGGTTTGCTCAGAGTCAGGCAGGCGGCTAGGAACTGACTTCGCTGACCACAAGTACCTGTTATAGGCAGCGTAGTGGGCCTGATCTTAGAAATGGAGAGAAGCAGCCGTGCGAGTAGAAAGTCCTCCTCCCCCAGAAATCAAAATCCAAGGAGTCCTGATCTGGGGGCCGGTCACGGCAGAGGGCGCGAAGCCCATCAGGAGTGTCCTGGTGCGTCAATCCGGACTGCGGATGAGGCAAGGAGCCTGGAGACTCTGGGGGAGCGCAATACCTCTGGCAGAGGTCCCTAGGGGCAGGAACTCCGGAGAAGGGCCTCTGCCAGAAACACATGGCGCCTCCCGAAGGGGCGGGCCAAAGCAACACCACGGTGGCTGTCCCAAAATCGCCTAGAAAGGCGTGCACCGCATGCTCAGATTGCTGTCAGAAGAAAGAAAGGTGAAGGTCCTCCATCATCCTCCGAGGAAGCTGATACTCAAGAAGATCAGCAGCAGGAAGATGTGGACAGAAGGTTCCTCTCCCCAGAAGAGGGGATGAGGAGCTGGAGGTCACCATAGGCTCGGAGGGTGGCTGCTCGGGAGGTTGAAAAACCTGGCTGTCCAAAGCCCTAACGTGAAAGCAGGGAACTGAGCAGCCACCGCTCTGAACTGTTCCCAGGTGAGAGGCCGCTAGGACAAAGATACCTGGGAGCATGGAAGAAAAGGCGGCAGAGGAAGTGGACAGAGCCGAGAGAAAAGTCGGCTGACCTCTGCCAGGGCTAAGGAGGGACCACGGACTCCCAGGGAGAGTCCTGGAAGACTCCGCAGTCGACAGCCTGCTCGCAGCAGTACTGCCTGGACTAAGCCCAAAGAATCCCCAAGTGAGGCGACATGACGGTCCAGAAGGACGGTCCCCTGCCTCGAAAGAATGGGACCCTCTCAAGGAACCCGATGGGGAAGGGCGGAAGTCCGCACTCTGGCTCCGTCCAGGACCCAGAGAAGGGCCGGCTCGCCGAACCTATACCCCTCGACCCTTCGGAGTCCAAAAGGGTCCTAGCCCTTGAACTGGCCAATCTAGGCAGCTCCGTACCCAGGGCTGCTCCCGAAGGGGCAATCCCGGAAGGAGCACCTTCCTCTCCCGTGGCCCTCTCGATAGGCCCAAAGTTGGGCGACCGAGAGATGTCACAGTAGGGGGTACCACCGTAGAGGGGTCAAGGAACCCCCCAAGGCTAGGCTGCAAGGCGATGGTGGCACGCACCACAGCCCTCTGGTCAGCACCACTGACCCTAGCCCTAGAGGAAACCCGACTCACCTCGGAGGGGGACTGGCCGAGACGAAGAGGAAACCACCAGCTCGTCCTCCCTTGCAGACAACCCCAAAGGGTGTGACTGCCCATTCGACTCGAGCTGGACTCGGGACTCGAAGAGGAAGAGTCCGAGGCCCTAAGCCAAACAGTAGGGGGTCGAGGAAGGGACACCTTCCCGAGGGGCCCAGGAGCCAAGGCAATCCCCACCCGGTCCACAGCACCGAGAGCGGTGCCAACAGAAGGTGGCAGGGCAGCTTGGGCCAGAAGTCCTAGGCCAGGGCCAGCTGCGGCACCATGAGGTCCACCGGTGCCAGGGGAGGCACCCGGGACAGAGACTGCGCCATCAGCAACCCCAGTCTTGGAGCCGCCGCCAGGCCGCTCGACACTGCGTGCGGCAGTGAGGACCAAGGCAGCGTCAACGACCCTGAAGGACTCTGCTCTGACATCGGCGCCCGCGAGTCCCAGGCGCCCGGCCGGACACCGAAGGCCCCAGGCGCCGTACTCAACCTCGGCGCGGTGGGGATATGGCGAAGAAGGCGACGTCGAGGCGGTTTCCGCGGCGCCCGCGAGCAGTGTCGGCGCCCGGCAAGCCAACGCCGACAGTCGGTCCGGCGCTGCGAGCGGCACTGAAAGCCCGGCACGGCGCGGCGGGCCTGGCCCGGACGCGGGCGCACGGGAGCCTTCAGCGAAGGAGTGATTGCGGTGGCACCTCCTGCGCGCTGGAAGGAGCCTCGCCAGGCTAGGCTAGAAGAGCAGAGGCCCCTCCTCACGCGGTCCGTATAGAACTGGGAGGGACCCGAGGAGGGCCGAGAACACGCGGCAGGCCCAGCAGTGTCACCGGCCTACCCGAAAGTGGTGGGCTAGCCCGACCTTAAACGACACTGTTTCAAAACTCGCGGTCCACCGAAAGCAAGCGTTGCATGAATCCATGTCGTGTAGCGGGCCAAGACACGATAGGCACCGGTCTTGTTGATGCGGTGACGGGTACTCGACGCCGCGAGTTCAACGCGCAAGGGCTGCCCGTCTTCTCATTTTTGCCCTCCGACGCGCGACACGACCTCACGGAGAAAAACCACCAAAAACAGACTCGGCGTCGCTTTAAATGTAATAAAGAGGAAAGATCTTACCGGCGCGTCGAGTGGAGACAAACCACAGAACTAGTAGACCGGCGACTAGAGATGCAGGCTTCAAGGCCTAAAATTTTAGTATAGCGCTTCTTCAGGCTTCACGAAGCGACCTCGGCGGGACGAAGAACTGGTAGGCAGGCGGAGTAGATGCAGCCTAGCGGATAATCCTCGGCGCCACGTGATCGTCCGGCCTGAGGATGGCGCCGATGCTGCATCGGCTCCGACTATCTTTAACAAAAAAAAAAAAAAAGGCTCCCGCGGGGTCCTGATCTCCAGCCAGTACCCCCATCTGTGATGAATGGTGAAGATTGACACAGATAAGACCAGCTGTTGCCACATGAAGTCCCTGTAGCGCCGGAGTTTCCGTCAGAGCCTCTCCTCATCCGAGGATTACTGATGGCGTTGCCTCTTTTTAGGCGCTTGTGGCTCTTCCTTTCGGTCAAGGGGTCCTGGACCTTGACGAGATCGGACTCTGAGCAGACTGTGGATTCGGTAGGCACTGGCAGGACTGGCAAGTTCCCAGGGTCAGGGACCACTTCCCTCGATGGGATTCCCAATTGGTTGGGTCTCCTCCTCGGGGAAGGAAAGGACCGGAGTTTGACAGAGACTCAACCGGAGTCCGCGATAATGGGTAGATTATTTCAGCTTCATTGATCGACTAGCCAGACGGCAAAGCCGAGAAGCCAGCAGCCAAAGCAGCAATTTCAACCAAAGTAGAGACTGCCGGTTCCTGGGACCGTGATCTCTCTCAATCCCAAGAGCATCTCCATCAAAACGAAGTTGATCCTGGGTCCTTTTACCGCTTACAGGACAAAGAGTGGTGGTGCCCGAAGGACCCTCCCCGAGTCGAGAAGAGACTGGCACAACTCTCTGAAAGAACTCGAGAAGGTGGAGCCCAGGTTGAGTGGAACAAAGAAGCTCAGAGAAAGGGATTCCTAGGCACGAGCCGCTTCCTCCTTGAAGGTTTGCATGTGTTCCAATTGCTTGGCGGATCCTGTGGCCGAAGAAACTGGCCACCAAACCTCCTTAAATTTCACTGGAGATTTAGTTTTTCCGGCCTTCCCAACTTCAGGCATGTGAGACGGTCGTAGAAGACGTTAGGGCGACATGCAAGACAAAAAAAAAAAAAAAAAAAGGCACTTCGAGGTGTCATGGTAGACACCCAGGCAGTAGACGCGCACGGTGTGGGGATTGGTGCACATTTTCTGGCCGCACAAACACCGGCGAAATCCGGGGGGAAGACTTGTTTTCCATAACCGAAGGTAAGGAGTCATGATCGCTAATGCGAACAAGACAAAGTTTCGGAATAACCAAAGGTTTTGAAGCCAGGCCTATAAAGTGTAGGAGCATGAAGGAGGTAACCTGAATTTTCCACGGAAAGGAAGATCTGGCGTTATGGAGCGAAGCAGAGGGTTATTCCACCCGGATGGGTTGGAGGAGCCAGCTTGAAGACTTTCGGCAAGATTTAAAGGGGAAAGGGACATGCCAAAGAGTGTGGGTGAACAACGTATCCATGATCCTAGAAATAATGTTTTCCATGACAGGAAACATAGGCCACAACTCCTGGCGCAGTCGGTTTCTCAAGGACATAATTCAAGTCCCATGGGAGAACGGGACTGCAGATAGGAGTCTTAAGAATACCTCTCAAAAAAAAGTATTAGACACTTCCAGATGCGTAACTGTACGGCCACCAACAGGGGCACAAAGTTGATACTGCGACCAAATGCACCTTAAGTGAGGAATACTGAGGACCAGAGTCCAACAGTGACACCAAGTATTCCAGCAGAACCTTTACAGGACATGTATATGGGTCCAAATTCTGGGAAGCAACCCACAGAGTGAACCGCTTCCATTTCAAAGAATAAGCGTGTTTGGTAGAAGACTTAAAACGGCACATCAGCAACTTTCAGGGATATCCCAAAACATGCAATGGCTGCATCTTCAGGAACCATGGAGGCAGCTGTAGTTCTGCGCGGACGAGAGATCTTGTCCTATGACAGACCCTGACCCATTGGTAGGGGAAAAGTACAGTTACAGAAAAACTTGCCTTAACTGTAGATCTGTGAGAGGAGCTCTTGCAGCAGCTAACACCTTTAGGACTGAAGCCAGCAGACGCCAGGATCCCACGGAAATCTTCTAGCTAGCAGTCTATACCGGGGACCGCCCCTCTGACGTTGGACCACCACATCATGTATGGCATAAAAGGGGTGGTCCCCCAGCCCAACCTCAGTTCTCCCGCTGGAGACCCTGGCAAAAGGAGAAGCAAAGCGGAGGGAAAATAGCACCTGCAGAAACCTGAAGAATGGTCAGGGGTTTGGCAGCTGAAATTCAATGAAAAGAAGTGCAAGATAATGCATATGGGGCACAAAAACCCTGGCACAATATATCAGTTGGGGGGTGAGGATATAGCATGCACCAAGCAGGAAAGGGATCTTGGGGTTATCATCTCTGATGACCTCAAGGTAGGGAAACAGTGTGACAAGGCAGCAGGTAAAGCAAATAGGATGCTGGGATGTACAGGCAGGGGCATCACCAGCAGGAAAAGGGAGGTCATAATTCCGCTATACAAGACACTAGTGAGGCCCCACCTGGAGTACAGTGTACAGTTCTGGAGACCATACCTACGTAAGGACAGACAGGGTAGAGAAGGTTCAGGAGGGCAACAAAGATGGTGCATGGATTGCATCACAAGTCCTATGAGGACAGGTTGAAGGCACTGAACATGTACTCCCTGGAGGAGAGGAGAGAGAGGGATATGATAGAGACATACAAGTATCTTACAGGGAGGAACAGGGTGCAGGAAAACATTTTAAGTGAAAAGATGTTCCAGGACTAGAGGGCATGGGATGAAGTTGGAGGGAGGGCGATTCAGAGGAAACATGAGAAAGAATTTCTTCACAGAACGGGTGGTGGACAAGTGGAACACCCTGCCAGAGGAAGTGGTGGGGGCTGAAACAATCACGGGATTTAAGAATGCATGGGATAGACAAAGGAATTCTGGAGGTCAGGGGCAACAGACTTCTAGGAAAACAAACTGAACTTATAAGCTCAAATGGGCAGACTGGGTGGGCCATAGGCCCTTATCTGCCAACACTGTCTATGTATCTATGTACCTGCTGCAATAACTCCTCTCAAAGATCTACTGTTACAGTAAGTTCTTACGCAGCTGTACTACCTTTCTTCAAGGGGGCTCCTACGGCAGGCAACACCTTTAGGACAGAGTCCTAACCAGTGAGTGAGATACCCCAGTCAGCTGGGTGGAGGTAGAAATCTCCCAGAGGTTTAAGACAGGAGGCCTTGCAGGACTGCCAGTCCGAAGCCTGCTCTGTGTCTTGATACAATGTCCAAACTGTAGTGCTCAACAAATGCGTGGACAGAAATGAAAATTATGTACCTACTGTAATTCTTGATCTTCTTGGACAAAGTCTCCACCACTCATTCACACTGCTGGGACTATGCTAGTGGTGCCAGGACCAAGCCGAAGCCAAAAATCTTCAGAAGGGCGCACGGAGGTAGGACCCCGCAAGTGCAGTGCCACGAGGCAGGCTCACGCCATACAGGCTACCTCGGCATCAACCCTCCAATCGCCTCAGTACCTTTTTTAGAAAGGAGGTGCAGCAAACACTAAACTAGTGAAACTCACCCATGTTGGACATAAGACAGTCCAAATGACCCGTATAAGAAGGGTCAACACAGTCTTCACAGCCCAGCCATCGAGGGAGTGAAGACCGAAAAACAAATTGGTGAGCTTGAGGGATGGAGGGTGGGCTTGAGAATGAGAGGTGGAGACTTCGTCCAAGATCAAGAATTTCGGTAGGCACGTAATTTTCATATCTTCTGGAACAAAGTCGCCACCACTCATTCACACTGGAGAAATAGAGTCGTGAAGTGTGGCAGGAGAGGAACTCGCTCAGGACACAAGTCCATCAAGGATTGTCCTGCCAAAAGATGGATGCTGTCTGGCATGGACATCCGAAGTGTAGTACTTCACAAAGGTCTGCACAAAGCTCCAGGTAGCCGCACTGCAGATGTCTGCAATGGGCACATTCCGAATTTCTGCCAGAGATGCCACGACAGCCCTGGTAGAATGGGCGTATACCCTGCCTTCCAGCTTAACCTGTGCCACGGAATAGCACTGGCGGAGACATGCCGCCAACCATGCTGAAATACACCTGATAGCAACAGGCTGACCCAGGTCGGGCCATGCTGAATGAGATAAAGTTGCTTTGACTTGCGGATCTCTTGTTCTGTTGATGTAGACCCGCAAAACTCTCAACATCCAGAGAATGCAGGGTGAGCTCTTCATTCTGGAAATTTGCAAAGTAGGCTGGAAGAACCTAGGCTGGTTGAGATGGAATTTAGAGATTACTTTGGGAAAAAACCTGGGGCGAGTTCTGAGAACCACCTTGTCCTTGTGAAATACTGTATATGGGTGTGTGTCTGACCAGCGCATGTATTTCACATACAGTGTTTAGGTAATGGCTATGAGGAAGGTGGCCTTCCACAGGGTTTTATTTAACTAAAAACTGATTAGTGTTTTGCTCCTAAAAGTTCTAACACATTATGAAAATGCATAGCACTTGCCCCACTGTGTTCAGCAAACACTTCTAGAAAACCTATATAAATACTTTCTGTACAGTTAGTATTGTCCCAAGGGGAGAACCTGCTAATCAATTATTTAAAGCCCTGCTCTAGGTCAAACTTCAGCTCATATGTTGCTCGAGGCTCAAAAGGTTTACGTACGAGCATGTCTAGCACAAGGTTAATACCCCAAGCTGCTACCGTTTTCCTGATTGGTGGCCTAGTGTGGAGTATACCTTTAAGGAACCTCTCAACCAAGGGTAATTGAGCCAGAGTCACAGTATGTGCTCGTGATGGGCTGAAATCATGCGGAGATGGACCTTCACGGTTGAATATTGTAGCCTGTGTTTGAGAGGTCTAGAAGATACTCAAGGACTGCGTTAGGCGAGCAAGAAAAAGGACCCAAGAAAGACTTTGCACACCAGATTGAGAAACTCTTCCATTCTGCCTAGTAGCCAGCTTGCATGCCACTAGAAAAATGTCAGACTCTACGAGACATAAAATCTACTCGCTTCCATCTCCTCTGGAGCCATGTGGGGAGGAGATGAAGGGACCTCAGGTTGGGATGGACCACTGGGCCCTGGGTCAGTAGGTCCGATTGAAGTGGCAGTTGTCTTGGTGGAGTTTGACAATCTGTTGATCAATGGGAAACAGACTAGGCCAGAAGGGGGAGAAGAGGATCATTCTGCCCCCCCTGTGCCTCCAGCTTGAGCAGCACCCTCTGAACTAAGGGAAGAGAAGGAAATGTGTACAGAAAGTGTCTTGTCCACTGCAGTCCGAATGCATCCTGACAGAAAAACACCAGGTTCTGGATTTCTGGAGCAGAATAGAGGCAGTTTTTATTTGAGTGGGGATGAAAAAAAGTCCAGGTCCGGTGTGCCCCACTCTTCAAAGTGCAACTGCACGATGTTTACATCGAGAGACCACTTGTAAGGGTCCACTTCTGTTCTGCTGAGGCGATCTGCCAGATCGTTCTGGACTCCAGGCAGATAGACTGCTGGGAGCAGGGCTTCATGCTCTAGGCACCATTCCCACTGCTTCCCTGTACAGGGGGTGAGAGCGTACCCCGCACTGCTTGATCATGTAGTATATCACCACTTTGTTGTCTGTCTGAAGGACAATTGCTTTGCAACAGAGGATGTCTTCCAGGGCTCTGACAGTGTACAGGACAGCTCTCATTTCCAGGACATTTATGTGGAGCTGAGACTCATCCTGATTTCATAGACCCTGGGTGTGGAGAGTGACAGTGGGCATCTGGTTGATTAGAGATGCATCTGTGGCAATGATGATCAGTGTCTCCAGTGAAGCAAAGGGAAAGCCTTGAAGCAATCTGTCCTCTAGTTCACCCGGTGAGTGACCGCTTTAGAGGTTCTGTCACTGATGTAAAATAACTGGATGTGTGGTCGGGGACCACCGAGTGGTCCTCATGTGAAGGCTAGCAAAAGGCACCATAAACACAGATGGTGCCACGAGACCCAGCATCTGCTGCACTGAGAACACTCAGGAGTCATTCACTTTGATAATATATTTATAAGCACATAATGGCAGGAAAGAACTGGAAGGCAGGCATGGGGGACCGCCCCTTTATACCGACGTCGCATGACAGTCACCTGACCGGGGGGGGGTCCATCAGGTCCAGACGTCGGCCAGCATCAATCCTATATGTAATTACCTACTGCTAGAGTCCTCTCGAAGTCAGATCGGTCACTTTGATGAAGCGAGCCATCTAAAGCATATAGTTTCTCCTGTCCTCTGGAAGGAAGGCTCTTGTTCTGAAGGTGTCCAGGAGGCCCCTATGAAGAGGAGCTGTTTGGGAGGGCAGTAGCTGTAGCTGCGATTTTTTCCAGATTCAACCAAACTCCCATTGATGTGAGGAACATGGAAGCCATGGCCACAGCTTTCTGCATCCCTTGTCTGGATGAGTTTGCTAGGAGCTAATCATCCAGATATGGGAACACTAGAATTCAGAGTTTCCTGAGATGCGCTGAGAGTTCTGCAAAGCACTTTGTAAAGAGTCGAGGTGCCGAAGACAGCCCAAAGAGCGGGTCTCTGAATTGGTAGTGCTGACGCAGAGTAATAAATCAGAGATGCTTGTAATGGTCTGGGTGCACAAGAACATGTTGGTAGGCATCTTGCATGTCCAGGGAGGCCAGCCAATCGTTTTGATGAATCTGAGGTAGAAGTGTACCGAGTGATATCATCTTGAACTTCTCCTTGTAAAGGAATCTGTTTAAACTTCCTTAGGTCTGGAACAGGGCACATACTGCCAGTTTTCTTTGGAACTAGGAAGTAATGGGAACAGAAAAGTAGTTACTTAAGAACTTACTGTAACAGCAGAACTTGGAGAGGAGCTCTTACAGTAGGCCATTACCATTAGGACTAGCAGGCACTAGCAGTACCCTGCAGAAGCCACCCCCCGGCTCCGCCCCCGTTGGTCACAGTACAAAAGGGGGCGGTCCCCAGCTCCACCTCAATTCACCTGCCGAAGACCCGTGAACATATTCTGACAGGTGGACCAAGCAGAAGCACGCCCAAGAAAGATGCTGAAACTCACCAGTGGGAAGGAGGGCAGAAAAGCAACACCTGCTGCAAGAGGTCGAAGATCTACTGTTACGGTAAGTTCTTACGCAACTGTACTATCTTGCTTCGAGTGGGAGGTCTTGCAGAAGGCCATTACCATTAGGACAGAGTTCCAAGCAGTCCTGTGAGAAGGAACACCAACAACCCTGGGAGGCGGCTGAAAGGCACCAGTGCTGTAACAGCACGCTAAGAAAGATGTCCCTGGAGGATCACTAGGCCAAACCCCAATGAAAGTGTGCACGGCGCTCCAAATAGCCGCTGTGCAGATGTCTCCAATGGAGAAGTTCTTCTAAGAGGCAGACACTCCCCTGGTAGAATGACCTCCGACAGTCCCTGGAAGGGGCTTGTACTTACTGCAACAGTAAACTACACAATGAACCAACCACCTAGAAATGGTCTGCTTAGACACCGGTTTACATAGGCGTTGAGGCGCACAGGCAACAAAAAGCCGTTCCGACCTGTGGTGGGGAGCAGTGCGCTTGAGATAATACCTCAGTGCCCTGTGGACGTCCAAAGTGTGCAGGAGCACTTCCCCTCTGTTGGAATGATCAGGATAATAAACTGGAAGGTTGACATCTTGATTCAGTCAATTCTGACACTTTTGGGAGAAACTTAGGATTTGCTCTGAGGGAAACCCTATCCCTATGAAAAATCAAATAGGGCTCCTTACACATCAGGGCCAGAAGCCCTGAAACTCTGAGCGGAAGTGACAAGAGACTTAAAAAAAAAAAAAAAATACACCTTCCAAGAAATGAAACTCCGCTTTGCAATCTGTAAGTAGGAGTTCAAAAAAGGGGAAGGGGTAAGCTCCCCAGCACAAAAGGAGATCAGGGTACTGGATCCCTGACTGAAGGCTTTATGTTCAGAATGTCCCTCAAAGAAAGTTCGGGACACGTCCAGCTGGGCCAAAGTTTTTCACTCCACTAACGTAGGATAGTCTGAAACTGCCAACAAATGCACTTTGATGGAAGAGTAGCTCAAGCACAGACTCAATGAGGAGATACTGCAAAACTGAGTTCACTAGACAGGTAA
Organism: Neoceratodus forsteri; assembly: GCA_016271365.2. NCBI lineage: Eukaryota > Metazoa > Chordata > Ceratodontiformes > Ceratodontidae > Neoceratodus > Neoceratodus forsteri. Next base: position 1,642,489,755 of record CM028130.1, on the reverse strand, counting down.
GTGGGTTTAAGTGATGGGGAGAAGCCCAAAGGCAGAAACGCTTCCACTTCATAGCATAAGCAGACCTAGTAGAGGGCTTTCTCGCAGAGACGAGAACGTTCACCACTTCCTGGGAGACCCCATACTTGGCTTTGACTGTCTGCAGGAGCCATGCATGAAGGTGCAAGGACTTGAGGTCTGGATGAACAAACGTGCCCTGATCTTGTGACAACAGTTGCGAGCTCGGACGCAGCTGAATTGGAGGTTCCACTGCCAGCTGCTGAAGTAGTGGGAACCAAATCTGCCGAGGCCACAGCAGAGAGACAAGCATCATATGTGCCCCCTTGGCCTGAAGCGTCAAGAGAACCCTCTATATTTGTGGGAAGGTGTACAGAAACCTCCCTGTCCAACAGAGGGACAATGCACCTGGCCAGGAAACACCAGGCACATGCTCTTGCAAGCAGAAATCTGGCAGTTTGGCACTGCGTGGAGATGCAAAGAGGTCAAGCTCTGGAAGACCCCACATGTCGAAGAGCTGGTCCGCTACTGACTGGAGTAGCTCCAACTTGTGTGCCTTGGACAGTGACCAGCTTAGGCTGTCTGCCAAGACTTTCTGGGCCAAGAACATACTGCAGCAAGACTAATCCGATGTTCCAGGGCCCAATACCAGACTCGTCACCTCCCTGCACAGGGGATGTGAATCTGTTCCCCCTTGCTCGTTGATGTAGAACACGACGGCAGTGTTGTCGGTCTGGATAAGAAGAGAGCATGGCGCTAGGTCCTCTTGAAAAGCTCGTAGGGCGTTGAGGACCGCTTGCATCTCTAGGACATTGATATGAAGTCTGCGCTCTTCTGGAGACCAAATGTCCTGGGTCTGGCCGTCTTCTAGATGCACTCCCCAACTGAGTTCGGAGGCATCCGTGTTCAGGATCTGGCTCGGTGGCTCCTGCCGAAAAGGAACCCCTTTTTCTGGACTGGAGGAGTTCAGCCACTAATTAAGGGTTCTCCTGACTGGGTCCAAGATCAGGACCAATTGGTCTAGACAGCAGTATCTTTGGTCCCACTGCACACTGAGGGACCCTCATGTGGAGGCAAGCCAAGGGAACTACAGGGATGGCCGACGCCATATGCCCCAGAAGCCCGAGGAAAGTCCTGGTTTGGACTTGAGGGGTCATGGAAACTGCTTGGGCCACTTCCCGCATACTATCCCCCCAAGTTGTGTAGGAAGAAGGCCATGCCTTGGACAGTGTCTAGAACTGCTCCTATAAGGAGAGTCACTTGTTGGGCCTTAGGGATGCTCGAAGATTCAGGGTGATCCCCAACTCTTGGAATAATGTGTAGGTGTCTGAGTGTGAAAAAGACGCACTCTTGAAGGAGCTGCTAAAAGCCAATCGTCCAGGTAAGGGAAGACATAACAGCTTATGCATCTGAGAGCCGCTGCCACCACCACTAAGCACTTGGTGAAGACTCTAGGAGCGGAGAGGTTGAACCATAGGACCCAAAACTGATGCCTCTCCTGGAAGTGGAACCTTAGAAACTTACAGTGGGGAGGGAAAACCCCTATGTGCATGTAAGCATCTTGCATGTCCAGGGGCAGAGCCAAGCCCCCTGGTGCAGAGGAATGAGACCTGGTAGAGTCACCATCCTGAACCTTTTGTATTCTATTAAGTAATTTAAAGAGCTGAGGTCCAGGATGGGTTGAAGGTAGTGTTTTCTTTGGAACCAGGAAGAAGTGGGAGTAAAACCCCCCTTCCCTGTTGCCCTTGTGGAACCGGTTCTATCGCCCTTTTCTGCAAGAGGGTCTGGATCTCTATTTTTAATCAGGTTTTGTATACACCGACAGTTTCTTCAGTTCACATGTGCAATATTTCTTATATAGGATCTTAATATTGTTGCAATTTTATATAATTTACTCTATTTCCAGTATTCTGACTCTTAATATTACCACAATTAAATTATCAGGTTGATAAAGCTGGAAGTTTATTATTATTAACAGTTCCCTCCTATTCATTCTACTCCCACTGTTTATACAGTTTTCCGTCTCACCCACCAAACCTCCCATCCACTCTGGCAACTGCCCTACATTTAAAAAAAAAAAACACAACACAACACAACACAACACAACACAACACAACACAGAACACAAATTCAGGATCTGTCTCAATTTGATAGACAATCCACTTTTGCCACCTAGTGATAAAGGTTTGTGTCTTGTTTTGTAGTTTGGCAGTTAGGCTCTCCATTTTATACACTCTCTGCATGACAATGTGGCAATCTAATAGCTGGAGTTATGGGAGACAGCCGCCGTCTAGTGATGGATTTTTTTTGCCGCCAATATGTATACTGGTGGAAGGGATCTAGTCCAGGGAGGAGCACAATCTGGATAAAAACCTGTTCTGCAGTCAGTTCAATGGATTCACCAAGACAGAGCGCAATCTGATTTTGTAGGGTAAGCCAGAATGGCACAAGACGTGGGAAATGCCAAAAGATGTGTCCTAGAGTTGCAAGGCTACATCTGCATCTCCTTCAGCAATGGCCATATCTTGCCAGAAGATATTTGGCTAATACCACCGGGGAAAAGAAATATCAATCTCCACTTCAATGCAAATTCCCTCCAACGAGGGGAGAATGTAATTTTATTTGCTTGTACTGTTGTCGCCAAACACTCAGTCACCGAGACCTCCATATCTAGGTCCCTGTTCCACTGCTTGATCTCTCCTATTAACTGGATATGGGAAGGAGGATAATGAGTGGCCCTTGGACTCTGGAGGGATTTGCGTGAACTCCAATGTATGTCCTCTCCTTATGTCTAAAGCCCCGTTTACGCCACTAGCTTTGCAGCGCATCAACTCATGCGCTGCAGTTGATGCGATGCAGTCTGCTTTGTGGACACACTCAGTATCACCTTAAGTGTGCCACCGCTCCCATTTTTCATCCAACGAAAACGTAGGGACATGCACTGGATCGAGCGCATCACCTCGCAGTGTCAATCTATGCACTCGATCCACTGCAATTCCCTATTTCCCAGCTGGGGATGTCATTTTCTGAAACTCTGCACGTGAGTCTACAGACACTCCTCTCAGCATGATCTGCAGCATGTCAGGCTCGGGAATGCAAGCTAAAAAGCATGGGCTCAAGTCACAGCACAGCGGGAAGCAGCGGTGTGGTAAGTGAAGCGCTGCTGCTGTTTAAACAGGGCATCTGACCCAGAAGTCTATTTTATTTATTTACAATGACTGAGTGTTTGGTGACAACAGTACAAGCAAATAAAATTACATCCTCCCCTCGTTGGAGGAAATTTGCATTGAAGTGGAGGTCTGAGGTGATGTTGCTCCACCCTTCCAAATGGAGGGAGAAGCGGCCTCCCCACAATCTTCCCTTCTGCCTCTGCCAGAGGGTGGGGTGTCAGCAGGGAGTCACTGGTGGATCCGGGAGTGGGCAGAGGGTTTGGGAGGACTCTGGGCCTCTCGAGGGAGCGCCCCCCAGCCTGCTGGGCTGTGGCTTTCCTTTTGAAACTGCCTCTGCGCAAACCGGCCACAGGTGTTCTGCCCTGAGGACTTGTGAAAGGAGTGCTTGTGAAAAGACTTTTTATCCCCCTTGTAAAGTTTCAGGATGGACCAAACTGACTTCCAGACTCCCGGAGACGAGAGATCAATTTCTCAGTCTCCTCCCTGTACAGGACGGAACATTAGAAGGGAACATATTTAATTCCGGACTGCAGATCTTGTGAGAATCCGGAGACCCTTAACCAGGCATGCCGCCTAAAGCAAAACGCTGGAAGCCACAGCCCTAGACGATTCGCAGCGCCGCATAAGGCCCGTAGAACACATGCATGCCCATGTCCGAACCAGATATTAGAATTTTCAGTAATTCAGTCTTTTGAGCTGAATCTGGAGAGGCATTGGCTACTTCCTGGCCCTTCTCCCACAACGCGTTTTGGTACTGGACCATATGCGCGAGGAAGTCTACCAATCTTATGGAGTACATGGAGGCAGAATAAATGTTTTGCCCACCTGGTCCAAGTACCTGGACTCTGCATCGGGAGGCTGTGAGCTCATGTGCTTCGGCTGCTTAGATTTATCATGAGCCGCTGTCACCAGCATTGAATCCACCTGAGGGTGTTCTGCCAGCAAAGGCTCCTCCCTCCGTGCTCTGTAAAGCATATCAGACTTCTTGGGGGAATCGCTGAGGTAGTGGCTGGATGCTTCCAGGTAAGCCAGGTCAGGTCCTGGAAAGTGTCCAAAGGAGGGACCACTAGAGGCTTGGGATCTTTTTTGCCTCAGGTATTTGGCCAACCTCTGGCGATTCCAATCTCTGTCTCCCATACATAGGAGGCCTGGATGTGCCTCATGACTGCCATAAAAGTGGCATCATCCAGAGGCAAACAGGGAGTCTCCTTATCGTCAAAGGAGACCCTCTCCCCTGAAAGGGACCGGGCTGAGCTGGAAGAGGAAGACTACCTGCCCCTATCATAACTTGATGGAGCAGACCTTGACCTGAAGCAGCTTCTGTCTGCTGAATGTCAGCTAATAACAGACAGACGTCAGCTCGGAGACACACTATGGCTATGGCTGATGGAACACCCGTGGTGACTGCAGGCTCTATGGCAGCTATGATCTGATCCTGTGAGGAGACCGATGCCAGCTCACTGACTGGGAACACCAGCACAGTCCATGGTCCTTAGAACTGGAGCAGGAACAGACCACTGAAGGAGAGCAGGACCTAGAAAGCTTAGGCTGCTCTTTAGGAGCAGGTTTGCCAGGCAGAGCTGAAGGACTGTCCTTAGGAGCCTGATCAGCATCACTGGGAACCAGGGCTGAATCAGGTTTAGGGGGGACGATGTCCCGCTTGACCTAGCTCCACCAAAACTGAAACAGTTTTGTGAGCTCTTTGCTGAACTGGGATGCTGCTCCCTCAGCCTGGGTATCGGGCATCACAGACTGGTCCTGAACTGGTGAAGCCATTAAGTCTGGGAGCTTTTGAGGCGAAGTGCCCATAAAGATGTCCTCCGGTGTAGAGGCTCTCTGCACCGGCGACTGTGCAGTATCCGGTGTCACCTGGTCAAAACAACCACCGGCCCCAGTACTCAAGGCTGGTTTCTGGCCACCTGGTTTGATCGCCGCTGGGTCTTTGACTAGAGCCTTATAAGGGTGGGAAACCGTGGAAGACTTCGAGGAAGGTTGCCACTCCTTCGAAGAGGCCTTACCTGAAGTCCCAGGAGGGGCAAAGACTGAGGCTTTCTTTGGCAGGGCTGAGGCGTGTGCCGAAGTGGAAGCCTTAGCAGTAGTGCCCGGGGTAGAAGGGGGGTGCAGATGCGTGTCCTTCACCTTAGCAGACAGTACCGGCTGTGCAACTGAGCCTTTCCTACCTACTACCGGTGCTGAGGCTTTAGTGTGGCCGGAATGCCTACCCTGGTCCTGGGAATGCCATGAATGGTGAGAGCAGTCAGAACTGCCAGAGCCCGAAGAGGAGGCCTTTTTGTGTGGGAAGCAGGAATGGGACCAACGGTCCTTATCGCGGGACTTACAGTGCGACTTGCCCTACTGTTTGGATTTCTCCCCTGAAGAGCTCTGCTTCATGGTGACCCATTTCTCTAAAAGGTGGGCTTATAGTGCCTTTGGGTGTCGAATCCTCATCCTGCCGGTAAAGCCTTTGCAAATCCTGCAGGCCTGGGTGTCGTGGTCCAGTCCGAGACAGAACACGCAGGCCTCGTGGGCGTCCTTAGCAGGAATCCGGTGGCCACAGGAAAGTACAGTTACGCAAGAACTTACCGTAACAGTAGATCTTAGAGAGGCTCTTGCAGTAGGTAATTACATATAGGACCGACGCTGGCAGGCGGCAGGACCCCACAGAAAAATGTCTAGCTAGCAGTCCCTGGCGAGGGACCGCCCCCACATCAGGTGACTGGAGTCATGACGTCGGTATAAAGGGGCGGTCCCATACGCCCACCTTCCAGTTCTGTCCCGCCACAGGACTGGACGAGAGAGAAGCAGAGGTTTCCATTCGTGGAAAAGAGCTGAAAAAACCTACGGGGATGGAGAGCAGGAAGGTATTACCTACTGCAAGAGCCTCTCTCGAAGATCTACTGTTACGGTAAGTTCTTACGTAACTGTGCTATCTTACTTCGAGAGGGCTCTTGCAGTAGGTAATTACATATAGGACTGAATCCCAAGCAGTCTGGAACAAATAAAAAAGGCACCGGGAGGAGAAAACTACTCCAGAAAGTAGCAGAAGCCTTGCAATCCTCAAGACACGAGGCCTTGCAAAACAGCTAGCCTGAAGCCTGCACTATGGCGAGAGGCAATGTCCAAACTGTAGCGTTTTGTAAAGGTATGGACAGAAGTCCAGGTGGCGGCAGCGCATATGTCTGCCACAGGCACATTCTTAAAACAAGCCGCAGAGGCCGCTACTCCTCGGGTGGCGTGACCTCTGACCTGACCTGGAAGGGTCTTGTTGTACTTGTCAAAACAGAAAGTGATGCAATGAGCCAACCACTTCGACAGGCATTGCTTGGAAACAGCACTGCCTTCCCTTCTGTGAGCAAGAGAGACTAACAACTGATCAGTCTTTCTGAGATCCTTTGTCCTGTCGGTTTATCATCTCAGAATCCGGTGAACATCCATGGTATGGAGTAAATATTCTCCTTGGTTGGAGTACTGCGTGAAAAAGGCAGGTAACTCTATAGACTGATTTAAGGTAGACTCTGCTACCACTTTAAGTAGAAACTTAGGGTTCGTGCGAAGAGCCACTCGTTCTTTGTGAAAAATCAAATAGGGAATTTTACACATAAGGGCCTGGAGCTTGGAAATTCGAGCGGAAGTAATGGCCACCAAGAAGAGAGTCTTCCATGAAAAACTTCAGATCTGCGGTTGCTGCAGGTTCGAAGTGAGGAAGGGTAAGTTTCTCGAGAACAAAGTTCAAGTCCCAAGGGGGAGCAGGAGTTCGGATGGGAGGCCTCAGATGAAGGACCCCTCTAAGAAATGTCTTGGAGACCTCTAAATGGGCAAACACCATCTGCGAAAGGAACCTGGTAGGCTGAAATAGCAGCTATGTGCACCTTCAAGGAGGAATGACTGAGACCCAGGTCGAAGAAATGACGTAAATATTCCAGCAGAACGGTCACTGAACAGGAGAAGGGCTCCATGTTCCTAGGAGGTGGCCCAAACAGAAAATCTCTTCCATTTCATGACATAAGTGGACCTAGTGGAGGGTTTTCTAGCCTCCACCAGAATCTCCGCCACTTTTGAAGAGACACCAAAACGAGATTGAGCTAGTTCTGCAGGAGCCATGCATGAAGTTGTAGGGACTTGAGGCCTGGATGGGCCAGGGTCCCCCGATCCTGGGTCAGCAAACCTCGAGATAAAAGAAGAGGAAGAGGAGGAACCTCAGAGTATTGCTGCAGAAGAGAACCAGATTTGCCTGGGCCAGAAAGGAGCGATCAGAATCATTCTCGCTCCTTCTGTGGTTAGTTTCTGCAATACACGAGGGACCAGAGGAATTGGGGGAAAAAGCACAGACGAAATCTGCCCTTCCAGTCTAGAGACAGAGCGTCGCTCCAGAAAGCGCCTTGCTCTGGAACGAGCGAGCAAAAGATGGGAAGTTTTGGGAAGAGGCGAACAGATCTACCTGCGGAGTCCCCAAAGCTGAAAGATATCGTCTAGCACCTTTTGGTCCAATTCCCACTCATGCGGCAGGGCAGAGGAGTGACTTAGCTTGTCTGCCAGGGTGTTGTCGACTCCTGGAACGTGAATCGCAGTGAGGTGAAGGTTGTGTTGAGTTGCCCAGTCCCAAATCCTTATTGCTTCCCTGCATAGAGGGTAGGATAGAGTCCCTCCCTGCTTGTTGATGTACCACACCATGCACATGTCAGTCTGGACGGCGAGGTGATCAGGAAGAATGTATTGGTGAAGGGCCTGGAGAGCAATAGTACTGCTCGAAGCTCGAGCACACTGATGTGGAGAGCTAGTTCCAATCTGGACCATAATCCCTGGGTTCGGTGAGGACCCAGATGGGCTCCCCAACCTTCGCCTGATGCTTCTGTGGTCAGAGTCTGGGAGGGGGGAGGATGACAGAAAGGGAACCCCCGAAACAGGTTCTCTAACCATAGACCATTGCATGTCTCGTGCAATCGGCGAGGAGATCAGAACTAGATCTAGGTAGTCTACGAGTTGATCCCACTGGGAGCGAAGAGTCCATTGAGAGATCCTCATGTGCAGTCGAGCTCGAGGGACCGTTGGAATAGTGGACGCCATGAGCCCCAGGAGGCCGAGAACTGACCTCGCTGGAACCCTCCTGCGTTCTGATAGCAAGGAAATCTGTGACTGAAAAGAGGCCGCCCCCTCCGGAGGCAGGAAGGCCTTGCTCACCGTCGTATCGAGGATAGCCCCGATGAACTGTAGTCTCTGGGAGGGATCTAGACGAGACTTGGAATGGTTGATGGTATTACCCAGCCAAGTAAAAACCTGCTGAGTGAGGGAGAAAAAAATGCAGGAGCTCCTCCCTGGACGAGGCCGCCAGGAGCCAGTTGTCCAGATAAGGGAACACCTGAACTCCCATCGTACGCAGGTGGGCCGCTACCACAGCCAGGCATTTGGTAAATACTCAGGGTGCAGAGGAAAGACCAAATGGGAGCACCTGGAATTGGTAATGGTACCCCTGAAACGCAAACCGAAGATACTTGAGGTGAGAAGGGCGAATGGGAATGTGTAGATATGCATCCTGCATATCCAGCGCACAAAACCATTGATCCGGCCGAAGGAGGGGCAGAAGGGTCTGTAGGGAGAGCATCCTGAACCTTTTGTATTCCACGTAAAGGTTCAAGGAACCGAGATCGAGAATAAGTCTGAGATCTCCAGTCTTCTTTGGGACCAGGAAGAAATGGGAATAGTAACCCGTCCCTTGAAGATGAAGGGGAACGGGTTCTATAGATCTCTTCGCGAGGAGGGCAGAGATTTCTTCCCGGACCAAAGGAAGATGATCCCTTGCGTAGGACGATTTCAAGGGTGGGTGGCGGGGTGGTTTCTGTAGAAACTCTACAGAGTGCCCTTCCGCTATAATCTGGAGCACCCAAGAATTCATTGTTATCCTCTCCCAACCCGGAAGGTGGAGGGAGAACCTCCCTCCTCCCGGTTCCTCTGGTGTGTCTGGAGGCGGTGGGAGAGGGGAGAAGTCGGGTGGTGTGGGGCAGCGCCACAGTTGGGGCACCTGCTGCTTTTTTGGGCGGGGGGGCCTGACGTTTAGTGGCCCGCCTTCCTTGTTGTTTTGCTTGTGGCAGACTGTCTGCGAAAAGGACGGCGCTGCGGGTGATGGGAACAGTACATGGAATCCACAGATTTCAGAGCCGGCCCCTTCTCCTGCAAGTTGGTGATGATGTCCTTGACATCACCATCGAAAAGCACCGACCCCCTGAAAGGTGCTTCCTGGATCGTGGATTGCACCTCCGGGACCAAACCCGACACGCAGAGCCAGGCATGACGCCGTACACTCACGGCGAAAGCAGAGCTCCGCCCGGCAGTGTCCACTGCATCGTAAGTTGTCCGAAGAATGTGGTGACTGGCTGATCGAGCAGAACGGACTAGATCGGCCAACTCCTGCTTGACTTGAGAGTCAGGTAAGGAGTCTATCTTAGATTCCGCCTGGGTAAGGATGGCCTTCTGGTAATCCCCCATATGTGTGACGTAATTCAGGGCCCGAATTCCCAGTGTGGAAGAGGCATAAATCTTTCTTCCATACTGGTCCAGGAGGAGAGATTCCTTATGCGGGGGAGATGAGCTTAGATGTTTGGGGTGCGCTGACCGGCCGTGAGCGGCGCTAATCACGACTGAATCTGCACGAGGGTGGGAGTCTAGACAGTCCACACTCTCTGGAGCCTGGTATAGCCTGTTAAGACTTCCTAGGAAGTGGGGCCAGTGCCGACGGTTGTTTCCAAATCGTGGAAACAAGGTGGGCGTGAGGCTCAATCTAGGGTGGCATTAAAGTTGGAGCTGTCAGGGGCAGGTCCAGATGTTCGCCAACCAAGTCGCTGAGGATCTGGTTCCAAGGAGCGCCACTGATCAACTTCCTGGATTTTTCTGAGCAACTCCGTGAAGGAAGGATCCTCCGGAGACGACTTTGGAGGGATCCTAGGCTGGGGCTTAGACAGAGAGCAAGGCTCATCGTCTCTCTCGGAGCATCCTTCGGAAGAAATCGGAAGCAGAATAAGACTCCTAACACGGCTTGGGGCAGGAACGGGTTCCTTGGGGTACCCTCGACGCTGTCCTGCCCTCTTGAGATCCAGAGGCAGTGAGGAGTGTGCCACCGGAGTACGGGAGCCAGGGTGGCACCGCTGTCGAAGGCAGCTTATTCTCCTGGTGAGCTGAGCCTTGGTCTCAGCCCACCATGAGGCCAGAATCTCCTGCAGATCCACCGCGGTGTGGAGGAGGAGGGGAGGAGGCGGCGGCGACAGTTTGTACCCATAAGGCAAGTATCTGAAACCTGGCTGCGGAAAAACCGGCGCCGGGTATTGTGGCGTCTGGTACTGCGGCGGAGGGACCGGCGTCTGGTACTGCGGCGCTGGATATTGCGGTCCCGGGTACGACAGCATCTGATAAGACGGCGGGTAACCAGGCGCCGGAGGAGCTGCCGGAGCAGACGGCCCGGATGGTAGCCCCATGGGTGGATCAACATTGAGAGGCCCGGAGGGTGCAGGGCCCGACAGAAGGGGAAAATCCACCGACGGTGACGGCGGCTGATCTGGTTCCTTCAGAGGAGGGTCTGACGAAGGTGCAAGATCCCCCACATCGCTGGGGATTTGGGGTCCCCGCGGTTAGGCTGGGGTGACTGGTTCCCCAGACGGTAGCGAAGGCTGTGGGGAACCAGGTACGACAGGCGTGGGGGGTCAGTCGTAGGTTCCGTCGCCCGGCGCACGTCAGGGAGCCAACGTGCGGCTTAGGGGCTAGTACCCAGCGGGGCCGGGGGAGCCAGCATCCGGCTTACAGGGTCCCTCATCAGAGGCAGGCCGAGGTGGAGGAGCGGCCCGGTCGGAAGGAGACGTGGTCAGGCGTCTTCTCGACCCTCTCCTGGCAGACGGAGGAGCCGACGTCCGACTTATGGAAGTCGCCCACGCCAGTAGGCCACAAGCCTGCGGCCAAACCGGGGGCGGAAGCCTCCTCTTGCCCTGAGGCGCCCGCAAGGCCCGAGCCAGCCGACACCTCCTCCAAACCCATGGAGGCTGCCGGACGGTCCCCCGGAGGGGATGTTACCTGGGCCGCGACTCCAGAAGAGGCCATCTCCCGGTGCCTCTCCTTGTCCCGCTTTTTGCGATGTCCTTCCGTAGAAGTAGACGCCTGCCTCAGCTTCTTCAACTCTTTCTCCATCGAAGAAATCTTTTTCTTGAGAAGATGGGCTTCCAAGGACTGTTGGCGTCGTTTGCGGGTAGCAGCGTTGAAGCTGCGGCAATGCTGGCACTTGTCGACCGGGTGGCCGGGGCCTAGGCAGAAAAGGCAGAGAGAATGGCCGTCCTTGTGTGCCAGTTGCGTGACGCATGAGTCGCACTTGTTTTTGTGCTCTGAGGGTGTAGGGGACGACATACACAGACGTTGACCTGACGATAGAAGAAAAAAAAAATTTTAATTTTCGGTAAAACGGACGACAGGGTAGGGCTGACGAAGCACGGTAACTTTCCTGTGAGGGCGCTGCAATGGCCAACGCATGGAAAGAACCGAAGGGCGATGGGACCGCCTTTAAACCGATCGCACGACGCCAGTCACCTGATGTGGGGCAGTCCCTCCCCAGGGACTGCTAGCTAGAAATTTTTCCGTGGGGTCCTGCCGCTGGCCGGCGTCAGTTCTATATATAATTACCTACTGCAAGAGCCCTCTCGAAATAAGATCACTTAGTTTTCTTTGGTCCAGACGAGGACAGAGGACAGTGAGGAAGACATACGATGAACGCTCGACAGATAAGTAATGACTGAGAAAATTAGAGAGAAAAAACACCGGAAAACTTCACTAACCTGCTATACAATCAACGAAGAGCAACCAGAGAGTAGGTCTGCGGAAGGAAAAGAACGGCGGTGGAGCTGGGGATGTCTGGGCAGAGCAGACATTGGGGCCGCCACTCCTGGGTACTGCTAGCTAAGAGTTTTCCGGTTGATCCTAGTGCCTGTGGCACAGTCCTAATGGTAATAGCCTGCTGCAAGAGCTTCCACTTGAAGATCCTGTGCTCCTTTGATCCTGCGAAACCATTTTTGCTGCCCTTTTGTTCAGAAGGACTCCAATCTCAAAGTGAGGAGGTCTGACTGAGTGACAGACATCCTGGGCAGGGTTTCTGACAAATTTAGAGTAACCTTGATGAAATATTCATAGAACCCATTTGTCTGATGTGACCGACTTCCACTGGCTGTAAAACAGTCAAATGCCCCCCTACTGCTGATGAAAATTTCCCCTCCGACAGCCGAGGTGGGAACTGGGCTGGAAGATGCAATAGCCCCGTCTCCTTAAGGCTGCAGCCACTACTGCGAGGCAACTGGTGAAAACACTGAGGTAGGACAGGCCGAAAGGCAGAGCCCAAAACTGGTAGTAATTTCCCTTGAAGTGGAAGCTAAGGAGCCTCCTATGGGGTTGGAAAACCAGAATGTGGAGGTAACATACTAACATACTAAAATGCCAGCAGAATGGGCCCAACGGTCTTTCGTGTCTGCTCGTTTGGTCAGCCCCCACCCTGGGTGCTGACCTTGCTGCCCCCCTTGCCTTCTCTGGCTTCTCCCTTCCCAGTTCCGGATATTCTTGCTGCATTGGATTTTGCTTCCAGAACCCTTCCCTGTACCTATCCCACCCCTCTTGAACCCTCCACTGTCTCTGCCTCCACCAGCCCCTAGGCAGCGATTCTATAGCTCCACCACCCTCTCAGTGAAGTAGCACCTCCTCCTTTCTCCCTGAATCCTCCCTCCAGCTTCCACCCATGCCCTCTAGTGGCCCCTCCTCCTTCCTTTCAAGCACCCTAACTGTTCCTCCCTATTTACCCTCTTCATGTACCTGAAGACTCTATCATGTCCCCCGTCCTTCTCTCTTCCAATGTGTACATATTTAGTTCTTCGAGCCTCTCCCATAGGTCCTGTCCCCAAGCCCCAAATAATTTTGGTTGCCTCCTCTGACCCTCTCCAGGAGGTTAATGTCCCTCTTAAGTGTGGCCTCCAAAACTGCATGCAGACGCATGTGCGGCCTCACCAAGCAGTTATACAGAGGGAGTATCACTTCCTCCTTCTGAGGTGATCCCCAGCGATGCATCCCAGCATCCTGTTGGCCTTGACTGCTGCCCTCCTACAAGTCTCAGTTGTTCATCTTGACATCCACCACCACCCCCAGGTCCCTCTCAGCCATCGAGACTTGAAGCATTCCCCCCCCCCCAGGGTGTACACTTGGGCCGGGTTTCTGGCCCCCAGGTGGAATACCTTGCATTTCCCTGCACTGAACCTCAACTTCCACTTTCTAGACCATCTTTCCAGATCCTCCAGGTCCTCCTGTAGGGACACCCTCCCCTCCTCCCCATCCACCACCGCCCCCAGTTTCAAGTCATCCGAAAAGAGACTCATCTCACTCCTGATTCCTGTCCTTATGTCAGAGATGTAGTTGTTGAACAGAAGGGGCCCAAGGACTGATCCCTGTGGGACCCCACTAATGACCCTCCTTGGGGATGAGACTATCCCGCCAACTACGACCCGCTGGGTCCGGTCCTGGAGCCAATTGCCTATTCATCTGATCATCTGGTTCCCACCCCATTTCTCCCAGCTTATCCAACAGACCCACGTGAGGAACAGAGTCAAATGCCTTGCTGAAGTCTAGAAAGAGGACGTCCACTGGTCTACCCAGGTCCAAGGCACTCGTCACCCAGTCATAGAACTCCACCAGGTTTGTCTGACACGATTTCCCCAGGATGAATCCATGCTGTCTATCGTCCAGGCACCCTGACTTATCCAGGTCCCTCCTAGCCTCTCCTTGACAATGCCCTCCATCACCTTGCCCACCACTGATGTCAGGCTGACAGGCCTGTAGTTCCCTGCCACCTCCCTTGATCCCCCCTTGTGGATAGGCACTATATGCGCCACCTTCCAGTCCTGGGGCACCCACCCTGTCCTCAGAGAGATGGTGAAAAGCTCCGCCAGGGGTTTCGCCAGGACATCCGCAAGTTCCTTCAGCACTCTGGGATGTAATTTATCCGGCCCCGGAGTCCTGCATGTCCAAAGAGCATAATTAATCCCTTTATGGAAGACAGAAAAAGACTGAGCAGAGTGACCATCCTGAACCTTTTGTACTCCACGTACTTATTCAAGTGGCCAAGATCAAGGACAGGATGCAGGTCCCAGTTGTCTTTGGCACCAGGAAGTAGTGGAAATAAAACCATTTCCCCCCTTTGTGCCAGAGGGGAATGGATCTATGGCCTGCTTCTGTAGTAGGGCCTGAATCTCTTCAATGAGAATGCTGTGAGCCCGAGGGTAATGGCAGGGGATAGGTGGGTCGTCTGGGGGCAATGCAGTGAATTCCAGTGTGTGTCCCTTTTCAACCAACTGAAGGATCCACTGGTCTGAGATCATCTGGTGCCAGCCTTCTATATACAAGAAGAATCGACCCCCCCAATGCCTCCTCTAAGGCTTTGGCTGGGGTCAGGCAAGGAGTCAGGCTGAGGAACCACGGAGGGGCAGCGTGGCCTGGGAGATCCAAAACCTCCGGAAGCAGGGGTGGTAGCTTTACACTTGAATCCTGCCCTATGCTACATCTGGCATTCTTCCGAAAGGACTGCTTAGGATGTTTAGGCTGAGATTTGTACATGGTATGTATGGATCAGATGGCCTTTCCGGATTCCTGCCAGCGGGTAATATTTTGAGAGTCCTCGCCGAACAGGACAGGACCCATTGTACATCCGGCGCAAAGCCAGACACTCAGCCATGAGTACTGACCGAGTTTCCTTAGGCTGCACATCATCCCGGGGAATCTACCACATCATAAGAGGCTCTGAGGTCATGGTTGCCCAAATCAGAGCCTGACTTCAGGATGGCCAACAGCTCTGCCCTACTGAGACAGTCAGACATGGCCTGAGCCACTTCCACAACCTTGTACCACAAGGTATTCTGGTACTGGACTATGTGGCCAAGGAAATTGAGACTGGATAGAACATGTGACCAAGGAATAAACCTTTCTGGCTAACTGGTTAATTTGCTTGAAGTCTCTATCTGGAGGCTAAGAACTTGGTGCCTAGGGCGCTTTGAGCGATCCTGAGCAACACTAAACAGAGTCTGCCTCCAGGTGCTCCCCATAAAAGGGATAATCTCTGGGAGCACAATACAACCCAGTTTGACTTTTTGGAGACTGCAGGCATCAAAAAAGGGCACTTTCAGGCCACCCTGTTAACGTCCTTAAAGGAGTCAATAAGCGGAGGAATCATCATGGGCAGGATGACCTCTGTAAGAAAGAAGGCTAACCGCGTTACTCTGGATCCAGCTCCTCTGTGTCTTAGTCATTCCGCTGCTGGATGTGCCGGATGACGTCCATGAAAGTAGAATTGTCCCGAGGGATGGGGGTGTCTTTAGTTCCCTCCGGCTCCGATGGAAGGTCGGAATCGTCATGGCCAGAGGAGAAATACCCATCCAAATACACGGAGTCTGGGGAAGTCGAAGGGGAGCCGGGTTGCTTGCACAGTCTCCCTTTTGGTTAGCGGGTACCGGTGCTATCCGGTGTCATGAGTTGTTCCCCTAGGTGCAGGGGTAGGTGGGTGAACCAGATGCTTATCAGGAGGTGTACCGCAAGGAGTAGGTTTGAAAGGCTCCTTAGGGGTCTCCTTGTTTTTAAAATAGGCCCACCAGGCCACAAAAAGCTCATTTAAAGGGAGGAGTCAGCAGCAGGACTGGTGTGTCTGGCGTCAGGGGGTCTGGCTTAGAAAGCCCCAGTATCTGGTCATCAGGCTGTGGGCAAACAGTGTCGGTCGGCCGATCCAGGTTACCTGGCGTCTGTCTTTGAAGGACAGAACCATCTGGTGGATGGTCTAGACCGGGCGTCAGACCCTTAGGCGTCAGCAAAGGGTGGGTGTCGGGCCCAGCCAGTGACTTAGGAGGGTTAGGCGATTACTGTGTTGCCAGAAGATACAGAAAAGACGGCACTGGCGGTACGGTCGTAGGCAGGTGCCAGACTGGTGACAGGCGGGGATGGGAATACCTGTCCCAGGCATCGCCTAGTGGAGTTGGACCTTGATATGAGGGAAGGCTCAGCAGACACCCTGGCTAGGAGAGCGATAGGCAAAGACCTGCCGCCCGCAGATCCACTGGCCAAGCCACCCATTTTAGAACCCGCAGGGACTAACGGGCTGAAAGGAAGAGGACAAAGTCCCAAGCTCTGAAGAACCTCCTCCGGAGACAGTAAGAAGGGAGGGAGGTTTGGTCAACGGAAGCCCACAGGGGGAGGAGGAGAGAAACCCAAGAGCAGTCGCAGACTTAGTTGGGGACCTGGAGTGGGAAGCTGACAGATTTCTCCCTATGCTTCTACTGGTGCTCGTCACTCAACCTCCTCTCCTTATGAGGAAAAGGAGGAAGCTGAAGCCCTGGAGGCCGGGGAGAACTTTTTCAGTGAAGCTCCTTCTCCATCTCCGTTAGCTTTTTAGAAAGCAAGAAAGGCTTCAAGGGTCTTCTGGTGGAGGAGCAGAGTGTGCAGACCGAAATCTTGGTAACGCTGACAGGCCAAATGACCATCC
The DNA here is from genome assembly GCA_016271365.2 of Neoceratodus forsteri. Lineage (NCBI taxonomy): Eukaryota > Metazoa > Chordata > Ceratodontiformes > Ceratodontidae > Neoceratodus > Neoceratodus forsteri. The sequence goes on along the minus strand of CM028130.1, from coordinate 1,642,473,060 downwards.
TTGTGAGGGATCTGCTTGCTGCACGCACACTGATCAACACTGCTTGACTGAGGAGGATTGAGAAGAAAACTGGCAAAAGATCCTGAAAAATAAAGATTCATTAGTAAAAATAAAGTGTGGTTTGAGCGTAAAAATGGTAGACTTGGAGCAGAAGGCATCCATGGGGCCGATGTGCATGGGTCAACGGTGGGAAAACAACAGAGGCTGGGTTGGGTGACCGCACCTTTTATGCCATACATGACGTCGGGGTGGTCCCTGCTATAGACTGCTAGCTAGAAGTTTTCCATAGGGTCCTGCCAGCTTTAGTTCTAAGTGTTACCTGCTACAACAGCCCCCTTGAAGAAAGATCAGAAGGCTCCACTGTCCTCTGGTGCTGAAATGGAAACCATATCTGGTGAGGCCATAATGGAGCAAGGAGGCTGAAAGTGGTACTCCCTCTGCAGCCCACGCAGCACCCTCTGTATTAGTGGAACTGGGGGACATGCAACTCATCTTACCAGAAAACTTCAAGCCTTAGAGCAAGTAGAAAACACTGCAGTTCTGTGTTGCGTGGGTATGCAAAAAAAAAAGTCCCACTCAGGACAACCACATGTAACCCCCTCCTTGTTCCCAGGGGTTACTAAAACCCCCGTTAGAACCAGTGGCAGGCAGGGATAGGCAGCTTGTGAAATGCCAGGTAAATGGATTTCAGTGTCTTACACTGTTTTTCAGTCTCAGTGGAGCTGGAGTGATTACATAATCTTAGTACTATCGCAACTGCATAAGCCACACGTGTCTAGCTGCACGGGAGATACCTTTGCCCCATTCCAGGAGGGATGGGGGCGCTCCTCAATGTTCAGGGACAAATCCCCTCATCCAGTCTGTCTAGTGAAGTGCCTGTGACAATTTCAGCAAGGCGAGTACCTTTGTGTCAGCCCAGGTGGGGCACCTGCAAACCTTAGGTGAATTTTCTCTGACAAAAGGGACCCTGTCACCTAGACTGTTTTCCATTTTAAAAGTGTCTGCCTATGATGGAGTCTAGAGAGAGAGACTGTCCAAGTACAGAAGTTTTAGTCATGCAGTATGTTAAGTGTGAAAACATTTCAAGATAGCATCTACAAGTTCTCTGTGAAGGTGTTAACCAGATGAATGGCAGAGTATAAACTTGAAAGCAAAAGGTGGGAGACCCCCCCACCACACTTCTTGCAAACAGGTGGTTTACCGTGGAGGTCAGCAGTTCCCATTTGTGAACTTGGAACTGTGACCTGCTTAACTCATCTAAGAAGTTTTGGAGATCTGGGAGATGGATGACTGACCTATGTAGGCCCACATACCATACTCTCTCTGCACCACTGGACAAAGCATCCACTGAGGGATTGTCAAAGACTGGCAGTGGCACTGCCCCCATGGTCTTAGCCAGGAGACATAGGAGACCTGTGGCCTAATGGAAGAGATATCCAAGAAAATGATCACCAAGATACTTTGTTCAACTGAAAGAGACTGACCCTAGACTCGCATGGTTGATAAAAACAGCAAGTGCTACCTGAATAGAGAACCAATTTCCATTACAGCATACTTACATTCTTGCATGGAGTAGAAGCACCATGGCTGTAGGTTTTGGACTCTTTGAGAGTGTGGAGAAAGTCACTTGTCAAGACTCATCAGCAAGGACCTCCCCCCCCAAAAAAACGGATCTGTACTTTATTTCATGAACTGCCAGCATATATTGCAATATTTTTACCATTATCAGAAGACGTCAACCTCAGGAACTAAAAGGTGTGTGCGTGTGGGGGGAGATGAAGGGACCAGAAACACTGTACTGGATACATCTGTATTACTGAATTGTAATGGCCATATCACTGGTTGCTGCAAACTTGAGTCTTAGAAGAGTTTGCTTACCAGCAAATGCAACTGCGTGGAATGTGTCTGAATATTGTGCATGTCTTCAGGAGCTACACCTTTAATGTTCTTCAGTTTTGAGCTTCCAGATTCTCTTATTGCCATAGCAAATGGAACCATCCACTTTACACAGTCTTGAATGTCACTCCATTCGTAACCTTAAAGAAAGTTAGAGAGGTATGTAATGGGTGTAAAGTAGCATTTTTTTCATAATTTTGTCCACCAGTTAAGACTTTAGTGAACTGCCACTTGTAGTGTGCCCATAACAGCTCAAAACTGCCCCCAATCCCCCTTACAGTGCAATAGCGATGAATACAACATACCTGAAACTTTATGCACCAGATCATATGACGAAAAATGGTACAAGGCAGAAGCAGCTAGCACTCCGTATGTAAACTCCAAGCACCCAATATCCAACACGGAAAGATCCAAAAGCTAATAGGAGAAAGATTCGGATATTCAAAAATTTGCTTTGCAAAATATACAAGAGTTGGTACATAGTTTTGAAAGCATCATGGCATAATCTATTCTGGTAACCACAATTGTAATGCTTTATGATATTAACAGTAGAAAAATTTAGCTAAATGCAAGATTTACTCTCTTCCGCTTAGGATTTACATTATGTGGCACAAAACCAACTAAATTCAGAAGGCAGACACCCCCCCCCCCCCCAAAAACAACCATCTCAGAAGCTTGTAATTATGCGTGCAAGCCCCTTAGCTCCAATTCCAGCCCTCAATCCTGATGGGGGCTCCCTACCAGCATTAGTGTAACAGAATTGGATACACTGGACTATCCATAGAGAAACTGATCTTTGAGGCTGGATTACCTTTTCCTACATTGCCACAAGTCAAGAACAATTGCTTTACACCCAGTCTAAGGTCTTTAATGGCTGTCATGTAATAACCGAGGGCCCTCTACACATCCAAACTGTGAAGCCTCCTTTCACCACAAGTGGCACAATCAGTGAAAGAGACAGGGAGAGTGATGGGTTGATTTAAGTGAAAATCAGAGACCACTCTGGGGCGAAATTTTCTGTCTGTTCCAAGGACTACATTATCCCTGCGAAGAGAGATATAGCCCTGATCTACACAGAGCCTGAAGCTCACTGATTCTTTTCGTAGAAGTCATTGCCAAATAGAAAAACTGTTTTCCAAGTGACATATTTTAGACTAGCTGTAGCCATGAGCTCAAACGGAGCAGACACGAGCTTAGCTATACACATATTCAGGTCCCAAACTGGCACTGGTGGCGTGAGGGGATGCAAATGATTTAGGCCCTTTAAGAACCTTTTAAAAATAGGGTCTGAAGTCAATGTTACCTTATTCCTGCAGAAAGGAAAGCAGACACTGCTGCAAGGTGAACCTTCAAAGAACTGGGCTGCAGACCCAGGGAATGTAAATGGGTGAGAATCCAATATCACTGGCAATCCAACCTGGGTTGGTACCAGAGTCTTGCCCAAACACCAGACAGAAAATCTCTCCCATTTGGAGAACTGATTTTTGTAGTAGGTGGCTTTCTGTAACCTCTTGGAATATTTAAAACAGGTTCAGAAAGTTTTAAATTAGCATATTCTAAATCCTCAAGAGCCAAGCTTTGAGATTGAGGGACTTGAGATTCAGGTACAACAGAGCTCCCTGGCTGGAGGTCAGTAGGTTGTACCCCCAAGGGAGATGTATTGGGTTTGCAACAGACATTGAGAGCAAAAGAGAGTACCATGGCTGCCTCGGCCAGTCTGAAGCTATCAAGATCAGTGATGCTGCATGGGATCAGAGCCTGACCAGTACTCTGTAGATCAAAGGGAAAGGAGGGAAAGCATAAAGGAACCTTCCTGACCAATCCAGACTGAGCATCCAGAGTAAGCATTCCCTGATCTGGTGGTCTGCAACAATACTGTGGCAGATGGTGGTTCTGGTGGGATGCAAACAAGTCTATCTACAGAGTGCCCCACCTTCTAAAAATAACTTGCATCACCCATCTGTTTAGGATCCATTCGTGATGGGCCCAATTTATTCGACAATGCATCTGCCAGTGTATTGTCCTTCCCTGGCAAATGAACTGCCTGCAGAGATGCTCCCAATGAGTAGGCCAGAGTCCAAATCTTTATGGCTTCTGTGCAGAGAAGGGAATACTTTGTGCCTCCCTGCTTGTTTATGTAATACACTGTGGTGGAATTGTCTGTTCTGCCCTGTACCACCCTGCCATGGACTAGGGAAGAAAACATTTTTAAAGCTAGCAAAACTGATCCGAGTTCCAGTAGATTTATGTGCTGAAGGGACTCTATGGCTGACCAGGTGCCCTGGGTTGTCCGTTCCACTATATGGGTGCCCCAGCCCAAAAGGGATGCCTCTGTTCTGAGAACCACTGAAGGATTCTTTTTGAAAAGGAACTTCTTGCCTTAAATTGGATTCCTCCTTCCACCACAGGAGAGCCTGTAGCAGTGCCCCTGTTACTGGAATAAGCTTTGAAAAGGGATTTGTTCTCTCAGACCTGAGGTGGAAGGAGTTAGACAGGGAACTAGCGGGACAGATCAGGAGGACCTGCGAGAAGGGTAGTGTGGTGATTGTGGGGGACTTCAACATGCCAGGAGTGGACTGGAGCACCCCAACAACCAGGAACAGAAGGGAGCAGGTACTGCTGGATGCCTTCCAGGACAGCTTCCTGCTGCAAACGGTCAGTGAACCAACCAGGTTAGGAAATACCCTTGACCTTGTGCTGGCAAATGGGGACTGTGAGAGAACTTACAGTGGAGGAACCGCTGTCAGGGAGTGACCACCACTCAGTATGGCTCACATTGGATATGGGCAAGGAAGGAGTGGAATCTGGCACAATTTATTTATTTATTTATTTAAGAGATTTACCAGATTAGCATACTGAGCGGGAACCGCTCGTTTCCAGATCCGACCTGGGAGTTGCAACATCCATACATCATACAACTGAAGCATAGGCAAGAGATGCAATACAGTAGGTACAGAAGTGAGTCCAATAAGGAATACATACAAGCAATACAAGTGAAGCACAATAGTGCTGGACTTCAGGAGGGCAGACTTTGGGAGGATGGGGAAGTGGTAAAAGGGTACCTGGCCAGAATTCAATCTAGTATGGACACTAACCAGAGGTGGGAGCTCATAAAGCTGGGGATATTGGAGGCAACCAAAACCTGCTGCAAAGCCCAGAGCAAGAAGGCTAGGGCTAAGAAACTGATCTGGTTGAGCAAGGTCGTCATGGAAAGGGTAAGGAGGAAAAGAGCTGCCTTTTGGAAGTACAAGAAAACAGGGAGGGGGGAAGGACAGGGAGGAGTACTTGACAGAATCGAAGGCGGTGACAAGGGCAGTAAGGGGAGCCAAAGCATCTACAGAACTCAGGCTGGCACAAGGCATTAAGAAGGGGGAGAAGCACTTCTAAGTACATCAGGGAGAAAAGGAGCTGTAAGGACTACATAGTAAGGATTAGGAAGAAGGGAGGTAGGGTGGAAGCAGGGTGAGATAAGGCGGAAGCTAATATGAGTACTTCTGCTCAGTATTTACTAAAGAAGAGGTGGGTGACACCAGGTGGGAGAAATGGCAGAAGCGGGGGAGAGTGGTGACAGATGGGAAATCATGGAGAGCAGAGTTGAGGAGGGTTTGAAGGCAGTGAGGGTGGACAAGGCGCCAGGCCCAGATGGCATCCACCCAGGGTACTGAAGGAGCTGGCAGAGGTCCTTGGGACCTTTGGCCAGACCTGTTTAATGCCTCACTACATTCGGGTGTACCTCAGGACTGAAGGATGGCTCATATGGTGCCCCTCACAAAGTGGCCCCAAGGATGAACCGAAACTACAGACCAATGAGCCTCACATCCATCGTGGGTAAGCTAATGGAGACTATCCTGAAGGAGAGGCTGGTGGCCCTCCTAGAGGCCAAGGACTACAGGACAGCATGGCTTCATATGTGGCAGATCCTGCCAAACCAACCTGGTCGAGTTCTATGACTGGGTAACTAGGCAACTGGACAGGGGCCATGCAGTGGATGTCCGTATCTGGACTTCAGTAAGGCATTCGACTCAGTGCCACGTGGAAGGCTAGGAAGGAAGTTAGTAGGCACAGGGGCAGGTGCAAAGCTGGTGAGATGGGTAGGAAACTGGCTGCAGGGAAGGCAACAGGTGGTGGTGGGTGGGGAGCTCTCACACCCAAGGGCAGTGACGAGCGGTGTTCCACAGGGCTCAGTGTTGGGACCAGTGTTTGGGATATTCATTGCAGACATATCATGGGACATCAAGAGCAAGATCAGTCTGTTCGCTGATGATACCAAGGTAGGCGCGGTGGTGCATGACCTAGGGGGATGGCAGGGGTTGCAGGATGATCTGGCAAAGCTTGAAACCTGGTCAGACACCTGGCAACTGGGCTTTAATGCCAAAAAGTGCAAGGTGCTGCATTTTGGGATGAAGAACCCAAGGAGGAGTTACCAGTTAGGGGGAGTGCAGCTAGCCCAGACAGAGAAGGATCTGGGTGTGCTCATTACAGGGTCAATGAACAACTCAGCACAATGTAGAAAGGCAGCTGCAAAGGCCAACAAAATGCTGGGTTGTATTGCAAGGGGTATATCATCGAGGAGGGAGGAGGTGATTCTGCCACTGTATAGGTCATTAGTTAGACCACACCTGGAGTACTGCATGCAGTGCTGGCGTCCGTATCTGAAGAGGGACATTAAGTTACTGGAGGGGGTGCAGCGCAGAGCAACAAAGATGATCAAGGGGCTGGGAGACTTATCATACGAGAGGAGGTTGAAGGAGTTGAACATGTACTCACTGGAGGAGGGGACAGACGGGTGACATGATTGAAACCTTTAAATACATGAAAGGAATAAACAAGACTGGTACAGAGGGGCTGTTCAAAGTAAGGGAGAGGAGGGCCACCAGGGGCCATGATATGAGACTGGAGCGAGGAAAGTTCAGGAGGGAGATGAGACTTTTTTTTTTTTTTTTTTTTTACACACACACAGGGTGGTGGCTGGGTGGAATGAGTTACCTGCTGAAGTTGTATGCAGTAGAACAGTGGACTGCTTCAAACGAGGATGGGACAGGACAAGGGGGAGGGTTAATGAAGGGTAAGGGTGGAAGGGAGGGGCAGCTGCAGAATAAGGGGTGCTAGCTGCACATTCGAGCAGACCTGATAGACCTCTAGGCCTTTATCTGCTGGCAAATTTCGTATGTGGAATCTGGACCCCAGCACTGTGCCTGTGGAAGCAGACATGTGGCCCAGTAGCTGGAGAAACTGTCTTGCAGTTTTTAAGTTATGTAGCCTGAAAGAGCTTGCTATTAACTGAATGCTCTTTACCCTCTTCAGAGGCAGATATGCACTGGCTTGTAAGGTACTGATCTCTGCTCCTATGAACTGCAGTACCTGCGCAGGAGTGAAGAACGTTGGTAACTCATCAGGAATCCTAGAGACTCCAGGTGGTCCTGTGTGACCTTCAAATCTTGCTGCACTTGCACAGGAGATTCCCATGACAAACCCATCATCCAGGTAAGGAAAAAACAGATATTCCCTGTCTGCGAAGATGTGCCACTACAGCCGACAGGCACCTTGTGAACACCCTTGAGGCCGAACAAAGTCCAAAAGTCAGGGTTGAAAACTGGTAGTGACCTGAAGGGAGTCTGAATCAGAGGTATTTTCAATAAGACTCCTTTATGGGGATGTGGAAATAGGAGTCTTTCAAGTCCAGTGATGCCAACCAGTCTCCTTCCTTTTTGAAGCATTGGCAGAATCGGAGCCAAAGTTACCATTTTGAACGTTTTTTTCAGGAACTTGTTTAGAGCTCTTGGATCCAATATAGGCCGCCACTCCCCACTTTTCTTTGTGGTTAGGAAGTATCTGGAAAAGAAGCCATTTCCCCTCAGATTTTGGAACTGGTTCCACTGCTCTCAACTGTAGCAGGTTTTGAACCTCTGTCTCCAAGAGCATCTTTTCTGCTAGGGAGGGAGAACCAAAAACTCTGGACTTCTGACAAGGAAAGGACTTGAATTGCAGAGACAGACCCTGATCCACCACCTCCAGAACCTACTTGTCTGTGGTGATGTTCAGGCAAGCCTGGAGGAAGTGGGACAGTCTGCCTCCAATAGGTAGGGAGGAGGTGGGCTGTGGTTCAGGGGGTCCGTTTGGTCTGTGACTGAGGCAGAGTATGGGATCCTCGCCTCAAGCTCCTTCTGCCCCTGGAGTATCCCTGCTGTGGATGCTGATGGTACTAGGGTAAGGCCACTGGTTGGAAGAATGGCCTAGTGTAAAACGACCTGCCCCCACCTCCCCTTCCATAAGGCCTGGTGGATGGAGAAGCTCTCTCTTTAGCAGAACTGCTTCTGTAAGTGGCTTTGTATTCATCCACCTTCTTCATGTATGCCATAGTGGACTCCCCAAAGAGGGAATTTCCCTCTAGGGGAAAATCCAAAGCCTTAGATTGTGTATCCCAAGTGAGGTTTGTAGCTCTAAGCCAAGCAAACCTCTGTGCCACTATATTCGCCATCCATCTGGCTGCAGTGTTTATTGTATTAAAATCTAGGATTACAAATACCTCTGAGCAGGTTCCACATTGAAGGAATGGGGGGTTTACATACAAAGGTTAACATAATATACAGGTTACTCACTTGTAACAGGAGTTCTAGCAGTGGTATATGGTTGTTCATCCACACTGTCTGGCAGGTTCCTTGCTGCTTTAATTCTTGCCAGAAGGTCTTCAAGCTGGCTCCTCCCACCCACCCTGGTGGTAAAACCCTCGGCTCCACCCCATGACGCCAGATCTAGCCCTCGAAGTCAGGTTGGCAAAAGCCAGGGAGGGCGGGTGGGTCATGTGGATGAACATATACCACTCCTAGAACTCCTGTTACAGGTGAGTAACCTATATTTCTAGGGATGTGGATATGTTCAAGCCACACTGTCTGGCAGACTCCTAGCAGTTCTCTGGGAGGAGGGAGACAAGGCGTGCACCCCCTACTTAGGAAATAAGGACTGGAGAACCAAGGTCCCAAAACCAGCATCCCAACGTGACTCTAGGTCAATGTGGTAATGGGAAATAAAGGTGTGTGCCGACTTTCAGGTAGCAGCCCTGCAGATTTCCTGGATAGGGACGTCCCTAGAAGCAGCCACCGAAGCAGCAGTATGGTGGGTTGAATGAGCTCTAATCCCTCTGGGTGGCTCCATGCCCGCCAACCTATAGCAGAGATCTATGCAGGAGGTGACCCACCTGCTTACTGTCCGCTTGGCTGCAGGTCTGCCAGGTGCTGCTTCAGCATAGGTGACAGATAGCTGGCAAACCTCTCCCCGAACTTCAGCCGTTCGCTCCTTATAATACTCGAGTGCTCTTCTAGGGTCCTAAGTATGGAGTTTATATTTGGCCTCCGAGGTGCGACTGGGGTAGAACACCGGCAGAGTCAACACCTGATTCAGGTTAAACTCAGACACCACCTTCAGAAGGAATTTCGGGTGGAGGGGGCCGCAGGGCAACCTTGTTCCTATGGAAGGCCAGATAAGGAGACTCTATAGAAAGCACCTGGAGCGCTCCCATCCTGCTGGCTGACGTTATAACCACCAAGAAGGCATTCTTCCACGACAGGTAGGAGATATCGCCACCTGTGCATTGGTTCGAATGGCTTGCCCATGAGCTTAGCCAATACCAGCAGTACATCCCACGAAGGTGGAGGGGATATGTGATCAAGACCTTTGAAAAAGCACCCAACCACTTTCTCCTGTGCCACCGACTGCTTGCTGGCCCGTGCTCGGTAAGTAGAGATGGCTGCCAGGTGCACCTTGAGGGTCGTCGACCGAAGCCCTAGCTGAGAAAGGGACCACATGTAGTCCAAAATACTAGCCAAGGAACAGGAAGAGGGGTCCAACCCCTTGTCCTGACACCAAATGGAGAATCTCTTCCATTTGAAGGAGTAGCATTTTCTGGTAGACTACTTAAGGGATGCCTCAATGCCGAGGACCTTGTCGGAAAGACCCAAGGCCTGGAACTCTAGCCGCTCAGGAACCAGGCAGTCAGGTGCAGGGATTGACGGTCCGGATGGAGAACCTTCCCTTGGTCTATAGAGATCAGGTCCTGGCGGGAAGCCACCTCAGGAGCCTGGCGCGGAGACTGAGGAGATCTGGGTACCAGAACTGGTGAGGCCAGTCTGGGGCTACCAGAATCACCTGTGCCTTGTCCCTCTTCGCCTTAAGAAGCACCTTGTGGATCAAGGGAAATGGATGGAAAGGCGAAGAGGCCTGGGTCCACGGCCTCGAGAAGGCATCCCCTGCTGAGAGCCCTGCTTGGGGTTGAAACAGCCTCAACTTTGCATTCTCCCTGTAGGAGAACATGAGGGAGCCCCACATTGGGAGAACAGTTCTAGCACTACCTCCGGCAGGAGCGACCACTCGTGAGATGCAGCGCCTATCCGGCTGAGGGCAACGGCCAGACTGTTGGAAGCTCCTGCACATAGATGGCTAGGCGATCCGCCTCCAGGCAGATTGAGAGACCAGGGGAGAGCCTCCTTGCACAGAGGCAAGGAGTGCGTCCTGCCCTGGCAGTTGAGGTAGTACATGGTCATGGTGTTGTCCATCTGGACCTGAACCACCTGACCCCGGACAAACTGAGCGAAGGCGGTGAGGGCTAATTGCCACATCAACCTGCTGGAGCTTCGAGCAGTTCAGAGACTCCTGAGGAGTCTAGAGGCTGTGGGCCAGGAGATCCCCAGATGGGCACCCCAACCCAAAGACGCGTTGGTCATTAGTGTGACCGTCTGCCCAGGGTAGACAAACGGGATATCCTCCTGCAGATGAGCTGGGATGAGCCACCACTGCAGGCTGTCCCACATCTTCTGGGTCACTGTCACTGGTTGGTCCAGAGAACCGGAGCGTTATGACCACTGGCTGGTCAGCCCCCACTGCAGAGGGCACATACCAGCAGCCCCAACGGACCATGCTGGTGCAGGCTGCCATGAGGCCCAGAAGGCGCAGGAAGTCCCAGGCAGGGCGCAAGTGCCCAACCAGAAATGACTGGTCATAGGAGGAAAGGACCTCGGCCCTGTCCGCCAGGAACCGAGCTCTGCCCCGATGAACTGAATCACCTGCTATGGCAAGAGTTCTGATTTGGCCTCGTTGACAAGGAGGCCAATCTGCGAGCAGACCTGGAGGGCCAAATCCCTGGACCGTTCCACCTCCAACCTGGAGGGGACCGCAATCAGCCAGTCGTCCAGGTAAGGGTACACCCGGACCCCTCGGCACAGCAGGAATGCTGTCACCACTGCCATGCATTTTTTTGAAGACCCTGGTAGCTGGAGAAAGGCCGAAGGGCATGGCCTGGAACTCGTAAAGAGATCCCTCTGCTCTGAAGTGGAGGAATCGCTGATGAGATGGACGGATTGGAACGTGAAAGAACGCGTCCTGGAGATCCAGAGAGCAGAACCACACGCCTGTTTCCAAGGATGGAATGATCTGTGCCAGAGTAACCGTCCTGAAGGTGCGCGGCCTTTGGAACTTGTTCAGTTCGTGCAGATAGAGAATGGGGCGCCACCCCCCCCCCGTCCATTTCGGGACCAGGAAGTACCTGGACACAAACCCTGGGTCTGAAAAAGGGTCCACCACCTCCCTAATCACCTCCTTTTGGAGAAGGAGGGCAATGTCTGCTCGACGAGCCGACAGAGGCTGTGGAACCCACTGCCCCCTGTGGGGAGACTGCTCGAACTCCAGAGGCAGACCCATGCGACCACATCTAGCACCCAGCGGTCCGTGGTGATAATGCACCAGGCGGAAAGAAGTGGCAGAGCCGTCCCCCCACCGGGAGGGGGGGAGGAGACCGGGGAGGAGTGACGGGTTGAGGGGTGCCGCCTACAGCCTCATCACTGGGCAGGCTTGGAGGAAGGACCAGCCGAGGGGCCCCCTGGACCTTTCCCACCAGGCTTCCTATTGGAGGAAGCGGCAGACTTGGCCTTAGGGTGCCAAGTATGAGTCTGCTGGTCCTGTTGCTGGTGCTGCTGGGTCAGACGTGCCACAGGAGCGGAAGGGCCTACACTGCTGCTGGTGGCCTCTGTCCTTCTGGGCAGATGTGACAGAGTCCAAGGTGGCATTGGACTTCGATCCTCTGGAGATGGCCTTCCACCCCTGGCCCGAACAAGTTGGTGCCCAGGAAGGAAACGTCTGCCAGCTTGCGCTGGGTGTTCGCCGAGAAGGTGGAGATCCGCAGCCAAGCTCTGCGGCGCATAGCTACTACGGCTGCTACTGACCAGGCACAAGAGTCACCGTTGTACACAGAAGTTTGGAACCGTTTAGCCATTGCCCTTCCCTGATCCCGAACCTGCTTGACTGTCGTCTGAAGGTCAGCTGGGAGATGGGGAAATCACCTCATCCAGGGAACCCACAAGGACGTGTGAGAAATGTGCCATCAGTACAGCAGAGCTAGCCTGTCGAAGGCCCAACGAGGAAACAGCGTAAACCTTCCGCCCCGAGTAATCCAGCTTCTTGGATTCTTTATCAGGAGGTTTGCCCACATCCCTAGCATTTCCAGAACGTCGGAAAACACCAGTCACCAGCCCCTCCGAAGGGGGGTGCTCCAAGAAACCAGAGTGAACCGGTGGGGACTGCGTACTTGCGGGCCATCCTGGCCAAAGGCACGGGACAAGAAGCAGGCTGCTGCCACAACTCCAGGGCCGGACCAACAATGGCTTCGGCCACCGGGAAGGCCTCCTTAGGAGAATCTCCTCAGTCCAGTATCTCCGTGAGGAGATACTGGCCCGGTTTGAGCTGCATCCCAGTAGACTGAAACGAGTCGAAGAATACCCAGGAATGAGGATGTGCTCTCGTAAATTGACTTGACCCCCAGCAGATTCCAGGTCAATGGGCCTGGAGTACAGGGAGAAGTCGTCCAACTCCGAGGTGTCTGCAAACAGCTGCCGGGCGCCCGAGCCACCCTCCACCTGCCGAGGTCAACTGGGAGTGAGGGCAACAGCTTGTGGGGTAAGCCCTGACCCAATCGAGAATCCTTGTTCGGGGCCCCAGTTTTCAGTTGAGGAGGCGATGGTTCCACCACAATGGGCGGAGCAGCTGGTTTCGGCCCAACTGGTGCCGGGGATGAGTAAGAGGGGTTGATTTGGTTGCTCCGACAACCGCCACTTAATTGCCAGAGAAGGCGACAAGAGTCTGCTCTTTACCAGTCAATAAAAGTTGCTGCCACATCACGTCCTCATAGCGCCGACGTAACTTGCGTCAGAGCCTATCCTCCGAAGACATCCAGCGGCAGCTGCACTTTCCATGGCGTCGAGACCGCCAGCGGGATCTACTCTACTTGGAAGAGAACCATGACCTTCAGGGTCACCGAGGGTGGGTTAAAGAGTGGGCGGGGGAAACCCACTCACCCCCTGGTTCAGGGTCCTTAACCGGGGACTTTGGCACAGGCAAGTCCTCAGTCACCACCGGGGGAACCGCTGAAGAGTTGTCTGCTTCTCCAGTCGACAAACCGTCCAACGGGTTGAGAAAAATCTCGACCGCGTAGACTGATGTCTCACGCCGGCTGACCTGACAGGGACATAGAAACAAACCGACAGCAGGTGAGGATCGCTTGGCCCACCTAGTCTGCCCATTTCCCTACCTACAGGATAGGCTGCAGATCCTGGTTAACCAACAGCCTATTTCTTCATACCTCCCACAAGAATTGCCTTATGTCTGTCCCATGCATTCTTGAATTCTCCCTGAGTTTTAGACTCCACAACCTCCTCAGGAAGGTGGTTCCTGCATCCACTACCATCTCTGTGGAAAAAAAAAAATATATATACTTCCTCACATTGTCCCGGAACACCCCCATCTTTAAATTGTGTTCACGGGATACCGTGAAGCCAGCTGACCTTAACCACAACCTCGACCGAAGTCTAGAGCAGGCGGTCGGTGAAGGGGATCTCTCCCGCTCCCACGAATGTAGACGGTGGGACTTACCTTTTGGTTCTTTTTTCTTAGACTGGAATGTCCCGATGGCCCTTCTTTGGTGAAGAGAGACTGGCAAAGCTCCTTAAAAGAAGCATTATAGGAGGCGCCAAAGGAGAGCGGGATAAACACCACAACCGAGGAAGAAGATGAAGCGGCCGGGCTGCCTCCTCCTCAAGGGTGATAGACTGCTCCAGCTGCTCCATGGAGCCGGCAACCATGGACACCACCCAACGGGTCTTTGACTTCACCGGCGGGTACAGTTTCTCGGGATGCCCAAGTTGCAGTCTGGCAGCGCAGTCCTCTAGAACCGAAGCTGAGAAGGACTTGCACACATCACAGGCCTGCGGATCGTGAGCAAGGCCCAGGCAGTAAACGCACGTGGAGTGCGGATTGGTCCGGGACATAATCTGCTCTCAAGGGCACCAACGGAAGCTGGGAGTGGATTTATCCATTGCAGCCGCGAGGGAAGACGACGACTGCAGTCTCTTAAATTTTAAAACAATTTTCGGTAAACCCGGAGAGTTAGGATCCAAGCCTAAAACAGAGCGCTAAGGAGGGTACCTGAGCTTCCAAGCAGTAAGGAAGATCTGGCGTCATGACGCGGAGCCAAGGGTTTTACCACCCGCGTGGGTGGGAGGAGCCAGCTTAAAGACCTTCCCGCAAGAATTAAAGCGGCAAGAAACCTGTCAGTGTGGATTGAACATATCCACGTCCCTAGAAACATAGTTACACAATAAAAAGCAGCAAGAGACTGAGGCTTAGGAAATTCCAGTAATTCAAAATGTGCCAAATGTTAGGTAGCATGACATATCAGCCAAGGGCAATCTTAGAAATAAGCACTGCAGGTGAGAGGGAGGGGCATGCAGGCAGTTGTCTGAGGGTAGAGGGGAAAGTAAAAGCTCTAAGGGGAGGGATAAGTTAGGAAATGCCCAAGGGGGTGGAAAGGAGAGGGAGGGGTGAGCAGGTGAGGCAGTAGAAGGAGGGCAATGTGGGGAGAGGTAGCTGTCAAGATTGAAGTGGAGGGCAGTGATTGGTGAGCCACTGATTAGGTAAAGCAGTCACGACAACTAGCTGAAATGAGATGAAGTCGGAATTGTCTCTTAAAGGGGCCAAGAGCAGCTGCAGTAAGAGTTTCTTTGTTGAGAGTATTGTACCACTGTGGTGCTCTGTGGGCAAAGGCCCTCTGACCCATGGTAGTCCGGCATCTAGGGACGAAGAAGGTTTGTTGTGAACTTCTAGTTCGCTGGGTGCTGTGGTGGTCAATGAGCAGCTTTTCAATGCCGGGGGCAGGACCCCGAGGAGGACTTTTTTGGCTAAGAGACAGGTTTGATACTGTATCCGGCTGATGAGGAAGCCATCCTGCCAGAGTGTACTGGTCACAAGTATGTGCAAGTCGGTCAGCCCTAGTTAGCAGCCTGCATGCTCAGAGTACAACTAATTCTGCGGAGGGCAGAAGCAGAGCCATGGATTTTTAGCTCGGAATCGATGAGGGAGGTGACAGAGCTGTTGATAGCCAACCGGAGAGTACATCAGGAGTCATGCAGTGTTTGTGCCTGTAGAGCAGGAATATACGCAGGGCCCCTGGTGTTCTGCGGCAGCATTTTCTGATTTCTGCAGCATGATTTATTCATTTCTCTAGCAGAATGCAGTCCTGTCATTGACTAAATGTGATGTCATCGATGACATCATATGCCGAGCATAGACGAGTGGCTTCAGGATAAACGAGGTGGGAAAGAAAGCCTGACACTATGGAAAAACAGTATATTTATATGAAAATTCACCAAAAACAATCAATTCTGCGGCACTATATGTATTCTGCGGCATGATGCAAATTATGCGGCAAATTCCGCAACCGCAGAATTCCAGGGGCCTTGCCTATACGGATGTTGGTGGCTTTGGCGACAGAACCTATGTGCCGATGGTAGGAGAGTGAGCTGTCCAATGTGACACCTAGGTATTTAAAAATCAGTGTTAGCCGCCATCTAGAATTGGTACTTTGCTACCTCCAACCCAAACTTGGCAGTTTCAGCCAGGTCACTGGACAAGGGCAAGGGAGCTTTCCGAGACATGGCCAAGACAGACTGCCACACGGATTTTTGATATTGGGCAGTGTACACCTGGAAGGTAGCTGGATGCATAGCTAGAGAGGGTGACGGGTACCCTTTTCTGGCCATACTTTAAATTTTTCTCGAGTCATTGTCCAGAGGATGAGAGGACAGAGGGACCCTAGCCTTGTCACAGGCAGCTTGCTGTATGACCCCCTGGTGGTCGGGGTGGAAGAGAATAGTCTCCCTCCCTTTCCAGCTGGTACTTTTTGTCCATCCTCCTGTCTATGGGAGGAGCGGAATTTGATGCCTGCAAAATCTTTAATGCCTTTTTTTTTTTTTTTTTTTTTTAAACACAGAATTTAGACACAGGAGGAGAGCCATTGTGGGCATTAACCCCATTATCTCTAGGTACTCCTCCTCTTCGATTTGTTCAGTGGTAATGTCCAGTGCATCTGCCATCCTCCTGACAAAGGTAAAATGGGATGAAAAATCCTCAGACACTCGGAGGAGAACCAAAGTCCTGTTCAGGGACATTTCTGGTTCTATTGGTCCCTCCTCATCAAAATCACCATAAGTATCCACTCCGAGGGAGAGGATGCACATTACTGCCAACCTGGGGACCGGGGGTGGGCCTACTGAGGAGGTACTACTGCCTGTAAAGGCTGAATTATTTTAAAGGCCCGAGCAATTTCTTGGGCCACAGGTACAGGCAAAGCAGTCACAAAAGTCTCTGGTTTAGCAGTCGAGAGTTCTGTGTGTTTGAGGTTTTTGCTTCTTTTAGCAGAAACTGGGGAGTCAGCCGGTTCAGCAACTCTTTGTTCCCTTTGTGCCCGTCTCAGGCAAGAACAGAAAAAGGTGTGGGTTCAGCCTCAATATCTTGGGGTAACAGCTGGTCAGAGCCAGAGGGACCCCTCAGAATTTTCTTTAAGCGTTTCTCAATGGTCTTCTCAGGGAATGTTTTACATGCATCACATTCCTCTTTTAAATGATCAAAGCCCAGACAAACTACACAAAGCGTGTGTTTATCTGCCTTTTGCAAACACCTCTCCACATTGAGTACAGTTTTTGAAACCGGGTTTATCGGTTTTCTTTTTTGGGTTTTTTTCTGACATAATTCAAAAACAAGCAACTGCTAAACCACCCTTTTAATATAAAATCAGTTTTGGAACTGAAGAACCGATGGAACCGGACAGTTTAGAAAATGTGGAATTGGGTTAGTGGTTCAGTAACCGAGACTTCTCGGTTACAAAAAGTAAGTAACATTAACTTTTTAAAGTGGAAATAATGTGATTCTTTAGTCAGAGAACCCCGATTTCAACTAAAACTATCCCGGTTCCCCCACTGTTACAACGAACAGAGATGAACCAAGAAATTTTTTTTTTTTTTTTACTTAAATAAGATTATACAAAACTAGTAGAGACAATAAATAAAAACAATACACTTATCAATATTTGTAGTTTTCTTCATGCAGGAGAAAGTGGATGAACAGCACTCCGAGCAACCAGACTAAGCGGGGAGACAAATCTGAAGAGGTTAGAACACAGGCAGTTGGAGGCAGTGTTTGAAAGATGCTCACATGCAAGGTGTTCCATCTCTCCGATCAGTCCAACCCCTCAGGCTTACTGCATAAAGTTATGAATATACTGAGCACTGCTGGGGTTAGAATGGTGTTTACACTGGGAACATGCACTGCGGTAATTGTGGCACCATGCTGCAGAACCCAGTGCCAGACTCTCTGCTTCTCTGCAAAGTGGGTAGGAGCGAGTGCCTCCTTGTTTATTGATGTAACACACCAGAGGTGTTTGCCTGCACCAACGCCTGCCCTGGTTGCATTTCTGACTGTAGTGCCTGTAGGGCGTACAGGACTGCCCTCATCTCCAGAATATGGATGTGGAGGTGAGCTTTCAGAGGAGACCAGGTTCTCCAGGTCCAAATACCATCCAGGTGAATTCTCCAGCCAGATCCCAAAGTGTCTGGTGAGCATCTGATTTGGAGCAGGCACGACGAAGGGGACTCCCGTGGAAAGATGTCCCAGGACGAGCCACCACTGCCAGTCCTGAATGACTGGCAGTGTGACCCTGACTAGCTGATCCAAGTGATCTTGTCTTTGGTCCCATTGTGCCCCGAAAGTCCACCGAGTAACCCTCATACGGAGGCGGGCTAGGGGGCCATGGCGATTGCAGCCACCATGTGTCCGAGCAGACGAAACACAGTCCTCGCAAAAAACAGTTTCTTAGTTATGATGTCCTGTATTAGAGATCGGATGCATTCCGCTCTGTCCTCAGGCAGGAAGGCACTTCCCTGGCTGGTATCCAGTACCATCCTGATGAACTGCAATCTTTGTGAGGCGACAAAGGATGACTTCTCTTGATTGATAGTGATCCGAACCGGGAATGGGTATGCTAAATGGCTGTCACCAGTGCCTCTCGAGAAGAGGCCATGAGAAGTCAGTCGTCCAGATACAGGAACACAGTGGCCCCGTCTGAGGACCGCTGCCATGACAGCCAAGCATTTGGTGAACATGCATGGTGCTGAGGACAGGCCAAACGAAAGTGCTTGTAACCGATAATGGCGTCCTAGGAACTCTAACAGCAGGAACTTCCAGTGGGCTCAAGTGATCAGCAGATGAAGATGCACGTCCTGCATGTCCAGAGATGCTAGCCATATGCCTTGCTTTGGCATGGGGATGGAGACCCTGAAGTGTAACCATGGGGAAGCGTTTGTACAGCACAAATGTGTTGAGATCGCTGAGGTCCAGGATAGGGCGCAGGTCCCATTTTCTTTGGGACCAGGAAGAAGTGGGAATAATATCCCCGTTCTCTCTGGTCTTGTGGGACAATCTCAATTGCATCCTTGTCCAGGAGTGCCAAGATCTCCTGCTGGATGAGCAGGGCATGCCGACCTGAATACTGGAGTGCAGAGGAGGTCTTGATGGTGGGCGGTTGAGGAACTCGACAAGAGTGCCCTCAACCTATCAGTTGTAGGACCCACCTGTCGGAGATTATCCTCTGCCACCCTGACAAGTGGTAGGTGACCTGACCCTCCCTTCACTTGGATCCAGAGGTGGGGCAGGGGCTGGGAAGGAGTCATGCTGTGGCAGGTGTTTGCTCCGGCAGGCTGGGCAGACTTTTGATTCCGCTGACCCCGACTTCCGGAGTACTTAGGTTGTTTTTTTTCCTACCAAAATTGCCCCTGGGTTGCTGGCCGGAGCGAGGCTGTTGTCTGTGTTGCCAGCCACGAAAGCTGTTCTGGACCCTATGAAAGGAGCCAGATTTATGTCTGAACAAGGCCTGTACTCTCCCAACAGCCCTCCTAGCTTCTTTCAGTTTCGTGATAACTCAGCCTTCAAACAATACCAAGCCATTGTACAGGACATCCAGAAAGCCTTTCTGGACATCCAAGGTGAACCCGAAGACCCTCAACCATGAGTGTCTCCAGAGACAAACGCCCATAGCGGTGCCCCTGACAGCTGACTCCGACGAGTCATAGGCAGCTCTGAGAACTTCAGTCCCGACATCCAAACCTGTGTGAAGGAGGTTCAGAAACTTCTAGGGTTGCCACCTATCTGGTTTTTGACCGGATAATCTGGTTTTTAGGGTCCTTATCCGGTCATCCAGTTTTGATTAAGCGCAGTCCGTTTTTTGGGCCAGTTTGAGTACTCGTACTCTTAAAACTAATGTATCAAATCATTCACTGTTTTGGCTGCACTGCATGTCCAGGTTACAAAGAAGTTCTGATGTCAGTCATTCAGACCTGCCTTTGTTTGTAAAACCAGACAGAGGTGTAAAGTATGGCCATTAAGATCATTAGCAGTAAATTAACCTAATCTTTTCCACTCTGAATTTTAAGTATGGTCTTTTACTGCTAACACAGAAAAAAGCTTTTACATCTTTATGTGCCCTCGTGTTTCTTTTTGTAGTCATGTATTCTGCTATGTTTTAGACCCATTTTTGTTAAATTAATAATCTAACTTTTATTGCCTTTATCACCACATTTGCTCTAACATTTCGTATTACCTGAACATTCCATTATATTAGCTACACTTTTACAGGTCATTCAGACAAACAGCATGGAATGGTGCATCTGAAATTGTGGAATGTCTTAGAAATATGAAAAGAAACAGCAGTAGCTCCTGAGGTAAAGGGGAACACAGTGCAGTATTATGGGTACCTCAAGCATTGATAATTAAGTTTAGAAAATGTGTCAAAGCATCAGAATACATGACTGATATGGAAAGGAAAATGGGAGAGTGTTCAACAAAGGGCTGAACAATAAGCTGTGGATGAGCTTGGCACATCCAACAGATCAGAGTTAGATTCCCACAGCCTCCACTTACATACTGTGCGACCCTGAGCAAGTCACTTAACCTTCCTATGCTCCTGGGTCACCCGTGTAAAATGGGCCATGTGGCCTATGGGAGTTAACCTGGTTGCCAAACAAAAATAAATAACTGAATAAATAAATCAAATAAGTAACAGTATAAGACAGATTTCCTATCACTAGTAATGTCTATTCCAACATTACAAATGGCTTTGGAAGAGGAGAGATATACTCGCCAGTCATAAAAATGGGGTGGAGCCAGAGGCAGAGTTTGGGGTGTGGTTTAGCATCTGGTTTTTACCTCATCCAAAGGTGGTGACCCTAAACTCTTCCCTCTTTTCACCATCAGGAAAGTCCTTTAACAGGTCCTGACCCTGGTCCCAAAGTGCATTCTGAAATTACACCATGTGCATAAGATAACTGAGGTACCCGATAGAGCATGGAGCGGCGGCATACATGCACCTAGCCAGTGAATACAACAGTTTGGATTCCTGGTCTGGTGGCTGGCTACTGAGATGTAGAGGCCTTTGTGATCGGTCGTGAGAGGCCGTAATGACTAAAGGATCAGCCGATGGATGCCGAGCCAAATAGAGGTCCTCCAGCGGAGCCCTATAAAGGCGGTCTGCTTTCTTGGGGACCAGTGGGGAGGAATAGAGACGCTTCCATGCAGTTTTCGTAGCGTCCTGAAAGGTATCCACCAACGGTAGAACCACCACAGGCTTGGGGTCTTTCCGCCCAAGGTACCTCGCTAGGTGCTGCCGCTAGAGGTCCAAGTCCTCCATCTCCCACCCCATATTCTCATGAATGGGGCTCATGTCAGCAAATGAGGGGCCGCCAGGCAGTGACCTGGGAAAGTCATGGGGGTCTGGAGAAGGGAGGCTAATCGGAGAAGGAGACCTAGAGTTGTCTGGGCACAAGTCCCCTGATGAAGAATATGCTCTCCGTCTGGGTCTTTTAGGTCCGCTGTGGTCACACTAGGAGACCCTGAAGGAGTCCTGGAAGGACGTGGTCTCTTGGCCCCCAACTTTCTCTCCTATGATCTGTCCCTTGGTGGCGGGGTATGATCCCTGGGGTCAGGGGTACTACTTTTTCTGGTTCCTTAGGAAGGAGGAACCTATTGAGGCTTTGTGGGCACCACATCCTTTCTAAGTGTCCCACCAACAGGTAGAGAGAACTTTAACCTCTTAAATTTTAAGGCCGGATGATGGGCCTGGTGTCAGTCCCTGCCCTTCCTTAGGATCAGGTGTCTGTGCCTGAGATGCAGTCTGGTTGGGTGGCTGTTCCAGAGGTAATCCGGCATCCAATATCCCCCCCCTCCCGACATCTGGTAGTAGTTTGGATTCCAATGTACTCCTCATATGCCCACTGGTGACTGGTCTCAGTAGGTGGAGGTGTCTGGTCCTTAGCGGGTGCTGGGTAGGATGCCCGCTCTGGCGGCTTTGGGGGGGGGGGGGGCACTTCAGAGCCCCGCGGAGGCTGGGAGACCAAGCTTTGGTTGGTGTCCCGGCATCAGTCAAACACTGCGATGGCTGATTTAGTGTGCTGCTTCTGGCTGTCCAAAGCCTCGGACCTGGCAGTGGACCTAAACGACCGGCCGCCTTTTGGCTTGGTCTTCAAGGGCTGAAGGGAGAACGAGCTAGAGGCACCCCCCACCCCCGAGAGGGAGATCTCTCCGACCGGTTGGAACTGGAGCTGGCCCAGAAGTCCAAGGCCTGATTTGGGGATCGATACCCATCCTTGTCCCGGTGCTTTTCTCGCCGTTTCCCCAGACTTGTGGGAGGGTTCCCTTCTGGAAGAAGGATCTTTTTCCATGGTCTTCAATCTCTTCCAAAAGACACTGAGTATTTTCTGGTTGCGGTCCTGGTGTTAAAATACTGGCAGATGAAGCAGACCTTGGTGTCGTGGTCTGGGCCAAGACACCTCACACAGGCTGAATGCCTGAGGGGTGTCCTTCTGTAGAAGGAGTCTGGGAAGAAGACATGCAGGTAACAATCAAATTTCTGAAAAAATTTAAGTTCTGGCATCATTTGTTCACTAGAGGAGTCTGGAGCAGACAGCGAGAAAAGAACTGGGGGGCTGCCCCTTTTATGCGACATCAGATGTCAGGACAGGGCCGACGTCACGGGAGGTTCCTTGCTGGGTATTGCTAGCTAGAATTTTTCTGTGGGGTCCTGGTGCTTGACAGCTTCAGTCCTTACTATGCAACTTGCTGCAAGAGCTGCATCTCGAGGTAAGATCAGGCAATTTCAATTCCGCTGCTACCTGTAGAAATTAAAATATATAGGGATTATTCTTTGCAGGACCTCAGTAATGGCCTACCCTAATAACTGTGCCCCCTTTTCCTCACAACTGTCAAGATTTGGCCACATGGAATTTGTTACATTAAAATCTTTTCAGAAGGATTGAGGTGGTCAGAATTGTGGTACTACCATGTGGACTTTACCTGTTCCAGGATCTCCCACATAACTGCCGTTGACAGTGTTCAGACAATGGAACAAAGACATGAGATTATTATGGGCAGGCCAGTGTCCCCGAATCAGACTCTGTAGGAGGGATGGATTACCCTTACCAACCCTAAACACTATTACGGGCCTCCCACCTCCGCTTTGTGACACTATGCCACCGTGGACCCCATGCCCTTTGGCAGCAGCTGGAAGCAGCAATACTCCTCAACTCGGGCGTTTTAGAGTTAGAGATCATTCAAAACACAGCCGCAATTCTTAGTGGATTTCAATTCATGGATTAAATATCAAGTCTCTGTGTGGCTGGGATATTACGGCATACTCCACTTGGTGCCTATTTTAAGCCTACTATGCCCTATCCCACTAGAACGTTTCTACCCTGCCTTACTAGACCATGCTTTCTACAAATGGGAGCTCCTCTTTACAGTACCTTTACCAATTGGGATACTTTCAAATCCTGTACATATGCCAAAGGGAGTTTAGTTGAAGACAAATAGATATTTGGATTCCTACAGGTCCGACATCATTGTGATGCCCTCCCTATAGGTATACGTAACCTTGACTGTCACCCCGCAATCAATAGTTCTTTAGTACCATGATGCAAACTGGATGCTCTGACCAAATGATCTTTTTATATAAAGCTGTTACTGACAGTAGGAAATAATAAGGACTACATACTGCAGAGATGGCAGAAGGAACCGAGCATCCTTATTACCACCACACAATGGCACTGGACATGCCAGATTACCTCAAATATCACCTCATCCCAGCAATGGTACAAGTATGCTTGGAAGCATCTTGTATGCAGTTTTCGAACCCCTGCAATAATGGCACACTACCATGGGAGATGCCACTTGCCAGAGGAACTACAGAAAGCCACAGGCATATCATACTTGTTGTCTGGACATGTCCAGCTTTGTGCTCTTTCCTACACACCCTACAAGATGAGTTAGAGAAACTCCTTAGTAGACCTGTCCCCCTTAATGTAGAGCTGTTCCTAGGGTGCAGCTCCTCTGAGGCACAAGACACTCCCCTATCCCGATACTTGTTAGCATGGCTCACTACTGAAGTCCTGACAGTTTCGGCCTGGTGCACAACAGTAAATCAAGTCTACAGAATGGAAAAAAATAACCCATGTGCTAAATAATCTGGGCTACCTCTCAGAGCTCCTGCACCCTTACACCCTGAGACATCCGCTCTGCAGAGAAAGGCATCTTAGCAGTCCCACGGGCAAGGCTAAAATCATCCGGAGACTGGGCATTTGAGGCAGCTTCCCCGGTCCTTCAGAATTCTCTGCCCAGGACTCAGGAGTGGCACCCTTCTGTAAAGGCTTTTAAATGTGGTTTGAAACCTTTATTTTTATTTTAGTCTTTGGTAACTGGGCTAAAGTCCACTAGACAAGTGCCCGTTTTCAGGGGCGACCTGGGAGCACTGGGGTGGTTAAATGACTTGCTCAGAGTCACAGTATGCAAGTGGAGGTTGTGGGAATCAAACCCAGGTCTGCTGATGTACCAAGCTCATTCACAGTTCTTTACTCTAACCCCTAGGCTATACTGCCAACCCTCATTTAGGTAAGCATTTGTGGATTAGAGTGGAGTTCTTTATTGTTAATTTATGATTTTTGTACTTGTTTTATGGATACAGTGAAGTTTGTATAGTTGGGTATTTATGTGAATAGTATTCTCTGTAATGATGCCTTGAGCCTCCAGGGGAAAGGCGCCAGAAATGAAGACGATTACTACTCTCCACTAACTTAGCTTTTTTTCTTTTATAGATTACTTCCTAAAGATGAACCATGGTCGAAACGTCGATTTTATTTTCAGTGTGCATCTAATATTAACAACAGCTTAATCTGGTTCGAGGTCAGTTGGCATTTATCTGTATCCCCCTCCCCCGGGTCGTGCCTGAAAATAGGCAGGATTTGTCTAGTGCACTTACCCTGTCAACAAAAACTAAATAAAAATAAATAATTTTATTTTGCTTTGACATGTTGATGCAGCACCTTTTCTTCTTTCTTATATTTTGCGATTCTCAATGCCTATGCTGCTGTAGCCCATTAACTTTGCTTAAAGATGTTGAAAAACTTTGTAAATAGAGCCTTGGTTTTTATGCTATATATAAAAAAAAAAAAGATATTTACTACTAATTTCACAGAGATATCTATGCATTCTATTCTTGTCCTGTATGAGTGCACCTTTTCTCTTCTCCAATATTTACAAAGGGGCAGCAACAGTTTCTCCCAAGGAAGAGGACTGGGATTTACTCCTTTACATCATCCCCCCCCCGTATAAAAAAAAAACACTGGGGGGGCGCACTCTAGTCTAAACCAGTTTGCGACACCCATCGTGTTCAAAGTGTAATCTAGATCAATCATTGCGGCAATTCAGCCAGGCTATTTTCTAGTCTAAGACCTAGTGGATGCTTATGCACAAATTCCAATGCAGCAGTCATATCAGCAATTTCTCAGGTTTGCCATCCAAGATAGTTACGCAAGCACTTACTGTAACAGTGGATCTTAGAGGTTCCTGCAGTAGGTCACCACACAGGACTGCGCCCCCTGGCGTTAGGACTGCACAGCAAACCGTTCCAGCAATGCCAAGTGGGGGACCGCCCACTTAACGTCACGTGAGGGACATCAGCATGACTCTATATAGTGGTTGGTCCCCACACCCACCTTTCAGTTCTCCCACCAGAGATCCAAGGAGGATGAGACAGGAGAAAGGATGAAATCCTGGAGCCCAGTTAAGAATAGGCTAAAAAAAAATGCAGAAACTGAGGGAAAGAGGGAGGGAAACGGTGACCTACTGCAGGAACCTCTCAAAGATCTACTGTTACGGTAATTTATGTAACTGTACTATCTTACTTAGAGAGGGTCCCTGCAGTAGGTCATCACATACAGGACTGAATCCCAAGCAGTCACTCAGAGAGTGAGTGTCACAGGAGGAGCAACTGAAAGACCAGAACAGGACCAGCCTAGAACAGTAGGCCCTGCAGAATGGCGAGGTCAAACCTGGCCCTACACCTAGAGGCAATGTCCAGACTGTAATGCTTCATGAAGGTATGGACCGAACTCCAGGTTACTGCCGCACAGATTTCTATTGCAGAAACATTCCTTAGGAACGCTGTAGAGGTAGCCATACCTCTGGTAGAGTGACCTCTGACTTCCCCCGGAAGAGGTTTGTCATGCTTCTGATAACAGAAGCGGATGCAGTTAGCGAGCCACTTGGCTAGACACTGCCAATCCCAAGGATCTGGGGGCAAAGGAGACAAAAAGCTGATCAGACTTTCTGAATTCTTTGGTTCGGTGGACTAACACCTCAGGATCCTATATACACGTCCAAAGTGTGACGGACAGCCGCCCTTTCCCCATTTCAAGTGAACAGGATAATAAACTGGGAGTTCAACCGTCTGGTTTAAGGAACTCAGAAACCACCCTGGGAAGAAACTTAGGATTTGTATGCAGGACCGCCTGGTCCTTGTGAAAAATCAAAGGCGGCTCCTTATGCATCAGGGCCTGAAGCTTGGAAATCCTATGGAGCAGAAATAATGGCAACCAAAAATAGCACCTTCCAGGAAAGGTAGCGCATGTCACAGCTCATGGCTGGTTCAAAGGAAGGAAGCCTAAGCCTCTCAAACAAAATTCAAATCCCAAGGTGAGGTGGGGTTACGGATTGGGGGGTTGGGGGTTAATACGGAAGATCCCTTTCAAAAAGGACTTTGAGATCTCCAACTGTGCCATGGGTTTTCCCCCCAGCAACACATCATAGGATGAAATGGCAGACAGGTGGACATTAAGAGATGAATAAGAGACCAGAATCAGACAGGTACATCAGATACTCCATAATCTGTGGAGCTGAGCAAGTAAAGGGATCCCATCCTTTAGACGCCACCCAAATGGAAAAAATGCTTCCATTTCATTGCATTGGTGGATCTGGTGGAGGGTTTCCTCGCCTCCATCAGGACCCGAACCACCTTGCTGGGAGACCTCGAAACGGGACCAGATTATGTCTGAAGGAGCCATGCATGAAGATGCAGGGTCCCGAGTCCTGGATATACCAGCCTGCCTTGATCCGAGTAAACAGATTGTGCCGGAGAAAAGTAGAGGAACTTGGGGGGTCCACTATGAGCTGCTACATTAGTGGAAGCCAGATTTGCCTCAGCCAGAGCAGCACTATCAGGAACATCAATGCTCCCTCTGCCTGGAGTTCGACAAGTACCCTCTGCAGAATGGGAAAGGAAGACAAGGTGTACAAGAACTTCCCTGTCCAACACAGCAACATCACGTTGTGGGAGAAAGCACCAGGCTCAGGAACGAGTGAGTAGAAGCTGGGAAGCTTCGCGTTTAATGGAGAGGTGGACAGATCCAGGTCTGGGGAGACCCCACCACAGAAAGTGAGCCTGCTACTTCCTGACTTAGTTCCCATTTGTGAGCGAGGGACGCTGACCGACAGAATCAGCCAGGATGCTGCAAATGCCTGGAACGTGCACAGCTATGAGGGGGAACCACCCCCCCCCCCCCGGTGGTGCTGGACTGCCCAGTTCCACACCTCCTCCCTGCATAGGGGGTACGATTGGGTGCCTCCCTGCTTGTTGATGTACCAGACCACCGACATACTGTCTGTCTTGACCAGCGTTCTGATAGGATGGACTATAAAGCCTGAAGGGCATAAAGGACTGCTCTCATCTCCAGGATGTTGGAGAGACATCTCTAACTGGGACCATGAACCCAAAGTCTGGTGGTACCCCAGGTGAGCCCCCCAGTCCAGACAGGAGGCGTCTGTAGTGAGGGTCCAGAGAGGAAGGGGACTTCTGTAAGGAAGACCCCCGAGACAGATTCAGGGGCTCTAACCACCAGAGGAGATCCCTCTTGAGCCCACTGGAGACTAGAACCATGTGATCCAAGTCGCTCAAGCATTGATCCCATTGAACATGCAGCATCCACTGGGGAATCCTCACATGCAATCTGACGAGGGAGACTGTGGAGATGAAGGCCAACATCAGGCCTAAGAGACGCAACAATGCCCTGGCCAGAAGAAATATGAAAGAGACCACTAAGCTGACCAGCTCTCCAAGAGCCTCCTGTACGGGGGAGGAAGACTCTGCACCGGACCATGTCTAAGATCACTCCAATGAACCAAAAGGTTATGGGAGGGGGTAACAATCAACCTGGGGAGATTAACAGTGATCCACAGTCGTGAAATTGAGTCCAGAGTGCATAAGGGTGAATCCAGAAGACTGTTCCTGGACAGGGCTGTCAAGAGCCAATCGTCCAGGTAAGGAAACACTGCTATACCCAGACGGCTCAAGGCCGCTGCCACCACCGCTAGGCACTTAAAGACTCAGGGTGCAAAGGAAAGCCCAAAGGGGAGTGCTATAAGCTGGAAGTGCTGCCCCCTGGAAGCAGAAATGCAGGAAACTGCAGTGGCTCAGGAACCCCAGAATATGCAGGTAAGCATCCTTCATATCCAGTGCGCAAAGTCAATGGTCCTTCTGCAGAACAGGCAGGAGGCCCTGCAATGTCAGCATGCGGAACCTTTTGTTCTCAAACAGGTTCAGTCTGCTGAAGTCCAGTATGGGTCTGAGGTCTCCAGTCTTTAGGGACTAGGGGAAGTCAATGGGGAGTCACACTGACCCGATGCAGTTTGCACCACGTCCCAGGCCAGTGAAAGTACAGTTACGCAAGAACTTACCGTAACAGATCTTCAAGAGAAGTTCTTGCAGTAGGTAATTACATAAGAGACTAACGCCGGTAGGCGTCAGGACCCCATGGAAAAATTTCTAGCTAGCAGTCTCTAGTGGGGGGGACCGCCCCCACGTCAGGTGACAGACGTCATGCAACGTCAGTATAAAGGGGCGGTCCCCCACACCTGCCATCCAGTCCTTCCCGCCAAAGGCCCAAACGGGCGAGACGAGAGAGAAGCCAATATTTCCCCAACATGGAAAAGGAGCTAAAAGCGCTTAGGGGGATGAGGGCGGGAAGGTATTACCTACTGCAAGAGCCTCTCTCGAAGAACTACTGTTACGGTAACTTCTTGCGTAACTGTACTATCTTACTTCGAGAGGGCTCTTGCAGTAGGTAATTACACATAGGACCGAGTTCCAAGCAGTCTGGAACAAGAAGAAGCAAAACGGGAGGAGGAAGGCTACCTAAAGTAGGTCCTCTAGCTGTGATGGCCTTAGGAAAGGAGGCCTTGCAGAACAGCAAGCCCGAAGCCTGCTCTACGGCGAAAGGCAATATCCAAACTGTAATGTTTTGTAAAGGTATGGACGGAAGTCCAAGTAGCGGCAGCACAGATGTCAGCCGCCGACACATTCTTGAAACAAGCCGCTGAGGCAGCAGCTCCTCTGGTGGAGTGGCCTCTCACTTGACCCCGGAAGGGTCTTGTTGTACTCGTCATAACAGAAAGTGATGCAATGAGCCAACCATTTGGACAGTCATTGTTTAGAAACAGCACTGCCTTCTCTTTTGTGGGCAAAAGAGAAACAGTTGATCAGTCAGAGACCTTTTGTTCTGTTAGTGTAATATCTCAGAATTCGGTCAACGTCCAGAGTGTGTAAGAGACACTCCCCTTGATTGGAGTGCTGTGTAAAGAAAGCAAGTAACTCTATGGACTGGTTCAAAGTAGATTCCACTACCACCTTGGGGAGAAACTTGGGGTTGGTGTGCAGAGCCACACGTTCCTTGTGAAAAATCAAATATGGGATTTTACACATCAGGGCCTGGAGCTCAGGAAATCCTCAGAGCAGAAGTAATGGCCACTAGGAAGAGAGTCTTCCATGAGAGGAACTTCATGTCTGCCGAGGCTGCCGGTTCGAAAGGAGGCAGAGTAAGCTTCGAGGATGAAATTCAAATCCCAAGGAGGGGCAGGAACCCGGATAAGGGGTCTCAAGTGGAGAACCCCTCTAAAGGAAGTCTTAGAGACCTCCAGCTGAGCAAATATCCTGCCTGCAAAAGGGACATGGTAGGCCAAAGTGGCCACCATGTGTACCTTCAAGGACGAGTGACCGAGACCCAGATCAAAGAGGTGGCGCAGGTAATTCACCAGCCACCCAACCGAGCACGAGAAAGGCTACAAATCTTTTGAAGCGGCCCAGATTGTGAACCGTTTCCATTTCATGGCATAGGCAGACCTAGTAGAGGGGTTTCTAGCCTACACCAAAATCTCAGCCACTCAGGGTGAAACCCCAAATCGGGCTTGAACTACGTCTGCAGGAGCCATGCGTGCAGTTGAAGGGACTTGAGACCTGGATGGACCAGGGTCCCCCGATCCTGGGTCAGTAAAAGTCGCGACAGAGGAAGAGGAGGTTCCTCCGAGTATTGCTGCAGAAGAGAGAACCAAACTTGCCTGGGCCAAAAAGGAGCGATCAGCATCATTCGAGCTCCTTCTGAACAGAGTTTCTGTAAGACTCTCGGAATCAAAGGGATCAGGGGGAAAGCACAGACTAATCTGTCCTTCCAATCTAGAGAGTCTCTCTCCAAAAAAATGCTGTGCTCTGGAGCGAGTGAGCAGAAGTCGGGAAAGCTTTGCTTTTAGAGGTGAGGCGAACAGATCCACCTGTGGTGTTCCCCAACATAGGAAGATATCGTCTAAGACCCCCTGATCCAGTTCCCACTCGTGAGCTTGAGCAGATGAGAAATGAGTTTGTCTGCTAAGGTGTTCGACCCCCGGGATGTGAATTGCCGTGAGGTGGAGGTTGTGCTGTACTGCCCAATCCCAAACTCGCATAGCTTCCCTGCAAAGGCAGTAGGAATGAGTCCCTCCCAGTTTGCTGATGTACCATACTACACACATATTGTCTGTCTCTACGGCTAAGTACCGGGAAGGAGATGCAGAGTTTGAAGAGCATAAAGCACTGCCCGAAGCTCGAGCATATTGATGTGAAGCGTTTTCTCGAGCTTGGACCAGGAGTGATGGGTCCTGTGAGGTTTGAGATGGGCTCCCCAACCTTCGCCCGGCGTCTGTGGTCAGAGTCTTGGGGGAGAGACAAAGGAACTCCCAAAGGTTCTCCTGAACCATCCACCACTGCAAGTCTTGAACCATGGGGAGAAGACTATGACAAGCTGGTCCAGGTCGTCCACCAACTGATACCGAAGCGTCCACTGAGAGATCCTCATGTGGAGCAGAGAGCGAGAGACTGTTGGGATTGCAGCTGCCATAAGGCAGAGGCGAATGACCGACCTGGCACTGATCTGCCTGCGGCCGAACAGGCTGACCCGACACTGGAGTGTGGCCGCCCTATCCGGTGGCAGGAAGGCCCTGCCAGAGGTAGTGTCCAGGATCACCCCAATAAACTGGAGCCTCTGGGATGGGATCAAGCGGGACTTGGAGTGGTTGATGGTAATGCCCAGGGAGAAAAACACCCCCTGGGAAAGGAAGTGAAGGAGATCCTCCCTGGATGGGGCTGCCAGGAGCCAATCATCCAGGTACGGGAAAACCTGCACCCCCTGGGTATGCAGGTAGGCTGCTACCACCGAAAGGCATTTGGTGAACACCAGGGGTGCTGAAGAAAGACCAAATGGGAGGGCCTTGAACTGGTAGTGGTTCCCCATGAAAGCAAAACAGAGGTATTTGCGGTGAGAAGGGCGGATAGGGATGTGCAGGTAAGCATCCTGCATATCCAGAGCACACAGCCACTGTCTTGGCCGAAGGAGGGGCAGGAGGCCCTGCAAGGAGAACATCTTGAACCTCTTGTACTCAATGAATAAGTTCAGGGAACAGAGCTCGAGAATCAGCCTTACATCTCCTGTCTTCTTCGGGACCAGGAAGAAGTGGGAATAGTAACCAGTTTCCTGAAGAGAAAGGGGGATGGGCTCCATCACCTCCTTTAGCAAAAGTGCCGAAATCTCTTCCTGGACCAGAAGGTGCTCCTGAGAGTACGACGACCTTGAGGGAGGGTGACAAGGTGATTTCTGGAAAAACTATTTAGAGTGTCCTTCTGCGATCAGCTGGAGCACCCAGGAATCTGAAGTTATCCTCTCCCAATCTGGGAGATGGAGGGAAACCTCCTTCCTACCGGTTCCTCCGGAAGGCCCAGAGGCTGTGGGAGAGGAAAGGAATCAGGTGGTGTGGGGTAGTGTCGCGGCTGAAGCACCCACTGCTTTTTTGGGCGGAGTGAGCTTGGCAGCCGGAGGAGCCCGGCATTTAGCGGCCCGCTTTCCCTGGGGTTTCGCCTTTTGCCGATTCAGTCTGCGAAAGGGGGCGCTGCGTTTGATGGGGATGATACATGGAGTCCACAGACTCCAGTGCAGTCCCCTTTCCTGCAGATCAATAATGTCCTTGACATCACCACTGAACAGCACCGAACCCCGGAAGGGCGCTTCCTGAATAGTGGACAGCACTTCCGGGACCAACCCTGACACACGGAGCCAGGCGTGACTCTGAGCCTATGGCGAAATCGGAGCTCCTACCAGTAGTGTCCACTGTATCATAAGTAGCACGAAGCATGTGCAGACTGGCCAAACGTACAGCGCAGACGAGGTCAGCCACTTCATGTTTGACTTGAGTCCAATTTGGATTCCACCTCACTAAAAATCGCCTTCTGGTAATCCCCCATGTGACTGACATAATTTAGGGCCCCAATACCCAGCGTGGAAGAAGCATATATCTCCCCGTACTGGTTCAGAACACGGGATGCTTTGTCAGGTGGAGACGAGCTCAGATGTTTCGGGTTGGCTGTCCGGCCATAAGCAGCACTAATCACGACCGAATCAGCTCGAGGGGCGAGAATCTAAAAAGTCAACACCCTCGAGTGCCTGATACAGCCTGTTCGACTTCCGAGGAAGGGGGTGCTAAAGCCAACGGCTGCTTCCAAATAGTGGAAACAAGACTGGCATGAGGCTCAATCCAGGGTGGCACCAAGGTGGGAGCTGTCATGGCAGATCCAGATGCTCGGCAGGTTTCTTACGCTGGGGATCCAGCTCCAAGGAATGCCACTTGTGAACCTCCTGGATTTTGCACAGCAACTCCGTAAAAGAACAATCCTCCGGAGGGAACTCTGGAGGAGTCCTTGGCCTGGGCTTAGACGGAGAGTGTGGCTGATCGTCTAGCTCGGAACAGCCATCGGAATAGTCTGAGGAGGAAGACTCCCTCTCCCGGTGTGGGGGAGGAACGGACCCCTTGGGAAGCGTGTCCTGCCCCACACTGGAACCAGAGGGTTCGGCACTGGTGTCCAGAGGTGGGGAGGGAGTCTGCTGTCGCGGATGTACGGGAACCAGAACAGTCGTTGGGAGACTCTCCACCTCTCTGATGAGCTGAGCCTTGGCCTCAGCCCACCAGGAGGCCACAGTCTCCTTCAAGTCCACCGGTGGCTGAGGGGGATACAGGTATGGATTATACCCGCAATGCACGTATTCATTAGCCGACGGCGGGATGCCCGGCATCTGGTATTGAGGCACCAGGTACTGGGGCTTCTGATACCAGGCTCTGCAGTAAGACTGGGTCGGATACCTGGGAACCGAGGGGTCT
Source organism: Neoceratodus forsteri (assembly GCA_016271365.2). Taxonomy (NCBI): domain Eukaryota; kingdom Metazoa; phylum Chordata; order Ceratodontiformes; family Ceratodontidae; genus Neoceratodus; species Neoceratodus forsteri. Next base: position 1,642,439,964 of record CM028130.1, on the reverse strand, counting down.
ACTGGAGGGCCCATGGGCGGGTCTGGAACAGAAGGCCCCGGCGTTGGAGCAGCTTGTCACCCAGTGTCGGCAAGACCTGCGTCGGGGCTGGTGTCCGGCGGGGGCACAGCAGGAACCTCTGCATCACCCAGGGATGGACGGGGAAAAATCCCCCGGGGTCAGGCTGAGGAGACCAGGGTCCCCAGAGGGCAGCAAAGGCTGCAGGGAGCCAGGAGCGGCGGACAAGATTTTATATATATATATATATATATACATATATATATATATATATATATATACACATATATACATATACACATATATACATATACACATATATACATATACACATATACACATATATACATATACACATATATACATATACACATATACATACATACACATACACATACACATATACATACATACACATACACATATACATATACATATCATACATACACATATACATACACATACATACATACATACATATACATATACACATACATATACACATACACACATATATACACACACACATAACATACATATATACACACATACATATATATCTCACACACATATATATGTGTGTGTGTATATATATATATATATATATATATATATACATATATATATACATATATACACATATATATACATATATACACACACACACACACACACACACACACACACACACACACACACACACACACACATATACATATACACGTTTTCCATGGAGAACATTTTCATCTTTAAAATATGGGCCCCCAGGGACTGCTGCCACTGTCTGCAGGTGACCGCGTTGAATTTAAGGCAGTGTTGACACTTCACCCGATGATCTGGGCCTCGGCAGAAGAAGCACTGGGCATGGCCGTCCTTGTGCGGCAGTTTGGCACCGCACGAGTCACACTTGTTCTTGTGCTCTGAGGGTGTAGGGGACGACATACCTGACAAAAATTAAATTGAAAAATAACTAAAAACTGATGACTGAGGCTGACGATGGTAAATGGTTCACCCCTCAGATCAAGTCCTTGCTTCTAGAAAGAGATAAGCTCTGGAAAAAAGCACGCAGACTGAACACTGCAGAGGACTGGAACCAGTTCAGGAGACTACGAAATTTATGTACCAAAACAGAGAATTGAAGGCCACCTTCTTCAAATCCGAACTCGACTCTGCCACAAAGAGCCCAATCAAGCTCTGGAACACATTCAGTGATCTGCTAAGCCACTCCCCAGAAAATTCACTCCTGACCAAGATTACCTCTGGCAACTTGACTATAACCGAAAAGATGGATATACTTGACGCATTCAATAACCACTTTGCTACTGCAGGCATGGCATTTGATAACTCCCTGCAAACATACTTGGCTCCCAGACTGCCAGCCAGCAGCCTGAAACTCCGATAGCTCCCGCCTTTCCCACTTCAACCTGCCACACTGAAAGAGGTGAGGACCTCTTGCTTCAGTTGGATACTAGAAAAGTGCAGGGCCGACTCCCTTGACCCTTACTTCCTAAAAATTGCCTACCACGCTACTAGCAATACCTCACCCACCTTTTTAACTTATCCCTGTCTCAGGGCACCTTACCACCTATATGGAAGACAGCACATGTCATACCACTGTTCAAATCAGGTGACCATGGCGACCTCAATAACTACAGGCCAATTTCCCTCCTTCCGGTCCTGTCCAAGCTCCTAGAGAAAATTGTAAATGCACAGCTGAGGACTCACCTCGAGTCTAGGGAACTGCTAAATCCTATGCAGTCTGGATTCAGAGCTAAACATAGCACTATCTCAGCCCTCGCCAAAGTTACTAACGACTGGCAGCGTAATCTTGAGAAAAAACTTTATTTGTGCTGTTTTCCTTGATCTAAGCAAGGCTTCGACACAGTCTACCATAGTCTGCTCCTCTCACCCTTCAAACCATAGGTGTGGACCCCTCCTCTCTACGCTGGTTCACTGACTATCTTACAGGGGCCTTCAACAAGTTAAAAGCCGAAGGATGCCTGTCCCCATAAAAACTCTGCAAAGAGGGTACCTCAAGGTTCTATATTAGGGCCCTTACTTTTCAATCTACATTAATAACATCGACTACTGTATAAAAGCCAACATCCATCTGTTTGCAGATGATACAGTTCTCTCGTGAGTCGCCCAACACCTGAAGCTGCCTGCAATGACCTACAGTCAGGAATTCAACCTTTTGCAAAGCCAACTCCTCCAAAAAGCTACTCCTAATGCAAAAAACTAAAGCGATGGTCCTCTCTCCTTTTATCGTGCAGCTAACCCTGTGTCCAGTGGGACAGTTCCCCAAATTACCACAGTTCTAGGTGAAAACTAGTATTTGTTACAAAATTCAAGTATCTGGGAGTTTGGATAGACCAAAGACTCTCCTTCATTGAACATATCGAGGACTTGCTAAAGGACTTGACAAAGGCTTGGACTGTTTTTAGAATCAGCCAATTTCTCACCAGAGATGCCAAGAAACAACTGGTCCAATCCATTTTCCTATCATTGGTTGATCGCTGACTTCCTCTACAGCCAATGCCCCAACTCTTACATGGCTAAACTGGACACACACTACCATCGAGCACGAGGTTTATAACAGGACTCCCCTTCGACACACATCACTGCACCCTATATGCGGCAGTGGGATGGACATCACTAAAGTTCAGGCGCCACAGAAACTCCGCTCTCTGGACCTATAGAGCCATCTCTAATAAGCTACCTTACTATATCTCCTGCTGTCTTCCCCAGAGTATAATTGGGAAATACGCGTTAAGAAGTTACTCAGCTATTACACTTACAGTACCCAAAGCAAAATCCCGCTTCGGCAGGGCAGCCATAAGCTTCGTGCTACCTACCTTATGGAACGATCTACAAAAAAAACTCAAATTAAGCACTCTAATCGGTATAAATGCTTTCAAGATGCTTTATTTCCATACAATCAGAGAAGTATGTAACTGCTTCACCCACTCAGACCCAGTACCGGTGTCTGCACTGGTATATAGCCACGCCTAGACCCAATTTTAAGTACTGCCCCCCCAGCTTGCTCCTCACCAGCCTAATTGTTCTCTCTCTTATCCCCCTGTCTTATCAACACTAGGCCCATCCATCCCCTTATTCTTCCTTTCCCAACCTCGGATAGGAGCTCACTACCCTGGATTGTGACATCCTACCATGCCCCGTACTTTATAGCATTCAATCCCGGGGCTCACACATACTCCTTTTCTCCATCCACCTTCTCTACATCCAGCTTTACCAACTCCTTTCTGTGCACCGTGCCCTCCTAGCCTTTCTCCCCCTACCTGTTGTATATTTTTATTTTTTTCTTCCGTTACTTCCTCCTGCAGCCTTAGATAACCTACTTTATCTTCCTATAGACACTTCTATGTATGTAAATACCGTGTAATCTGTACAATATCTGTATAATTCTATGTACATATGAACTTTTTCTTCCTCTCTGTAAAGAGTATTATCTGTATTGCCTTGTAAACACCTGTGTTGACCTGTATATACAATTGTTCATGCTCCACCCAGGTCCATCTTGCAAATGAGCTTCCGCTCAACGATGAACGCCTGGTTAAATAAAGACTTGATTGACGAGCGTTGAACTTTACTGTGAGGTGCTGACATGAGCCAACAGCGCGAAAGAACAGAAGGTGGGCATGGGGACCACCCCTTTGTACCGACGTCACATGACATGGGTCACGTGACGTGGGGGCGATCCCCCGCCAGAGACTGCTAGCTAGAAATTTTTCCTTGGGGTCCTGACTCCTGCCGGCGTCAGTCCTATATGTAATTACCTACTGCAAGAGCCCTCTCGAAGTAAGATGTAACGTTACAATTAACCCCTTCAGAGAGCTGTTGATACCCAATCTTCATGGAAACATTTCATTTCAATGGCTTATGACAGACAGTATGGTCAACATCTCCTACTGGGCCTCAGTGCAATTTTCTGAATACGAAAACAGTAGTCAGGACAGGGCAAACAAAAGCCACTCAATACCTTGTGGGTACAGGTCTCAGCTTTGGGTATGGTGCTCTTTATGGGGGTCACCTCCTAGAGTTACTGGGGCCAAACTGAATGTGGGTTACGCAACCAAAATTTGTTAAAACTCTCTTATTGGACAACTTGAAGTTACTCAATTCAGGCATGTGTTTTGTGCATTGTTCATTCAGGGCACTGAGGAGAGTTCAATGCTGAAGTGGCTGCTGCAGAAAACATGGGAGAAGCTGTTAAGACTTATGAATCCTTGAATCACTCCTTGAGTTATATGGGGGGGGCGCTGATGCTGCCTGCATATTCAATGAATACGGTTGTATTTTCTAGACTTAAGGATTGTATAAGTTAGTCATGGATTGTAATGCGACGAGCTCCGAAAGATTTAGGACGGATGATTCAAAGGAAACTTTTATAATGGGGAGGCTCCAAGGGTTCCGTGGTGAGCCACAGCTCTGAGTGTGTGCACCCCAGTAGATGAGCATGTATTAACCAGCAGTAAATGAGCCCAGTGACAACACTGGAACAGGAAAGAAATTATAGTAAGTCTGATGGAATTTTCTCTAACATACAAAACTGCCAACAGCTGAAGACCTTTCGGTCCATCTAGTCTGCAGCATGCTGTTGATTAAACTGCAGCTGTTGCCCTCCCCTTGCATGCCCTTCTGATTTAGTGCCCCCACCTCAGACTTCTCTCCCCCTCCATCTTCCCCAGTTTTGATGCTCCTTTAGGAGCTATCCCACTCTCACCTGAAGCTGCACACTGTCTGCAGTGATATCACTTCTGGCAGTGCATTCCTACCTGCCACCTCCCTCCGTGAAATAATGCCTCCTCATCTCTCTTGAACCTCCTTACATCCAAGTTCAGACTGTCCCCTGGTGCCCCCCCCCAACTTACACCCTCAAAATTAACTCTGTTTATGCTCTTTAGGTACTTGAATGTCTCAATCATATCCCCTCGCTCCCTTCTATCCTCAAGGGTGTACATGCTGAGCTCCTTCGATCTCTCACCATACGTTTTGTCCCCCATCCCCAGGACCATCTGTCTCCCTTTGCTGGACACCCCTCCAGTAGTCTGATGTCCCTTTTCAAAGAGGGGCGCCAAAACTGCACATAGTATTCCAAGTTTGGCCTCACCAGGGACCTGTACAGGGCCATGACTTCCTCACTCCTAGAGGCAATTCCCCAGGCAATACTTCCCAGCATTCTGTTAGCCTTTGCAGCTGCCTTCCTGCATTGTGCCGAGTGTCTCATGTCCCCAATCACCAGCACCCCCAAATCTTTCCCCTCAGCAGAAGTGGTTAACTACACCCCCCCCAACCAGAAGCTGTTCCGAGTTTTTTCGCTCCCGAGTGCAAGACCTTGCATTTTTTTTTTTTAAGCACTGAATCCCAGCTAAATGTGGCAGACCAGCGCTCAAGTGCCGCCAAATCCTCTTGCAGTACCTTGCCCCCACCAAACTATCCACCTCAGCACAGATCTTAGTGTCATCTGCAAAGAGGTAGACCTTACTTATCCCATTTGATATGTTGGCCATGAATATGTTCAACAGTACCAATCCCAGCAGAGACCCCTGTGGGACCCCGCTGGTTACAGCCCTGAGCACCAACAGCTCTCCTCCAACTACCACCCTCGAACTGCCCTGCAACCAGTTCTTAATCCACCCAACCAGTTTCCTCCCTGCTCCCAGGCTATTAACTTGCTGGTTGGCCTCCGTGGGCCACCAGAGTCAAACACCTTGCTTGTGTCCAGGTTAAGATCAACTGCATGGCCCATATCTAGTGACCGCGTCACCCAGTGGAAAAAGGCAACAAGGTTGGTCTGACATTATCTGCCAGATACTAGCCCATGTTGCGAGTCATCCTGTAGACCATTCTCCTCTAGGAAACAGACTTTAATTTCTTTCATCTCCACTGAATTGTTGGCAACAATTCCAAAACCATTACAGAGCACAAGCAATCAAGTGAAAAAAATTGGCGGCAAATTAATTGTGCACCAAAAACAAGCCAGCTTACCTCGGTTATCTGCATGAAACTCTCTGGGGGATACTGTGGCAATAATACTTCATACAATTCTTTTAAATATGCAACCTGCATGTAGATTTTCAGCCATGCTACAACAGTCACTGGACTCAGACTCCATTTCAAAGCCTAGGAGGTAGTAAGAGCATGTATAAAGTGATTATGTCATTTAAACTGATGGACATTTAGCATTACAATACTTGGAGACACTCACTAGAATCTTGGGGTTCAGTGGTGAGAAAAACTTTCCAGTCAAGTGTGCTACAGCAAAAAGCAAGGCAGATAGTATGCTACATTGCATAAAAAAGGGGGTGGAGTTGTAACACAATTTCAAGAAAGTGATTTACTTTTAACACACTGGTGAAACCATGCTCTGTACTGTAGTACACTGGTGAGGCCTTGCTTGGTACTGTGTGGAATGTTCTTCACAAACAGAAAAAAAGGTTCAGCACAGACGAAAAGGTACAGCACAGACGAACCAAGCAGATTAGGAGACGGGATGGGAGGAGTTAAATTTAAGTCTGAACATGTGAGATGATATAAAGTTGAGAATTATGACGATTTATAATCATGTATCCAAGAATAAGAAAGCCCTCATTTCCAGAGTGGTTCAGAAGAGGTTCCATATTAGCACACTATACAGATAAATGTTTTTATTTAAAAAAAGGTTTCCCCAGGAAGGCACACTGAGCAGAGGCTCGTTTCCAGGTGCGACCTGGAGAAGGGGAAGTGGGAAGGAAGGTACAGCAACAGATCTACATACAGACAGAAATAAACAGATGTAGATTATACTGGCACAGCAGCACCAATATATCAGGGTTGAGTGCAAGCTTCTATGCTTTGCATCTATACCTCTACATCCATTTTCTTTTTCTCTTTAAAAATAAAAATAGATAAGATAGATAGATAGATAGATATGTATGTATGTATGTGTACATTCTCAAGTCCTGTGTGTGCCAGAACTGCTTAGCTTTGCAATTCTCTTCTCTAAAGAACTCAGGAATGCAATTTTATAAGCCACAAGAAAGACTATAACTACATATAAACATATCAGTGTGCCAGTTCAACCTGTTACTGCAGTGCAAGGGTTTGTTTTGTGTAGCTTATAATACTTCACCTTCATAATAATTAATTCCATATCAAGGATTTCATCCTCTGTACACGCCCCATCTGTAACGTAGGCAAACTGCTGCACCTTTGGTGGGTAGATTTCCTAAACATGAAGATATTGTTTAAAGCAGTTAACTTTTTATGGCACAGACCATATAATATATACAATGTAAAATACTCCGCCCCCCCCCCCCCCGTGAAAACATAGTACCTAGCTGAAACTTTAACGAGAAATGCAGACCAGAAAAGACTTGTGGCCCATCAAGACAGTCTCCCATCTCTCAGCGGTAATGTGTATATTATGCTACCTCAAAGACATCCATGACTTCCACCAAAAAATTCAGTGTACAACAGCAAACATTACATTAAAGTCCCCCCCCTTGAATTTCAGGATTTTTTTTTTAACCCCCCCCCCCCAAATCTGGTCAGATTACTTATACCTGCTGCAACTTCAAATCAAGCACAGCAGAAGGGACAGATGAAGTTAACAGGGGTAAAGTATTAGTTTTCCAGTAAATAATGAATGGAATGTCGAGTATTTTGAGAATTGTACAAAATCTTTTTGCAGAACCCTGGAAAACACACTTAAGTGCAGTTACACAAGAACTTACCGTAACAGTAGATCTTCGAAAGGAGTTCTTGCAGCAGGCTATTACCATTAATACTATGCCGCCAGGCACTAGGACCCCAAGGCAAACTTCTAGCCAGCAGTCTCCAGCGGGGACCGCCCAGACGTCTGCCGACAGAATATTGGGGGTGGGGTGGTCCCCAGCCCTACCTCAGTTTATCTGGTGAAAGGACCAGCAGGCAGACCGGGAGGGAGCATGCCACAGAAAGCAAATATGCAGAACTCACGGGAGTAGCACCTGCTGCAACTGCTCCTCTTGAAGATCTACTGTTATGGTTAAGTTCTTACATAACTGTACCAGCTTAGAGTGGGAGCTCTTACAGCAGGCTATTACCATTAGGACCAGGTCCCAAGCAACCCCCTCCAAAAAAAGGCAAGTCTGGGAGGAGGCTGGAAATGCTCTAGCCCTGAGGAAGCATTTAAGACAGAAGGCCTTGGAGGACCACAAGGCCAAAACCTGCCCTTCTCCTTGAAGCAATGCCCAGGCTGTAGTGCTTAATGAAAAGTTCGGACTGAGCTTCCAGGTAGCCGCTGCACAGATGTCTCCGATGGAGACGTTACGTAAAGAGGCAAATGAAGCAGCCACTCACCTGGTAGAATGACTCCTAACTGGGCCCAGTAGGGAGTTGCTGTAACAGAAAAGGATACCTAGGGTTTTCCCTTCCAGAGGTACAGAAGGGAAAGATTGTAAAAAGCTGTACCTTTATGGCTCAGGCCTTGATTCAACAAGGAGAGGAGGCACTCTTAAATAGAGTTCACTGGACAGGTAAGTGGGTGAAGCCCATAAGCAAAACCATTTCCACTTCATGGCATAAGTGAATATAGCCGAGGGCTTTCTCATTGCTATGAGAATGTCCGCCAGGAGACTCCATACCTAGTTCTGGCCAAGTCTGCATGAAGATGCAGGGATTTGAGGTTCGGATGGGCCAGCTTCTCCCGATCCCGAGACAGTAAGTGCAAGCTCAGTGGCAGCTGTATCAGAGGCTCCACTGCCAGCTGCTGAAGTGGGAACCAAATCTGCCGAGGCCACACAGGAGTAAAGAGGATCATCTCTGCTCCTTCTGCCTGAAGCTTCAGCAGGACCCTCTGAAGAATAGGAAAACAGGTGGTGTACAGAAACCTTCCTGTCCAGAGGGACAAAGCGTCTCACCAGAAAACACAAGGTGTGGGCTCCGATGAGCAGAAACTGGGTAGTTTGGTGCAGAGTGGCAACAGAGATCCAACTGTTGACAGCCCCACCTGTCAAAAAGCTTATCTGCTACTGACTGGAAGCGCTCCCACTCATGAGCCTTGGTCAGAGACTGGCTTAGGCTGTCGGCCAAGACATTTTGGACACCTGGAACATGAACAGTGGCGAGATTTAAGTGATGTTTCAGTGCCCAATACCAGACAGTCATCGCCTCCCTGCAAAGGGGGTACAAGTGTGTGTCCCCTTGCTTGCTGATGTAAACCACCACCGATGTGTTGTCAGTCTGGATAAGAAGGCCTGGCGACAGCTCTGTCTTGAACACCCTTCAAGGCATTCAGGACCACTTACATCTCTAGAATATGGATATGGAGTAGCTGCTCATCTGGAGACCATATCTTCTGGGTCAGTTAGTCTCCCATATGAGCACCCCAAAAGACTGAAGACATCTGTAGTGAGAATCCATCTCAGTGGCTCCTGCCGGAAAGGGACCCCTCACACCAGGCTGGAGGGGTCTAGCCACAAGGAACGGGTCCTTCTGACTGGGTCAGAGACCCTGACCGGTTAGTCTAGGTCATCTGACCTTTGGTCCCCCTGCACCATGAGCATCTATTATGGGCTGCTCATATGCAGGCGGGCCAGAGGCACAGAGAATGGCCACCATGTGCCCCAGAAGTCTGAGGAAGGTTTTGGCTGGAACCGGAAGAGCTATGTCTACCACTTTGGCTATGCTTCCTAAATGATCACCCCTTTCCTGTTGCCCTGAACGGTATCCAGGACTGCTAATAAAGAGAAGTCACTGGCAGGGCTCTGGGGATGACAGATTCAGGGTGATCCCCAGCTCATGGAAGACAGTAAAAGTGTCTTGGAGAGAGAGAGCGAAGAAGTTGAGATCTAAATGGAGCTGCCAGGATCCAGTCAGTCATCCAGGTGGGGAAAGATGTAATGGTTCTGGCATCTGACAGCAACAGCCACCACTGCTAGACACTTGCTGAAGACTTGAGGAGTGGCCACACGGTAAGGCTTGAAACTGGTAATGTCTCCCCGGAAGCAGAACCTCAGAAGCTTCCGATGGGGAGGAAAAAACCCTTATGTGCAGTTGGTGTCCTGCATATACAGGAAGCACAGCCAGTCCCCTTGGTGCAAGAGGAGAATGAGGCCTGGCAGAGTAATCATCCTGAACCTTTAGCTCGCTACTGCAACAGGGCTCGAATATCTCCTTTGATCTGAAGAATGTGCAGAGTAGGATAATGAGGACCCTGGTGGCATATTTGGAGGGATCTGCATGAACGTGAGTGTATATCCTCTCTTTATGAGGTCCAAGACCCAGTTGTCCGATGTGATGCTACTCCAACCCTTCGCAAAGGGAGAAGCGACCCCCTACTGCCTCCCTCATGGCCTCCGCAGGAGGGGGGGGGCGCAGTAGGGACAGAGGGCTGGGAGGACTTGGAGCCTCTACAGGCAGAGATCCCAGAGGTCTGGGCTGGTGTCTCTCTTGAAGCAGTCCCTCTGCTGAAACTGGTCATGGGCATTTTGCCCAGAGGTCTCACGAAATGCCACTCTGCGAAAGGGTTTCTGGTCCCCATTATACATATTTTGGATGGACCAGATTGACTTCCCGAGTCTTGGAGACGTGAAATGAGTTTCTGGGTCTCCTCCCCAAGGGGGACGGAACCCTGGAACGAAGATCCAGGATTCCTGACTGCAGATCCTAGGAGAATACTAAGACTAAGCCAGGTGTGGCACACACAAGGCAAACGCCAGATGCCGCTGCCCTAGAGACAGTATCTGCAGTGTCGTACAAGGCCCTCAGAATGAGAATGCCTTTGTCTGAACCAGACTAAGATGTCCAGGAGCGTGGTCATTTGCGCAGAGTCTGAATAGGCCTGAGCAACCTCTAATCCCTTCTTCCATAATGCATTCTGCTACTGCACCATATGCGTAAGGAAATATCAGGGACCTAATAGAGTAGGTGGATGCAGAATAGACTTTCCTGCCCACCTGATCTAAATATCTGAACTCCAGATCAGGAGGCTGAGAACTAAAGTGCTTCGGCTGCTTTAACATGTCATGGGCAGCCATGATCACCATGGAGTCTGCCTGAGGGTGTTCTGCCAGAGAAGGGACCATATCCCATGGCACCTTGTGCAGCCTGTCCAATTTCTGCCAAGACCGCCGGAGTAGTGGAAGGGTTCTTCCAAGTGATCTGCACAAGATCCTGGAAAGTATCCACGGGAGGCGGCAACCAAAGGTTTTGATTCCTTCTGCCTCAGGTACTCTGCTAGTCACCGGTGCTCACGATCCAGGTCCTCCGTTCCTCCACCCGTTGGAGGACTGGATATGCCTCATTATGCCCATGAATGTGGGATCGTCAGGTGACCTAGGGATGTCCTTGTCCTGGGACAGAGACCTCTCCCTCAAAAGGGAATGGTTGGAACCAGAGTTGGGCTCCAAACCGTGGCCTCTAGAAGAGGTGGAAACTGATTCTGAGGACGACGAGGATCTGTGTCCCCCAAAGGGAATGCCACCCACTGGAGGACAATCGACGGATGTGGGACCAGTGACTGCTGGTCGAGTGCCAACGACCATCAGTCCGATGTCTGCTTGATGACCACTGGCGGTCAGTACTAAAATAGACCGTAAGCAACCTTGGTGCCTCCTCTTCTTGTGTAGAGACCGCAAATGGGAGTCTGAGGAGCTGCATGAGCGACACTTTGTTCTAGGTTTAGGGGAAAGAGTCTAGGCATGGGAGATGGTTTCCCAGCCGAGCTTTGGTCCTTTTCCTTAGCCGGCTGCAGTGGAAAATTTTGACCTGTCCCCACCAGAACTGAAACAGTTCTGTCAGTTCTTTTGTGAACTGTGCAGAAGCCTGAAGGAGGAGCGATAGGAGAAGAGGGGAAGTCCTGCAAGTTCCTAGGAGAAGGAGTGGACTGATCACCCTGGTGCTTCGGCATGGATGCCCTGTGGGCTGGAGAATGTTCAGGTACAGAGGAGGCCTTGCTCAACGGATGCTCCTTTTCCTAGAACAGACTGCCTGGATCCGGCTGGGTCAGAGGACGTCGGTTTAGAGGCTGCTGCCAACGCCACTGAGGATCAGTGAGCCGTGACCAGTCGAGAGACAAACTCTCGATTACTGGAATGGGAGGCCTTACCCGGCATACCAGGGGGCTGGCACCTTGCATGGTGGGACCGAAGTCCCCGCGGATGAAGTGGAGGTCCCCCACAAGGGAACAGCCTTCACCTTCAGGGAAGTTTGGGCCACAGGAGTAATGGAGCCCTGCCTGCCATTCCCAGACGCCAGTGTTTTGGCAGGAATGGAAGCCTCTTGCTACCCTGTAAAACATTGAGAGTGGCAGGAAGAATGGTTGGATCCTCCAGAGTTTGACCCAGAGGAGGGCTACTTCTTTCGCCATGGTGGAGTTCGAATGCCCCTTGGACCGACCCGGTCCGCTTCTCGGGACTTCCAGTCAGAGTTATTTTTCTTATGTTTAGGGGAAAGGGAAGAAGAGCAAGAAGGAGGAGAAGAAAAAGATGATTTCCTCACTGGTAAGGCCTGCATCACAGCCACCTGCTGCTCTAGAAGATTGGCTTTGAGTGCCTTCAGGCAGTGAATCCTAGTCCGCCCAGTAAAGCAGCTGCACACCGAGCAGGCCTTGGTGTCGTGGTCGGGCCCCAGGCAGAAGATGCAGGCCTCTTGTTTATCCTTAGCCAGTATTTGGCGGCCACACGCCCACTTAGTCTTCTCTGTGGACGATGGTGAAGACTACATACAGCAATCGAGGAGACGAAAAGTGGACTTTTTGACTGAGGAAATAGGAGAAAAACTATAGAATACCACAAGTTCTTCCAAATCTACTGAAGAGCCAAGGCAACGTGTCTGTGGCGGGAGGAGACCAGAGGCGGGGCTGGGGACCATCCCTAATATACAATCTGCTGGCCTCGGGGGCGGTTCCCGCTGGGGACTGCTATGTAGAAGTTTGCCATGGGGTCCTAATGCCTGGCGACATAGTCCTAATGGTAACAGCCTGCTGCAAGAGCTCCCACTCTAAGATCTACTGTTGTGCACCACAGATTGTTTGGGCAGGCTATTCCACATGTCCCAACACCTCTAAGTCAGTTTTCCTATTTTTGGTACCGAACTGCCTCCCTTGCAGCGGAAAGCTGTGCTCTCTTGTATTCATTGATTAGTCATTAATTTTAGTTCTCTCTTTGACCCCCATAACGACAGGATGCTGCATCCCATGGGGTTATCCTGGTTGGAGTAATTTCAAACAGGCTCAGGTGTTCTAACCAAACAGCACAAAATACTCCATTTAAGGTTTGCCACTTTCTTACCTCAAGCTTTGCTGCTATAAATAAAGCAGCAATCCCAATTAGCTGCAATCGCGTCTTCACAACATTCTGCTGCGTTGCCATGAATCTATCAAAGAAGTCATGTGCCAAGTAAAAAGTCTCTCGATGCAGCCTATAGACCTCACAGACCTGCAAGAAAAGTGGGGTTTAATAAATCTTTCCATAAGATACACTGTGGTATCCTTGTTTAATAAACCTCGACACAGATTAAAGGTTGCAAAATTGATTCAGAATTGTTCCACTACGACAGGGTTGAACCTAGTGAACCTTGCAGGAAAGTCATGATGCTATGAGCCGTAAAAAAGGCAAGATACTAACTGCTAAATTCTTCTGAGCCCACCATAGCAGCAATAAACTAACAATGAAATCTGCTGAACTCCTACTTCCTCTTTTCTTGCGCAAACACAATGGTCCAAACTTCTCAACATCCATCTGGAATGTTGTTCAAGACTCTTGCTCGATGGACTCCGCATCTCATTTAAGAGCTATTCCAAATTCAGCCTTCATGAGCTGAAAAGAACACAACATAAGGATGGGTCGGGTGGGAAGTTAATATTTTGCCTCTCTGTGGCTCATAAAAATCATAGCTTTCTTGGGAGCGTCGCTCAGGGAAAACTACAATTTCACACCACCACACAGAGGCTCCATACTAACAGACAGTTCAAAGTCTCGGAGAACACAACTAGTTCGGAGACAGGTTTAACAAAACTGTTGTTAGAACAACCTGCTGGTTTAAGAATTTCCTGTTTTGACTCGCATGGAAGTCACTAAATTTGTTCCTCTAACAGTCTGAGTTCCAAAAGAAGAAGTGCCAGTTCCTGCGTGCATCATGACCAGGGCCACTGGAAAATTGCAGGTGCAATTTTTCCGCAATTTTCACCCTTCTCCGCACAAAATCCACAATTTCTTGCAATTTCTTACATTTATGGAAGTTTTGACTGAAATTGTATAATATTTAAATTCTCAAGAAAATCTACTCAGATATGGTACACAGACTTGGATTTTACCAAAACAGTACAGTGTGAGGTTAGAAGGGGTCAAATGTGACTCTGCTTTCAAGTGATTACTTCCCTGCTTTGGTTTCAGAATCCTCTGGTCATGCATATGTAGACTTGAACACTTAAAATCTGTGTTAAAGCAGACTCAGAACTTTTTGCTGACAGAGACTGAAACAATAGTTGTGAGAAGAGGTGCAAAGTGCCCCAATCACCTAAATGAAGCCTTGACCACCATACTTGTTTTTGAATGGTAGGGTAGATTTTCCTTGTATAAATACTTTCAATCTGAAAGGATTTTGATTCAAATGTGTCAATAGTTTGGATGGCCCTGCTGATTGTAAACTTGAATGTGCTTCTGAGGGAGTTGGTGACAGTGACTCCTTATATGTCAGTCCGCCACAACTGTGTACTCACATACAAAGCCTACAAAAAGCAAACATTTCTGAAAACATGCTGAACAAGTTAAGTATAGTTAAACAGTTACCATCAAATAGACAAAATAATTGCAACCCAAGTAGAACAAAAGTACAATGTATTAAAAACTACTGTATGATGTAATGAAAAGCTATTGGTATGATTTGATACTTTTATCATGTGACTTTAAAATGTACTTACAGTGCTGATTAAGAACAGCAATCATTTTAACAAAATATTTTCTTACTAGACCTTTATTAAGCACCATGGTTATCTGTTTATTTTTTTCTTGCACCAAAGCAAGTAGTTTAAACAGGCTTCATTATTTAACATCAAGAAACTGGCAAAATATGTTGTTTCAGGATGTATTCAGTACAGACCAACTGTAAATTACTGAATATAATCTAGTTAGCTCTGCAAGGCAGAGATAATGAATGAATACTTTTGCTCAGTATTCACAAATGAAGAAGAGGAGGAGGAGTTACCTAAACCAAACAGTAAAAGCACTCTAGATAGTGGGGTTGATACCAGTCCATTTAAAGAAGAAAGAGTACTGAAAGAACTTCTAAAACTCAAGGTGGACAAAGCAATGGGGCCTGACGGTATTCACCCTAGAATCCTAAAAGACTAGGGAGGACCTAGTGACACCACTAACCACACTTTTAACAAATCATGGGAAGATGGGGTGGTACCTGAGGACTGGAGGAGGGCAGATGCGATTCCCCTTCACAAAAGTGGGAGCAAGGCAGAAGCAGGAAACTACAGACCTGTTAGTTTGACCTCAGTGGTGGGGAAAATGATGGAATCACTTCTGAAAGAAAAAACTGTTCAGTACCTAGAGGCCAGCGGGGCACTGGACCCAAAGCAGCATGGATTCACAGCAGGAAGGTCATGTCAGACAAATCTAATCGATTTCTTTGACTGGGTGACCAAAGTAATAGACCAGGAAGGGGCTGTGGATATGGCCTACCTAGACTTTAGCAAGGCATTTGACACAGTCTCGCACAAAAGATTAATCATCAAGTTAGCCAGCCTGGGAGTGGGTCCCAGGGTGGTGGCCTGGAGTAACAAACTGGCTGCACAACAGGACACAGAAGGTAATAGTGAATGGAACACATTCTGAAGAAAGGGGGGTTACTAGTGGAGTACCTCAGGGCTCAGTACCGAGTCCAGTCCTCTAACATCTTTATAGGTGACATTGCAGAGGGTCTGGAAGGAAAGGTATGCCTCTTTGCGGATGACAAAGATCTATAACAGAGTTGATACACAGGGGGGGTAGAAATGATGAGAAGGGACTTGGCAAGGTTGGAGGAATGGTCAGACATATGGCAACTTAGATTCAATGCAAAGAAGTGCAAAGTAATGCACCTGGGAAATAAAAATCCAGGAGAAGAGTACACAATAGCAGGGGAGGTACTAACAACAACAATAATGCAAAGGGATCTGGGTGTAGTCATATCAGATGACCTAAAGGTGGGTATGCAATGTGAGAAGTCAGTAGGGAAAGCCAGGGGGATACGGAGATGCATAGGGAGGGGCATCACAAGTAGAAAAAGGGAAGTGGTTATCCCTCTATACAGACAGTTGGTGAGACCCCATCTGGAATACTGCATGCAGTTTTGGAGACCTCATCTATGCAAGGACAGACAGGATGGAAGCAGTCCAGAGGAGGGCAACTAAAGTGGTGCAGGGTCTACATCAGAAACCATATGAAGAGAGACAGAGAGCTTAATATGTATACCCTTGATGAAAGGAGGGACAGGGGGGGACATGATAGAAACTTTTAAGTACCTCAAGGGAATCAAAGTCCAGGAAGGTAGCATCTTTCAGAAAAAGAGATGTGTAAGGACAAGGGGGCACAATTTAAAGTTAGAGGGGGGACGGCTCAGGGGTAATGTGAGGAAATTCTTTTTCACGGAGAGAGTGTGGACACATGGAACCGCCTTCCTGGAGAGGTTGTGGGGTCTAAAACAGTGGAGGGATTCAAACATGCATGGGACAGACATAAGGCAATTATAGTGGGGGGTTGCAGGAAATAGGCTGTTGGTTAACTAGAATCTGCAGCTTATCCAGTAGGTAGGGAAATGGGCAGACTGGGTGGGCCAAATGGTCCTTATCTGCAGTCAAAGTCTATGTTTCTGTGTTTCTAGGGGGTGGGGTAGGAAGAAGTAGGCTGCTGGTTAACTAGGATCTGCAGCTTATCCAGTAGGTAGGGAAATGGGCAGACTGGGTGGGCCAAGCGGTCCTTATCTGCCGTCAAATTCTATGTTTCTATGCATGACTTAGATGTCTTGATTTTTAGAATATATGCTACATAATGATTAGTTTACAGTGCATTTCAAAAACACATCTTTCTTCACATTAAAAGCATTTACAAGTGGCAATACATTTATCTACAAATGTATGTGATCAATACATGCTGCAGCAAACAATAAAATATATATTAGGTGGCAGTAGAGATATATAGTGAACCTCCGCAATTTTTGCAAGAAAATCCCCGCATTTTTAGGTAACATTTTCCACAATTTTCCAGTGGCCCTGGTCATGATCCATCAAAGTCAATGGGCCATGGTTGCTGAAGGTATCCAAACTTGAGGTTTTAAATTGAGACCAAGGGTTAACTGTGGCTACTCCCAAGGAATCCAACTACATAGGTGTGGTTCCTATGCAAAGAGTGGAAAAACATGGAAGCTCCCTCTGAAAGCTGTGGCATAGTCCAGATCCCCCTGAAAATGTTCCATGCTACAAACGCTGGGATTGAGTTCCGAAGGGGGGTGGGGTCAAACAGGAGCTCCTCCTGTTAAGGGAAGAGAATGAGTTGATGGGCACAGAAGTGCCAACTAGGATCAAGTGGCACATCTGCCTACTGACCTGAGCCAGGGTTCAAAAGATTATAGGTGTGTGTTTGTATATGTACACACGTATAAAAAATATATATATTTATTTTACACACACACACACACACACACACACACACACACACACACACGTTTGGAGATAAAATCATGGATAAAAACTACTATATGAGGCAGGTTGTGGAGTTCCTGTACGTCATTCCCTAGAAAATGAAATCTGTTTCACATTCCACTGCTCGAGTCCTTCTCCCTCGCTTTAAAACCTGTCGCGCCCCCTCCCCCCAAAACCACAACACATACACACCTTTATCTGGTTGATCCTGCCATTATTTTTGTGTAAAAATGGAATTTAAACACTTATCTGGTTAATCCTGCCAGTGTGACATTCAACCAACTATAAACTGCACCCGCTCCTCGTAGTACTTTCAGTTGCTCCCCTTACAGGGAGCGTGACCGAGTGGTAGAAAGACTGACCTATTAGCAGATGATAGTTCATAAAGACATCTATACCAATTTATTTAAAAAACTCTGCAGTTCTCTATTTTCTTAAAGCTGCCCACTGTATCTATAAGACAGAGAAACGAGAGACTGAATCGGCAGCTTCACAACACAAGGAGCACCTGCGAGAGTTCATTGCTATAGCAACACATACTCGCTTGTCGTCTTGCTTCTCTAGCGCTCTCTTTGGAATACAGTTGGCACCTATAAAAAACATGCAGAATGGCAGATTTTTTTTTTTTTGTTTTTTTTTTAAACTAAATAGAATCAGACCTCTTTACTGTGAACTACTCTAATCTCCTAATTGGCCGATCTTCCTACCACTTGGTCATGCTACTTTTAGGGGGGAAACTGAAATTAATACGATTCTTGGCTGAATATTACAATAGCAGGATCAACCACATAACTGCTTAAATTACATTTTTTTTTCATAAAAATAATGACAGAATCAACCAGATAACATTCTTCACATCATTTTAGCCTGTCAGAATCCACCATATACATTTTTATTTTACATAACATCTCATCTCCTGTGTTCCAGAGGGGGGTGTGTGTGGTACTGATTTTGATTGTATTCATGTAGATGTTACACTGTAATTTGTCCCGAGCACATGTTGTATAAACAGAACATGACATGGCCTGAGTGAAGATATTTATCTTCACTCGAGGCCATTGACAAATATCTCACTCATGGGTTCGCCACTCGTGAGATATCATGGGCCTCTCGTGAAGATAAATATATCTTCACTCAGGCATACATATATATATATATATATATACATATATATATATACATACATATACACACACACACACACACACACACACACACACACACACACACGTGTGTAGGGATATATGGTTGGGGAGGAAGAGAGAAAGCATCGGCTTTGGCTCCTCCACTCCTGCAAAAAAAAGGGAGAGAAAAGAGTGAGACACACACACACACACACACACACTCACTGTCAGGGTTTCTATGTCCTGTCTCCAAGTGAAAGATAGCTGGTGAATCAGTTGTGATGCCTACAGGTCCACATCCAGAGAGACCAAGGACATCAGCATCTGTGCAACAACTTCCAGATTCGAAAGCAAATCTTGAGTCAGAAAAATATTGCGAGTGCCAGTCATGACTTGGTATGTGTTGTGCCTGAACCTTTATCTGTCATTGAAGGCAATGCCAAAACTTGGCCTGGGATGCTAGATATGACAACCACACCACCCCTCCCACCAGTCTGTCTGCGTATCGAACTGTTGACATTGTCCCATGTGTAACAAGATCAACATTTTCCCATCTTGTTTGGCTAAACTACTGAAAGCAAAGGAAGCTGTTGGATGATTCAAGCAATTAATATGAAGACTAGATTTCTCCCAAGACTGTTTCTCCTCCCATGGCTACATCCTCGCATCCCAACCTGACAGACTGGCAACTATCAACATGTCCAGAGCCACCCTGAAAATATGCCATTTAGAGCCATCATGTGTGTTAAAGCCACCACTGCAGTTCCTCCTTTTCTTCTGCCAACAGTAACTGGACAGTTGTACTATTTCTGTTGGAGTAATGCCTCTGCCTTTAATCTGAAATGTGCTCTGTAAGGGAGCTGGGAAAATAACATGAACTGAGAAGACAGAGGATGGGTTACTCTGGCCAGCAGAACGACCACCCGGGCTCTTAATTTCCTCTGTAGTTTCCTCCAGATTATGTTCATCTTCTCTTAAGGAAGTTTGAGGACAGCCTGATTCATGTTGATTTGAAACCACAAAAACAAATCCCTATGGTCTGCAAGGGAACGAGTTAAGATTTCTTGATCAAAAAGCCCAACTGAAGGGGGACACATATGATGGCCTGCATGCCTGAAGGGGAACACATATGGCCTGCATGCCCTCAGTTGTTGGAACTGTCCAGGATGCTGCCTAGAGTTAAAAACAGAAGAAAAAATGTACAGTATCCCAGCAACAATTGGCTCAAGTAGTTTTGTAAAGCACCAAGGTGCAGACATTAGGCCAAAAGGGAGACAACAGCTGAGCCTCCCACAGAAACCGAAGCCACTTATCTTTGTTCTGAATGGGGAACAGTGAAAGAAGTATCCTTTCATATTTGGCTGGCAGTATAGCCTAGAGGTTAGAGGAATGGAGGTGTGAACGAGCTTGATACATCCAGCAGACTAGAGTTTAATTCTTAACCTCCACTTGCCTACTGTGCAACTGAGCAAGTCACTTAACTACCCAGTGCTCCCAGGTCACCCCTGACAGGCACTTGTGCCTAGTGGACCTTACCCGGTTACCAAAGAATAAAATATTTATGCATGCCACCATTACCACTGGTGTCCTTCAGAAGACTAACACTTCCATTTTGAAAAGTCTTAAGGCGCATACCGATTTAAACTGCTTCAGATTTACTATGAACAAAGCCCCCGCCCCCCCAGTGTCTTTGGCACTAGAAAGAGGTTGCTTAGAAACCCTCGATTCTCCTCGTTGTTACTGCCCCCCTTTAATTTTCAAAAACTTCCATGAATTCTGAACCAGCCAACAGTTTCCACTCTGGTGCGCAACAATTTCCATAAGATGCAGTATCTCCATGTTGAACTCGTGGATTGTATCCAGGATTCACAGATCCCTAGACAGTCGTTCCCCAGTTGAGGGAGTCATGGTTTGGTCTGCCCTAGTGGTTCCGAGACTGAAACATTATCTTTTGCAGCCTTATCAATACAGAATTTCCCTTCACTTTGGGAACGGGCATACATACCTCCACACAGAGTCTGAACTTGCCTATTTCCCTGGTATCCACCATACAGTCTTGTGCACAAGTTAATCTATAACATAAGATCAGATTCACGCCACTTTAATACAGAATTTGTTTACACATTTTATTAATACAAGCAGAGCAGATTCGCTCCAATGATGTCATCACGCATGACACTCAGCCAAGCAGCAGCAGAATGGGACCAGTGAGCTAGTTTACATTTTGGGCTACATTTCAAAAGTGACAAAACCACATTAAACCTTCACATTTAAAGGTAAATACTTATAGGAATGGCTAGACACACCCTTTTACTTTAACATGGGAGGATCTATAGAACGACAGACAACTACTGTTCAGCTGTCCTTTCAGTTATGACCGAGCACAATAAATTCTCATTTTGCATCCGTTTTAATTGTTTTTCTGATCACCATAGGACGTGATGATTCTGAAGAGTGCTGGAGCCTCCCGAGCTATGCCAACATTTTCAGAAATGTTACTTTACCCGTTCCTCTCACTACCAACATCTGTGCCCACAGTTTGCCCTGAAGGGACCTTTCGCAGTTGCCATGTTCGTCACTTACCCTAGTCATGCAGGTAGATGAGGCGGAATACAATCCTGATCTCCCCAACATGGAGGGGGTGGACTGGGGGGGGGGGGTGTCCTCCAGCTCTACCTTCTACACTTGTAAGGATTCTCCTGAAGGTATGGTGTTTAAGGGTGAAGAGGAAGACTCCAGTAAACAAAATTTAATGGAGTTCTTAGAGTTTACGGCTACACCTAGTACTGAGGTGCCTCGGATGCAACATTCCTAGAAAGGCTGACCAACAGTACCATGCTCCACCTACTGAAACTAGCTAAAAAGGGTATCAAAACAAGTTTCATAAAATTTAAATACCAAACTAAAAACAGACTTACAAAAATTTCACACAATTAAAAAACTTTAAATTATAAGAACTGCAATAATAATGTTCAAACAACCTCAAAAAAAACAAACCTATTCTTGTACGAACCAAATTCAGGTTCTAGAAGGGGAGACACAGTTTGGGGGTGTAAACATAATACACTTTATGCAGATTCAGTAGCAGTACTTTGGAAGGCGGGGCCTAGAACCTAGTTAAGAAAAAAGCTCTGCAAGGCAGTAGTTCCAAAGCTAGCATCCCTTCTGGACTGTTTAAAACAGCAGGGCTTGGGCGAAGGTGTGTACCGTTTTCCAGGTAGCTGCTTTCTGATGTCTAACAATAGTATGCCTCTTGAGGAAGCCACAGAGGCAAAGGTAACCCTTAGTGTACCTTTAGGTGGCATTTCCCCAGCAGAACTAAATGCAGGTGACTATCCAGCAAGGAGATCTTTTCATAGCTGGTTTGCCTTTGCCAACCTCAAAGGTAATGAAAAGCTGGATACTCTTGGTCCCCGTAGACAGTGTATGCAACTTCTCACCCAGACTGGAATGTTCGGGATACAATACAAGGGTCACAAATTTAGGTACAATTCAAGATAGAAATTCTCTGCTGGTTCTAAGAACTACCATAACCATGTGAGGGATTATGTAATGTTGCTCTATGCCAGGGGTTCTCAAATGATGAGGCCAGCCTCCCTTGGGAGGCCCCAACCTGTTCCAAGGGAGGCTCAAGCAAGTCTGAAAAAAAGTACTGTATTTAAATTTTGAGTGTTATATATTGTGTGAAGAGATGATGCAAACTGAAAGGATAATGGTAGGTGAATTTAATGTATTTATTTACTAATAGGTAACAAGGGAAGGTGAATGAGCCACGGCTCATTTCAGGTGTACCCAGGGAAGGGTAAGGAGTGAACACATTTCAAAAGGTAACTGCAGAACAATCAAGAAATACACAATGAACAATAGTGCAAATAAATATGAACAAACTAATAGTGAGTGGTGGTAACTGATCAATTTGTAGCCCGATGGCCGAATAGCCCAAATACAAGGGTTGAGCATAGAAGTGCTAAAAGCAATAGCAGGAAGGATCAAAGTAATCCCTGAGAAGTTGCTTAGGAGCAGGGAAGGATGGGGAGAGGCAAAGTATGTATGAAGGTAATTTCGTATAGAGAGGAAACAGAGAAAGTAGTCTGACCCATGAAGGTACTGCAACAAGGGGTAACAATGGTTCAAGAATGAAAATAGCAAGTAGATTGGCCTGGGGGATTACAATAAGTTGAATGGTAATATCTGTTTATTTTATTTGTTATTCATATAACACCTTTGAGCATAGGAGCTCTTTTTCAAAGGTTTCACATCAGTATAAGACAAAGAACTGAATGTGAGCCAAGTACTCAAAGGGGTTTCAATTTATTCATAGTGTATTGCACAAAGTACAGTGTGTTTTTCTTTGGGGAGGCCCAAGATTTCAATTTTTTCTGGGGGTCAAAATCTTTTCCATGGATTTGGGGAGGCTCACTGCGACAAAGTCTGAGAACTACTGCTCTATACAATTCATTTACCCTCCTAGCAGAGGTCACTGCAACCAAGAATATGATTTTCCGTATGACACTTTAGGAAAGCTGCTTCTGTAAACTAAAAGGGAGCCTCCATAAGCTAAGCAAGGGATATACTGAGGTCCCAAGGTGGGACAGGGTCCCTCACTAGTAGGTACAAGTGGCTGAGGCCTGTAAAACACCTTTCAAAACTGGATTGGGAAGCCAAAGACTTTCCCCTGCCAGCTGCTATGTATGCAGATACTGCTGCTAAATGTGCCTTTAAAGCTGAAGACCACAGGTCTATGACAGTAGGTGTACTAGGTATTCCAGAAGTCTGGGAGTATACCAATAAAAACAGGTTACTCACCAGTTAACAGCAGTTCTAGGAGTGGTATATGGTGTCCATCCACACGTCTGGCAGTGTCCTTTCCCCCTCACCACTCATTGGAACATCTTCAGGCTGGCTCCTCCCACCCACCCAGGTGGCAACTCCTTTAGCACCACCCCATGACATCCGATCTTGCCCACTGGAAGCAAAATCTGTGGGCTACTTGCCAGGGGAGGTCAGGTGGATCCGTGTAGACTAACACCATACATCACTCCTAGAACTACTGTTACAGGCGAGTAACCTGGTTTTTTTCTAGGGACGTGGTGTTCTATCCACACATTTGGCAGACTCCTAGCAGTTCTCTGGGAGGAGGAGGAAAGCGCAGACCCCCTATTTGGGAAATGGAGATTGGAGAACTAAGGCCTCAAAGCCAGCACCCAGGCGTGACCCGAGGTCGATGTAGTAATAGGAAATGAAGGTGTGTGCTGACCTCCAGGCAGCAGCCCCGCAGATTTTCTGGATAGGGACACCCCTAGAAGCAGCCACAGAGGCAGCAGTACAACAGGTGGAATGAGCCCTTAGCGTTACGGGAGGCTCGCTACCGGCCAATCTATAGCAGGGACTGATGCAGGATACAATCCACCTGCCAAGTGTCTGCTTAGCTGCCAGTCCGACAGGTGCAGCTTCAGCACAGGTGACAAATAGCTGGCGAACCTCTCCCCGAACTCCAGCCGTGCGCTTCTTATACTAGGCAAGCGCTCACCGCAGGTCCAATGTATGAAGCCTGTGCTCGGCCTCAGAGGTGCAACTGGTGAAGTAAACCAGGAGATTAATCACCTGGTTAAGGCTAAAAATCAAGACAACCTTTGGGAGGGACTTCAGGTTGGGGCGAAAGACAACCTTATCTCTGTAGAGACCAGATAAGGAGACTCCATCAAGAGCACCTGGAGCTCACTGATGTTATAGCCACCAGGACGGTGGTCTTTCACGACAGGTATGACATCACACCTGAGCATCGGTTCAAATGGCTTGCCCATGAGCTGTCAAAACCAGCAACAAATCCCAACGGTGGTGATGGTTCATGCACCAGAGGTACAATGTGGGCAAGTCCTTTGAAAAAGCACCAGACCACCTTCTCTGCCACAAACTGCTGACCAGCCCACACCCCATAGGCAGAGATTGCTGCCAGGTGCACATTAATCAACCCAAGGCCTGACAGAAGGACCAGAGATGGTCACGGTCAGGATGCTAGCCACTGTACAGGACAAAGGGTCCAGAGACTTTCCCTGGCACCACATGGAGAACCTCTTCCAGGAAATGCCATGCCTTCAAATGGTCAACTCCTTCCGAGAAGCTGCTACTATGTGGAAGACCTCTTTGGCGAGACCCAAAGCCTGGAACCCTAGCCGCTTAGGAACCTGGCTGCCAGGTCCAGGGATTGAACCTTCCCCCGACAGAGAGCAGGACTGGGCGTAGGGGGAGATGTTTCGGGAGCCTGCTGCAGACTGGAGTACTAACTGGCACAGCCAGTCTGGAGCCACGAAGGTCACCTATGCCTCGTCCCTCCTTGCCTTCGGGAACACCTTGTTCATAGGTATGAACCGAGTTGGGGGAGAAGGGAGTCCCATTGTAAACTTGTCACCTATTGGCGACATTTCAATTTAGTCACCCATATAATTATCCAGTTCATATTTAAATCGTTCCAGATCATTACTGGTGACAACTTGTATTGGTAAGGAGTTCCATATAAAAGGTAACCTTAGTGCGAAAAATTTTAGTGTTTCAATTTTAAACTAAGTTATGCATTCTAGTATAACAACCTTTTGTAGTTTTCTGAAGACTGAGCGCCTCACATAAGGTTGAATCATTAACAGATCTGTATGCTATGCACAGATCACCCCATATACCCTATATTCTAGAAAAAAATAGATCTAGAAATTTTAACCTTGAGGTGTAACCTAAGTCAGCAAGACCATTTATCTTTAGTAATTCGCCTTTGTACCTTTTCTAAGGAAGCCATCCCCCCCCCCCCCACCAATGGATGTTGGAGTACAAAAGGGAGCACAACAGTTAATTTGTGATCTTACTAACTAGAGTACAATGGAATCAATACTTTAGGTCCCCTACTCTTAATATGTCTGAAAATACAAGAAAGTGTACCATGGCATTTAATATTGTCATTATGTGTAATGAACTTTAGATCACGTGTAACTGTAATTTCCAAACCTTTATGATGCTGTAATTTGTAATTATTAATTTTATAAGATGCTAGCATGTTATCTCCCCAATGTGCATCACCTTGCACTTGGCAGGGTTAAAGGTCATTTTGGTTTTAACAAACCACTTAACTAAGTTATCAAGATTAACTTGTAGGGAACCAACTGAAATAGGGTTATTGACAATAAGTTTACCATCGTCTCCGTATTTGTGTATCCAGACATCATTTGAAGTTTGCATACCTGCACTTAGTAAGTTGAACAACAAAGGGCCCAGCACAGAACCCTGGGGGACACCACTGCTTACTTCACCCCATTCAGAGAAATGTCCTTTAATGCTGACTTGTTTCCTGTTACTGAGCCAAGAGTTTATCCAACCAACTATATTAGCATCGAAACCGTAGTTTACAAACTCCTTGCTCAGAATACCACGAGGAACTGAATCAAAAGCTTTTTCAAAATCCAAAAAGATAAACACTAGACTGCCCTGATCCAGTGCTAAACTTACTGGTTCAAAAACGTTTATAAGGTTTAGTTGGCATGATCTTCCCTGTACAAAACTGTACTGGCTTATGTCATCAAGTTTATATTTTGTAATTTATCTAGCATTTTTTTTTTCTTCAGGATTCTCTCCATAAATTTGTGGATCAAGGGAAACTGAGGGAAGGCAGAGGAGGCCTGGGGTCCAAGGCCTCAAGGAGGCATCCCCCTGCAACATTCCCTGCTGGGAGGCGGGCACAGAACAGCCTCAGCTTTGTGCTCTCCCTGGAGGCAAATGAGTGCCCCAGAGGAGAACAGACTGGACTACCTCTGGGAGGAGAGACCACTCGTGAGACGTCTCACCCACACGTCTGAGAGCATCCACCACTTGAGACACTGACTACATGGATGGCCAAGAGATCAGCCTCCAAGCTGCGCACGAGGGTCCACACACAGAGCTTACCTGCACAGAGAAAGGGAGTGCATCTCACCCCACTTGTTGAGGCAGTATATGGTTGCAGTGTTGTCCACCTGGACCTGAATGTGTGGAGCACAAGCAGTCAGTGCTAGTCCAATTTTCTGAAGTTCCTGCAGGTTGATGTGGAACCGGGACTCCTTGGGGGTCCACAGCCCGTGGACTCTGCGTTCCCTCAGTTGGGCATCCCAGCCCATGAGAGAGGCATCGGTCGTCCGGATCAATCTGCTCTGGGCGGACAATGGGATACTTTCCTGCAGATGTTTTAGGACCAACCACCACTTGAGGGCACCTACATCAGTTGTGTAGGTCATCGGCTGGTTGAAGTGGCCCTTGTGTTGAGAACATTGCCAAGTCAGCTCCCACTGCAGAAAGTGCATTCTCCAGCGGGCCCAACAGACCACACTGGTGCAACCCGCCATGTATCCCAGAAGCGCAGGGAAGTCCTGAGCAGGGCACAGCTGCCCAACCCAAAATGACCAAACAAAGGAGAGAGCCTCCACCCTTTCAGCTGGTAGAAGAGTCCTGCCCCAATGAAATGGATCACCTGCAAGGGCACGAGTTCTGACTTGGCCTCACTGACCAGGAGATGAGACGCAGATCTGGACGGCCAGGTCCCTGGACTGCTCCATCTCCTGGTGGAGGGACCTGTTATCAGCCAGTCGTCCAAGCAGGGGTACACCCAGA
Source organism: Neoceratodus forsteri (assembly GCA_016271365.2). Classification (NCBI taxonomy): domain Eukaryota; kingdom Metazoa; phylum Chordata; order Ceratodontiformes; family Ceratodontidae; genus Neoceratodus; species Neoceratodus forsteri. The sequence goes on along the minus strand of CM028130.1, from coordinate 1,642,412,547 downwards.
CTCCTCAGTACCTCAGGTAAGCTGCCACCACTGCAGTGCACTTGAAGACCCGAGGGCAGAGGACAGGATGAACCAACATGTCCCGAAGGTCCAGAGAGCAGAACCACATGTCCTGCTCTAGAGATGATATAATCAGAGACAGAGTGACCATCCTAAAGGTGCGCGGCCTGTTGAATTTGTTCAGGTTGTGCAGATATAAGATGGGGTACTGGTCCCATCCATTTTAGCACCAGGAAGTACCTGGAGACAAACCCTGGGTGTTCTGGAGAGTCAGAGACTGGAGCCATGACCTCCTTGCAGAGCAGCTGGGCTATGTCATCCCCGATAGGCCAACAGGATGTTGACTGACAATACCCTCCAGTGGGGTGTTGTCTCGGCAGGATGGGTATACCTCGAACTCTAGAGGCAGACCCTGACAGACCACCTTAAGAACCCACTTGTCTGGTTACAGTGGACTAGGCAGAAAAGTGGCGGCGCCAGCACCCCATGGGAGCACCCAGGGGACTGAGGACAGGCATGGGGAAGGCACCACACCCCCATCCAGTCACTGGGAAGGTTTGGAAACTGAGCAACTGGCAGAGGGGCCACCAGGACCTTTATGTCCAGTCTTCCTGATGATTGAGGCCATTAATTTTGGTCGGGGACGACGCCAAGCCTGTTGCTGACCAGCCAGGGACTGGGCAGGTTTGTCCACGGGGCAGAGAATTAAAACTGCTATTACTATATCCCCTATTGTATAACTCGCACACATGATGTGCAGATGGTGGGATATGGCAATATCCTCACTCTGCATGAAAGAGTGCCTTCAGCACTCATGAGATATCCATCCCCACTCTGCAGGAGTGAGAATATTTTCCATATCCCACTCCTGCCCCCCGAGATAGATGGATGGATATACGCTCATCTATATCATCACACTCACACATACACTATATATCTACATGTGTGTATACACACACACACACACACACACACACACGTAATTATATACATATATATACACACATATATATATATTATATATATATATATATATATATATATATATATATATATATATATATATATATATATATACATACATATACAATACACATACACACACATACATACATATATATACACACACACATATATATATATATACATACATACACACACACACTATATACACACACACACACAAATATTATATATACATACACACACACACACACACACACACACACACACACACACACACACACACACACACACACACACACCTATTGACCTGCCCATGGGTGGAAGGGCCTGCACAGTTCATAAATGCCCCAGTAAAGGAAGCACCCAGGAGAGTGGCAAAGGCCAAAGCAGAGGAGACCTGCACTGCGGCCTCCTTGAATGCTGCAAGTCGTTTGCCAGACTCAGCGGCCGCGGAGACCACCCAAAGGGCTTCCTTTGATTATATGGGTGGGTAATGATCACCCAAAGGAGTTGCTATCCTCCAAGGTGGAGGGATGAATAGTGCAGTAAAGGCCACACGCTTGAGGATCATGCTCGTGGCCCAGGCAGTATATGCACAAGGTGTGCAGATGCATTAGGGACATTTTTTGCCTGCAACTGCATTTCTGGAACCCCGGAGTGGACTTTGTGTCGTCCATATCAGCCAACTAGTTTTGAAGAAATAAGCAAAGGGCCTCTGAACAGGGCTGGCGGCACTTCTCCAAGCTCCTTTAATATTATAGGATGGATCCCATCTGGTCACATTAATGTCCACATTCAGTTTTGCGAGTTACTGTAGAACTTTCTTTTAAAACACACTGCCGACCGCGGCAGCAATGGATGCTCCCGCTCCCTTCAGGAGCCTGGATTCGACTCGCAACAACTAGGTAAAGGCTTCCTCTGCTTTTTTACCTGAAGACTGCCGTGGGGCGCTACCTGAGTGTAGCCTTAAAGGACTCCTGAATATTCTGTCCCCACAGCTTCACTGATTGTTTTTGATTACTGCTGGTGCTAGCCGACGATCGCTGCACATCGTCTGGCCCCATCCGCCCCAGCCACTCCACCCACCCAGGGGCGGCCCTCAATTTATCAGCCTGCACCCATTACATCACTTCCGGTTTGCCAAATTACCAAGTCCCCACTTTCCCATTTGCAGGTTATACCTGCTAGCCACTAGAGGTCACTGTTCCCCCAGCCTATTGCTTCTTGCCAGCTAACTCTACACTATCCCTGTGTTGTCCACCCCCTTACCCCTCTTCTCACCTCTCCCGTCCAAATCCACCCCTACCATCTCCTTTTCTATCATTTTAGTCCTCCCATTTCTTCACTCACAGTTCTACCCCCCCTTCACCAATCATGCCTGCTTACCTCTCTCCTCCTCTTCTTCATTTAACCCTAGTGTCCCTGTTAACCCGCAGCCTCACTACTCTAGTGCTCCCATTTGCCCTCTTGCTCTCCCCTCCTTCCTCCTCCTCCACTCATCCAATGTGCCCTACTCCACCTCACCCCCCCATCTAGACACTACCTTTCCTCCCCCGTTTGCTCCTCGGGCAACCCAAGCCTTCCCAGCCATTGCTGCCTCACCCACCCTGTGTTCTGAAACCCCCCTACTCTTCCCATCTCTCCCAGCATAAACTCTTCTTCTGCCACCCTCTGTCCAGGGCGGCTCTCCTCCTCCTGCTCCTGACTGGTAACATACATCCCAATCCTGGTCCAGCTTACAAAGGCTCCTCAGTGGAATCCTCTGGACTTCGTATCGTTTCCATGAACATATGTAGCCTCCTTAAAAAATTCGACTCTCTCCATTGCTGGGTTGCTGTTCATAAACCTGACGTTATCTCAATAGTTGAAACCTGGCTATCAGACTCTACCCCCGACTCACTGGTCTCACTCCCTGGCTACTCCCTTTATCGGGAGAACCGTGTTGGTAGGCAAGGTGGGGGCTGTGCCATTTATGTCATAGACCCTCTCGTTGGACTAGCCCTTCCAGCCCCTGTCCTTGACTTCAAGGCTCAGGCCCTAACCCTAAAACTCTCTCCTGATCCCTCTAGGGGTTCCCTCTACCCGACTACAGCGTACATACCTCCAAAAAAATAAAGCACAGGCACTAGGCCCACTAATTGATTATCTTACCTCCCTACCCCCCCCTTCCGACCAAATCCTTGTGGGGGACTTAATTGGCTCAGCCCTTCATCCACTTCCTCCCGTGACACTTTTGCAGCTATTGACCTAACTAGTTTCCCAACCCACTAGAGTGAATCCTATAATGGGCTCTAGCACACTCCTGGGTGTGATCCTCACAAACCGCCCTAACCGCATCCACAATATCCAAATCCTTCCTGACGGTCTTAGTGACCACTCCCCTGTTCTCTTCTATTGGTCACCTCCTTGCCCAAACTACCCTTCAGCGGCGTCTTAGACCTGGTGGGCTGAAAGGCCTTAAGCAACTCCTAGTCCACATAGACTGGTCCCCTATACAAAACGCTCCGGATATGGACACGGCCCTAACCTTCTTTACCCACACTTTTAACTCTGCATTCGACATTTTTGCACCACAAACTGCACGCCGGTCCAAAGTAAGGCATGCTCCCTTGGTTACCCTCGCCCTGTGCCAACTTCTTAAGCATAGGGATAATCTATGGCACATTGCCATGGAAACAGGCCGCCCAGCTGAAAGGCAGGCCTATGCTGCTGCCCGGAACAAATGTACCTGGGCCATCCGCAAAGCGAAGGCTGAACACTATCAAGCCTCCCTCACCTCCTCATGGGGGAATGCTAGGACCTTCTGGGACAACATCAAGCAGCTGAATGGGGGCACACGTCCCCCCCCCCACACACACACTTAACACTGATGGCTCTGTCTCAGACCCAGTCATATTGCCAACCACCTCAACAAATCTTTCCTGACCTTAGCCTGTGCTCCTTTGCCCCCCGTCTGTCCCTATTGTCACTGCCCCTTGTTCTACCTTCATCGTGTTACTGCCCGGGAAGTCAGACCTTACCTACTCAAGGTCTTAAAGAGTAACACTATTGGCAATGACTCCCTCGATCCCAGTCTCCTCAGTCAGGTTCTGGATCTGGTTATTTCACCAATCACCTGCCTCTAACAATTCTCTCTGCCTAAGCCCCTCTGCCTGGAAGATTGCTACTGTCACCCCAATACACAAGAATGGGGAATAGGACTCTTCCTGGCAATTATCGGCCTCTCTCAATCCTCTCTCCAAGGCCTTAGAAAAAATTGTGTCCACCCAAATCTCTGAATACCTCGACAAATATAGCATCCTCTGCCCCCAACAACATGGGTTCAGAGCTGGCCACAGCACCAATACTGCCCTCTGAGTTCTCTAACTTTCTTCACTCCTCGCTGGACTCTGGCTCCTTAGCAGGTGCAGTGTTCATAGACTTATCAAAAGCCTTCAATACTGTCTCCCACCACCTCTTGCCAGTTGCCCTTAGCCACTTAGGCTTTGCCACTGGGCCCGTCTCCTGGTGCTCCAGCTACTTGTCTGCCCGCTCGCAATGTGTTAAAATTAATGGGACACTCTCCAGCGCCTGCCCTATCCGCTCTGGAGTCCCACAGGGCTCCATTCTTGGGCCCTTGCTCTTTTCACTTTTCCTCAACTCCCTGCCTAGTAGATGTACGGTAAAATCCTATTTTACGCAGATGATGCTGTACTCTTTGCCTCCGACTGTAATCCCATCTCACTTCAGGACTCTCTGCAGGTATCCTACAATGACGCAGAAGCCTGGTTTACCAAGCACAGACTCATAATTAATCTTAAGAAAACCAAAACCATGCGCTTTGCCCACCCCCAAAATAAATCCAGTAACTATCCACTCAGTCCACTCCAGCTCAAATCTCCCAATTGAGCTAGTTCACTCTTATAAATACCTAGGTATAACTTTTGACCCTGCCCTCTCTTTTCATGCCCACATCTCTGCTCTTGCCTCAGTCTCTAACACTCGGCTGGGTATCCTCTATTGTCATAAAAACGGTCTCCCCACTGATGCCCTCAGACTTGCACTCACATCTTCTGTACTATCCCTAGTAGACTATGGCTTACCTGTGTATGGGGCAGCAGACCAGACTGCCCTGCACAAGATCCGCCTCACCTTAAACAAGGCAGGCAGGCTCATAACTGGGGCTCCTAGACTAACCCATACCTGCCTTTACACCATGGCTAATCTATGAACACCTCCAATACCAAACCTGCCTCCTAACAGCGCAAAAAAAAAAAAAAAAAAAAAAAAAAGAGAGCGCTCCTTAGTCTATCCCCACCTGGTCTGTCCGCCTCTATCCACCGAGCAAACCCTACAGTGCATACCCGCATATCCTGCAAAACTGCACTGGTTGTACCGAGGGCAAGAACCTCGCAAGGTCAAAGGGATTACCCCTACAGAGCCCCTTGTTGGTATAATACCCTCCCCACCGGAATCACTGATGCCCCCTCGATAGCTCGTTTCAAAACTAGCCTTAGAAATCACCTGCTCTACATGCAGCTGTAGCTGCCTCCAAGCCTCCTCCTATTCTTCCAGACAATGCTCCCTGAGCAGCTCTCTGGCCTCCTGACCATCTCTACCTTTATTTGCCACTCTCTTCCCCACACTCCTCTACTCTGATGTCTTCCACCCAGCCTTACCTACATCAGCCTACTGATGTAATCTGCATGCATCAACTATTTACTGTCTATCTTGTAATGCTCACCTGTAAGCTTATTGAATACTGTGCTATGACATATGCCTGCCAATTAGCCTGACTCTTAACTGTTCTCTGCTTTTTTGTTGTCTTTGATGTTTGTTTGCACTGTTTGTCCTCCTTGTGACGAGGTACCTTTGTAAATGAGCCTCTGGCTCAAAAAAGGTTGTTAAACTGATGTTTCAATAAATAAACAAAATGAAATAAAGGTACTGGTGTCTACCTCCTTCCCATTATTGTTCCCCATCACTTAATTGTGGTCCCTCACCCCCCCCCGCCCCCGTTCAGGACTGTTGCCTTTTCCAAGTTCTCTTCTTCCCCCTTAAGCCTTATAATCCCACCCCTTCTTTTTCCCTTCACTAATGTACTTAAGTCTTGATCTCTTTACTGCCTGGGCTAATTTGTCCTCCGTTCGCACTTTTGCTCTCCCAGACTGCCTTCCCTGCCTCCCTCTGCTTATTCAAAATACACTACCCTTTCCTACTCCCATTTCCTTGTACTTGTACTTCCTGAAAGCCAACCTTTTCGCTCTTACCTTCCAGCCACTTGCTCCGAGAACCACAGCTGTTCTTTCTCTTGCCTTTGTTTATTTGCCCAACAAAGGTTTCTTGCTTCTACTATGGCTCCTTTTAGATGGACTCACTGTTCAACACTCCCTCAAATAAAAAAGTCCTTCCCAAAGACATACCCTTAACTTTGCAAAGTCTGCCCTCCTGAAGTCCAGGACCAGCACTTGTGTGCTTGACTGCCACTGTACTCGTACTGAACCACATCCTGCAATGATCACTAGACCCCAGGTGTCCACCGACTGCCATCTACAATTCTGTCCCCGCTGGTAAGTACCAGGTCCCAAAATCACACCCTCAGGGTGGGTTCTAGTACTAGTTGCCTGAGGTATGTCCCCTGCAGGAGCCCAGCAAGTACCTGCCCCTGGCTGAGGCTGGCATGCTCCAAACATCTAGCAGATTTAAGTCACCTACCAGGAGCACTTCCATTTAGCTGCCAACTTATGGACAGATTCCACTAGAACCTGGTCGGACTCTTCCTCTTGTGCTGGAGGTCTGTAGCTCAAGCCTGTGCGAACAGTGCCAATGCCTGTCTCCAGGGTAACCCACAGGGCCTCTGCACCCCTTGCAATACCTGTACCTCAGTTGCTTTTACACACTCCCTGACGTAAAGAGCTATCCTCCTCCTTTTACCCTCCCAGTCTTTCCCAAATACAGTATAACCTGGCACAGCCACATCCCAGTCCCGGTTATACCAGGTCTTGGTAACAGCAACAATGCCCAGGTCAGCCTCTGCCATCAAGGCCACCAGATCAGGGATTTTATTTCCCAGGCTGAGAGCATTCGCACACATGACATTCCTTATTTTGTTACTTCTCCATCTGTCAGCCCCTTTTTTATCCTAAGTAAACTAGAGGAATGGTGTATGGGGTGGTAGCTGGGTTTCAGTCCCAAAGGGTGCAAGGTTATGCACTTGGGCTGAACACAGGATGGGAAGAGTGGAGCTTACAGTCACCAAGCAAGACAGACACCGAGATCATAGGAAACAGAAAACTGAGGATAAATAAGGACTGCTTGGGCCCACTTAGTCTGCCCATATTCCCTACCTTCTGCAATACTGCAGAGCCCATTTGATCTCTGGCTTACCCTCTTTCCCATCGTTAGGGTTCCTTTATGTCAATCCAATACATTTTTTTGTCAAGATTTATTGAATGTTTTCATATAATACAGATAAACATTAAATGGTAAAAAGAACATAACAGAGAATCATAGCAATGCAAGCATTACAGTATACAATCATGGTATAAGCGCTTTATCTATTGTAAATTAGCTAGCAGAGCAACTTGCACAGGCCTAAGCCGTCCTTGTCAATAAGGTGGCGATCTCTCCAGTTGGCTCTTGGTGTGTGGCCCCTCCCTCAACCCATCACTAGGAAGTATAGTCTTTTCAATGAAGCCATTTGGCTTAGGGTTTGGAGCCCCTCATTAAAAGGTGGGTACCTCAGATGACCTCCATGTCCTGAGTACAAGTTGTTTGGCTGCAACTGAGGTTATCAGGGCCCAGTCGTTCGCAAGGGAGGAGCATGCGTTCAGGAGCGGGGTGACACCAGAATTGTGAAGGGTTCATCAAATATAAAATCCCTTGAGAGACTGTTTACAAAACGAAGGTGGGCATACTCTATATAGGTAACATATGTACCCACTGGCCAAAAAGTGATTATGCCCTTCCAAGAGATTGTAGAATCCAATAAAATATCCCAAAGTGATTTTTGGATATATTGTCAAATAAGGGCTGCCACAGCACAATGCTTATTTCGGAATTCCCCTACAGTTTCTGCAGCCCACCATCATATCTAATGACCTCAAGGTAGCTGGACAGTGCAACAAAGCAGTGGGAAAGGATATCAGGATGCTGGGGTGCCGGGAGAGGGATTTCTAGCAGGATAAGGTCAGTGGTGAAAGAACAGGCAGACTGCCTGGGCCTAAAGGTGCTTTTCTGCCAACAAAAATATATAATTCAAAACCGTTTACCCTTTCAGATGAGCTTTTTGGGCAAAATAGTGACAGGACTCAGTTTAAAAACTCATGTTATGAACCTAGACACAGGCGAGCTGGAACATTTCTACAATTACCCAACCTTGTAGGTCCACCAGATCTCTCAGACATAACCAATTTGAGAGCCTTAAAAATTATTTAATTCCCCCAAAAAACCTGAAGTACAAGAGCCCAACAGAAACAAAATGGCTCTTGTATTCAGACTGTGCCAAAGGTCAAATCAACTAATTAGAATGAAAGGGCACAGAATGAAATGGAACATGAAAAGCAGTCAGTTTCCCCATCAGTGCAAGTGTAAAACTACAGCACCAACGTAAAAATAGTGACAAAACAGGGCTTGGATAGTTAAAAAAGCTCAAATTATATCAGTAGTCAGAGTAATTAATCTCTGGTTCCTGAGGCTCAGCTGGGAACCAGAGAACCTAACAAATGAAGAGTAACTGAAAACTAGGCGCAGATATACTAAATCAAAGAAATAAAGTGACTGGAGAACTAGCCATTACCGGAGTTACTATGGGGAGACTGCGCTCTTCAAGCAGACAGAGAGATCTGTGGAACAGCCAGGGTGAATGAAGCATGGATGCAGAGGTTTGAGCCTGCATTCCAAAACTGTAAAAATGTGCATAGGTTCTATTCTCCAGGGCATCAGGGTCAGCCGTGATAACTGCAAAAGTGCAAACATTAAGAGAGATATTCCTGGGGTTAAAAATATGCAATTTCAGTAAGTTTTTTTTTTTTTGGGGGGTGTGGAAACCAGCGTGGGTGTGATAACCATATACGTATATTATGCGCCAGGACACGCATGGGCTACAAGCAACATCTGTAGTGTTAGAACAGTGCTGCATAAGCAGCTAGCTAGCAATTCCTAAACCATTAAAATACTCAGCGCACACTGAATGCATGCAGGCACCCTTAATTTCATGTGCACCCAGTAGGTACTAGCACTCATGCGCAATCAGATTATGCTGCACCAAGTTTGGCTTTGGAAATAGCAGCAGCTACTCCAACAAGCTGGGGTCTGTGCTATTTGCACTTAGCTCAGTGCTAATCCTGTTAACACAGCACTAAACCTTTGAATATGCTAGCCCTATCAATAAACGGCTGTCAAACACATGTACTTCTAGTTCCAATATTACATGTCACTGCACAGAATTACCCTCCCATGCAAAATCCAAATCTCACATTAAGGTTAAACCTTTTCACAAAGGGTTTAAATACCTACCTCCATTAACCAATCTAGAAGGATTGCCCTCATTTTAGGTTGCAAAAGAGGATGCCTCTGCATGAAGTCTTTATCCCTCAGGTAAGTTTGTTCTTTGGCGAGCATATTATTCCAAACATCTTCTTCATCTGCCCAACTGTAATGTACAGTAATTACAAAAATCCATCAAGCCTCTTAAAAGAAACCTGCAAGAAGAATTTAAGGTGCTGGCAAAAACTTTACCCTAAAGCTGGAAGTGGAGAGGATCTAGTCGGAGTAATGAAGATATTTTTAAATGTATAATGTACGTAATTAGAAGAACAGATTTGGGTTGGTACATCTACTTCAGAGTCAGGCGTGGGAATAAGTCGGTATGGACTTCTGCAGGTTTTCCCAGAATTCCAACACATCTATAAAAAAGAAAAGGTACAAAAAATGTCACATATTGCAGTACTTAACCAGATTCAAAGAGCCAACTAGGACAGTGAACCGTTATGCACTAGGTATACCAAGTTTAGGGTAGCAAACTCTGCTACAAGGAATCCACCTGTTGATTTTCTGTGGGGCACAAGACCAGGAGAAGCAAATCAAGACAGAAATGACATGCTGTGTCACTGTATACAGACCCTCATCTCAGGGGGAGGGAAATGGACAAGGAAATGAAAGAAGGCTTCCTTAGAATGGCAGAAAAAGGGGAGATATTGTTGATGGGGGACCTGAATATGCCAGATGTTAACTGGAGCACCTTTGCTGCACGCACATCCAAGAGCAGGCTCATTCTTGATGCCCTACAGAGGGCATGCCTCAGACAGCTAGTATTGGAACCCACTCGGGAGGGAGCAATCTTAGACCTGGTACTCTCAAATGGGGATGGAGAAAGAATCTCAGCTTTACAGGTGGGTAGCCATCTGGGAACAAGCGACTACCAAACAGCGTGGTTCACAATAAACACAGACATACAATCAAGCCATACAAAAGCAAGAGTATTGGACTTTAGGAGGGCTGACTTTAGGAAAATGAGAGAGTGCCTTAGAAAAGCACTAACAAACAGGCAAGAAGGAGGGGTGGAGGAACAATGGGGAGTAATCAAAACAGCCATCACAGAGACAACAAGCCTTTGTGTAAAGCATATCAATAAGACATAACGAAGGAAAAAACTGCTATGGTTCTCAGAAGAGGTGGCAGGGAAGGTTAAGGAGAAAAGGATAGCATTCAGGAAATAAGGAAACACAGAAGAAGCAGGACAGAGAACTTTATCTGTTAAAGCAGAAAGAGGCTAGGAAGGCAAAGGCCCAAACCAAGGAAAGGATATACAATTCTGTTAAGAAGGGGATAAGACCTTCTATAGGTACATTAGAGAGCGAAGAAAGACCAAAGGAGGGCTACTAAGGCTTAATAAAGGGAAGGGAACGTGGGTAGAGGTGGACAGTGAAAAAGCAGGGATACTGAACGAATATTTCTGCTCAGTATTCACAAAGGAAGAGGAGGGGGAGGTACCTAAACCAAACAAGAGAAACACTTAAGACAGGGGTCGATACCAGTCCTTTTACAGAAGGGTTCTGAAAGAACTAATGAAATTGAAGGTGGACAAAGCAATGGGGCCCAATGGGATTCACCCAAGAATTCTAAAAGAATTAAGGGTAGAACTAGTGACACCGCTGACTATTCAACAAATCATGGGAAGATGGGGTGGTACCTGAGGACTGGAGGAGGGCAGATGTGATTCCTCTTCACAAAAGTGGAAGCAGGGCATAGGCAGGAAACTACAGACCTATTAGTTTGACCGCAGTGATAGGGGAAAATGTCTGAATCACTTCTGAAGGAAAGAACTGTTGAGTACCTAGAGGCCAGTGGGGCACAGAACCCAAAGCAGCATGGATTCACGAAGGGAATGTTGTGTCAGATGAATCTAATAGATTTCTTTGACTGGGTGACCACAGTAGTAGACCAGGGAGGGGCTGTGGACATGGCCTACCTAGATTTTAGCAAGGCATTTGCTACAGTCTCACACAAGATTAATACACAAGTTAGCCAGCCTTGGAGTGGGCTCCAAGGGGGTAGTCTCGAAAAAAAATTGGCTAGACAACAGGACGCAAAGGGTAGTAGTAAATGGAGTACACAGTAAAGAAAGGAGGATTACTAGCGGGGTACTGCAGGATTCAGTACTGGGACCGGTCCTTTTTAATGTCTTTATAGAAGTGACATTGCAGAGGAACTGGAAAGAAAAGTAGGTCTCTGCAGACGACACGAAGATCTGCAACAGTGTTGAACACAAGATGGAGTGGAAAGGATGAGAAGGGACTTGGCAAGGTTGGAGGAATGGTCAAATGTATGGCAGCTCAGAGTCAATGCAAAGAAGTGCAAGGTAATGCACATGGGAAACAAAAACCCAGGGAAGAGTACACAATGGGGGGTGAGATACTGACAACAGTAAAAATGGAAAGGGACCTCGGGGTAATTATATCAGATGACCTAAAGGTGGGCAAGCAATGTGAGAAGGCAGTAAGGAAGGCTGGGGGATACTGGGATGCATAGGAAGAGCCATCAATAGTAGAAAACAGGAAGTTGTTATCCCTCTGTACAGACAGTTGGTGAGACCCCAGCTGGAGTACTGTGTGCAGTTCTGGAGACCCCATCTCCACAAAGACAGAGTGGAGGCTGTCCAGAGGAGGGCACCCCAAATGGTGCAGGGTCCGCACCAGAAGACATATGAAAAAGACTAAAAGGAGCTTAATATGTATACCCTTGAGGAAAAAAGTGAGAGAGGGGACATGATAGAAACTTTCAAGTACCTCAAGGGAATCAAAGTCCAAGAGAGGTAATGCGAGGAAGTATTTTTTCCACAGAGAGGGTTGTGGATGCATGGAACAGCCTCCCTGAGGAGGTCGTGGAGTGAAGAACAGTTGGGGAATTCAAGAATGCATGGGACAGACATAAGGCAGTCCTAGTAGGGGGGTAGGAGGAAATAAGCTGCTGGTTAACTAGAATCTGCAGCTTATCTGTTAGGTAGGAAAATGGGCAGACTAGGTGGGCCAAGCGGTCCTTATCTGCCACCAAATTCTATGTTTCTATGTTTAAAGGACTAGGAATACCACTATCCTTCTTCCATAAGGACCACAATGGGTATAACACAGCCAGACAACAGCACACAGTTGGCACTTGGTTGCAACCAATAAAGTTCTCTGCACCTGGAACCTTTACTTGGCGATACTGTCCCAAAGTTTAAAAGCAGCAGTCCAAAACCGGGGGGGGATGCTGCTACTGACTACCCTTCAGACCAGTTTCTATGAATCTGTTTTTCTGGGCCATCAGCCATAGTACAAGCACCTCAGTGGAATCAACAAAGTCCAAGAGGGTAGCATCTTTGAGAAAGAGACTTGCAAGAACAAGGGGACACAATTTAAAGATAGAAGGAGGGCGGCTCAGGGGCAATGTGAGGAAGTATTATTTCACAGAGAGGGTAGTAGTGGATGCATGGAACAGCCTTCCTGAGGAGGTTGTGGGGTCTAAAACTGTGGGAGAATTCAAGAATGCATGGGACAGACATAAGGCAATTCTTGTGGGGGGTAGGAAGAAATAGGCTGTTGGTTAACTAGGATCTGCGGCCTATCCTGTATGTAGGGAAATGGGCAGACTAGATGGGCCAAGCGGTCCTTATCTGCTGTCAAAGTCTATGTGTTTCTATTAGCACAGAAATGGCAAGCACTGTTAATCTTTGCTCCTGCATGTAATTCACATTACCCAGGGACTGCTTTGTGCCAACTCAAAGCCACCAAGGAGTTAGGAGCCAGATTTAAAGTGGAGCTATTGCTCCTCTAAAACTTTCTTTGGGGAAGAAGAGAGAATGGGGCATGTGACCACATCACATTTATATCAGTTTATTAATCTTAGGTTGGCACTTGGAATGGAACTGATTTCTATTGTAAAACATACTATGGTTGTATCACTTTTTACATAGAACAGTTCAAAATACGGGAATTCTTTGCCTGTGTACTTGTCCTGCTGTTGGGCCATTACCTTTATTGCAAAGTATAATTTTTTTTCCTATGGTAACTATTTGGCTCAGTTATAACTCTTGTCAAACAGTCATCTCAACGTTGTATTGTAGCTCAAACTCCCCCCATACATTTTTTCCTTGCCTTACAGATGCTTACATTTATTACGTCCATTTTCTTATGTACTAATTTGCCACGGATTCACTTCTATTTTTGTACTATTACCAAGAAGCTATTGCAAACAAGTGCAAGCAACTCAAATGAATCTTGAATTTAGGAAACAAATTACAATGAATTTACTGTATATATCTAACCATGCATATAAACAAAAAAAAAAAAAAAGGGAAAAAAATTAACACTTTAGGGGCCTGTCTACTTCTGAAATAATTCTTTGCTTGTGACATCATACATTTCCCAAGCAAGACAGTAACACTGCAAACAAAGTAATCGGGTACAGACAAACAGATGAATTCCATGGGAACAGTAATACCAGATTTGAATCATCGTCCCTGGCTATAAAGAAAACTAAACACTTTGTGTGGTTTGGGGTGGGGTGGGGAGCGACAGCTCGCGACAGCTCATTTTCGGTGCACCCTGAAGGTGGGGTTACACAGACCGGTTTTATTGACTGGAATGTGGGCCAGGCATCAGGGGAACACCCCTCTGTACTTTGATTAGTGCCACGGGATCATTAACTTCCACATGGACAGTGAGTGACCGACCAGAGATGGGCAGAAAGGACCTTGGTCAGAGTGAAAACTGTACCAGAGAATAATAAGGAACCAGGGATCCACTGCAGAGAAAGACATGGGGGGAGAAGGAGGCCTGACTAAAATGGGCCAAAGCAACCAAAACAGACAGGACCATGAGGGGGCTATCAGAAGCCAGGAGGACAGTGCCATGTGGAGCAACAGTAAACCCTCCCCTTAGTGGAAAAGGAAAAACCCAGTCAGGAGAGGGACATGTCCTTTAGCACATACACAAGATTGAGGAACAAGCCATTAAAAGACCAGAACCAAGATTAAGATGGGTGTGGGACAGCACAGGTACTGGGACGCTATGGGAACAGGCAAGTCCCACAGGGTGAACAGCCTGGAGGAAGTGGTGGGCACGAATGAGCCTGGTGTTATAGCACATCCAGAGTCCATCTAAGGTCAGCTGCAGCCCTGCTTGGGAGAGAAAGAGACACAGAGCATAGCCAGAGGTAGCAGCAGAATGTTTAATACCCTTCAGACCAGGATGCACAGAATCAGTGATAACAGGGCAAGGAACAACCACTCAAAAAAAACAAAAACTAGGCAGGACAAAAGCAGCTGTGCAACATTCAAAAGGCAGGGACTGCCTGCAGCTAACCCAGACACAGCAGAACAGGAAAATATGCCGGCTACAACAACCTAGGCAACACTGAAGGGTGGTCAGCAGGAAAGCACAGAAGACCAACAGCAGATGCATATTACTCATTAAAAATTGATAACCGGGAAAGGCACACTGAGCTGAAGCTAGTTTCTAGGTGCGACACAGGTACAGAGCATACACAGAAGTGAGAAGAGTTACAAAGTAATATCAAAAAGACAGTATACACAGCCATATTTCATACAGAGCACAATTTTACATTCACAATAAAGTCAGCCAGTACACAGAAATGATCTTGGAGAATACAACCAAACTGCCTAGGGCTGATAACATTTTTTTTTGGAGGGAGGGGAGAAGAGAGAGAGAAGAGCAGGACAGCCACTTCCCAAGGGAAGTTGATCCCCAGGCTAAACAATGCAAGGCCAGAAACACCAATGCAGCCCTGACAGCAAAACCACAAGGTGGTGACCAAAAGCATGAAGTGAGCAGAAGATGGAAACCACAGGGTGAGCAAAAAGCAATTATATCCCGGCCCAGTGGCGCCGAGGGTTGAGGCGCTGGACGCCACGCCGGCGACCCGAGTTCAGGAGCGAGCTCTGGCACCGGCAGGGGTTGGAGGGGATTGAGCACCCGCTGGGCTGCTCTCCTCCCCCAGGGGGCGGCTAGGAGAAAAGGGTTTTTTTCCGGTACATCGGGAGCGGAGAAAATCTAAGTGCAAGCTTGGCAGACTGAAAACAGATTGTGGGTGGAAGAGGCGAGGGAGCAAGTGGCGGTATTAAACGAGCACTTCGCCTCGGTATTCACTAGGGAGGGGGACGGGATATTTGCCAGGCACAGCATGAAGGGGACAGAAAAATTGAGTAGGATAGGAGGAGCAACAGAAAGGGAGCATAAGGGAGGGAGAGGCACCCCTGGGGTTTCGCATCAGGATAAGGATGGAATGGCCAATGGGGGGGGGGGGCTGAGATGGACGAAGCTAACTGGTGTGGCAAGCCCTGAAGAAATAAATCTCCTGGGCAGGATGACATACATCTGAGGGTACTATGGGAGTTGGTGGACGTACTGGCTGCACCCCTGGTGGGCCTCTTCAACAAGTAGCTTGAGACAGGGAGTTCTATGAATGGGTAAAACCGGAACTGGACAGGGGGAAGCCTGTGGATGTAATATTCTTGACCCTGTCCCCCACAATGGGCTGGTGGAGAAACTGACGGGGTTGGGAGTGTGCTCTTTGATGGTCAGATGGATAGGGAACTGGCTAGCTAGAGAGAGAGAGTGGTGATCGGTGGGGAGCTCTCGAACCTAGACAGGTCGGCTGTTAGTGGAGTTCTGCAAGGCTCGGTCCTGGGGCCGATCCTATTTAATGCATCAGGGTGGGTATACGGTGTGAGATGAGTCTTCGCTGACGATTCCAAGGTGGCAGCAGTAGTTGGGGGGTTGGTCCTGCGAGGGAAACCGAACACCCTGGAAAGTTGGGCACTCGCAGGGAAGTTCAATTTCACTACCACGAAGTGCAAAGTGCTACATCTTGGGAGGGGAAACCCCAAACACAGGTACACCGGGGGGGGTCTGGGGTAAAAGACCTGTGTGTCATGGTGCATGCATGCATGCAAGAATAACCGAGCAGTGCAGAAGAGCAGCCAGCAAAGCAAACAGAATGTTGGGAGGCATTGTAAAAAAAGGGGGTGGGGGGGCGCACACCTCTAGGAGCAGGGAAGCGATTCCAACGCAGTACAATGGGCTGGTGAGGCCATACCTTGAGTACTGGAAACCGCACTTAAAGAGGGACATATAGCTCCTAGAGAGAGTACAGAGGAGGGTTACCAGGATGATTAGAGGACTGGGGGAGTTGACATACGAGGACAGACTTGAGGAGCTCAAGCCTGTATACTTTGGAAGAAGACAGACAGGGGGACATGATCAAGGTCTTCAAGTACCTCAAGGCAATAAACAGGGTAAACATGAAGGGGATCTTTAGACTAAAGGAGGGAGGTATCACCAGAGGGCATGATTTGAAGTTGGAAGGATTGGGTATTTTTTTTTTTTTTTTTTTTTAATATATAAATGGAGGGGGCGGTGGATCCTTGGAATGCACTGCCTGGCGAGCTTGTACAGATTTCCAATGTGGAGGGCTTCAAGAGAGGGTGGGACAGATACAGAAAGGGGTATCGGAACACAAGTGGGGGAAGAAGGGCCTCGGTTCCCAATAAGGATCTGAGGTTCAAGCAGACTAGACAGACCATAAGGCCTAATCTGCTGACAATTAGCACGTTCGTATGTTAGGACAGCACCCACACAGTACAGCATCCCCGTAATACTGAACGAGGGAGCGGACATTTTAGTATACAACAACCTGTAATCCTAGTGCGGGCCCAGGTCAAGAGGTGATGTGCCATCAATGGCGCCACACTAGAGTCGATATTTATGGAGTCATTTACGGTTCCACATTGCAGATTTTGTCCAGACATACAGCAGTCAGTCCTGACTGCCCCCTTTTTCTTTAAGGGCACCAAGCTCTCTGGACTAGAGATATAGAGATCACAGTCAGTGACATGACAACTTTAAAAAAGTTAGGACTATTCGGTTCTTGACACCACATGATCCCCAGCATGGCAGAGAAGAGGCTCCTTCCACAAGTGCTCTTGCATCAACCTCTCTTGTTGCCAAGGACAAGGCTATGCAGCAACAGCAGTTCACACCCCCCCCCCCCACCAGAACATTCAAAAAAGGGGACTGTCAGCAACCCTGTCTTCCACGACGACAGGGTCGGGGGGGAGAGACACAAAGTGAAAGGGTGCAGCCATTACTGTATAAACACCAACAGCTTAATGTGGTCCAAGTTCAGTTGACTTCCATCTGCAATCCCCCCCGGCTGAAAATAAGCAGACTTGCCCAGGCCTCCTTTCCTGGTTAACAAAACTAAAAAACCATACAACACCAAGGCCATTCAGCCAGTACCCAGACAATGTACCAGGGTCCCCCACCATAGATTCTCCTGTTATTCAAGTGGAGTTCTCACAAGCCTCCATGTAAGACAATACAAATAATTTTACTATTTCTCCATTTACCTTTTAATGCTACAGTAGTTGCTACTTATACAGTTTTGTGGTAATTTTGTCTCGTCTACCAGCCTGCCCCTTTTTGGAAAGGTTCCCCTCAGCACCACCAACCGGCTTCACTGGGATTTACCATCTTCTCCCAGGGCCCACTGCGCGTCCAATGACACGATGCACAAGCTCTGCCTCCATGGAGACCCCGTTCCGGACTTCCTGCTGTGCTGTCACCTGGCACATCCAGGTGGCAGCCACATAGGATGCACTTATACCACCTTCCCCTGGACAGCTGTCCTTAGGACGCTCAATACCCCCGCCTTCACCAGCCCTTGAGCAAACTGCATCCATTCCTGAACCGGTTGCCGGCATGTCAGGTGAGGCACCCTATGCCTCTCAGACTACCAGGCTGACTTTATGAAAACATTTTTGAATAGCATCTTATTTGGTGGTGGGCGCTCAGATGAGTGGGGCATGGACTTTTGGAAAGCTAGCAGCACTGTGATGGACACTTACTCCAAGACAGTCTCTAATGAGGCCTACCTGACTTTGCCTTTTCTTTGTCAGCTGTAGTTCTGCAATCTCTTCATCTGGATCTTGCAAGTACTGGAAGAAATACGGTGGGGAATAAATTATAACAGAATACATATGACAACATATTGCTCATTTTCTATACTGGAATCTCAACGTACACACTTACATTGGCAACATCTGCTTTTCTTTTTCTGGAACGAACTGTGACTTCTGCTACATGCTTTCTTGTTTGGCTTTCGCTGCAATCGCTAAAGACGTTGAAAATAAAGAAACAAAAACACAATTACACCAACAAAATATGTATTTTTCTAACGTCAGAAATCTAGCCGAGCCGTGGCCTACTGGCCAAATCTACCCAGCAACGCAGCTCACACGAGCAGATACAAGGACAGTAATTACCCATTTTTCAGCATTCTTACAGTCAGCAACCAGCGTGGTTCTCTTCAGGCGGGATCTTTATCCTAAAAATAAAAAAGTGACAATTAAACACGACAAGGGTTTTCAGAATTGATCCTAGGTTCCCCCCCAACCCCCACAATAACCGAACGCTCAGTCGGCAAAATAGCGCGGGGACAGAGGAGGGGGCGCCTCGTTTGGCAGAATCGTACGATCCGTCAAAATAATAACCATCCGACAAAGTGATATTTTTAAAAACGTCACAAAACGTACAACATATGTTTAGAGTTCGGAGTTTTACCGATTTCAGTAACCCAACTTTTTCTTCACGTTTTCCCAGGTCTCGGCTCGCCCATCCGAAAATGGCCGTAGCCGGGGAGCCCTCCCTTTCCTAGGCGCGCGTTTTCTCTTCACCGCAGTTCGAGCTTCGAGACGCGGGTCCGAGGAGGGCACCGTTTAATAAAAGATCGCCATCCAGTCTCACAAAAATATTGGTTTAATTATAGGACTGAAATCGTACAGACGCGCAGGTTCGTCCTTACCTACAAAGGCACCGAGTTCAGGGGCTCAACGTGAAGAAATAAATACACTGTCCCCGAAAAGGTGACTTTTGCGCTGTTCACTGGTGCTGCGTTAGTGTAGAGGGGTTCACGGGTCACAGACACCTCATTACTCAAGCTGTGGTACAGCACCGTTGCCTCAAGCACGACGGAGGTGACCCAAGTGCTCGCGAGCTGGCGCGTTCTGCCGAGCTTATAAAGCAGCTGCCCAGTGCGGAAAGGGAAAGCCTGAGCGGCGGGACATTTAAAAGCGGGCGCGTCGCTCCTCGCGCAGACTCCACCCTCCCGCTCGGGTTCGGCGGCGCGCGGCCAGGCTCGCAGCCCCCCCTCCCCCCGTGGCACCACAGCTGCATTATGCCACTTCGCCCGGACACGGCTGGCAACTCGGAGGGATGCTGCCCGCTACCTGGTACCGCTTGCAGAGCCAGCGAGCCTGCTTTCCGGGCGGGGTTAGCGGAGAGGGCGGGGCTGTCGGCGCGGAAGCGGGGAAAAAGCAGCATGGCCAGGGAGGCAGAATGTAAACAAGGCTGAGGCAGCGAGCCCTTGCTGGGTAACTAATGCGGACACGCAGCCGGGCCGACATGCACGCTGCTGCAGGCTTGCTGACACATCAAGAGCCCAGGCTGCCCTCCACGCTACCGACAGCTGCAACTTTTGGGAACATGCCCTGTCCACGGTGAAGAATTAAGAAGGCTTTTAGCCAGCTACGTCATGTATGCAACTGCAGACTGAGGCTGCTGTGACACTCGCCTCGAGTACAGTACTGCCGCCGCCATAAGGCTTTGCTGTACTCCGGAGAGACTTGTGAAGGTACTCGGCGATATTTGCATGCTTTTATTTTAACAAACACGTATTTCGAAGTTTACTGTATATGGGCAAGTGTTGGTGAGTAACTTCTTGGTTTTCAAGTGATTGCAACGCGAAAGCCATACTTTGACCGTCACGTGATTGAACATTGAAAATGACATTTCTGCAGCTTTTCGGACGTCTGAAGTCGGTTGTCATCGGCATGGTACATGTTAAAGCGCTACCAGGTACTTTTGCAGTAAATATGTAATGTGTATTTTCCAAGCTGAGAAAGAAGTTTTTAGGGTGATAGTTTCACAGGGAGACAGAACCTAGATCAGTAAATGCAACTATGGCAGCTTTCGTTTATTGTTTTGTTAATATAATGTTTTTTATAATCCATACTAACTTTGTATTTAACTTTATTAGTTTGTTTGTTTTTTGTTTTCTATATTGTGTTTATTTTTAGAGACCATGATCTTGTAACATACCCTGGAGATGTCAACAGTATGTGAGTGAGGTTGGTGGTGATTAACCTACCATCACTGTGAGCTTGGCTAAACATCACACACACCGTGAGCTTGGCCAAACAGCACACCATCCACTGGAGGGAAAGACTGGTAGGATAAACGGTCAATGGCCAGCGTTGCCGATTGTTGAGTCCCTCTGGAACTTGCATGAAAAGACAAATGCTAGCACAGTATATTCAAAGCTTTGGTGCTGTGTAAACGTAGTTTGCTCTATGCAAAGTGAGGTTTGCGCCAGTTAGTGCTGCACGTACCATACTGGAATTAAGTCTCACTGTGCATCGAATACAGTTGTTCATGGGCAAGCTCTCAGGCACCACAGAGCAAGTTCCTGAAATGACAGTCTAGACACGGTAGCCTTTTTTAAACCCAGTAAATGCCTTTTGTTGTAGAACTCAGGAACTCAGTGAGTTGGCGTTTGAGCAGCACTCAGTTACCCCAGCGCTTAGACTGGAGTCTTCATCGGGGTAATTCAGTGTTTGCTGCTCGAACGCCAACTCACTTGAGTTCCTGAGTTCTACAATAAGAGGTATTTACCGTGTTTGAAAGACTACTGTGTCCAGATTGTCATTTCAGAAACTTGCTCTGAGTACCAGGCATTTCTTGTGGATACTTAGTACCAAAGCAGGGGTCAGCCACCCCATTTCCTGAGCATCGGGTTTCTGCAGAACACACAACCTTTCTTCGACATTTACTATCACCCAAACCTCACACTCCGTCTCCTTACTCTATATCATGAGACATCTAACTTGTAGTGGAGTTACAGTTCTAATTTTTCACTTGTATTGGAGACTGTTCTGTTTTTGCTACAGGGACACCATTAAATAAGTTGTCAGTGGCCAAAATAACTGAAGAAGCTTGCCAGGAAGCGGAAGTATACAGCTGTGCAGGAATAGTAAGTAATGCTTTTTTTTTTTTTTTTTTCTAAGTATTCATGGTACGTCATGATTAAATCTTCTGGGTGGTAGGAGTGTGGTGCAGTTGGTTACATTGCTGCCTGTATGCTATAGGGTTGTGGGTTCAAGTCCTACGGTGGAGACTTGGACTTGTATCCAGAGTTGACACTGCAGTGTGGTTCCATGGGGGCTGTGCAGTTGGAGGTGCCATTTTCTGAAGAAACCATAAAGCAAGGTCCTTTCTGCCTATTTGAAATTGTCCAGGTTAAAGTTAAAAGATCACACGTTAATAGCAAATATCATTTTATTTTTACATAATTATTGATAGTGGTGATTAAGTACTGTAATCAATTGATCTTATTTCAAGCAAGAACTCTCTGCAGCAGGCTACACTATAAGGACTATGCCGCCAGGCACTAGGACTCCACGGAAAACTTCTAGCCAGCAGTACCCAGCTGGGGCGGTCCCCAGCCCCACCTCAAGTTCTTTTCCTGCCGTCGACCCGTCTGCTTCGGCTCCTCGGATGCCTCGTAGCATCTGTCGACCGCCATTTTGTTTTTTTTCAAGTCAAATGTTCCCATTTTTCCTTTATATTTTTTTATAAAAAGTATCGCGAAAACGTTAGTTTATGTCGTCTCCATCTTCTTCGACATCATGATGGAAAGTGTCCACGTGGGAGCAGGTTCCTGCCAAAGACTGTCATTTCCAGTGCCTCTTCTGTTTGGGGCCTACCCACAACGTCAAAGCCTGCCTGGACTGCGGCAAGTTCAATCAGCAGACTCTGACCCGCCGCCACAAGACTCTCCAGTCCTACATTGTGTAGCAGTAGCTCACCACTCTTCAATGCCTGTCGAAGGCCAGCTGCTCAGCTTCCCGGCTGCCAAATTCAAACAAGGAGAAACACTCAGGAGGGAAGCACCAACAGCAGGACAAGGAGCACAGAAGGTCAGAGTCCAGATCCAGGTCTCCTTGTAAGGAGGAGTACTCCCATTCATGCTGTGGAGAGAGAGCAGATTCAGCTCCTCTGTCAGACCTAGCCACAGGCCTGCCATTGACGAAGGCTCCCGCCCTTTCTGTCTCAGCGGGTGGCAGCTGTTTGGGGCAAAGACCTTCGGGTCCATCCCTCAGCCTTAGGCCCTTCCAGCAATCCTCTGGGCCTAAGAGGGGAACTGCAACCGATAAGGTTGAGGCGTCTTTGTCTTCCAGCCCATCGTTGGCCTCTGATGACAGATACAGATGCCAAGGACATTCCCACTCCAGGGAGCGCTCTCCCAGAGACAGGTGGTCAGCGGCTAAACCGAAGACCCTGACACATGCCCCTGATGAACGTTCTTCAGACAAACTGAAGGACCAGCAGCAGACACCACAAGGTAAGGTGTCCGGCACCAAGATGTCTGCTATGACCACTACGAGTCGGATGCCTCTGAAGCAGTCTCCTCACAAGCCGATGTTGGCTTCAACCATACAACAGCCTGACGGGCCACTTGTTGACAAGTCGCCAGATAAAACCCCTCTGTACCCAATGACCTCCATGTTACAGCTCCTAGGACATATGGTGGTGGCCATATCCACGGTACTGTTAGCACGCTTGCATATGAGAGTTCCTCAATGGAACTTAAGGGTGCAATGGGACCAGACGTCCAACAATCTCGAACACCCGATAAGGGTATCAAGAGCTGTTCAACAAATGCTGTCGTGGTGGCTGACTTCACCCAAACTGGATTCAGGAGTTCCGTTCCAGACAGACTCACCAAGCCACATCCTCACCACGGATGCATCGGGTCTAGGATGGGGAGCTCATTTTCAGAATCCCAACTCGGGGCACATGGTCGGACATGGAAGTGTCCCTGCACATCACCATCTTAGAGATGAGGGCAATTCTGGATGCCACGCAGGCCTTTCAGACTCTCCTTTCCCGGGGTTCCCTGCTTATCCAGACCAAAAAATATGTTGGTGGTCTTTTATGTCAACAAGCAGGAAGGGATGTACTCCTACCCCCTGTGCAGAGAAGCCATAAAAATGTGGTATTGGACCCTAGAACACAGACTCACACTAACAGCAGTTCATGTTCCGGGAGTCGCAAACGTCCTGGCAGATGAGCCCAGCCACTCGCGATCCAGAAACAATGAGTGGGAGCTGCTTCAGGAAGTGGTGGATGACCTATTCGAAAGATGGGGGCATCCAGAGCTGGACCTCTTTGTATCCCCGTGCAATGCAGAACTCCCCAATTTTTGCTCGCTAGATCAAGGGTATGGTGTGTTCTGGCAAGACGCATTGTCCCTTTGCTGGACAGGGAGGATCCTGTACACCTTTTCTCTTCTACAGAGGGTGTTACTTAAACTGCAGACGGATTGTGCCACAATGATCCTGGTAGCCTCTCTCTGGCCATGCCAAATATGGTTCCCTCTTTTGCAACAATCAGCAGTGGAACCTCCTTTTCAGCTACCAATTTTACCCAGCTTGCTATCTCAAGACATGGGAACATTAGTCCACCTGGACCTTCAGTTCCTACACTTCCATGCATGGCTCCTACAGACGTAGCCATTTCCAGGCATGGGGTTTCACAAAGGGTGGCAGAAGTCTTAGTAGAAGTGAGAAAACCTTCTACAAGAGCAACATATGCCATGAAATGGAAACTTTTCTGTATCTGGGCAGCTGCACATTCCCTGTACCCACTGTTTTGCTTGGTGAAATCAGAACTGGAATATCTCCTATCACTTTCAGATGCGGGGAAGAGGTACTGTTCCATAAAGGTGCATCTCTGTGCCATTTCTGCTTATCACGCACCTGTGGAGGGTAGGAATATTGCCGAACTGGACTTTGCCCATACATTCCTTCGGGGCATGCTTCATATGAAGCCTCCCATTAGGGATCCTGTTCCCCCCATGGGACTTACTTTTTGTTCTAGAGAAATTGCCGTTGCCTGTCTTTGAACAGGCCAAAGATTGCGACTTACGTTTTTTCTCTTAGAAAACATTATTTTTAGTTGCCATCACTTCAGCTCTGAGGGTTTCTGAGTTGCAAGGCCTGATGTGTAAAGAACCTTACTTCATTTTCCACAGGGACAGGGTGTCTCTGCGTACTAATCCCAAGTTTCTTCCAAAGGTAGTGTCTGAATTAACCTTGAATTAAGACATTTCCCTTCCAGTTTACTATCCTGAGTATTCAAATAAGGGGGAGATCCTCCTTCATGCTCTAGATGTACACAAGAAGATCCTTTGGTATTATTCGAACCATACAAAACTGACCCAGCAATCGGATCAGTTGTTTGTGTCATTTGCTCCCAGGGTTCTGGGTAAACCAGTTGCGAGGCAAACCATGTCCAAATGGTTAACCAGTTACATGACTTTCATTTACAAGTATGAAAAACCCTTACCGGGACCGGTTAAGGGACATTCCACGAGGAGAATGGCTGCAGCCTGCAGCCATGAAAAATGTTTCCGTGGCAGACATACAGTATGAGCTGCCGCAGCATGGAATTCTGTGCATAGTTTTGTTAAGCACTACACGCTGGATATTGCTTCCAGAAAGAGAGCAGGATTCGGCCTCACTGTGCTCCAATGCCTAATCTCATGAATAACTAAAATCCAATATTTCACAGATTTATATTCCTGCCTCCCTTTTTTCTTTCCTTTGGGGACACTGCTTGGGACTTGGTCCTTATGGTGTAGCCTGCTGCAGGAGCTCTTACTCGAAGTAAGATAGTACGATTACGTAAGAACTTACCATAACAGTAGATCTTCGAGAAGAGCTCCTGCAGCAGACGCTATTTTCCCTCCCTCCATCCCCCTGTTATGTTTTTCCCTTTTGGATTTGCTTCAGCACCTGCCTTAGAGCACTCCTGCTAAGTAACCTTCGGGTCTCCAGCAGGTAAACTGAGGTGGGGCTGGGAACCACCCCCTTTATACAGCTGATGACGTCGATGGGCAGACTGACCTAAGGGATGGTCCCCAGCTGGATACTGCTGGCTAGAAGTTTTCTGTGGAGTTCTAGTGCCTGGCGGCATAGTCCTTATGGTGTAGCCCGCTGCAGGAGCTCTTCTCAAAGATCTACTATTACGGTAAGTTCTTACGTAACTGTACTTTTTTTTTGTGCTCTTAATTCATTTGCAGGGGGCATTTCTCGGGCAACTAGTCAGAGAGCCCACCCAAGGTGGGTCAGTACTGGATCTGGTGCTCACAACCGGAGACAGTATTGCAGATGTCAAAGTGGGATGCCACATGAGGACCAGCGATCACCGTACAGTGTAGTTTAACATAAAGACAGCGGCAGAGACAAACCACACATGGACAGGGGTCCTGGACTTCAGGAGGGCAGATTTAAAACAAAAGGAGGGGTTGCCTCAAGAGACGACCTCACCGGGGCGGGGGTTGCTGGGGGTGGAGGAACAGTGGATGGCATAGTGAAGGCAGCAAACCTCTGCATGAAAGAAGGGAGTAAAACTGGTCTTTGGTGATGCCCTTTCTCCTCTATTCCCGATCCAGTCTGGTGTCCCCCAAGACTCCATTTTAGGACCCATTCTTTTTTTTTTTTTTAAGTGGTCTTCCATCTGCTTGCTCTGTGACCAACATACAGATGTTTGCTGATGACACTGTCCTTTTTATCTCTGCCCCCTCCAACCCCTATTGTCCAGTCTTCGCTCCAATCCGATTTCCATTCAGTCCTCCCCTGGTTTCATAAAATCCTCCTCGAGGTCAATGTAAAGAAAATTGTATCCATGACATTTGGAACCCCGCAAAAACTTGCCTCCCTTTTCTCACCTCTCACGTTTACCACATTGGACGACTCCACTCTTGATGTAGTCCCACACTATAAATACCTTGGTGTTTGGATTGACTCCCAGCTTGATCTATGCTAAGCATATAGAGCATATTCATGCAAAAACTCAGATGATCAGATAGCTGAAATATTTGTTGATTATTATGAGAATATTTGTAATAAAAATTTTGTGCCTGACCCTAACTCAGTTCAGGATTTCTTAGTAAAATCTAATATCAAACTTGTTCCATTTGACTTCTGTTACTTTTTTTACCTCAATGGAAATAAAAACAGATATTAAAGAACTGCTTAGAAATAAGACACCCGGCCCTGGCAGGTTAACTAATGAGTTTTACACAGCCTGTCGGGGCAGGCAAGCATCTGCAGGGCTGGGGGCAGGCAAGGGCAGGGGGAAGGGATGGAGAGTGGTCCTGACTAACGCCAGGAGCATGGGAAATAAGATGCCTGAGCTGCAGGCTTTGCTAACTGAAGGGGAGGTGGATGTAGTGGCAGTAACAGAAACGTGGGCCACACCGAAGCATGATTGGGACCTCAACCCGCTGAAGTACTCTGTGTACAGGAAGGACAGAACTGTTGGTAGGGGAGGGGGGGTAGCATTCATCATTAGAAATAGCATAGATGTATGCAGGTTGGAGGGGGGCCGAGGGGCAAGCTGAGGCAGTATGGGTTACCTTGCAAGCACCTGGGGGTAAGAGGGTGAAGCTGGGTGTGGTAAATTGGCCACCCTTGCAGGCAGGTGATCTGGAGGAAAGCCTGGTGGAGAATCTCGGGGAGCATTGTGGTTGGGTGAGGGAAGAACGTTGGTGCTGGGGGACCTTAACTTACTGGGGGCTGATTGGGGAACTATGTCATTCTCGTCACCGAAGAACCAGCGCCTGCTGGACATCTTCCAAGATGCATTCCTCTCCCAACTGGTGGCAGATCCAATAAGGGACGGTCATATCCTGGATGTGGTTAGGGTTACCACCTGTCCCTATTTTCACAGGACAGTCCTGATTTGGGCAGCTGTGTCCTGCAAAAAAACATGAAAAACGCTACATGTCCTGACTTTATAGTAATAAAAGTGTTTTCTAATTTTCCACTAAATGTTGCAGAAAAGTATCATACCTTAACTAAAGTACATTAAAATGATAAACAATATAAGCAACTAAGAAACTACAATACTTAGTCTTAATTCTGATTTTGTAGAGAAAACAAGTCTGTTGTATTGGTTGAGGTTATGTACTGTCCTGTGAAAAATCATGTTTCAGTAAGAAATGTCCCACTTTGGGCTTCTTAAAAGGTGGCAACCCTAGATGTGGTCCTATCAGACTCTGACCTGGTTTGGAACCTCGAGGTCGGGGACCCTCTGGCAGGAAGTGATCATGCCTCAGTCTGGTTTTCCCCTGAACCTGGAGGGAGAGGATAATTATACTAAAACAGTAGTACTCTACTTAAGAGGCGCAGACTTCAAGGGTATGGAGGGGATCCTTGGGGAGTATTTATTGAGGATCAGTCCGGTCATGGACACAGATAGCAGATGGGAAGTTATTAAAAGGGGGCATTTGGAAACTACTAGGGCCTGCACTAAGGTCAGGCGCAAGGCTGGGGGAACCAGGAAACCATGCTGGTGGACCAGGGGGGTACAGAAAGTGGTGGGGGAGAAGGGGGCATACAGGCGATACAAGCGAACATGTGGGGTTAAGGACAAGGAGTATGATAACATATCCAAAATGGTGACTAGGGAGGTGAGATTGGCCAAGGCTAGGGCGGAGCAGAAGCTGGCTCAGGGGAAGGGATAAAATGTTCTTTAGGTATATCAGGGAAAGGAGGAAAGTGAAGGGGCAGATTAGCAGGTTGAGGACAGGGAGCAGGTTGAGGTATTGAATGATTCCTTTGCCTCGGTCTACACTAGAGACGATGGTGGGACAGCACCTTATAGGGGGAAGGGGGTCAGAGCCGAGGAAAGGAGACACCTTATGGGGGGAAGGGGCAGTTTTGAAGAAGGGTGAGGTAATGGACAGTGAAATTCCTACTGGTAGGGGATGGGAAGCCCTCAGGTCCCTAAAAACAGATAAGGCACCGGGTCCAGACAGCCTGCATCCCAAGGTGCTAAAGGAAATGGCGGATGTACTGGCTGTTCCCGTGCCGGAACTCTTTGGCTCCTCCCTACAGACAGGGTGTGTGCCTTAGGACTGGAGGATGGCTCACATCGTGCCCAACCACAAAGGAGGGCTATGGGAGGAGCCAGGCAATTACAGGCCTGTCAGCCTGACATCCATGGTGGGAAAAATCAATCAATCAAAATCTTTATTTATCCAGTCAGGCGCCATGGAGCAAGTCTCATTTGCAAGGTGGACCTGGTCATGAATACATCAAAGTACAGTACAGAAGCAGGTATACAAAAAGCAGTAATATACAAGGAAGAAAAAGTATATACGGTGTATACAGTACAGTACAAGGTTTAATTAAAAAAAAAAAAAAAAGCATAATTTTACAATTGAAAAAGTCGGCAGATGTACAGTCTATCATAGGCATGCAGGGGTTATAAGCAGAGATCTTTTGATTGAGGCAGCTGGCAACTACACATCTAGGGGAAAGAGGCCGTGTATGGGGTGGCAGGTTAGAGAGGTAAAGAAGAGGAGAGATATATTACTGATGACTTGGGGGGGGAAAAAATTGAGCTAAAACCACAGAAAGTGACGATGGCTGTCGTGTACTTGTTTATTATGGTAATGATGGAGGAGGGATAGATAATTGGGACACTGTTGTGGATGGGGTGGGACTTTAGCCAGGCTGGAGTGGACAGGGAAGGGTGGGTGCAGCAGGAAGAGTTAATAGGGAAAGAGTGAGAGCCAGGGGTAGAAACATGGTGGAAAAATGATGGAAGCCATTTTGAAGAAGAGGCTGGATGAATTCCTGGGGGCAGGGGGCCATTTGGATGGTCTCCTGTATGGCTTTGTGCATGGTAGATCATGTCAGACTAACCTTGTGGAGTTCTGTGATTGAGTGACCAGGCACTGGACCAGGGTAAGCCAGTGGATGTCCTCTTTCTTGACTTCAGCAAGGCATTTGACTCGGTGCCACATCCTGGGCTGAGAGATAAGTTGGAGGGAAAGGGGGTGGGGAAGAATATGGTTAGGTGGATAGGAAACTGGCTAACTGGGCAGTGACAGAGGGTGATGGTTGGGGGGTGGTCTCCTCTCCTAGGAGGGTCAACAGTG
The DNA here is from genome assembly GCA_016271365.2 of Neoceratodus forsteri. Taxonomy (NCBI): domain Eukaryota; kingdom Metazoa; phylum Chordata; order Ceratodontiformes; family Ceratodontidae; genus Neoceratodus; species Neoceratodus forsteri. The sequence continues at coordinate 1,642,383,030 of CM028130.1, read as the reverse complement.
GGGTTCCACAAGGGTCGGTGCTGGGCCTACTCCTGTTTAATGCTTACATCTCTGACATCAGAAGGGGTATCAGGAGTGACATGAGCCTCTTTGACTCTAAGCTGGGGGCAGTGGTGGATGGGGTGGAGGGCAGATGGGCCCTTCAAGAGGACCTGGAGACCTTTGACGGGTGGTCTCACAACTGGTGGCTGAAGTTTAATGCTAAGAAATGTAGGGTTCTTCTTGGGGCTTAGAAACTCGGCTCAGGAATACTTACTGGGTGGTGGTGGATGCCAAGATGAATAACTCTGAACAGTGCAGGAGGGTGGCGGCCAAAGAAAGTAAAATGTTAGGGTGCATTGTAAGAAGGATAACTTCCAGGAAGTGGGAGGTGATTCTCCCCGCTGTATAACTGCCTGGTTAGACCACACCTTGAATACTGTGTGCAGTTTTGGCAACTGCGCTTGGTAAAGGATATTGCACTCCTTGAAAAGGTCCAGAGGAGGGTGACCAGGATGAGTAAGGGGATGGGGGAAAAGACCTATATGGAGAGACTCGGGAAGCTTAACTTGTACTCCCTGGAGGAGAGGAAGGACAGAGGGGATATGATTGAGGTCTTTAAATACCTGAAGGGGAGTAAATAGGGCATGCCCTGATAGGATTTTCCAGCTGCGGGAGACAGGGGGGCATCACCTGAGGCTGGTAGGAGGGAGGCTCAGGGCTGAGACTAGGAGACTTTACTTCACTGAATGGGTGATGGAGCAGTGGAATAAGTTGCCAGAGGAATTGGTGGAATTGAAAACGGTGGAGGGCTTCAAAAAGAGCTGGGACAGGTATAGGGCGAAGATTAAACTGAGTAATGCCAGAACTGGTGATGCACACCCGATGGGGGAGGAGGTTAGGGAAGGGAGGGCAGTGAAGGATGCATCTACCAGGTACTGATCTTCAAGCAGACTAGACAGACCTTTGGGCCTAGTCTACTGGCATCTTAGTTTGTTAGTATATATGTTAGCCTCAGTGGCGTTGAGGAGATTGATCCTGGAGAACTGGAAAGAGCAAAATCTAAAATCCTAAATCTTACAAGATTGTGGGCAATCTTTGAAGAAACCCTATATTTTGAGAAACTGATATATGCTCTTGATGATCGGGATGGTATTTATGCTACCAACTGGAGAATCTTGGAGCAAAACATGCCACCGTTGTTAAGAATCTAAAATTCTTCCTGAATACACCGGATTAAAAATGTATGAAATATTTTCAGGAACACACTAATAAATGGATTGGGGGGAAGGGTTGGAGTTTACTTTAGTTTTTTTAGTTGTTATAAATCTATGTTTTATGAATATTAACGTAATGGTATTCATTCTGTACGTTGATTCTATCTATATACTTATGTTTAAATCAATGTAACCGTGTGTTTTGTAATAATAAAAAACTACCACTAAAAAAAAAAAAAAGCGAGCACAACTTCACCCTAAATTAGTTGCCTTGTTTAGAAACAAGGAAGCTCTATCCCTAAGTAATTGGCGTCGGCTCCTAAATAAAATAATTTGTTCTTTCGATTATGCTGACGTACTGTATGGTACTGCTGCTGCCTCCTCACAAAGCTAGACTGTCTCTATAATGTATTTTGGCAGTTTGCTCTAAACGCTCTTCCTTGCACTAACCACTGCTCCTTTTATTCATCCCTCTCTTACTTCTCCAACTCCATCATCTTCTCCACGCAACTCTTTTCATCTCTAATATCTGACTTGGCTCCTTCCCCATGTCCTCTCTCCTGTCCCCTTCCCCTGAGACCCCCAATCCTCTCAGATCCAGGGATTCCCAACCCTTCCCTCCGTTGGTCCTCCTCTAGCTCAGGCTCAGCTGCCTTTTCCTACAGGCTGCCGTCACTAGAACTCTCTTCCACATCAGACACTCCCCTTCCCTTTCTCTCTTAAAAAGTACCCTGTCTGGCTCATCAGTATTCCCTGGCTCCTGCCCCTGCCTAGGTTGCTCTCTCCTCCCCACCACTCACTACACCCCAGAAAATAGCTTTGCACTTTATTTTATTTATTTTATTTATTAAATTCTCGGATTACAAATACCTTTGAGCAGAAACTGCTCATTTACAAAGGTTCCACGTCAAAGGATGAGGGTCAACATACATACAGAGGTAGTAAAAGAATGCGCAATAAACAACCAAAACAACTAAAAAAAATAAAGATACTCAGTTATAACATACTTTGAGATAATATTCATAAAACGAGCAGCTTGAGTAGGCAGCTGGCTGCGGTAACAATAAGAGAAAGAGGGTACCATAGGCAGTTAGTATTGCAGGCGTGCGACCGGGAGAGGAAGTTGGCAGGCTAATGGACCACTGTCCGATGGTAGTGGAAAATGTCTTGTACCAGTGGAGATGTGAAGCAGGAAAGGAGTCACAAGGAAGGCCCAGTGCCAGAGGGAATGAGATTGGGAAAGGGCGGGCTATGAGACATGAGTGAGCTGGGAGGTGTTTAGAGAGATCTCTGTTCAACAAAGCAGTCACATTGAATGGTAGAGGTGAGGTAAAGTTTGAGATTCCTTTTGAAGGGTCCAAGTGTAGTAGAGAAAAGTGATTCTTTATTGAGGGAATTGAACCATTGAGCAGCTCTATAGATAAAGGACCGCTGACCCATGGAGGTACGACATCTGGGAACCTGAAAGGTTAGAGATTGGGCACCACGTGTTTGTTGAGTGCCACTGTAGGTAGTAAGGAGTGAGCTAACACCAGGTGGTATGAGACCAAGGAGAATCTTTTTGGTAAGTAAGCAGGTCTGGTATTGTATTCTGCTGCGTAGGGGTAGCCAGCTGGCCTGTGCATAGAGGTCACAGGTGTGAGTTTGTCGGGCTGCACCTGTCAGTAGTCTACAGGCTTTGTTGAGAGCAACTGAGATCCTGCGGAGGGCACTTGTTGGGGCAGAGCCATAGATGGCAAGGCCGTAGTCAATGATAGAGGTGACAGAGCTGTAGATGGCTAATTTAAGGGCATCCGCAGGCATACAGTGATTGTGTTTGTGTAGTAGTCCAATCTGTATATTAGCGGTCTTGGCAACAGTGTCAATATGCCGAGTGTAGGAGAGGGTACTATCCAGGGTAATACCAAGGTACTTGAACTCCTTGACATGTTCGAGTGGGTTCCCAGCGTGGTTCTTGATGGTGAGGGACAGAGAGTTGTGCCTGCTCTGTCGGTTACAGAAGGACATGGCTTTAGTCTTGCTGTGGTTCAGGACAAGTTTATGAGAACTGAACCAGTCTTCGATGCGATTGAAGTTGAGCTGCAGCTGGGATTCAAGGACTGTAATGTCATGGTGGCTAGAAAACAGGACTGCATCGTCTGCGTATAGTAATGTTTTTTGGTGGCAGGCACTGGGGAGATTGTTGATGAAGAGGGAGAAGAGTAGAGGGCCCAGAATAGACCCCTGGGGGACTCCGGAGTGGACCGGTTTCTCCTCCGAAGAGATCCCTGCAATCCTTACACGTTGGATCTGATTATCAGGGTAGCTGGTGAACCCTTAGCTGGTGAACCATGGAAGGGCATCACTGGAGATCCCAATGGAGGACAGTTGCTTGAGCAGTAGGGGGTGGTTAACTGTGTCGAATGCCTTGGTAAGGTCTATAAATACTGCCCCTCCACAATTCCCTTTGTCAAGCGTGGCATGGATGAAGGTTGTAAATTCCAGTAGTGCAGTGGTGGTGCTGTGCCCTTTTCTGAAGCCATGCTGCTCTGGGCACTGTACATTGTACTTATCCAGGAATTCAGCTAGTTGGTCCGACACTATTCGCTCCAGCGCTTTGGATAGTGGGGGAGGAGGATATAGGTCTGTAATTGGTGTGCAGTGTCCTATCTCCACTTTTGTGAACCGGTGTGACAGTGGCTTTCTTCCAGAGAGAGGGGAAATGGCCCAAACTAAGCGAGAGATTAAAGATCTTTGTAAGTGGTTCTAAGATTTCATCGAGGACTTGTGCCAGCAGTTTCAGGTCAAGGGAGTCACCACTGTACCCTTGTTTGCCGATGGCCTTTTGAATGTATTTTCTAGCTACTTGTGGTGGGACCTCCTTAAAAAACTTTGGGGTTATACGTTCTAGTTGGGGATAACTTGGGAGGAGCTGGAGGGAGGTGTGAAAAATTTTGGTGGAAGGACACTGTCCAGGTTTGTAAATGCATTATTAAAAGTGCTGGTGATGATACCTAGGTTGAGTGTAGGAGTGCCATGAAGGTTGAGCATAGTGGGTGGTGCTTTAGGATCCTTGCCTGTGAGTTCTTTCATGTTGTTCCAGAATTTGTTTCCCTGGCCCCAAGAGTTGGTCAGAGCCTCTTTGTAATAGCTGCGTTTAGCATTCCGTATTCTTCGACTGCAATCATTTCTGGCTGCTTTGTATAATTGTATGTTTACTTGCGTTGGAGTTGCACGAGCACAGTGCCAGAGGTGGTCTCTGTCCTTGAACAAAGTTAAAAGGTCAGTAGTAACCCAGGGGTTGGTCTGTCCTTTGACCTTCATCTTTTCACTGGTGCATAGATGTCACAGGCTTCGTAACGTTTGATAAATAGGTCCAGAGCTTTGTTGGTGTCATTGAGGAGTCAGCACTGCCCAGTTCAGCCTGGTTAGATGGGATTTTAACAGCTGGAGGTGCCCTTGTTTGATAACCCTGGCATAGATAAGCTTGGGAGGGGGCTTGTGGTATTTGTTTGACCAGGAACAGATGACAGGCGAGTGGTCACTTATTGTATCCGGGAGTACAGAAACATTGGAGATGCGTTCAGGGTGGTTAGATAGAATCCAGTCTAGAAGCGTAAGGGAGCCTGTCCTATAGTTACACCTAGTGGGGGCATTGACCAGTTGAGTGAGGTGATGCGCCGTGGCTGCATCCTTATAGGTAGCGGCCTTAGCGGAGAGCCAGTTAATGTTAAAATTACCCATGATTATGGTTTCAGAATTATGTTGCTGGACCCTTGGATATTCCATGATGCTATGGAAGCCAGCAGCCTGGTCTCTTGGGGGTAGGTAAACTGAGATGACAGTGAGTTCCTTGTTATGTGCACCAAGGAGGATTTTGATTGTGAGGACCTGAGAGGAGTTGCTCAGGCTGGGATCCTTATCTTAGTTTTGCCCCACTCTCTCTCTCATTCTTGGCACTTCCTCTCTCTTCCTTCCCTTGCCACAACCCCCCCCCCGGCTACTCTGCTTAACAAAGCTGTGTTCGTTATTGCATCTGCAATTATCTTGATACTTCCTATACGTGCTCCTGCTTCAAACCTTCCTAGCTCATTTCATCCAAGCCTCTTCTCTCCATGACATTTACTGATCTGCCTGCCCTTCTATATGCAGTGCACTTCTTCTCTACCTATCTGTCCCGCCTCCCACCTTACTTCACTCTCATCCCCCTCTTCTTGGCTCTTGCTTCTATCACTTACTATTATCTCTCCCTTAAGTTCTATATCCAATCTCTTATTAGCACTAAAATGTTCAATCTGTGATGTTTTTCTTCCTCAGAACAAATTTGGTGTAGTTTTTGGTTTTTGTATTCCTGTTTTATTTTTTTTCTACAGTGGTATTGCAACCTCCTTGTTCTATAGCTACTTTTTGCTAATTGCTCTGTATACGAGTGTCAATTATTTTTGTACTTGTAAAGAAATGTTTCCCTGTATTGTACCCTCCTGGGTCGTGCCTGAAAATAGTCATTGCTATGGCTAGTGCACCTACCCAGTAAACAAAAACGAAATAAATAAATAAATCTGTATTGTTGCACTTTATTCCATTCTTGAATTTATACTCCTTGCACACCATAGCATTTGTACTCTGTCTTACCAGTGCTCGCCTATGTGTTTATCCTACCACATTGTTGTTCTGGAAATTGTATGTAATGTATGCTATGCTATTGTATCCTAGTATTTTGTACTCTGATCTGCTAGCTTTCACTTATGTATTTGTACTCTCTCCCAACTCCCTTGCCCCCGGGTCGCACCTAGAAATGAGCCTTGGCCCAGTGTGCCTCTCCCAGTCAACAACCTTTAAATAAATACATTTATTTATTTAGATTTTGATAACCGGGTAAGCTCACTGAGACCAGAGGTCCCTTTTTCAGGGGCGACCCGGATTAGTTACAGACAATAATTACATATACTGGCAGGAGCACACAGTAGTACATACATTGATAGGAGTGCACACTAGCTGGAGCATACATTAGATAGGGTATAGAGTACATTACAGAGCATGTCCGTTACATACACATAACATAGCAAATTAAATCCGACATATGAAGATCCTGGTGCGGAATACCCTATCCTCCTTCCTGTCACAGACAGGCAGCACCTCAGAAAAGGTCTTTGAGCATGTTACCTGCCTAAGACTCCTCCCCAACTCCCTGAACTCCTCCTGCACTATCCGAACTTCATCCATAACCAGATCATCAGTCCGTAGGTGGACAAATGACATCCAGCAGTCCCTCCTGTCCTACTACCGTGGCGATTCTAAGTATCTGGTTCCCATCCCTCTGAGCTGTGGTGCTGGGCAGACACTTAACTTCCCTCCCTTCGTGCCCCCAAATCTATACCCCTCACAGTAGAGTCCCCCACAAGGAGTTACTTCCACCTCTTCTTGGGTCCTTTGCCACCTTCACTGAGGACTCCACTAGGGAGGGACCCCTACATCCTCCTTGGCCACTACTACTGGTGCCTTAATGGGACAGTCCCACTCTGGCAGTGCGATGTAAGAATTATGTAGTGGCACTGTATGGGGGATGTGCCTCTGACCCACCACCTTCACCCTTTCCGAGCCCACCATATGCCAGCCGTTCCTTCTCCTTGGCTCCCTTTTGAGGCAGCGGTGGCGGACTTGGTGGTCCGCGGATGAGGGAGAAGGCCCCCTGTATTCTCAGACAGCTTGTCCTGGAATCTAGCAGCCTCCTTCCTCAGCCCAGAGAGGTGCACACAGATGGGGCAGCACCACAGTCTCCAGAAAGTCTCCCTGAAAACTGCCGCCCCACAACCACTGCACTGCTCCACTCCCAGCATACCTATGTATTACCCTGCCTGTTTGTGTTTTTGCTTACTCTTTTATTTATTTATTTACTCGTACCCTAGATAGGGTTTTTCACCTATTTCCCAATTTGTGTGCAACCTTCACAAGGAATAGTTCCCTACGCACCCCATTTCACAAAATCTGAGAAACAAAATAGCCACACTGATGACAGTAGGCTCCAAACTTCATTTGATGTGTAAAAACAAAAAATGATGTCACTGTTTTAATGGTTTTTATATTAACTTTATGGAGGCTGAAATACCAAGCCATTTTGGGCATTATGGTCAGAACATTACTCCATAATCTTAGGTGTTTTCCAGCCCTCTTGACTGGCTGCTTCATCCATCTTCTACTGCTTATGTTTTTAAATGTAGTTTATGATTTCAGGCTCTGATCATACAGGACATTTTTAAAAGAGCATCACTATTAAGCCATGCTAGTGTGTTTGTAGGAAAGTGTCTCCAGTACGTGCTTATTTAAATATATATAATTTTTGCAAAGGAACAAAGGTTGACCATATCTGTTCCTGTGGTTTGAATTCTGCAGCTGCTAGTTTCACTTAACAATTATTCAGAAATAAGGTGCTAGCCAACTAGACAGCTGAAGCTTTGACATTTTGGGTTTTAATAGTTGAGTATTTAGTCTTTCACTTCTCTGCATCTGATTCAACACCCATGGGGAGATGTATTTGTTGTAGCGTGGAGCAGCGCAGCATTGTAGAGTGTAAGCAAAATACATTTGTTGCTATGGAAACCATCTAGTGTGCTTATGCTGCACAAAATGTGCAGATATACAGAATATCCTTAATTGGATTTTTGTTAATAAAAACAAAATTAGCACTGGACAGGCACTCGATGAAAACACGTATGCACACAGACTCATAAAATGGGACTGGTGTGCCAGAAAACAGGAGCAACTGAGCTAGCAATATGATACAAACTCTTGTTGATTTCAGGCTGTGTCTCCGTAGAAATCGATGCAAGATGTTCAATAAAAGAGTATTGTGATTGCTTAAGATGCATCTTGTATAGAATAGTTAATCTATTCATGAGTCTGTTACAGTACCTGAGAGAGGGATCTGTGTGGCTGCAAAAGCTTACATCTCGATCTGACAAAAGCTATCCTAGTCTTCAACAAATCTAGTTTTCTATTGTGGGTTCACAAGGGGACCCGCAATTCTTCCCAAGTCTGAATCCTTCCTTTAGCCATTCTCAAGTGCCTCGCCTCACTAGCCTGCGTGGGGCTTTCCTGCAGAATCCTAGAACCATGCTCAAACCCATCTGCCAGTTCTTTCACAGCCTAGGAATTTGGGCACAGTGTCCGCCATAGAGAAAGGGTGTGGAGCCTAACTGGTATTCCCCTTTGTCTCCCCGGGCCCAAGCATATAGAGATAAGAGATAGAAAGTATCATGTTAAACTGTATTGTTTCACAGTTGAGATCAGGAGGGAAGTGGGCAAATAGCAGTGAAAAAGTTAGTCTCTAGTATCACTGGAGTGCCTCCCTACCTCCGCTTCCTGACCCAAAAACAAATCGGTATAGTAAAAAATGACTCATGTTCTCCTGCTGAATCCCATGTTGTCTTGGTCGACCCTCCAGCTGTTTCTTTTTCTGCTGGCATTTCCTGCTGGCTTACTGCATATCCCCTGGTCAAGCTGTTGCATTGGTGGGAAGCTGGGTGGATTTGGAAGTGCAGGGTGATGCAGCTGGGAGGCAGATGAGGATATGGCCCAGCCAGGGTTATTGGGGCTGCGTGGAATAGGCAGGAGGCATCCTTTTCCAAACTGGTCAGCATTGAGGGTGCAACCTCTGCCAGTGAATGGGGGAACACCCTTGTCCAGAAGAGCAGGAAACTGTGTGGGTAGGATTGGAGAAGGGAACATTTGTGCTCTGAGAGCCAGATGAGACACCATATGGGGAAGGAGGCTGGAGGAGGCCATGCAGGAGCCACCACAACATTGTTCTCACCCGAACTACTTCCAGCCCTTGGCAGGCCAGCTGTGTGGTACCTTCCCATGTCTGCAGACTGTGGCTGCTCCAGTTGCCCAGCTCACATCTGCGCCCTTGACTCCCTCCAAAAGAAGGTATTGTTGCAGGCAGTCCATGCCCCTGGCTTCCACCAGGGCCCAGATTTGACTGCCCTTTGCTTCGATGGCCATTGAGGAGAGGACCGCTGGCAGTGGGGGGCAGCCAGATGAAGGGAATGGTAAGGGCGCAACACATAGTTCTGCGAGTCAAAGGTCATGCTGAAATACAGATACAGAATGTCAACCGCCAGACCCTTGTCCACCACTCGCATTACCCAGTCAGAATAGTTTAATCAAGCTGGCTTACCTAATTATGAATATAATGATGTCAAAAATACAGTTTTTGCTAAGAAATTACATGATTACATTTTTTGATGGTTACATATACTGCTGCTTAAAATGCAAGTGCCATAAACATAGTGGTTCTAAAAGTAACTGCTATTACAAAAAACAATAACTAAAAAGTCAAAAAAAAAAAAAGTAAAAATTATTTTAGTAAAAACCTGCTCTTTAAAAGAGAGAAATTTCAGGAAATTCTGACTTTTAGTGACAAAGGACTTAGGAAACATTTCTTGTAACACTGATTTCTCGTATTTCTGCTGTTCTCTGAGAAGAACACTTCTCCAAAATCTACATGGAAGATGTTGCTGTGGTATATGACCCCCAATAAATTCCAGTTGAGAAACCTTGGAAAGAAATTACAATTGTAGCATTTGAACAGAATTCTTTATTTCTTAAATGGAAACAAGGGTCCGGAAGAGGAGTTATTGCCGTCTGTAATTGAATCTTGAGTGGCAGGCCACTTTCCTCTTACTAGTTAACTTGTTCCACTCATTCTCGGCTATGTGAACTAAGACCATCGTCATCTTCCAGTGCTTTCACAGACGAATCCTGCAAAAGTGAGAAAGAGTTGATAGTGCTATAGGGGAGACTGAAATGTTTGCAGCATGATTAATGAATGAAAATTCTGTTAAACTACGGTTACTAATTAAATAATGTGTAGTAACACTAAAGTGCAGAAAACGTTTAAAAAAAAAACATTAATAAAAATATTATTCAACAGCATGTAATTTTATGTAGCTATACAAAAACCTAGTACAGATACCATCTATTAATACAGAAAAATATTGACACTGTGTCTTTGCCATTTTTTGGTTGCATTACAACTAAAAAATGGTATTTTATTTATTTATTTTATTTGGTAACCAGGAAAGGCACACTGAGCTGAGGCTCATTTGCAGATGTGACCCGGGAAAAGGGGAAAACAAATACATACAAAGGAAAAAACTACATAATGACAATCAAGTGCAGCATACAGACGGATAAAACAAAGTTACATATGGGCAAATATAAGCCTTAACACAGTCTCTCAAGACCATTGGGAGGCAAGGAGGTTTGGGAGGTTGAGGGTCAGCGGCAAGGAGCAACAGGTGTGAGTCTGAGCAGGTACTTAAGGGCAGTGAGTGAAGGGGTTAGATGAATGGTAGAGGAGAGTTGATTCCAGAGGGAGGGGAGTCCAGTGAGTGAAGGGGTTAGATGAATGGTAGAGGAGAGTTGATTCCTGAGGGAGGGAGGGGAGGCAGTAGGAGAAGGCAGGCTGACCGGCAGCTGAGTGGGAATGGGGATGGGAGAAGGAGCGGGATTCCCTTGAGCACAGTGGGAAAGAGGTTGGGATGGCAGGGGAGAGGAGAGATATAATGGAAGGGTCCCAAACCAGTATTCAGCGATGAAGGCTAAGCAGTGGGCCTGTCTACAGTGGGGTAGGGGTGTGATAGGGAAGAGTAGAGACAGCATTGATGTGTGCGAAAAGGGGAGTTGGTGGCGAAACAACAAAAGGCATTTAAGAGGGTGTCTAATCTGGCAAGGGATATGGCAGGAGTGGTGCCATGGACTATATCCGCATAGTCGAACACAAGGAGGATCGTTTTTGTTACCAACTCATGGCGAACAGGGAGGGAGAGGCAGTCGTTTCGATATAATGCTTCTAGTTTAGGATGAAGTTTGGAGTGGATGGCATCAACATGCACCGAGAAATTGAGATTATCAATCCAAACAGCAAGGTATTTAAAGGCAAAGACCATGTCAAGGGGGTTGCCTTCATTATTATACAAAAAAGCAGGTTAAAATAATAGGAGATATATAAAGAATATTATCAACACATAAAAATTATATCGACAGAGCTGACTTGCTGTCTGACTCCAGACTTTCATTTAAAAAAAATGTATGTTTCTAGCCCTAACAATTCCAAAGTTAGACCTCTTTAAAAGATAATTTCCCTTAAAATGAGAACTTTGGAACCATTAGGGCTACAAATTTAATGTTTTTAAATGAAAGCTTGGAGTCCGCTAAGTTGATATATTGATATGATATTGCTATAGTTGCCATATATTGATATAAAAAAAATGGTTCACTAACATTTTAAAATCTTGTGTTTTTTAACAACATATTATTACATATGTGCTTCTCAGATGAGTAGCGACGCTAGAAAACTGTTAGGATCTATACATGTTGATTGAACTCCAAGCTTTCATTAAAAAAAACTGAGTTCCTGTGATTAAGTTAAACAGTTACTGCTTTCAAAATATAATTTCAAGCATTATAAAATCTTAAAACTATGGATTATTTTGTAGAAGTGGTTGGAATATCACAGTGGTTGTAATGTCCAAGAATAAAATATTATTTTCAAATTGTACCTAGTTATAAGAGAGAGGGAGGATCCCCAGCATAGCATCTTTTCTAGACATGCATTAAAAAATGTAAATATATTTTGATTAGGTCACAAATACGGGCCATATACATTGCCCTGATTAGGGAGAAACATGTCAGAATGTCTTGAAATAAATACTGTTTCACGTGGGAGATGGCTTAATCTGGGAAGAAAATCTGGGCCACATTAAATAAGACTTTTTGTAGCAAAGCAAGCATTTTTAAGGTAGTACTGGGGAATTTGACTCAGACTAGCACTCTCTACTCAGTTGGCCTCCCATATAAAACCAGTCTTGTACTGAGTATAGTAACACAGTAGATATGTAAAACCAGTCTTGTACTGAGTATAGTAACATAGTAGATGACAGCAGATAAGGGCCAGTAGGCCCAACTAGTCTACCCTTATTCCCTGCCTGCATCAGTGGCCGCTGACCCTACTTGGTCATTGACTTTTGCCTCCCTTCCCCACATCTAGAGTTCCCTTATGTCTGTCCCATGCATGTTTGAATCCCCCCCCCACTGTGTTAGCATCCGCCACTTCCTGGGATACGGTATTCCAAGCATCCACAACCCTCTCTGTGAAGAAAAACCTCCTCATATTTCCCCTTATCCTGCTCCCTTCCAATCTTACTGTGCCCCCTTGTCCTTGTGCAACTCTTGTATTGAAAGATGTCACCACCCCCCACCTCAGGTACTTTATTCAAGCCTTTCAGGTACTTGAGGTCTCTGGCATATCCCCCGTTCCCTCCTCTCTTCAGGTGTATACATGTTGAGGTCTTTTAATTTGTCCTCGTGTGTTTTCTGATGTAAGCCCCACACCATCTTGGTCACCCTTCTCTGGACCACCCCCACCCTGTCTGTCTTTGTGAAAATGTGGCCTCCAGATCTGAAATCAGCACAGTGCAACCCGCTTATAATAGGCAAATATGTAGAAACGCAATATGCCCGTTCTATAGAGTGGTCGCTATACTCACAAGCTTAAAAAAAAAACAAAAAAAAAACACAACACGCAGTTGCAGTGTAAATTTTTTAATGCGGTTCTTTTCCCCCACAGCACACTTAACACAGCCCACAGTGAATGCACCAGATAATGTTAGTTAAATGTCCAGCAAATAAAGCAAGCAAGTACAGCTCATTTTCGATTTTGTTTGGTCTTACTTGAAGTAGTCGGAGATTTTACTCTGAGTTTTTGATTTCTGGCAATAGGGATTCCACACCTGCTCAGCTGCAGCGAGCGCACTCCAGTCCGGTTGAACATCTGGGTTTTGCTCCATTGCTTATCTTAGAGTTAGCAGTGCACTTTTCACATTGGTAGGAGTTAAGTAACTTCAGGCTGCTTCTCATTGTCCGCGCCATCCTCTTCTTCCGTGTCCTCTGCGCATATGCTTTCTACCACCTGTGTGATATCATCTGATCGGGGCTTCTCCTCCTCGTCTCCCAGGATACACACAGAATGGAATAACTCTGCCGTAAAAGATCAGCTAGAGTAGATTTCGGCAGAGACCGATATTGTGACAAGTCCCAATGACTCTTCTTGGGCAAAGCATTGATTTTTTTTTTTTTTTTTTTTTTAACAGTTCCACCTTATCACTGAGTGACATCGCTTTGTGTTTGCCTGCCATTCTTCTGATGCGAAGGGCTGAGCAGTGCACAGTGTGAAAACCAGCTGACAATGAGCCAGTAGCAGCAACACTCATGTTAAAACACATACAGTTAATTGCTTGGCTGTACATAAAGTACCTGTTAATTAGGATCATTTACACCTTCACAGAGATGCCATTACCTGCAGAAAAGTGGGCGATATAGATGGAGGCCAGTACACATATCAGAATTTAACATTGAAGCCTATAGGAATGGCGTTTGGTAAATTAAATTTGCCCGCTAAAACTGATTGTCCGCTATACCCATGGGCACTATAAGTGGCATCGACTGTATTCTTGATGAGGCCTCACCGGTGTTTTGTACAATGGCATCACCGCCTCCTTTGTTCTGCTAGTGATACCCCCTTGTGTGCACCCCAACATCCCACTGGCCCCCTCTACAGTCTTGTTAGACTGTTTGGCCACCCTTGTATCAGCTGAAATGATTATCCATAAATCCCTTTCTTCTCTGGTGACTGTCAGCAATTCCCAGCCTCCCCCCCTCCAATTCTGTAGCTCTCCACTGGGTTTCTTCTCCCCAGTTGCATGATTTTGCACTTTTTTGCATTAAATTTCAACTGCTATGCCTTTGACCATTTTCCAGCTTTCCCAGATCCCTCCTCATTCTTTCGACCCCCTCTAGAGTGTCTACTCTGTTGCAGATCTTGGTATCATCTGCAAACAGGCAAACGTTCCTCTCCAGCCCTTCAGCAGTGTCACTCATGGAGACGTTGAAAAGGACCGGCCCCAGGACTGACCCTTGAGGCACCCCACTGGTCACCCCCCTTTCCTCAGATTTGATCCCATTTGCTACCACCCTCTGCTTCCTGTGCTTCAACCAGTTTCTAACCCAGTTTTCCACTTTGTGGCCCACCCTCAGGCACCCTAGCTTGTTTATCAGTCTTCTGTGGGGTACGTGTCGAAGGCCTTACTGAAATCGAGGTAGGCGATATCCACCGCTCCTCCCTGATCCATCTCCATCACCCAGTAAAAAAAGTCAATCAGATTTGTTTGACATGATCTTCCTGCTGTGAAACCATGCTGCCTTGGATCCTGTGCTCCCATGGTTTCCAAGTGTTCCACAAACCTTTCTTTAAGCAGTGTCTCCATAATCTTACCCACTACTGAGGTGAGGCTGACCAGCCTATAGTTTCTTGCCTCCTCCCTGCTACTACTCTTATGGAGAAGGATTACATTTGTCCCCCTCCAGTCCTCTGGAACCACTCCTGTATTGAGCGACTCACTAAACAGGGCTGCGCACTCTGTAATTCCTTTAATATCCTGGGATGTATACTGTATCATGTGGCCCCATCGTTTTGTCCACCTTAAATTTTGTGAGTTCCTCCAGGACCCTCTCTGCTGTAAAAGGACTGTGTTTACCCCCCCCCCATTGTTTCTGCTGCCTAGCTGTGGTCCCTGTCCCTTGTCCCTCCTCCTCCTCTGCTGTGAATACTGAACAGAAGTACACATTCAGTATCGATGCTTTTCTAGGCCATCCTCCATATACACCCCTTCCTCCCCTTTGAGCCTTGCTATCCCTCCCCGGCCTTCCTTCTGTCACTAATGTATCTATACAATGTCTTGTCCCCCCACTGTCTGTGCTAATCTGTCTTCTGTTTGTGCCTTCACACTCCTAACTGCTTTCCCCACCTCCCTCTGTCTCAAGGTACACTGCCCTTTCCTCATCTTTCTGAGTCTCCTTGTATTTTATGAACACCCCTTTTTTGTATCCTCACTATCTCTGTCACCTCCTTTGTGAACCATAATGGTTTGTTCCTTCTCTTTCCCTTGTTACTCAGCTAATGCCCTGATTTGTCACCTCCGCTATGGCTTCTTTTAGGTGTGCCCACTGCTCCTCAGCCCCTCCCTGGATCCCTGTCCGCCAGGGCTTCTTTGATCCCCTTCCCCATCCTAGCGAAGTCCACCCTCCTGAATTCCAGGCTCCTTGTCTTTCTGTGACTCTCTTGCAACTCTGTACTGATGCTGAACCACACTGTATGGTGGTCACTGGACCCCAAGTGCCCCTCCACCCTGACTTCCTTTATCCTATCTCCATTGGTTAGCACAAGGTCTAAGATCACTTTGCCCCTGGTGGGCTCCTGAACCAACTGCCTGAGGTCTGCCCCCTGCAAGGATTCTATGATGTCTCGGCTCCTGGCTGAGGCAGCTGCCGGGATGGTGCAGTCCACATTTTGCAGGTTAAAATCGCAAAGCAGCAGTACTCCCCTTTGCTGCCATCCCATATTTCCTCCACTATTGCCTTATCTACCTCCTCCCTTTGTGCCGGAAGCCTGTAGATCGCTCCTGTGCGAATTGCTGTGTCATTTCCTGGCACAGGTGTGACCCACAGTGCCACGGCCTCCCCCTGTTTACCCTGCACTGCCGTCACTTTCATAGCTTCTCTGATGTAGAGGGCCACACCCACCCACCATTTACCCTCCCTATCCCTCCTGTGAAGAGTGCACCCTGGTACATTTACCTCCCAGTCATGGTTTCCAGTGTACCATGTCTCGGTAATTGCTAATATGCTCAGGTCCGCCCCTGCCATCAAGGCTGCCAGGTCTGGGATTTTATTTCCCAGACTGTGGGCATTTATATACAAGATTGTCCATGTCTAGGTCACTGGAAGACAGCACATTATTGAATATCAAAACTAAGTGCTCCCAAGAGGGAAATCTGGACCTACCTGAGTCTGACTGGGGTACAGTCTTTCTCACTGCCTCAAAAATTATGCTTTCCCTCCTTTGGCAAGAGTATGAATGGAAAGTGAAGGTCTGTTTTTTCCTCGTCCCCACAACACAGAGTAAGAGAAACCCCTTCACTCCACCAATATGCTGGAGGCAGTGTGGTGAACAGAGAGCTCACCACTCCCAAATTTTCTGGTACTGTCCTATATTGAAACCATTCTGGCAAAAGATAACCACTATCCTTTCGGACCGCTTCACCTTAGAATCCCCTCTGGAAATGTCAAATTGTGTTCTGGGCCTGCCCCCTGTGGGCGTACGAGGGGCGAACTCCCTATATACTTGGGGCATACTCATTGCAGCCTCACATAAAGCTATCACCCATAATTGGCTCAGAAACTAACCCCCAACGGCTCAGCAGTGGGTACAGATAGTCCAAGGGATATCAGATTTGGAGGAAATAACAGAGTGAACCAGAGAACTCATGTCTGTTTTGAAGGCGGACCAAGTGGCAGTCATGGCTGGATATGCACACTGATCTGTAAGCCACCCTATGATCACGTCATGGTACACTGGTATGGCTTGCATGTCAGCCAGACTAAAAGGTGTATATCATAGGGTCTGGTGCACCTCTTAGCTAAAGATCTGCTTGGGACAAATGGTTATGAATTGCTGAATCTCTGATATAATAGTCATTTCTGTCTACGAAGATAAACATTTCTAAAGTTCCACCCTGCTGATCAACTGTTCTGTACCCAATTTTGTCAATAAAGATGAATTTAAAGATTGTCCAGGTCTCGCAGCTTGTGCTTCTTGCATTTCTACATTTGCCTTTTTGATCCCTCCTCCCCACCCTTTTCTCCTGCTGCCTGTTTTCCTCTACCTTCTCTTGCAACGAGCCCAGTCATATCTGTCCATGTTTCCCAGCCTGTCCCTCTTGTATATCTACACTTGCCTTCCTGTTTCTCCTTTCCAACCCTGGTTTCTTCCTCTTGCTGCCTCCCTACCACTTGTAATGAGCTTGGGAATATCTGTCCACATCATTTCTTCCTGATCCATGTTGCTAGCTGCTCTGACCAGTGGGGGTGGGCTGTCTAAGTCTCCTTGCTCCCGGCTGCCCCCAACCCCAGCAAGTTTAAATGCTTGGCAAGGAAGCTTCTAAAGTTTTCATTGAGGACTGCAGTCCCATCCCTGGATGGATGAAGGCCCCCCGTACAGGTCCAGGTATGACATCAAAGCGTAATTGCTGCACTTTAAAATAGCTAAACATCTCCCATGCAAAAGTAGTTTGCTAGGGTAACTTTATGTTCTTTTCCTTTCTGATGTTTGTGTTAACTTGGATTATCAAAATGAACAATTTCTTCTATCATTCACCCCAAGCTATAACAGAACACTCTCATATTTGATGTATATGAATTACCGTGTACTACTCTCCAAAACCCAAAATGGTTTTCAGAAAATGTCAAAAATACTATCTATTAATGCTGGTCTGGTGATACTAAGGGTTGAGGCACTGGATGCCACACCTCGTGGCACGCCAGCGACCCGGGTTCCGGCCACCGGGGGCCGGCTGAGGGGAGGGCAAGGAGTGGATGGAAGCAGCTGTCAGGCAGCTCTCCTCCTCAGGGTGGGATGCAGGGGCTTTTCTGGCACTTGGCTGCTGTCCAGTGGAGGCTAGGTGGCAGTGCCATGCCAGAGGAGAACCTGGCAATAAGATGGGTGGGCAGAAGGAGCAGTCACCAGAGCCACGGTGCTCATGTGCGCCTCCATCTGCATGGGCAGCCACGTTCTGGGGCCTCGGGTTAGGGGGGAGAAAATGGCGGAAAAATCGGGGGCCGTAGCTGGATGAAGCCCCCAGGTCAGCTCTGGTGGTCTGCTGAGGCACGAGAGGGAGGGTGCCTCGAACGACCGCTGAGTCTGGTACTGTCAGTGGACACGGGACCACCGCCCACCGCAGAGCAAAAATACCCAATGGAAAAAAAAAAATACTATCTACTTTTAAATATAACTTGGTCATTTGCTAGCCTTTTGGAATCTGTAGTTGTAAGCACAAAAGGTTTAGAGAAAATGAATGACTAGAAAAGCTTAAATCCTAAATATTCTTTGGTAACATTTATGTATTAATTTGTCACAGAAAAGCCATTTGAAGAAACAAACCAACTGGAAGTTCTTCAATCCATGCTGGATATTCTGACCTTCAGTAACATATTTGGTGGGAATGCAAGTTTTTCAGCAGTATAATTCTTCAGTATAAAGGTTCAAGTTCACTAGTTTAGGATAGTTGCCTTTTTATTATTGGGGTGGGGCACAGAAAAAAAAAACCGAATGAAGTGGTGTGAAGTTAATGTTCATAGACTACCTGACCTTCCACAGACCTGCATCTTTTCTTATATCTGAGCAAAATTTTCCTTCAGTTTATAATGAGATATACAGCATATTATCATTTAAGATCTGTATATCAGCAAAGTACAATCTTTTTTTGTGATTTGCACTTTCTGTTTGTCATACTTTACCCCTCGGTAAGCTGTCTTTCAACTAGTCCACAGACCCTTAATTCCATGACTACTGGAGTGGTCACCACTGGTCCTAAGATGCATACACGCCTGTCCCTTCATATACGGTCTCGGACTTACCCCTCCAAGTGGTAATGACCAGGAAGAAGGGGGGCAAGGCACCCCATTTTCACTTCGTAAAGTTTGAATTAATACTTTGTTGCATTGCATCACAGTTGCAGGGGTAACTCTTTTCTCCAACATTTATTTATAGCGCAAACAAGTGGCCACATTGCATGGGGACCATACTCTCCCCCCCCCCCATTGTTTTGCACAGTCTGTCATTTCGACTAAGAATATTTTGTGTTGTAGAAATTGCCTTGTGCAGCCATACATTTCTGTATCTATTAACAGTACATATATTTATTTATTTGAATTTTGGTAACCAGGTAAGTTCACTGAGACAATGCAGTCCCATTTTCAGGGCCGACCCGGGAGAGTGAACAAGAGAAGTACAGTACAGAACAATCACATTTTCACTGGGAGAAAATTCCATATACAGTACAAATTTATAGGAAGATAATTACAGCAGAAACACAAACCATAGCAGTAGAATAATTATCAATAGCACAGCAAGAATGCAGCAGTGGCAAACAATACAAAATAATTAGCAGGCTAGGCACATTGTTTAACAGGTTATAATACATTATCATGTAAAGACAAGCCATAAGTACAGATCGAAAACGGTAGGAAGGTGTGTCGGGGTAGAGGGCAGAGGAGTGAAGTACAGGTGGGAAGACTGGCAGAAGAGAGCGGAATGAAAGCAACAAGGTGGGAATAGGAAAGGTATCATCGGAAGCATGAGCTTGTAGCAGCAGCTGATAGAGTGGTGAGCAAATTGGATTGCAAATTGGATTGGAACGAGGGAAGAAACTGTGTATACCAGCCAGCGGTTTTTACTTGTTTATGTAGTGTCTTTACATTATATGATTGCCTTGGTTATGTGCCTTTTCAATACAATCTGACATATTGCTTTAACTGTTTTATTTGTAATGGCATAATGCAAATTAAATGTTCCATTCTCCGCAGGATGGGTTGATAGTGGAAAACATGCACGATCTTCCATATGCAATGTCCGTTGGTCCTGAAGTAACTGCAGCAATGGCAACCATTTGTGCTGCTGTTAGACAGACCTGCCCAAGCCTTCCGCTAGGAATCCAGATTCTTTCTGCAGCAAACAAAGAAGCTTTAGCCGATGCTCTTGCAGCAGGTAATATAACAACTCTCTTGTTATTCATTAAAGCGTTACTATACTCAAATGGAGATGAAGAGAGGATCACAGATGTAGAAGTGGGTAGCCATCTGGGAACTAGCGACCATCGAACAGTATGGTTCACAATAAACACAGCAGTAGAGTCAAGCCATACAAAGGCAAAAGTACTAGACTTTAGGACGGCTGACTTTGCCAAAATGGGTGAGTGCCTAAGGAATGCACTAGCAAATGGGCAGGAAGGAGGGGTGGAAGAACAATGGGGAATAATAAAAACTGCCATCACAGAGGTAACAAGCCTTTGTGAAGCAAATAAACAAACGAAGCGATGTAAGAAACCACTATGGTTCTCAAAGGAAGTGGCAGTGAAGGTTCAAGAGAAAAGAAAGCATTCAGGAAGTACAAGGAATCACAGAAGGACAGGACAGAGAACTGTATCAGTTAAAGCAAAGGAAGCTGGAAGGCAGTCAGAACAGCAAAGGCCCAAACCAAGGAAAAGATAGTCAACTCGGTTAAGAAGGGGATAAAACCTTTTATAGGTACATCAGGAGCAAAGGAAGACCAAGGGAGGGATAGTGAGGCTTAATAAAGGGAGGGAGGGTGGGCAGAGGGTGACTGGGAAAAGGCAGAGATACTAAACAAATATTTTTGCTCAGTATTTACAAAGGAAGAGGGGGAGGTACCTAGAACAAACAGTAGAAACACTCTGGATACAGAAGTTGATACCAGCCCATTTACAGAAGAAAGGGTTCTGAAAGAACTCTTAAAACTGAAGGTGGACAAAGCAATGGGGCCTGATGGGATTCATCCCAGAATTCTAAAAGAACTAAGGGTAGAACTAGTGACACCACTGACTACCTTCTTTAACAAATCATGGGAGGATGGGGTGGTACCGAGGACTGGATGAGGGCAGATGTGATTCCCCTTCACAAAAGTGGGAGCAAGGCAGAAGCAGGAAACTACAGACCTGTTAGTTTAACCTCAGTGGTAGGGAAAATGATGGAATCACTTCTGAAGGAAAGAACTGTTGCATTCTAGAGGCCAGAGGGACACAGGACCCAAGGCAGCATGGATTCACAGCGGAAGGTCATGCCAGACGAATCTGATAGATTTCTTTGACTGGGTGACCAAAGTAGTAGATCAGGGAGAGGCTCTGGACATGGCCTACCTAGACTTTAGCAAGGCATTTGACACAGTCCCACACAAAAGATTAATATACAAGTTAGCCAGCCTGGGAGTGGATCCCAAGATGACAGCCTGGGTAAAGAATTGGCTGGAGAATAGGACACAGACAGTAATAGTAAATGGAGTCCACTCTGAAGAAAGGGGGTTACTAGTGGAGTACCACAGGGTTCAGTATTAGGACTGGTCCTCTTCAATGTCTTTATAAGCGACATTGCAGAGGGACTGGAAAGAAAAGTATGTCTCTTTGCAGATGACACAAAGATCTGCAACAGAGTTGATGCACAAGGTGGGGTGGAAAGGATGAGAAGGGACTTGGCAAGGTTAGAGGAATGGTCAAATGTATGGCAGCTTAGATTCAATGCTAAGAAGTGCAAGGTAATGCACCTGGGAAACAAAACCCAGGGGAAGAGTACACAATGAGGGGTGAGATACTAACAACAACAAAAATGGAAAGGGACCTGGGGGTAGTCATATCAGATGACCGAAAGTTGGGCAAGCAATGTGAGAGAGCAGCAAGGAGGGCTGGGGGGATACTGGGATGCATAGGGAGAGGCATCACCAGTAGAAAACAAGAAAACAGGAAGTTATTATCCCTCTGTACAGACAGCTGGTCAGACCCCATCTGGAGTACTGCGTGCAGTTCTGGAGACCCAGTCTCCGCAAAGACATAGACAGGATGGAAGCTGTCCAGAGGAGGGCAACTAAATGGTGCAGGGTCTGCACCTGAAGACATATGAAGAGAGACTTAAGGAGCTTAATATGTATAGCCTCGAGGAAAGGAGGGAGAGGGGGACATGATAGAAACTTTCAAGAACCTCAAGGGAATCAACAAAGTCCAAGAGGGCAGCATCTTTCAAAACAAGAGGTGTGCAAGAACAAGGGGGCACAATTTGAAGATGGGGGTGGCTCAGAGGTAATTTAAGGAAGTGTTTTTTCACAGAGAGGGTTGTGGATGCATGGAACGGCCTTCCGGAGAAGGTTGTGGAGTCAAAAACAATGGTGGAATTCAAGCATGCATTGGACAGTCATAAGGCAATTCTAGGGGGTGGGGGCAGGAAGAAGTAGGCTGCTGGTTAACTAGGATCTGCAGCTTATCCATTTGGTAGGGAAATGGGCAGACTGGGTGGGCCAAGCGGTCCTTATTTGCTGTCAAATTCTATGTTTCTATGTTTATACTATTGCAAAACATTTTTGGCTGATACTATTGATGAACTGAAGTGCATAAAAACACAAAGAACAGGCATTGTAAAAGAGAGAAAATCCATACAGGGTGCTGAGTCGGTCCTCCTAAGAAGGATGTGCTTTCTTTGTTTACATGTACGTACAGTTTTAAGTTATCAGAAGAGATTTTCCGGTTTCCAACACAAAATTCACAACTGGCATTAACAGAAAATTCTCCAAATTATTGGAATTTTTGGGCCCTCCGGTTTGTTTATTGGAAACATTTTCACTAAACCAGGATCTTTTTCCTTTAGACTTCTACTGTTCCCATTTTGTACACCTGCTGTGAAGCCGCGATGGTAATGACCGCAGTCTTGTTACAGTAGAAATGATGCTGTTGTCACAGATGAAGGATTATGACTTTGGATCAGGAAATGCAGGTGTAGGTAAATACAGCACAGGAAAGTTCAGGACAGGAAAGTTCGGCACGAGAAAATTGAGAAGCCAGAAATTTGGTCCTTGCCGTCATGGATCGCCACTCCAGTGAAATTTCCGGTTTAAATGTAGATTTACTATTACAACACCACGCCACAATGGATCATGCTCCAGTGAAATGTGTAACCAAATTTTCAGCCATTTAATTTTGCTCTGCAGATGTTTCCTGTGCCTAACTTTCCCACGGCAAACTTTCCTGTTCCAAACTTTCTGTGCTGTAGTTGCTATGCCCCGGAAAAGCAGCAGGAACAGAAGAAGTCTTAGAGGCTAAGATCCTGTTTTCATGCAAACTGTGTTCAATAAGGAATGAAATGTATGACAACAATATTTTAGGCCTGCTGATGACTACTGGTTTTGTTTGATAGGTAACTGGAACATCTCTTAAAAATTATATGATGTAGTCTACCTTTTGAAGTAGATTGTGCTTTTAATATTAACTTTTTTTTTTAAACTTAAGTATTTTTGCTCCTTTGCCCTTGGCATCTTAGTGTTGGAAATGTGCAAGCACACACTTTAAAAAAATACCTCATTCAAATAAATGTGCCCTTGCTGTGTGAACCTTTGTGTAACTAACCTTCTACTACTCCCTGTATGACATTGCATATGCTGCATCACAATTTGTGGTCTGTAACCCTGCAAATTGTAAATATTTTGTTGATGTGTATATCTGTGTTGGTACACTGTACTTCCTATTTGTACGTCAGCTTGTTGATGTGTATATCTGTGTTGGTACACTGTACTTCCTATTTGTACACCAGCTTGTTGATTGTATTCTGCCTATTCATTTCTCCTTTATTTGAATATGATGTAACTCCAGGAGTACTCCTGAAAAGGGACTTTATTGTCTCAGTGGGCCAATCCAGTTGCCAGATTTAAAATAAATGAATAAAATGGGTCAAATTTGACCCTCGACATGAGTTGCTGTCTTTTGACACTTACTGTATGTGTAATTGTTCTCCATTGTTGTCATGAACTTTGTGTACTGTAACTTGCATTTGTATATCCTCTAGGAACTAGATGTGTGTTCTGCTGTAATACACTAAAAACTGAGCACTTTTTGTACCCTTCTCTACCAAGGGACCCTCACAAAAACATGATCTGGTATTCCATAGGAACTTACTGCCATGTTGTTGTTGTTGTTGTTGTTGTTGTTGTTGTTTGTTGTTGTTGTTGTTGTTGTTGTTGTTGTTGTTTGTTGTTGTTGTTTTTGTGTTTGTTGTTGTAATTTGACACCATGGTATTTTTGTGCATGAGCAGTTGGATTGCTTCATTTGCATGCCAGCGGGAACTCCTCCCAGTCAACTGAAAATTTTTTGGCATGTGTACAGTGTATAACCGCACCAAGGAGCAGCAATGCGTGGGTTAAAATGATGTAGAAACGACAGAGTAAGGGGAACCAGCCCCTGCCAAAGGCTAGGAGTGCAAACAAGCCACTTCCTATGATCTTAATTTAAGACTTTGCTCATGGAGTATTTTCCAAAACAGTGTATTACTTTTATTGAAAATCCAAAGACATACTCACAACGATAAAAACAGGTTCTTCAGCAACCAGAGTCCAATACCTTAATCAACAAACCAACAGTATCTCGCTCCCTAAGACAAGCTACTGGTCACCTGATGCGTTTTGCGTGATGTGCTTTTTCCAAGGATCAGAAAAAGCACATCACTTGTGAAATGCATCAATGATCAGTAAAAACAAAGACAAGGCGGCCACATAGCATGTGGTCTAAAGCAAAACAAAATGGTTATATTAAATGCACGCTGAAAATAGAAAATAAAGTTAAAAATCTAGTCTTCGACCTTAGGTCTTCTTCAGGAAATATCTAAAGAGAAAAAACAAGTTAGTGTAGAGGAGAGGTAAAATGAGAGAGATATATATGTGGAGAAAGAAGAAGAGGAGGCTAAGGGAGAAGAAGTGATAAATGGTAAGATTAAGAGAGAATCTGTGAAACAAAAGGTGATGATGGAAAGATAAACATAATGGGAGAGAAAGAGCTGGGGAAGTTCCCAGGTAGAGACTGATTAACAGGGCCTTGTAAGGCTGAAAGGTGACAAATGTGTGAGAAGGAGACAGAAATGGAGACATATGGTGAAAATGAAAAATAAATCAGTACAAAACAAATTGACTTTAGGGGAAAAAGGGGAGGCTGAAAGATGTTAGTGGAAAATAAGTCTATCATTTAAACCAGAGGGCTGCTGGGAATATATGATGGATCAGCTTGGCTTCCATGTTTTTCTATGGTTAGGATCCCGGAAGCCCGCTGAAGTACACAAACAGAAAAGGTCATTGACATTGTGGTCCCTGGAGATAAAGTGTGGATAATGGGTTTAGTAGTTTCACCATTCCTGACCGCTTCTTGTAATGTTCCCTGAAACGGTCAGCAAGACGCCACCAGTTTCTCCGATGTACATAGCTGAACACCTCCTGCAAAGAATACAGTACACTACATTAGTGGAGGTGCATGAGAACCCTTGGTGATGTGAAAACACCTGTAGGCCTCAATCTCAGTTACACTGGAACAAATTTGCAGTAGCAGCGAGCCCTGTTGCAAGGTTTGGTACCTGGGGAGGAACTGTTAGGAGTGGTAGGCTGTTTTTACCAGGAGATTGTGCAGATAGGTATCGTGTTGATAGGAGGCTATTAGGTGGTTCTTAAAGGAAGCACCAATGTTAGTCAGTTTGCAAATGGGAAAGTTACTAGTGATGATCCTGTGAAGAGAAGGTGTGCTCTGATGGAAAGGAAGAACTAGTGGAATACGCTGTTTTGTGTGACAGTATCCCTCCCATGGGGGTCAAGGATACGGGCATGTTACTGACCCGGGAGAGTGCTCTGTCCACTGTGCTTTTAGGGTATCCCTGTTGATTAAAAAACTATGCATTATTTGGGTCTGCTCAGCAAAATCATCCTCTTCACTGCATAACCTACGAAGTCTAAGAAACTGTGAATAAGGCAGGCCATTCTTGACATGTTTAGGATGGAAGGCGCTATGGAGGAGGAAACTGTGAGAGTCAGTGGGTTTGTAATAGACTGATGTCTTCAGACCAGTGTTCTGGACTGAGAGCTGGATATCCAGGAAAGGCAGTGTGGAGGAGGATACTTCAACAGTGTACTGAAGGGAAGGATGAGCCGTGGTGAACTTGTCAAGGAAGACTTGGAGGGTCTCCCTGGCGCAGGAGGTGGCCCCCACACAGTCATCAATGTAGCGTTTGTAGAGTTCAGGCACAGTCCCTGTAAATGAGAGAAAAAAACGTTCCTCCACCCAACCCACAAACAGATTAGCAAAGCTGGGACCCATCTTGGTACCCATGGCAACTCCACTGACCTGCTGAAAAAAACTGTTATTAAAAGAAAAAGCATTGAGTGTTAGAACCAGTTCTGCCAGACGAGTTAGTGTGTGTGGGTGGCTGCTGGACTTCCCGCTTGTTCAAGAAATGCTGCAAAGCTGTCAGACCATCATCATGGGGGATCACTGTGTAAAGAGATTTGATGTCCATGGTGAAGATGAGCTGATGAGTCACTGAATCTGAACCTGTCAAATAACTGGAGAGCACGGTTAGTGTCTTTAACATAGGAGGGCAGGGACTCAACAAGGGGTCTCATGAGGCCATCCAAAAATGCAGAGATGTGGGATGTGGGGCAGGAGCAGGCAGACACTATGGGACGACCCGGGTTACCTGTTTTGTGGATTTTGGGAAGAAGATAAACCTAGATGTCTGGGGATGCTGGACTATGAGTCTCTTAGCCAAGCAGGAGCTCATTGTTTTCAATAGCAGAGGTGATGGTGGTGTGACTCCGCCTGATAGTCAGCAGTGGGGTCCTGTGGAAGAGAAGAATAAAACCTGGTGTCAGAGAGTTGCTGTGTGGCTTCCGTGATGTATAGCTCCTTTTGCCAGACCACAACAGCACCTCCCTTATCAGCTGGTTTAATAACAATGTGATCAGTAGCTTGTCTCAGGGAACAGGATGCTGCTGATTTGTGAATTAAGGTATTGGACTCTGGTTGCTGAAAGCACCTGTTTTTCTCGTTGAGTATGTCTTTGGAGTTTCAGTAAAATTCAGCGCAGTTCATGCAGCACCAGGGTGACGTGGCAGTACTTAGACTTCCCCATCAACAGCCTGGCAGCCACGTTCTGCAGTAGCTGCAGCTGGCGGAGGGTACCTCCCGAGACCCCGAGGTAGAGCGCATTACAGTAATCAAGCCTCAGTGTCACACAGGCATGCACTAGGGTAGGGAGGTCCAGGGGCCTAATCCTGGTGATTATTCCTCAGATGGTAAAAACTAGTGCGGACCACAGCCGACACCTGAGCCTCAAGTGTCAGGCCGCTATCCAGAATAACACCCAGATTGCACACTCTGGAGGAGGCCTTCAAAGGCACAGAACCCAGGACAAGTCCTGTCTCAGCACCAGAGGCCATCCTATCATGTCCTCTGTTCGACTCCACCCACGTTGTCGAGGCACAGGTCAGGAAGCATAGGAAAAACCAGGAGCAGTGGTAGAATTTGCAAAAAGTGTTTATTAGTACTAGCAGTAACATTTAAAAAAAAAAAAAAATTTGTTCAGTGTAACTATTTACAAAGGCAGAATAAACAGAGAAGATCCATCTGAGTTTTTCTTCGATCTCTGGGTGTGTCTCTCAAAACATTGTAGCTCAGCCAGCCTGGTAGTGCTGAGGCACTGGATGCCTTACCTCACGCTACTCCAGTGACCCGTGTTCGGGAATGAGCACAGGCCGCCGGGGGTTGGCAGGGTTGTAGAAGGATTGAGCATCTGAGGGACTGCTCTCCTTCTCCGGGGAGAGGGGACACCAGTGGTCAGTGCTTGACTGGTCCCTAGTGGAGGCCGGGGGGCAGTGCACCAACGCTGCAGAAGAGGGGCGGAGATAGGGCAGATGCCTGTGTGAGTGCATGCAGACGCATGCGTGCTCCCTCTACTGGCATCATTACACGCCCCTCTCCACAAACACAGAGGAGAAAACGGAAAATGGGAGTCCTCACCATGGATGACGATTGTCCCCCTTTAAGTGCTGCCAGGAGGGCACCTCCCCCAAGCTGCATCTAGTCTGGTGGGTTGAGTGTCTCCTCACCCCCCCCCCCGACATGAGGGGTAAGTCGTGGGGGCTGAAGGGAATGGGGTCTCATACTTGGTTGGTGTGGGGGGGGCGTCAGATGGCAGGTGGGGACTCCAGGAGAAACCGCACCAAAAATAACAAACATTGTAGCTCTCTCCTATAAGTTTTTGCAACCCCCTTTCTTAGCAAGCATCCTGTATTTTTTCTGAGATGTTCTTGTATGTTTCAGGCAGGTGCAGCAAGAACACAATGTCCCAGAACTGAGGCCCCTTCTCCACCACTTCTGAAAAAGGGCTTAAAAACTGCTCTCAGGTTAACCCCTTGAGTTCCCAATAGCTTTTTGCAATCATCTCAAACTATAATTATATACATTTCAACAGCAACACTATATAATTTCTAAACAGAGGGATCCCAGTATCCGTTACATTTCATACTAACATACTAAAATGCCAGCAGAATAGGCCTAATGGTCTCTCGAGTCTGCTTGATTTTCAGCACCTGCACTGAGGGCTGATTTTTGGTGTCCTCCCCCTCCCCCTTTGGTTATACTATCCCCAGTCCCAGATGTTCCACCTGTATTGGGCCTGGGCAGATTTACCCTTCCCTTGTGCCTGTCCCATCCCCTCTTAAACCCATCCACAGTCTCTGCCTCTACCAGCTCCCTGGGCAGTGCATTCCATGGCTCAACCACCCTTTCAGTGAAATAACATCTCCTCCTCTCCCCTCTGAGCCTGCCCCCCTTCCAGCTTACACCCATGACCTCTTGTTGCCCCACCCTCCTTCCTTTGGAGCACCCTGACTGAGCCTCCTTTATTGATCCCTTTCATGTACTTAAAGACTTCTATCATGTCTCCCCTCCCCCCCCGTCCCTCCTCTCCTCCAGGGTGTACATGTCGAGCTCCTTGAGCCTCTCCTCATTGGTCCTCTCCCCCAGGCCCCAGATCATTTTGGTTGCCCTCCTTTGGACCCTCTCTAGGAGTGTAATGTCCCTCTTTAAATGTGGTCTCCAAAGCTGTACACAATACTGGTGGTGTGGCCTAACCAAGCAGTTGTACAGTGGAAGGATCACTTCCGCCTTTCTGGAGGTAATTCCCCTGGTGATGCATCCCAGCATCCTATTTGCCCTTGCTGCTGCCCTCCTACAGGTCTGAGTTGTTCATTTTGACATCTACCACTACCCCCAGGTCTCTCTCACCCTCCATGACTTGAAACATGTCTCCTCCCAGGGTGTACCCCTGGCCTGGATTTCTGACTCCCAGGTGCAGAACCTTGCACTTCCCTGCATTGAATTTTAGTTTCCATTTTCCTGACCACCTTTCCAGAGCCTCCAGGTCCTCGTGCATGGCCACTCTACCCTCCTCCCCATCAACCACTGCACCCAGCTTTGAGTCGTCTGCAAAGAGACTCATCTCACTCCTGATTCCCCCCTCCTGATGTCTGAAATATAGGCATTGAGCAGGAATGGCCCCAGCACTGACCCCTGGGGAACCCCACTAGTAGCCCACCTTGAGGATGAGGCTAACCCTCCAACCACCTCCCTCTGAGTATGCTCAGAGAGCCAATTTCCTATCCATCTTAACAACTGTCTCCCTAACCCCATTTCCTTCAGCTTAGCCAGCAGGCCACTATGGGGTACCGAATCAAACGCCTTGCTAAAGTCCAGAAAGAGGACATCCACTGGCCTACCCTGGTCCAGGTCCCCTCGTCACCCAGTCATAGAACTCAACAAGGTTTGTTTGGCACGATTTTCCCATGACAGAGCCATGCTGCCTATCGTCCGAGTATCCAGTTTGCTCTAGTAACCCCCTAGCCTTTCCTTGACAATACCCCCCCATCACTTTGCCGACCAATCATGTCAGGCTAACTGGCCTCACCTCCCGGGCCTCACTTGATCCCCCTGTGGATCAGCACAACATGGGCTACCCTCCAGTCTTGGGGCACCCACCCAGTCCTCTGAGAGATGTTGAAAAGCTCCGCTAGAGGGACTGCCAGGACATCCGCCAGTTCCCTCAGCAC
The DNA here is from genome assembly GCA_016271365.2 of Neoceratodus forsteri. Taxonomy (NCBI): domain Eukaryota; kingdom Metazoa; phylum Chordata; order Ceratodontiformes; family Ceratodontidae; genus Neoceratodus; species Neoceratodus forsteri. The sequence continues at coordinate 1,642,353,266 of CM028130.1, read as the reverse complement.
CCTGGGATGTATCATCTGGCCCGGGTGGATTCTCTGTCCAAAGGGACCTGAATGCTTCCTTTACACTCTCTCTACTGGGATTTCAGCCTCCACGTCCTCCCCCTTTTCGTCCTGCACTGCTGGGCCCCCACCTGTCTGTGATGGCCACTCCCTTTCCTCAGACCCATCAGGGCCCCTGGTCTCTACTGGTCCCACCCCTTGCTCCGGTTTACCCCCGCTCCCCTCGGAAGTCATAGCGCCTCTATCCCCCTTGGTAAAAACTGAGGCAAAGTACTCATTTAGGACTTCTGCCTGTTCCCCCGCCTCCTGTACCCAACCATCCCCTATCCTTATCTTGCTGATCTGCCCCCTTACTTTCCTTTTTTCCCCTATGTATCTAAAGAACCCCTTGTCCCCCCTCCGGATCCCACTGGCCAAGGACTGATCCTTTTTTGCTTTAGCTGCTCTCACCACCCTGGTGATTCTCTTGGCTGTTGGCTCATATTCCTCCTGATCCCTTTCACTCCTTGAGCACTTGAAGCACCTGTAGGTTGCCTTCTTTTCCCTCACCACCTCCTGTACCTCCTGGGTCCACCAGCAGGGTTTTCTGGCCTTACCGAACTTGCGTCTTTCCCTTGCGCAGGATCTGGTAACCTCCTGTATTCCCCTCCTAATGATCCCCCACCTGCTGTCAGCATCCATATCCAGCCTTATCCTGTCCAGACGATTTTTAAGGATCCTTCCCATCTCCCTGAAGTCTGCACCCCTAAAGTCGGTTACTACCGTCCTTGTTCGGCTTTCCTCCCCCCCCAGGTCCAGGAAGTACCAGACTGTGGTGTGATCACTCCCCACCAATGGGTCCCTCACCTCTAGGCCCCTATTCTGATCATTGTCCGCCTTGACCACGTCCAGTGTCCGGGCCTCCCTAGTTGGCTCCCCACCTGTTGTGTCAGAAATGCATCCTGGAAGACATCCAGCAGCCTCTGCTCTCTGGCCAGTGGTGACTTCGTAGTCTCCCAGTCTGTTCCTGGCATGTTGAGGTCCCCATTACCACTACTCTTCCCTTCCCTTTCCCAATCTACAGTGTCCCTCGAGATTTGCCACCAAACTTTCTTCCAGGACCTCTGCCAGTGCTGGTGGTCTGTATACCACTCCGACCTTTACTCTCTTACCCCATGCATCAGCAAGGTGACCCAAATAGCCTCCTTGTTCCCCTCTGCCTCCTCCACCCATCCAATACCCATGCCATTTCTTACTAACAGTGCTACACCACCCCCCTTCCCTCTCCCTTATCTTTTCTGAACATAGTGTAGCCCTCCAGATTTAGGTCCAACTCGTGCCCTTGAGTGGCCCAGGTCTCAGTGACTGCTGCCACATCTACCTCTCCCTGAACTAGCATCACCTGGAGTTCAGGCATTTTATTTCCTAAGCTCCTGGCATTTATCAGGACCACTCTCCACCCCTTTTCTCTCCTCTCCTTTTTCCCCCTTGAGCTCCCATTTCTCAGCTCCTCCACCCCACCTGGTGACCCATTTCCATCTCTCCCTAGTCCCCTAGAGGAGTGGAGACCATGTCCCTCAATTATTGCACCTGCTGGCACTGCCCCTTTTTTGATCCCTTCCCCCTTCACAAGTTTAAACCTCACCTTTCGCTGATGAACCCAGCTAGTTTGAGCTTAAGGATTTCCTTCCCCTCCAAATTAAGGTGGAGCCTGTCCCTAGCGTACAGCCCCGTATCCTCCCAGGTCTCCCCCAGTCCCCCACCAGGCTGTACCCCAATTCCCCAACACCCTCCCTAAGCCACTGATTTATCTCCTAATCTTCATCTTGTTTTCCCACTAGCCCTTGGCACCAGTAGGATTTCTGAAAGGAGATCTTCAGCCTATGGAAAGGCATACCCTGGCCAACTCCTGGAACCTTGCCTGAATTTCTAGTTCACTATTACCATTTGTCATTTGTCACCAAGCGCTAGAATGTCTGGGCCCCCAATTCCTTTGCCAGTGAATACAACTCATGCTTGACCTGTGCACCGTCCGGACCTGGGTGGCATTTGGTTCTGATCAGACAGGTTTTACCCTCTCCCTGCCCCTCTCACCGGATGCCTCTGATCATGGAGTCCCCGAATATCAGTACTCTAACCTCCCCCTTGCCTCCCTGTTCATCCCTCGGGTTCCCCTTCCTTCCGTGCCCCTTCTCATCTCTTTATCTGGATTCTCCCCTCAACCAGCTCCTCGCACCTTCCAAAATCTGGGTGTTGAAGGTAGCCCCTTCACAATTTCCCTGGTCACCTCCTCTACCCGTGTCCTGGCCTTCTTTACCCCCCCCACCCAAGTATCTTTCTCTGTATCTCTTTCCCCACTCCTTACTAATCCATCTGTCCTATCTGTTTGCCTACTTGACTTTCTGCTCGCTATCATCCCATTTACGTCCTGCGCCTTCCTGCCTGTCGTGCTCCCATCAGCCTCCTCCCTGTTCCCCTGATCCTCCTTTTTCTTCTCCTCCCCCCCCACCCCTCTTCCCCCATCCTGTCCGGGACCCCCTCTGTTGCGCCCTTGCCCCCTTCACCCTTTCTATCCGTCCTTGCCACAGCTTCACCAGCAGCAGCATCATCATCCTCTTCCTCCTCCTCCTCCCCTACACACCGCTCTTCTACCAATGGGCGTAGAGGGTTAAAACAATTTGCGAGCCTTAGCCCATCCACCAGTGCCCCCCCGTCCCTACCGACCATCTCGGTTTCCTTTGGACACCCCCAGACTCTTGCCTACTGCTGTGGAAATTTCCACCTTTTGGGCCCCACCTGCCAGGGTCCCCTAGAGCTCCCTGTGTACCCCCTTCCCTCCTCTCCTAGTGTGAGCACCTCTCTTCACTCCCTCTCCAGCTTGGGAGGCCCCAGCACCTAGTGCTTCCATGTAGGTGACCGCTTGCCTTCTACCTCTCCAATCACCCCCCAGCTGCCTTCGGATCCCCTCTACCTCCTCCTTAAGCTGTGCCAGCTGGTAGCACACTGGGCATCCCCCAAACTTCCAAGCCCAGTCCAGTATCATGGCCGCACCACACCCTGTGCACCCAGCCACCTTCCCAAAGATACCTGCTCTAGTTATATGCTGTCCCTTCCCCATCATCACAGCAGTCTTTTCTAGGCCAAATAACCAACTAATTCTAGCCCAGCCTCTAACAGAAAGCTTACCTGATATATATTCCAGTTGAAGGCCCTCCACAATATCTGGCTATCACACTACTCAGCAGTTTATTGTGGATGCTGAACTCCTATTTGAGACCTACCTATGCTTTTTCCCTGCCCGTGGCTGCATTATTGGATAGAACTACATGAGCTGCACCTGAAGCCTCTTCCTCCAATTGCAGGGCAGGTGTTTCCTATAAATGAGCTGCTGTGCTCGGGGAGGAAGGGGTGGGGAGGGTGGGATTTAGGAGCCCACCAGATTCTCACGAGTGTATCAGCCCTGTGTCTGCCCCTCACTGCACCTCCAAGCACTGCAACCTCCTCCGGAGGAAGGTCCCACACAAACACTGTATTAAACAAGTCCGCTCTCCTGCCCAAAAGTCCACAGACTGATAAGAATTTAAAGCTTATCCAGCAACTAAAATCCTTTCCCCATCTGCTCAGCAAAAACTTGCAGGTGATAAGGTGTCGTGCGTCTCTGCACCACCCCACACTTCTCCCACAAACATTTCATCAGGTCTGACATGAAGGAAACCTCCTGCGGAAACCCAGCATGGGAGAAAATCCCAAGTAAGGCATCTGCCACTTTGTCTGTCCTCAGTTAGGATAAGGCGACTGCTTCAGGGTACCGGGTGGCATAATCCACCATAGTCAGGAATAACCTCTTTCTGGAGGAGCTGGGGGTATTCAAAGGCCCCACAATATCCATTCCCACCCTCTGGAATGGCTCCTCCACTGTGGGTAATGGAATTAGGGCAGTTTGGGTTTTCTTACCTGCCTTCCCTATTTCTTGGCACCGGTGACAAGACCTGCAATACTCCTTCACCTGCTGGGTGAAGTTGGGCCAATAGAAATTCTGGGCCAACCGCTGCATAGTACGCGCGATTCCCAGATGACCAGGCAAGGGAATATCATGTGCAGTCTTGAGCAACTGCTCACTATACTCCTGGGGAACGACAAGCTGCCTGCCCATCACCCCTCCCTCTGTCTGCACAGCCTGAGTATACATCAGACTATTTTCTCCAATAAATCTTATGTTTACCGTCTCCTCCATGTGCTTCATCAGAGTCTGCCCAAGCCCTCGGCTTCCCTAGACTAGGGTCACTTTTCTGAGCAGCTGCAAACTCCTTACACATTCCCAAGGCATGGGACACGTCCCCTTCAGTCTCTAAACTAGGGTCAGGGCACTCAGGATCACTGTCATCCCCAACCCTCTGACACTGGGTCACCCCTCCTTCTTCGGAGTAATCCTCCGTAGCTGTGTAGTTAACTGTTACTGGGGAAATTTCTACCTCCTTTTCATTAGTCTCCCCATCAGGAGACACAGGCTGGGGAACCAGCCTTCCAGTGGTTTCCACACTGGCTTCTGTGGGGTCCAGGGAACTACAATTTTCCCTTGCCACTTGGCTATGGGTAACTGCACACACCATCCCCTGTTTGAGATTGTTGCCAAGGAGGACGTCCACTGCTAAAGTTTTGGCTACAGCCACCTGTTGCACAGTTCCCCCTGTTTCATCCCAGTCTTGAACACTAGCGAGGGGCAATGCTTTCTCCTCACCAGTAAAGTCTTGTACAGTGAAGTATTTATTGAGTATAAGCTGACCAGGCTCTACCAGATCCCCTTTTACCAATGTCTGGGATGCCCCTGTGTCCCTTAACCTTTGTGTCTGTACACCATTCACCGTGACTGGGTGCATGTGTTCCCTAATGTTCAGTCATGCTTCCATGGCCACCCAAACAACCCACTTCTTTCCTAGCACCATGTTGCGTATTGCTTACCCTTTTGGGATACTGTCTTGCAATATACCCAGTTTCTTTACAGACCCAGCATTTGTTTCTTTTCTCTGAGAAATCTTTTCTCTGAATCCTGGGGCTGACTGGTTTCGATGGAGGCAGTGAAGGTTTTAGCTGCTCTGAGGGTGCGCTTTTCCCTTTCTCTGCTGCTAAATCAAACTTTTTTAAAAGTGCAGCTTTAAGTTTGCTGTAATCTTTACTGTCCTCATTGTCCATTTGACCCAATGCATCCCGAGCTTTTCCAGTAAGTAGCAGGGATACCTGAAAGCTCCAGGACCCTCTAGGAATTTTAGCCTGAATACAAACTTTTTAAAAGGAATTTAAAAAGGCATTCATATCCTCCCCCTCTTTAAATTCAGCTATCAATTTGGAATTAAATTTGTAACCTAGTCCTGTAGTTCCAGTTAAACCCAAGCCACTTACCTGCTCTGGTGCTGGTGGTTGGAGTCGTAGCTTCTCCAGTTCATGTTGCCTCTGGTGCTCTTGCTCCTCTCAGTCAGCCTCTCGCCGTTCTCACTCCCTCTTCTCCTCTGCAGCTCGCTTCTCTCGCTCCGCTTTTCTCTATTCTCGCTCCGCTTCTCAGCGTTCTCACTCCTCCTCTCTCTGGAACTCCAACTCCATTCTGCGCAACTCAATCTGCAGCCTGATCGGTTCTGGCTCCAGAATGCTGGTGACCTCCCCCTGCTGCTGTGGCCCTTCGTTGGCACTGGCCCTGCTGTCATCTTCACCGGATCTGGACACTGCACTGGCCGCCAGCCCCTCCAAGCTCAAGGTTTGGTCCCTTACAGTCACAGTCAGCGACTCAATGCTCTGGGCATCTGCTGCCATCATGGCATCCATAAGGTTCTGCTTGGTGGCCCTCTGCTCATACAGGAATCCTCTGTCCTGGCACAACTGCCTCAAGTAGTCTACAGTGCGCCTGCTGTAGTTGGAAGCCATCTTTTTCCCTAACTATGGCTAATCTAACTTGCACTTTAGAAAAAAATAAAACTGGTAGGAACTTGACTGTAAGCAAAATGAGTTTTATTTCCTTTTTCTAAATTATTCACTGCTTTTTGTTTCGCAAGTGAGATGTACAGTATTAAGCGGTCACACTGAACAGTTAAAGCTTGTGTTACCAAATTTATCGCAGTGCTGCCAACCAATCTGTCACAGACGCACTCAGCAGGTCAGGCCCTCTGCTCCCACGGTGCCATCCTCCGAGCGCAATATTGTGAAAAGGTAACAGAATAGGGTAACCCTCCTATCTGCTTGTGGGTCCGAATCACCTTTAGTCTCAAGTTCTGGGGGGATTCAAACTGTGAACCTTATGCTAGCATACCCAAATGTACAGGCTCAGATAATCTGCTCTTCGGGAGGATGCCAGATATCTTTTGCCTAAGGGCAGCTAACCAGGTATCCAAAATGAACCCTTAAAATGCTATAAAAGACCTTAAGTATATTCTTACCTTTTCCTAGTCTGATAAGCTTGTTGGTGTTATGAACAGATGTCATCTTAACCATGTATACATCACATGCAGAAAGAAAGAACTTGGAAGACACACCCATTCAGTCTCTTTAAAATAAGAGGTTTACTTAAAAAAATGGATAAAAATAGGTAAAATGTAAACACAGAACAGTATATCACAAAGCATACAATCACTTGAAAGAACAAGGTTAAAGTACAAAACATAAACTCCTACCCCAATACAATTAGACTTTTTCTGTCTAATGTATTACCTTCTTACAGTGCTTAAGTTGGCTCTTGTTTCTTAAGAGCCCACAAATAAATGACACACATCACAGTATTCCGTTTAAACTGTGTCTGTCTCACACACCCCTTCCATGATGTCATCTAGCTCCTCCTTTCAAAATATAAAAAATATGTAATCAATGATCTTCCTGTCAGGAGATATTTTAAATACTGTGACTTCAGCAAAAACTAATTTCCCAAATTATGACACTCTTTAATCAAGCATTTCCTTTGATCTTGTTTAGTTTCCTGCTTTCCCAAGGAATCAAAAGATTTTATAACCTTTTAGCACCATGGTGAGATAACATGTTTTTTCCCTCTAAGACATCATTAAAGTTTACGAGCCCTATATCCTGGTAGCTGAGTTAGTTTTAATTAAGTCAGATAAACAGGAGACCCTTAATTAATGCTCTCTAGTCTTTTAATTACCTCCTGGGTTCAGGGTAATATACCCTGTTGCTTCTCTGAAACCTGGGGGGGTGGGCATTCATGGAAGCACTGACAATCACACACTATATTCTATATTACAAAAATCATAAAGCAATCATGACCAGCTGTCCCTGCTTCCCCTGCTAACTCCTGCAAATGCCACTGGCCTCTGCCCATGTCGCTTCCACTCCATGTTCGACTGTGCTCACTGGAGCCCAACATTATATAGGCACCCCAAGTTACGTCAGCAGTTGTTATGGCAACCATCCTGTGATTTGATCACTCAGCTGGCAGACAACACCAGTAATACGCCCTTAAAAGGTTAGTTTAGAAGACATTTGGTAACCTGAATTGGCTATTTTAGAGCACCCTAATAATGCTTGTCAAGTGCCGGTGACCCTTGAAGTGTGGGAGTCACCATTACTCTGTGCCTTGCAAATTACAGTGGCGTTTACAGTTTAAAAGTCAGATGGGATTTTCAGCCTTCTCCTGCTGTAATCCCTAATTAAAATAAGACATGCTGCCTTCACCTGCAGCTCCTCGCATATGCCCCTTGTAAGACTCACTGCTCGCTGGAGCAGAGCATTATATAGTCACCCCAAGTGACATCAGCAGTTATGGCAATCCTCCTGTGATTTGATCACTCAGCTGGGAGACAATGCCAGTAAACCGCCCTTAAAAGATCAGTTTATAATACATTTGGTAGCCTGAATTGGCTATTTCAGAGTATCCTAATAGTGCTCGTCAAGTGCCAGTGACCCTCGAGGTGCGGGAGTCTCTGGTACGCCGTGCCTTGCAAATTACAGTGGCTTGTACAGTTTTTAGAAGTAAAATAGTATTTACAGCCTTCTCCCGCTGTAATCCTAATTAAAATAAGACGTGCCTTCACCTGCAGCTTCTCACATATGCCCTTTGTAAGATCCCCTGTGTCCTAATTTTTTTTTTCTGTATCCCTTGCAGTTCTTGTGCTAATCCTTCTCCTTTCCCACTGGCACAACTTCTGTGTCTCCAGTTTTGCACCCTGCTTCCCCCCCCCCTCCCCTTTCTCCCTCTTAATAACCTCCCATACATTTATGTATACTGCACTTCTTTATAGTGTATTTGCTGCTGTATGTTCAATTTTGTTCACCGCTAAATTGCCTATATGTTGCTGCTGTCATTCTTATTTGCTTGATTGTATTTTTTTTGCACTGTTTATTGTTTGTACTCTGATTATCGTTTTGTCCTCTTTGCCGCCCCCTTCCATCCAGGACGCATTTGGAAATGAGCTGTTCTCAACTCAGTGTGCCTTTCCTGGTGAAACATTTTGAAATAAAGGGATGCCAGAAGAGAAGAAATATACACTTCTTTGTTGATTGTTTGCACCACCACTCCAAACCACAGACATCCTCTAAAGTCTCAATCTCAGTGCAAGGCATGATGGGTATGCAAATTACCGTGCACCTTGAGGCTTTAGAACATTGTGTAGTTTGGAAGGGTGCACAAAAAATAAACAAGACGCATGGTTTAGGCATGTAATAGCTGGGTAATGTGTCAATTAAGACAGCAAATAATCTACTCACATGTACAGAGCGTTTCACTATTTTGCCCAAATGCAGATTACTTTTGTATAGTTGTCCATAATCTTGATGATCAGCTCGATGGAGCAGCAGCAGCATGTTCTGCTGCCATCTGGGAGACCAGGACTGGGTAATGGACTTGGCTTCCCTGGGCTCTAAAGATGCTCAACATTAGCAGGTGAGAGTGGGAAGACGGTTACTCTAACAGCGTTCCATCTGTAGCATTAGCCCAAATGGGGAAACCGGCCTGACTTCCAGTAGGAAATAAGAGCAGTTTTAGAGACTGGTGAGTGGGGGTGGGGTGGGGAGGTGGAGATGAAGTCTGGGGAAATACTGGGTAATTATATCCCAAATACTGCCTGCACATATTATGAGTAGGTAGGTACTAGCAGGTCCAGCACCTTCCATGTGGTACATACCACTAGAATAAATATAAAATAATACATTCCATTATTAGGCCTCCTCCTGGGTATACCTCAGTCTGTATCGGGCTCCTTCCTTTTCTACATCTCTGCTACCATATATTCATCCAGCTTTGGTTTCTGTATTTGCACATCAAAGCTACTCATTGTACCTTTGTTTAGTTCTGTTTAGTTTTTATGTGCTCTTGTAATGTGTTTAATTGTACTCTGTTTGTACTTCACTCTGCACCAGTCATTATTAGTGTGTATGCCTTTATTACTGTATTTCCCATTCTCTCTCCCTGAGTCACATCTGGAAATGAGCCTCGACTCAGTGTGCCTTTCCCGGTTGCCAATTTTCAAATAAATATAATTATGCTGCATTGTCTCCAACCCTCTAATAACAGTCCCTTGTGGACGGCATAAGGATATACTTTCATGGTTAAACATGAGATACTGTGTAATTCTTTTTATCTTTAACTATGAGAATACATGGTCAATGCCTACATATTTTGATACCTATATACTTTCAGATACTGTTAATTGTGTCTGTTTTACAGTAAATGTAAATGTACATTTTATGTACAGAAAACAGTAAATATGATCAACTGGTGTTTCATCCAAGATTAAAAAAACAAAGGTATTGCTCTTTCATTAAAGGTTTGTCCATGTTGAACTTAAAGACAGGCATAAAAGTGCCATCTATTTAATTTTCTATAGGTCTTGATTTTATTCGAGCTGAAGGGTTTGTTTTCTCCCATATTGCCGATGAAGGTTTCCTTAATGCATGTGCTGGTGAACTGCTAAGATATCGTAAACATATAGGAGCAGAGCATATTCAGATATTCACTGATATTAAAAAGAAACACAGGTAAATACAATCTCTGTTAAATTTATTTCTGTGGTGCTTTAATGTATTGTAATACATTGTGCACATTAAACAATGATTGTTAGACCGTTTAATGTGAACTATGAAAAGTGACTGACTAATTTGTCTGATCCATAAACACTGACCAGTGGAGGTTAAGCCATTCCCCTTCTTTTGCAGATGGCATAGTTAAAAAGAAGCATTCATATTCCACCTCATTACTTTACTTTCTCCGATTATTGTGCCTTCTGACAAGCGGGAAGCAGGATAACCTGCCAGGCTTTTCTGATGACACTTTACAAAACCCTTTGCTGTAGATGATCTCAAGATACCCACTTGATTTTAATGTACCACAGAGCATGCCTTGACCTGTGATGACCTCTGTAGGTCGTGTCTTTTGTGGTAATGACTGCCTGCTGGTCTTTTGTTCTTGTTTAGTTAAGGTTTTTATCCTTTGATTCACCAACCAGCCCCCCATTGCCCTGGTCCTCTCAGCCCTGTGACCCACCTTATGTAGGACCCATCTCTCCAGCGGTGAGTCCCCACAAATCTCAGACACACATGTACGCACGCACACACCATGGCTGCGCTGGCCATGCTCCTCTGGGCTCAAACCAGATAGCCAGGAAGGAGGAACCTAGTCAGTAGTGAGCGGCCTGCGGAGCACTGGAGTACCATCCTGCTTGGTAGGGTGGTTTCCTCCATGTTTTGCCCCAGGAATGCCAGTCATGCAGTGATGCATGTGTATCAACATCTGACAGCAGGCCCTGCCTGAGCTGACACTCCCAGTATGCTGCTACCTGGATTCTGCCAGGAGGTGGGCAAGTGGCAGAGTGACTTATCCTCTCTTCCTCGGCTGGTCCCCATGTCGCCAAAGTCGACTGCTAAACTCTAGTCTCCTGATAATACTCTCTTCCACTCTTATGAAAAGAGGGACTTTTGAATCCAAGGGCCCCATCTTTTTGAGTAATTGGTAACAATCAGGGAAGTAGCCTACATGCATTATTGATTGCACCTCCAGTCTACAAATGCAGTAGTAAAGAGACACTTGGAGGTTGCCATTTTAGCAGTTAAGACAGAACCAACAAAACAGTTTCTTGTTCAGCAAAGATGATAACCTTGCAAGGCTACAAGGCTAACAAACAGGTTAGGTATATAATCTTCCATGCACCGTAAGATCCCTTTCTAAGGGTGCGGATGCAGTTCACCATTCATACTCTGGCAATCTTCACGGAGACAGGTAAGATGTTAGAAGTTTTCAAGCTAAGCTTCTCCCACCACCCAGATGGTATGTCCTCCAGCTCCACCCCATGACATCAGATCTGTCTTTCTGCCAGAAGCGACAGGTCCCTTCCTTCATGGCTATGTAGTATTGAAGGACTATGAGTAGTTCAGGTGCTTTGGGCAAATCTTCAACTTTGCAGATCTGTTTTCAAGTGTTCAGTAGTAATGACATCTCAGCTCCACTTCATGATCAGCCCTGGAGAGTTAGAAACTTGGATTTAAATTCTGCACCCAGTACAAGCAGAAAATCTTGCCCATGGACCTGCAGGACGTGTTTGTACTGCCTGGGTGAGCAACAGGATGTCGAGGGATGCACCCTGTGCCAAGGCCCTTCACCATTGAAAACTGGAAGGCCTCATTTGGTCCACGGTAGACTGAAAGACTGCAGAAAGGCCCCAGTGACTGCCAGGTTGGCTGCACAGCAAGTGGTCATGGAAGAAGAGACAGCGACAGCTGTGGTGAGTTCCTAGTCAGTCTCGGCACTGTTCCTGGCTGGGGCCAGTGTCAGGGCTGTTTTCTGACTTCAGAGAGATGTGTTTGGCAGCAGAAAGCATAAAAAGCAGCATCACCGCAAGCCATGGGACTGGGAAAGATCACATTGTTCCTCCTTTGACTCACCAGATCACTCTGTCTTGGTCGAGCTCTCTTCTGTCGAGGAGAAGGTCAAGGCCTCCTCGGTAACTCTGCAGGCCGGTCAACCTCAGTTTTATTTCAGCAGGTAGTCAAGATCTTTTTCAAGCCTGTTGACTGTCTTTTGGAGGAGATCGATGAGGAGTAAATATCCCAGACCCTGGTCCTCACTTAGGAGGCCATGGCCTAGTCAGGAACTAGGCTGTGTCACCTCTGGAGCAGCCTCCACTGGTGGTCATGCCTCAAGCCTTCACTACTTAACATGCTGAGGCAGGTGGTTTACCATAACCCCCCCCCCAAGACACCAGTCAACGTCTTGAGGTGCCGCTTGTGCTCTCGATCCCGCTCAACCTGGAGGAGTTGCTGTCAGTGTTCCTCAACTTCCTCATCCTTGAGTGAGGAGAGGCATCAATGAAAAATAGGTTGACAGTACGAGGCACTCCTCTGCCAACAGTGGACCGTTGCTGGGAGGAGCAGGGCTTTACCCCTGGACCTTTAGTCCATTGTCCTGCACTGGTCATCTCCATACAGATCCATGCTTTGCAGCATCCCTCATGTCTGTTTCTCCGCCCCTTCGGGTGGAGTCATCCCCACTGCAGTCCTGGCTCCCACCAGAGAATCCCGTACTGCAGCCAGCTTGCCAGGCCCCTTTCGTTGGAGATCACCCAGTCTGAGGCTACTGGAGTGGTCCTCTGGGCAAATGGTGGAGGGCCATATTGCTGGAATCCTCTGACTCAGAAAGTGAATGATTCATGGCCTCAACCTGGACTCACACATTCGATCAAGAATCTGTCGAGGAATTGACCAGCGACCATGGGCCAGTGTCTTTTGGGGCTTTGTTCTGCCTTACATCAGAGTCCATGAATGTGCCCTTGGAGCCAGTCCAGAAGTGGGCTAAATGCCCCTTTACTGACCTACTGGACAGGGATGATTCCTGGGGGTTGTTCCCATGGCTGAAGCCATCTCAAGACCGGACTTGGAACGTTGGCAGCATCTTGCCTGGCACCCTTCACTCGTATGGTCCACAAGTGCATGGTTTCTATGAGCTCCTTTTCTGGGTTCTCTAAACATAGAAACATAGAATTTGATGGCAGATAAGGACCACTTGGCCCACCTTGTCTGCCCAGTTCCCTACCTATTGGATAAGCTGCAGATCCTAGTTAACCCACAGCCTACTTCTTCCTGCCCCCCACCAGAACTGCCTTATGTCCGTCCCATGCATTCTTGAATTCCTCCACTGTTTTTGACCCCACAACTTCCTCAGGAAGGCTGTTCCATGCGTCTACTACCCTCTCTGTGAAAAAATACTTCCTCATATTGCCCCTGAGCCGTTCCCTCTCTATCTTCAAATTGTGCCCCCTTGTTCTTGCACATCTTTTTCTGAAAGATGCTACCCTCTTGGACTTTGTTGATTCACTTGAGGTACTTGAAAATTTCTATCCTGTCCCCCCTTTCCTCAAGGGTATACATATTAAACTCCTTTAGTCTTCGTATGACTTCTGTTGCAGACCCTGTACCATTTTAGTTGCTCTCTTCTGGACTGCCTCCATCCTGTCTGTCCTTGTGGAGATGGGGTCTCCAGAACTGCACGCAGTACTCCAGATGGGGTCTCACCAACTGTCTGTACAGAGGAATAACAACTTCCTGTTTTCTACTGGTGATGCCTCTCCTTATACATCCCAGTATCCCCCACCCCTCCACTTTCTCACATTGCTTGCTTACCTTTAGGTCATCTGATATGACTACCCTCAGGTCCCTTTCCATTTTTGTTGTTGCTAATACCTCCCCCCCTCCATTGTGTACTTTTCCCCTGGGTATTTGTTTCCCAGGTACATTACTTTGCACTTCTTTGCATTGAATCTAAGTTGCCATATTTTTGACCACTCCTCCAACTCTGCCAAGTCTCTTCTCTTCTCATCCTTTCCACTCCACCTCGTGTATCAGTCCTGTTACAGATCTTTGTATCGTCTGCAAAGAGGCATACTTTTCCTTCCGGTCTCTCCGCAGTGTCACTTATAAAGACATTAAAAAGGACTGGACCCAGTACTGAACCCTGCAGTACCCTGCTAGTAACTCCACTTTCTTCAGAGTGGACTCTGTTTTACTATTATCCTCTGTCCTGTTGTCAAGCGAATTGTTTACCCAGGCTACCACCCTGGGACCCACTCCCAGGCTGGTTAATTTGTTAATCTTTCATGTGGGACTGTGTCAAATGCCTTGCTAAATTCTAGGTAGGCCATGTCCACAGCCCCTCCCTGGTCTACTACTTTGGTCACCCAGTGAAAGAAATCTATTAGATTCTTCTGACATGACCTGTCTTCCAAGGGTTAGGTTTCGGAGTTGGTCATCTGTAAATTGGGTGGCCAAGGAGATGTGGACAAGCCTCCAGACAGAGTCCAAAAAGACTGACTATACAGCTAAAAAGGTATATGCTGCGGCATTGCTGGGTCTACGTTAGGCCAGCTATGCTGCGATGGTGTCTGACATTTGCCACTCTCTGCTGGGAGTGTTGGAGGATCTCCTTCTTCTTCTGGCTAACGAACAGTTTTTGGTGAAGTTAATCAAAGACCAGGGTCAGTCGTTGGCTAAACACCAGCTCCATAATGACTCTGGGCATGGGCGACTCCTATGCATATGCCATGACAACAGCCATTGCAGTGTGTCATAGGGCCTGACTAGGGCTCTCTGTCATTACGGCGGATGTGTAGCATAAGCTGGCCTGATGTCCCCTTCTTTTACACTGACCTCTCTGGTCCTGGGGTGGAAGAGCATCTCATGTGGATCGAGAAGTCTGGTGCCACTCTTGATTCTGTGGCTTTGTCTCAGAAGGACCAAAAGCCTAAGAAAAGAGCCTTCCTTTAGCTGCCATTTCAGCCACAACATCCTAGGCAGCAGTGGAATGGGACAGAGGTGGTGATTCCCCTGCATCCAGAGCTTCCATTAAGGCTGCACAGTGATGGGTTGTGGGGCGTCATCCCCCCACTTCTGTGGTCCCTGTCCCAGCTCCCATTCAGGGGTCGGTTGTGCCACTTCTTGCCACAGTGATCCGTCATTGCCTCTGACAAGCGGGTTCTAGAAGTGGAGGACAGAGGGTTGCTTCTGAATTTCAAGGCTCTCCTGCCATACTGACTCTGAGCTCCTTGGGAGTCCAGGTTGTCGCAGAACACATTGTTCATGCTAAGAACTGACGTTGCTCAACTCTTAGCGAGTAGGACGATAGCCTGTGTTCCACATGCTCTGGCCATTCAGAGATGTGTCCAGGTATCTCCTGGCCCTGAAATGGACGGGAGGAGTGGTGCCTCATAATGGATCTCCATAATCTGAACCAGTTTATGTGGAAGTGCAAGTTCAGGTTGGTTACTCTGAATCAGATCATGCTGTCTTTGGAGCAGGGCATGTGATTCTGCTCCCTGGACCTCCAGGGCATGTTCTGCCACATCCCACTATATCAGTCCTATTTGCCAGTACCTTCCATTCCGTGCAGAAGGGATCCAGCATCAGTTCCAGGTCTTGCCATTCGACCTCTCATCAGCGCCCAAGGTCTTCACCAAGTGCATGGTAGTTGTGAAGACCTTCCTGTGATTCAAGGGCATTAGGGTGTGTATCCCTACCTGGATGACTGTCTGAAAGCCAGCTTCTCCAGTGAGGCTGTAGAGAGATCCAGTGATCTGGAACTTCAGACTTGTCGGGACTTGGGCCTTCTGGTCAACCCAGCCAAGTCTGAACTGGTTCCTTGGTAGATAATTAGGTTAATCGGGGCAGAACTAGACTCCCTGTGGGACAAGGCCCATCTCCCTGTGGACGGGGCATCGAATCTTGCCTCCTTTGCCCAGTCATTTCATGTTGGGCTTTTTTGCCAATCTTAACTTGTTGGGATCGGTCAGCTAGATAGCTGGCAAGCCAGGATACTATCTTGGAGGCAAGGCCCACTGATGGGAGGGTGTGGAGCAGCAGAGCGTGACTGACAGTGTCGAATGCTTTAGTAAGATCTATGTAGACAGATCCTGCCAATTGTTTGCTGTCGAGGGCTTGGTGTATGAATAACAGACACACAGTCGGACAAAATAACTTTATTAAGCCACATCAGACTGAATAAACCGTGTTTATTCTGTGCCCTGCAAAACTGTCAGAACTGCAGATTTTCTTTCTTGGTTTCCTTCATGAATTTTGGAGGATGCGGGCATCAGATTACCTAGGGGGTAAACAAAGACAAGTTGATAAACTGTCTAACTGCATGTTAGTAATCCTGTCACTTTTAAGTTAGATTTCTATGTTGGACCTTTGCTGGAATGTCTAATGGAATATTGTTGGATGCCTGTCTTGAAGTTTGCTTATAAACGTAAAAGTAAAAAAAAAAAAAAAAAAAGTAGTAGTTGGTGGTGGGGACGGAGGAGTGTTGGTGGCAACCTGGGCTACCACAACCAGGCCTGCCACCCACTGTTATAGTTGATGCTAATAAAAAAACACCAACCAAGTACTTACCTTTCAGGGTGGGTACTGCATGGCTGTGTGTGGGTATCTGGAGGTGTCAACACAAACTTGTTGCGCCTGTTCTCTTATATGGTGTGGTGGGACTGCCTTGGTGCAAAGGCAATACGTGTTTGCTTGGATGGTGTTGGGGAACTACAGAGATGATGAGTTCTTAAAGGTGAACTAACAGCAGAGGTGAAGCCTTGATCACTGTATAGATTAGGGCTTCACCTCTCTGGTACCCTCTGCAGGCACTATATTGAAAAAATAATCTTTGCACCTGATCACTCAAACTGGTGCTCAGGCGCAGAGATTAATTTATTTCTGTTGACTGCAGGGGGGATAGGAGAGATGAAGCCCTGAGCTGCACAGTGGTCATGGCCTCACCTCTGCTGGTAGAACTCCTTTCAGGAGTTTGAGCTCCGACATGAAAACTAAGAGGTTGCCTTTTCATCAAGACCAAGTCAGCAAGTGCCCAATTTACTGTGGGTGCAATTCATGATTGGTTCATTCTTGGTACAGATGTTGATCTCCCCATTAGCATCCTCAATCCTCATTAATCACTTGTGGATTTTTTTAATTGGATGCACTTTGTTTACAAATAAACCAATCCAGGCAGATAAATGTTAGGGACTGAACCGACAGAGTCCACCTTGGCGCCTGGTGGTTTGGCTTATTCACGTCTAAAATCTGACAAGCTTTGGTGCATGGCATTGGGTAAGTACTGTTGCACTGCCCCTGCTGCCATCATGCCTGAGGGGTGGGGACTGCAGTGCTGCTGTAGAGTGGTGCCAGAATGCTGTTGACATTGCCATCACACTTGAGGGATAGGGGGCCACAGTGCTGCTGCTGCCCTCACATCTTGTACCTATTAAAATAACTAAATTGGTGCAAGGATGGATGGATGTACAATAGTAGATGTCAAAATTGCTAATATGCATGCTAACAGAGTTACAAATTGTTAAAGTACACAAAACAAAACACCGGTAAAAACGGATTTTGGCTTAGCAGACACCAGCGACTATATCGTTTTTTCCGAAATGCAGAACGGAATTTGCCCTTTCTCAGTCATGGTAAACCAGTGTCCCTGACCTTTGGGTCTGGCTTGACCAGCAACTCACCTTCTCTGGACACATTGATGCCATCCACAAAAAGCTACACCCTAAATTGGGTGCTTTATACAGAAATCGTGGTTGTATTCCTCTGCTGGCTCGCCGTGCCCTGGTCCAGAAAATGATTCTACCTAATTTTGACTACGGTGATGTAGTCTATAGCACTACTCCCAAATCTTCCCTAATTAGGCTAGACTCTCTTTTCCACTCTTTCTGCCATTTCACTCTTGACAATCCTCCCCGTACCTGTCACTGTACCCTTTACCTGTAGCTCTCTCTTCTTTCCCTAGCCAACAGGCGCCTTATCCACAGTGCCAATTTTCTTGCCAAATTCTGATTTCCCTCCCTCCCTCCCATCTCTCGTCTTCTATTTTATTCAAACCTGCATGTTCTCATTCACTCAGAATTCATGACCACCACACGCTAACCATCCCACCCAGGAGCATCTCAGTTGGCCAGGCTGTATTCTCACACCGTTTTCCAAAAATTGGAATGCCCTACCACCTCCATCCATCATGCTGCCTCCCGCATATCCTCAACTCTTCCTCAAGGGCACTCCCCGCCATTAGATGCACTAATCGATCAGTTTATCACCTTTTACCATAATTCCTCCACACTCATTTGTAGATTAGTATCTATCCTATTTTACTTATGATACTGTTTGTTTTATTTTTTTTGGTCTCCTAGTATCTTTTTTGTTACTGTTGTATTTTACTTTAACTATATTGTTATCTATTTTGTTCCTTTTTATGTTCGTCTGTTTCTGTTCACCACTATGCATTATATTGACTTTTGCTGCTGTACTTGCTGTGTATCCCGTTCCCCTCTGACACATCTGGAAACAAGCATTCATTGCTCAGTACATCTTTCCTGGTGAAACTTTTAATAAATAAAATTAAAACATAGAGACCTATTAATACCTCACAAGGTTAAAAAAAGGTACAGGAGGGGAATATTTTTCAGAGGAAAAGATGCACAAGAACAAGCGGACGTGCATTGAAACTGGAATGGGGGAAATTTGAGAGATGTGAGGACGTACTTCTTCATAGAAAGAGTGGTTGATGCCTAGAACAGTCCTTCTGTGGAGGTGGTTGAGTGAATAGTCTTGGCAGTCAAGAGTGCATGGGATAGGCACAAAGGAATCTTGGCTGGGAAATAAGGGAGATGGGGCCAGAGATCATGCAGGGTCTGCAATGACCGCATAGGCAGGGGGAAAATGTGCAGACTGGATGGGCCCAAGTAGTCTTTATCTGCCATCACATTCTATGTTTCTGTGTTGCATGTTTTGTGTAGTTGATATTATCTTGTTTCCCAATTTTAGTTCTCATGCTGTGACCTCTGATGTCAGTGTATCTGAGACTGCAAAAGCTGCTGAGTTTTTCCTTTCAGATGGCATCATACTGACTGGGATAGCCACTGGAATGCAAGTGGATCCAGAGGAACTGAGAGGTAAAAAAGTCAGGACAAAGTGGTTGTCTTTGGGCCGTGTCCATGGATTATGAATAATGCACTTTATTGTTAACTTAGTGCTGTTTAAAAAAAAAAAAAAAAAACATTAGAATGAGACAGGCAAAGTCACTTGTCAGTGCAGCAGTACCCCTATTGATCGCAGATTCTGGCAACCTGGATTCAAGAATGAGCCTGGGTCATCGGGGTTGGCTGGGGATTGAGTGTCACAGAGGATGCTGTTCTTCTCTGAGGAGGGTGGGTTCAGTCTGCAATACTGCCAGCAGGGTGACCACAGGTGGCAGTGTAGAACTTCACTGACATCAGGGCATCCTTTCTTCAGGTTTATCTTCAGCTCAGCAGAGGTCGTAGTTGATGCCTTTCAGAGTCCTGACGTTTTGATGGGGCTTTCCACCTGTTTTGTCACCCCTGAGGAATGCTACCACTGCGGCATGGCACCATCCTGACATGCCTTGGAGGGCAGATGAGCTCTATCATGCCCCGCCAAGGCCTGCTGTGTTATGCTGCCCAACCTGAGACAGACTCTGTGGTCATCAAAGCGGCACACAACAGGTCCAAGGTGCCCAAACATTTTAGCTCCCTCCCCCCCCCAACGGGTAATCCAGAAGGGTCGACCTTTGGGGTAAGAGGGTTTATGCCTTCTCCACTCTGGGACTCCGGATTGCTAATTATTTATCCCATATGGTCAAGTACCAGAATACCATCTGGAAGAACGGCAAGGCTGCTGCTCAGGCCTTCCCAGACTGTTCCCATAAACAGGAGGTTGCCAAGGATATTAGCAAACACTTCCTCAGGGCCGTGTACGACATGTCTGACATTGGTGCCAGGGCTGCTGCCACAGGTGTTTGCCTTCATAGGCACGCCTGGCTGAGGGTATCTGACTTCGCAGCAGATTTCCAGCAAAAGCTGCTTAATACCCCCTTCAATGGGTCAGAGCTCTTCGGGCCTAATGTCCAGTACTTCATTAATGATTTACAGGCTCTGGTAGGGCTATTAAATCTGCCCATTTGCTCTACCATACCCAGCCCAGGAGCAGACAACGCCTGTCTTTTTGTAAGATGTTCCACAAGTCTGGTGTGTGCTCCCATCTCCAGGGTAAATGGTAGACCATGTCTGCCGTGCCTACTCCCTCATCTTCCTCGGGTCCTGCTGTGAAACAACCCAGAGGCAACGGATCTGCCCCAGTGGCCGGATCCACCTCTGCCTCACTCCTTGCCAGACCCCGACTAAGAGGTGACGATTGGAGGTTGGTTCTCCCTCCATCTCAGTCAGTGGAGAACCATAACTTCAGATGTTTGGATTCTTCAGATTATAGAATGGGGTCATACTCTGGAGCTTTTGGAACAACCCCCAGGGACCCCTCCACTTACCCTCCAGACCATGCAGTGGTTCTTTGGGAGGAGGTACACTCCCTTCTGCAGAAAAGGGTGATTGAGACTATGCCAAGGTGGCAGAACAGAGAATTCAATTCCAGGTTCTTCCTGGTCCCAAAAGAACAGGAAATCTGAGGCCTATTCTAAATCTCAAAGACCTCAGCCTCTATATCCAACACAAAAAGTTCTGCATAGTCACTCTCCTAGGTCTACTGCTCCTGCTCAAGCAGGGTGACTGGCTGTGCTCCCTCAATATGCAGGATGCTTACCTGCATAGTTTGTGTCCCCTGCATAGGCGGTTCCTCTGGTTTCTTTTTCAGGGGGAACATTACCAGTTCAGAGTCATGCCCTTTGGCTTATCCTCAACACTGTGAGTCTTTACACAATGCCTAGCACCTCCTCCAGGAGACCTACCTGCATAGGGAGGACGTTACTCATTTCCACAGGGAATGGGTGGGGCAAGCCTTTGGGGCAGGGAATAGTACAAGCAAGGGCATCATGGCCACCTTAATTTTATTTTATTTTTTATTTTATTTGCATTTCGGATTCACACCTTTTAGCTAAAACTCGTTTACATAGGTTCCACGTCACTGAATACATTACACACAACACAGAGTGTTATACACCAATTCAAAGATATTAGAACAGAGTTATGAAAGTTGAGGATAGAAGGGTTAACGGATTTTGTTGAGTTTCAGTACACTTTGCACATGTTGAGAGTTATACAGTGATTCATAGGTATTACAACAGAGACAAAATTCGGGGTTGCAGAGCTAAACGCTAGGTAGTGCTGAATAAGCTGCAGCATTAGGAGTTTGGGTAGGAGGTAAAAAACAGGGAGACGAGGTGGGAAAGGCTAGAGCTGGGTAGTCTGTTTCAATGTAGAGGAGAAGAAATAAGAGGTAGGCTGAGGTTTGACGGCGGTGGAGCCACCCAAGATGGGCATTGTCAGAGTAGCGGAGGAAATAAAAGGGCCCAGTAGGAGGGCAAAGGGGGAGAGATGTAGGGTGGGGCGTGAGGGGGTAGTGAAGCCTAAGGGAGGTGGGCGGGATAAGTTGTTTTTTTTTTTTCTTTAAGATCTCGAATAAACACCCTGAGCAAAGCTATTTTACAAAGGTTCCACTTCATAGTTGATTGAAACAAAGGTCATGGGAGTACAAAAAACATGAGAAAACGGGTAAACAGGTGTATTACTAAAAAAGCATTGTACAGTATATGCCAGGTTACACACAAACACATAGGAGGCTTAGGTGGACACAGAGGAGGAAGGTCTGGAGAGAATAAGGAGGGGAGCCAGGAGGCCTTGTAAGGAGGTAGGAGGGGAGAGAGAAAGAGAGGCAGGCGGGAGGATGGAAGTGAGTGGGGAGAGTGAGGAGAGATCAAGAGGACACAGCCAAGGGCCTTGTCAGAAGAAGGAATTGCAAGAGGGAGGTGTTAAGGGATGGTGGGTATATAGTTGTCCAAATGGTTGGCCAGTTGTATTGTTATGCTACAACAAGCATGGCAAGGAGTTGCCAGGGGCCGGGGAAGCCTACTCCACGAAGGGCATGGCTACCACTGTGGCCTGTTTTAAGGGGGTCTTGGCTGATGACATTTGCGTGGCAGCCACCTGGAGTACCATCCATACTTTCACCAAGCACTACAGCCTCGACATTGCCTCTAGAGCTCAAGCAGGCTTTGGTTTGGCTGTTCTTCAGGGCTTTCTGTCCTAGGCCTCAGTTTGCCTACCTCTCAGACTGTTCTGCTGCATTTATAGCTGCTTGGGACTCATTCCTACAGTGTGACCCAATGACTGAGATACCCCCAAAGAAGAAGATGGAACAGTTGCATAAGAACTTACCATAACAGTAGCTCTACGATGGGATCTGTCATCAGGGCAGCCTTTCCGCCCACCATCACCCTGTTTGGGGTCCTTGTCTTGGACTGGCTATCTGGTATATCCAGCCTTTTATTTAGGAATGGACATTCCCCCCCCCCCCGCAACACTTGCTCCCTTAGTCTCTGGATAAAGAACTGAGGAGGGAGCAGGGCCGCTGACGCCTTTAAAGGAGTGGTAATGTCAGCATGGGTGACCCCAGTTGTACTGCTGGAAGATCTTCCATGTGGATCCTGCTTCACCGACTGTGATTTCCTGCAGTGTGATCTGATAACTGAGATCCCCTCAAAGATCTACTGTTATGGTAAGTTCTTGAATAACTGTTCTTTTCATCTGCGCTGAATAGGTTTGTGGGATCGTAACCCTCCAAAATCAATCAAAACCTTTATTTATCCAGGCAAACATCATTGAGTGAGGCTCATTTGCAAGATGGGCCTGGGTATAACAAGGTCACATACTGTAAAAAAAAAAAAAAAAAAGGAAAAAATCATTCAAGTGAGTATATATAGCATACATGATCACAAAAGCACTACAATACATAAGGCACAAGGTGCAACAGATAATAGACATACATAAGGGAACATCATGGGATAACCATGTACAATTTTAATATCCATATATAGCTAAGTACTGGGGCAAAATCCAAGGGAGCTCATTTCTAGTTTTGCATGAGGACATATACATCAGGGGCAGGGAAGGGAAGGGAAGGATGGCGGGGGAAGGGTAGCAACCATTTGGAATGAGGTTAAGGTCTTTGGGACAGAACCAGGAGCCAAGATCAGGCAGCATTACGTTAGAGGAATGAAGGGAAAGGCATAGATGCTACACAGTATAGGCAGGCATTACAGGATTAAGATCAAGGGAGACAATTACAATAAGACGAGAGTAAAGTGTCTTGAAAGTGGTAACACTGACAGGAGTACTCTGCTTCAGTACTTTCTGCAGATTGTTCCATAGGGAGGGCAACACAAAGCTTATAGCCACATTACCAAAGCATGATTTGGCTTTGGGGATTGCCAAGGAGATGGTTGTAGAGCTCCTCAAGGCATACTTGCATAGCTGGTTTATGAGGAGGCAGTCAACGATGTATTTGGGGAGCTTGTTGGAGATCGCTCCAAGAGTCCCTAGAGCAACATTTCTGTTCCGTCAGTACTGGAGGGAAGTCCAGCCCATGGTTGCATATAGTACACGGTGTGCAGTGAAGGGAAGCCCAGTAATAAATCGTAGGGCTCTGTGATATAGCATGTCCAATTTTGAGAGGAGAGAGGCAGGACAGTGACTGTACAAGAAGTCTGCGTAATCAATCAAGGAGAGAAACGTTGTTTGAACCAAACGTAGTTTGGCATCCTTTGTTAGGTAGTGGCTGATCCTAAAAAAGGCCTAACCTTTGTCGTAGTTTTTTTTTAGTAAGTCCTCTATATGTTCTATAAATGAAAGCCTATGATTCAGCCAAACTCCTAGATATTTGAATTTTGAAACAAATTCCAATTTTTCTCCGAGGATTGTAGAAATTTGTGGCACTAGTCCTACGTCAACCTGGTTAGCTGCATGAATCGGAGGAGAGAAGAGCATTGCTTTGGTTTTCTTAGCATTGAGCAAAAGCTTTTTGTTTAGGAGCTGTTTTTGTAATGAGTTGAATTCAGCTTGTAGGTCATTACATGCCGCTTCTGGGGTTTGAACGGCTCAAGTAAAGTACAGTATCGTCAGCAAACAGATGAATATTAGCCCTGGTTATAGAGACGTCAGTGTTGTTGATGTGTATAGCAAACAAAACGGGACTTAATATAGATCCTTGAGGAATGCCTCTTAGAAGTGGTTTGAGGGTTGAAAATTCACCTTCGGCCTTTTCTTGCTGGAGATGGTCTGAGAGATAGTTGTTAAACCATTGCAAGGACAGAGAGTCCAGACCTATTGCTTGCGAGGAAGAGAGTAGCAGACTATAATCAACAGTGTCAAAGGCTTTGCTTAAATCGAGAAATACCGCACAGAAATAATTTCTATTATCCAATTCTCTTTGCTAATCGTTTGTCACCTTTGCAAGAGCTGTAATAGTGCTATGTTTCGCTCTGAAGCCAGATTGGATAGGATTTAGGAGATCTGAATCTTCGAGGTATAGACTTAGCTGATTACTTACAATTTTTTCCAATAGTTTGGACAGGATGGGAAGAATGGAAATAGGCCTATAGTTCTTAAGGTCATCGGGGATTTCCTGACTTAAACAGAGGGATGACATGTGCCGTTTTCCAAGTGGATGGTATGATCCCTTGGGATAAGGAGAGGTTAAATAAGTGAGTGATAGGTACAGCTATCACGTGTAATGCCACTTTCAAAAAATAGGGATCAAGAGAGTCTGTACCAGCACTTTTCTTTGTATCCAGCTTCAATAGCATATCTTCTCCTTCTTTGAGAGAGGTAGGATGCAGGGAGAATCTCGAGTGAGTGACACAAGGTTCCTCATCTTGGTCACCAAGCTGTAGGCATAGTTGGTTTGCAGGAGAGTTATCAAATGCTAGGCCTGCTGTTGCAAAATGGTTATTGAAGGAATCTAGTATCTTCAACCTGTCACTAATAATATCGGTGCCAGAGGTGATCTTGTCTGGTAGAGTTTCCCGGGCATGTGGCCAGACAGATCCTTAAATGTTTTCCAGAATTTAGTTGGAGTCTTAGTGGCATTGTCAAATTCAGTGCGATAATAGGTCACTTTTGCGTTCCTAATCAATTTGGTGCATAGATTCCTAGCCCTTCTGAACTGGCACTAGCCTGCATGTGTCTGAGATTTTCGTGCTTTTTTTCCAAAGCTTGTCCCTCTCTAGTAGTGCAGATTTAAGATCTGGGGTGAACCAGTGACGTTTTTTTTTTTGAAACGCAGACTTTTCTAATGGGAGCATATTTGTTTAAGGCCCTAAGATTATTTCATTGAAAATGTCGTAAGCCGATTGCACGGTTTTTGCCAAATAGAAATCTTAACAACGCAGGGAATTTTTTTAGTTCATTGATGTAGGCAAATAAGTCAAAATTCCACCTAGATCTCTTGTCTGAGAATTTTTGGGAGGATGCAGGTTTAATGAATGACCTTACACTGCTGCTCCCTGATCGACCCTCTTCCTTCGAAGCTTTTTCTGAGGAGGAGGAGGGCACACCAGCGTCTCATCAGGATTGGGCATCGGCTTCTCTGGCTCTTGCCCTGACGTGCTCGGTTCCCCCGCTGGAGTCACAGGTTCAGCCGGCAGGGTCGGCAATGCCAGGGTTACTGGCTGCTTCCCCAGGTTGGCCTCCACCAGGTTCTGGTGGGGGCAGCAGCCCCGAAGGTCCTGTGCCCCCCTTTTGCCCTGATCCCTGAACAGCGCCTCCCAACATGCCTTACCCTTGCCTCGGACGAGGGCAGCTAGCTGCTGTTCCAGGTCTCCATTCATCTTCATAATATTCTTAATGCTAGGAGCCTTGGGAGGAAAACTGCAGAGTTACAGGTTCTCGTGGCAGAGGGAGAGGTGGACATTGCAGTCATCACGGAAACATGGGCCACCCAATACAATGACTGGGACCTGTCTGTACCAGGGTACAGATTATTTCGTAGGGACAGGGTGATTGGGAAAGGAGGGGGGGGTGGCACTATATGTGAAGGAAGGACTGAAGTGTGTAAGGGAGGAAGGGGAGGAGGGTAGTACGGAGTCACTTTGGATGCAAATCCAGGATTCCAAGAATAGGATTCTTAGAATGAGAGTGATGGCCACCATCTCAGACGGAGGAGTTATACAGGGAACTAGCGGGACAGATCAGGAGGACCTGCGAGAAGGGTAGTCTGGTGATTGTGGGGGACTTCAACATGCCAGGAGTGGACTAGAGCACCCCAACAACCAGGAACAGAAGGGAGCAGGTACTGCTGGATGCCTTCCAGGACAGCTTCCTGCTGCAAATGGTCAGTGAACCAACCAGATTAGGAAATACCCTTGACCTTGTGCTGGCAAATGGGGACTTTGTGAGAGAACTTACAGTGGAGGAACCGCTGTCAGGGAGTGACCACCACTCAGTATGGCTCACATTGGATATGGGCAAGGAAGGAGTGGAATCTAGCACAATAGTGCTGGACTTCAGGAGGGCCGACTTTGGGAGGATGGGGAAGTGGTAAAAGGGTACCTGGCCAGAATTCAATCTAGTATGGACACTAACCAGAGGTGGGAGCTCATAAAAGCTGGGATAGTGGAGGCAACCAAACTTGCTGCAAAGCCCAGAGCAAGAAGGCTAGGGCTAAGAAACCGATCTGGTTGAGCAAGGAGGTCATGGAAAAGGTAAAGAGGAAAAGAGCTGCCTTTAGGAAGTCAAGAAAACAGGGAGGGGGAGGACAGGGAGGGTACTTGACGAATCGAAGGAGGTGACAAGGGCAATAAGGGGCCAAAGCATCTCTGAAAACTCAGGCTGGCACAAGGCATTAAGAAGGGGAGAAGGACTTCAGGTACATCAGGGAGAAAAGGAGCTGTAAGGACCACATAGTAAGGATTAGGAAGGAGGGGTTGGGTGGAAGCAGGGTGCGATAAGTGAGGAAGCACTAAATGAGTACTTCTGCTCAGTATTTACTAAAGAGAAGAGGGGTGACACCTAAGGTGGGAGAAATGGAAGCAGGGAGAAGTGGTGACAGATGGGGAAATCATGAGAGCAGAGTTCGAGAGGGTTTGAAGGCACTGAGGGTGGACAAGAGCGCCAGCCCAGATGGCATCCACCCCAGGGTACTGAAGGAGTTGGCAGAGGTCCTTAGGAACCTTTGGAAGACCTATTTAATGCCTCACCACATTTGGGGTGTGTACCTCAGGACTGGAGGATGGCTCATGTGGTGCCCTCCACAAGAGTGGCCCCAAGGATGAACTGGGAAACTACAGACCAGTGAGCCTCACATCTATCGTGGGTAAGCTAATGGAGACTATCCTGAAGGAGAGGCTGGTGGCCCTCCTAGAGGCCAAGGACTGCAGGACAGCAGACAGCATGGCTTCATCGTGGCAGATCCTGCCAAACCAACCTGGTCGAGTTCTGTGACTGGGTAACTAGAGCAACTGGACAGGGGCCATGCAGTGGATGTCCTGTATCTGGACTTCAGTAGGGCATTCACCTCAGTGACACATGGAAAGCTGGGAAGGAAGTTAGAAGGCATGGGGCGGGTGCAAAGCTGGTGAGATGGGTAGGAAACTGGCTGCAGGGAAGGCAGCAGAGGGTGGTGGTGGGTGGGGAGCTCTCACACCCAAGGGCAGTGATGAGCGGTGTTCCACAGGGCTCAGTGTTGGGACCAGTGTTGTTTGGGATAGTCATTGCAGACATATCATGGGACACCAAGAGCAAGATCAGTCTGTTTGCTGATGATACCAAGGTAGGCACGGTGGTGGATGACCTAGGGGGATGGCAGGGGTTGCAGGATGATCTGGCAAAGCTTGAAACCTGGTCAGACACCTGGCAACTGGGCTTTAATGCCAAAAAGTGCAAGGTGCTGCATTTTGGGATGAAGAATCCAAGGAGGAGTTACCAGCTAGGGGGAGTGCAGCTAGCCCAGACAGTGGAGGAGAAGGATCTGGGTGTGCTCATTACAGGGTCAATGAACAACTCGGCACAATGTAGGAAGGCAGCTGCAAAGGCCAACAAAATGCTGGGTTGTATTGCAAGGTATATCCTCAAGGAGGAGGAGGTGATTCTGCCACTGTATAGGTCATTAGTTAGACCACACCTGAGTAATGCGCAGTACTGGCATCCGATTCTGAAGAGGGACATTAAGTTACTGGAGGGGTGCAGCGCAGAGTGACAAAGATGATCAAGGGGCTGGGGGACTTATCATACGAGAGGAGGTTGAAGGAGTTGAACATGTACTCACCGGAGGAGAGGAGAGACAGGGGTGACATGATTGAAACCTTTAAATACATGAAAGGAATAAACAAGACGGGTACAGAGGGCTGTTCAAAGTAAGGAGGGAGGGACACCAGGGCCATGATATGAGACTGGAGTGAGGAAGGTTCAGGAGGGAGATGAGGAGACACTTTTTTACAGAGAGGGTGGTGGCTGGGTGGAATGCGTTACTTGCTGAAGTGGTATGCAGTAGAACAGTGGACTGCTTCAAACGAGGATGGGACAGGACAAGGGGGAGGGTTAATGAAGGGGAAGGGTGGAAGGGAGGGGCAGCTGCAGAATAAGGGGTGCTAGCTGCACATTCACCAGACTTGATAGACCTCTAGGCCTCTATCTGCTGGCAAATTTCGTATGTTCGAATTCTGCTCCTACTCTGCAATCAAACAGAATCACGACCACTCTCCCCCTGCTGGTGCTTAAGCTTATGCTGCCACACACAACATGGGTCATTGACCGTGGAAAATTTTAACATCCCTTTTTAGTTTTTTTTTTTTTTTTTTTTGAGACACCTATGCTTATTACAGGCAACCCGGGAACACCAGGAAGTTAAGTGCCCCGCTCAGGGTCACCGCCCGCTGTGTGATGATGCTTTTCCAAATAAAAGAAGGGATATGATGTTCCGTATTAGAATGTAAACCTCTGTATTTGACGGATTTAATATTTCTACAGCATACTTTTGTACTACTGGAATTCATTTCCTGATCAGCACACAGATCAGTGGGCTGAAGTCTCCACATACATTTATCACAAGGACTGCTCCATATTGTTTGATGTCTTTGTACAACGCAGTCTAATTCTCTGTTATAACATTATTTGGAAAAGGTTAAAAACTTCTGTATAAACTGAACCCTTCAAACCCAAGGGTAATAATTTATGATGCTCAGCTGCAACAGAGACACTTCACCCCTGTTCAACACTGTTTAATCGTCTGATTTATGCGTGTGCTCCCTCCTAGCACTGATTCATGTTCTGTGTGCATCTCTCTGCCTCATCTCTTGCTCCCACTAATTGATTAATATCCTGTTTAACAAGCTTGTGCCTTTCAGACATCACATGCTTCCAGCACATCACCTGGGTTAACAGAATGCACCATCTACCACATGGCCCCCAGCTCGGCTACCAGCACCATCCCTAAGATGGCGGCCATTGCACCTGCGTGGGGCCCCCTCACCCCTGTACATGCGTTCAACCATCTTGTCAATGGCCCTGAAATGTGAGAAGTCTCGCCAGTACTGCCGGAGGATATGTGGCCCCGATCAAGCTCTGAGGGGCTCACTTACTTTCAACCCCTTTTCTTCACACAGCCCACCACGGGCATGCCAGTTCCCGCCCCTATGTCCCCTGCTACCCCACCCTGAGAAGAGAGTGCTCTGAGGACTGTTGGGAGCCTGGCCTATGACAGAGGGCCTGCCAAGAGCTTCCAGTCTCCGGGACTGCCACCACACACACTGAACCGCTGCTGCACCTCAGGTAAGCCCTCCATTTCTTTGGATCATTTCCTGTGAAATGCCCAGAATCACTGCCACACGGCTTAGGGCGGTGGGGCACTGGCACATGGGTGAGAAGGCTGCGAACCCCTGTGACTCGGGGGAGGTCGGGAACCAAGCAAATCGTACCCATGGCCAAACACCATTGCATTGCCACTTGTTTCCTGTGCGGCCTAGAAGCACTGGGAAGGAAGCTCGCTGTTTCTTTCTTCTTTTCTTTTTTTTTTTTTAACACCGTACCCTCCCCCAACGGAGCAGCCTGGAAGCCCAGAACTGAATTTCCTCGCTTCCCTGGCCCTTTGCGAAGGTTCCTGACTCCTGGGGGTTGAGCCCCAGCGTAGCCATTTGGCTCTGGCCCTGCTAGGAACAGCAACAATCGATGAAACCGTTTGAAACCCCTTGACTCACCCCGGGGAGCACCCTTGGTGAAGCTCTAGTTCCGGTGCTAACAGAGAGCACAGGTGAGCCTGAGAAGCCACTGTTCTCATCCTGTTATCCCAACCCCAGGCCATGTGGCCTACAGGCCCAGTCCTTACCGCCGCGCTCAGTGCACCATACACCACTGGGTTGCTGGGTTTCATAACCCCAGCACTTTATGTGTTAACCACCAAGCCATCTTGGCTACCTATTGCCTGGTGCCCTATGAAAGGCCATGCAGCCTAGGGGCCATGACCAGGCCATAGCCATGCGGCCACCCGACCAAGCCAGGCCCTTACCCGGAACACCAGTCATTCAAAACCAACCACTGGGCAGTTAAGCTTCTTGAGCAGCCAAGCTATACCATTAACACAAATTGTCACCACCGCCTTACGCAAGTAAGGAAACCACCCTTCCTACCGAAGGCCCCAGGCCAAGCCTTATCTCTGGTTCAGGTGATGTGTGCTGATCCTGGTTATCCTTCTGCTTGTGACCTGGGACAAAGAGGAATGTGGAGAAATTCCTCCTGTGCAGCCCCTCTTAAGGGCTTAGCTCTTCCCTGTCCCTGGCCGCAAGCTTCCTCCCCCCTGGGAACCCTATCCCCCAAGCCCCTTCTGGGCGGTCATACCTGGGTCCCTATTGTTTGTCCAGGTGTCCCAGGCCATGCTTCCAGACAAAGCCCCGCCTGCTGCGACACCTTGCAGGCTCCTCCCTGCTGCGGCACCTTGCAGGCTCCTCCCTGCTGCGGCACCTTGCAGGCCGCTCCCTGCTGCGGCACCTTGCAGGCCCCTCCCTGCTGTGGCACCTTGCAGGCCCCTCCCTGCTGCGGCACCTTGCAGGCCCCTCCCTGCTGCGGCACCTTGCAGGCTCCTCCATAAGATTCTGCTGGACTGTGAAAATTTCCAGAAATAGGCTAGCTTCTTGTCGCAGTTGAGTAATGCAGCCTCATGGTGTCAGTATTGTGGCCCCCACACTTATAAAGTGAGTAAACTAGCAGTTAAATAATACAGATCATCCAGTGAAAATGTAGTTTGTCACATACAGTAGCAAATACAGTAATTAGGAAACACACAAGAACTCTCTTTCAGGGTACTGCACGTAGCTGCTTATTTGGGGTGTGGTCAGATAACATATTGTTTAAAACTTTAAGCAGTGTTGGACTACGCAGGTCCTGGCTAAGAAATACACACCTGGAGAGAGGAGCAGGTGACTAGTTAAACAGTATGCACTAGGAGTGGGAAGCTTCCAGCCGCACCGCTAATATAGGTCACATATTTTGTCTGAGTGATTTTTTTTTTTTTGTTGTTGCTGCAATGTAGCCACCTCCTTTGAATCTATTTTTAAATTAAGTAACAGATGGTTCTTGCCTACAGATGGTAGTAAAAACATGTTTGACCTAGATTGTCTCAGTGTGATTCCTTATGTTGGGCCCTTTCTACTGTTTTAAAGCTATGCTGTGCTGAATAAGTAAATAAATTACATTTTTTAAATCACAAATGGAATTATTCTATTATTAACCATAAACATGTATATGCTATGTCCTCTTGATTACTTAGCTACATTGTTTCTTTTTTAGGGGCCGAATAGAGACAATCTAAGCTCCATGCTAGCAGAGTGCAGGGTGGAAAATCACTGTGGAACCTTAATTAGCTGTGTCACACACACACACACACACACACACACACACACAGCACCGCTTACCAGCTTTTGAAATGATATTATTGAAGAAATGTTGGCAAAATCAAATAACATGTTGACAGCTGCATTGTGCTTTCTTTGTACTGGAGTTGTGCCCAGATCACACTTTCACCTTTTTCTTCCTCTCGTCTTCATACGTCATGCCTCTGTGCTCCATCTGTAGGGAGTGCGCAAATGGTGGGCAAACCTCCGTCAGAGCCGAGCACCCCTCATCTTAATGATATGCCAGCCTGGTCCCTGCAAGGCTTGGGGCAAGGCATTTACCTGCATACCTACAGTAGGTCTCCCAGGTGGTAGTGCAGAGTACTCCTCTCAGTGATATACCAGCCTGGACCCTGCCAGTCCCGGGGCAAGACATCCGCTTTTACCTGCATAGCTAATGTACGTCTCAATGCAAAGTACTCCTCTCAGTCATATACTAGCCTGGACCCTGCCAGTCTCAGGGCAAGACATCCGCTTTTACTTGCATAGCTAGTGTAGGTCTCAGTGGGAAGTACTCCTCCTCTGTGATATACCAGCCTGGACCCTGCCGGTCCTGGGGCAAGACATTCGCTATTACTTGCATAGCTAATGTAGGTCTCAGTGGGAAGTACTCCTTTCAGTCATACACTAGCCTGTACCCTGCCAGTCTCTGGGCAACACATCCGCTTTTACTAGCATAGCTAATGTACGTCTTAATGCAAAGTACTCCTCTCAATCATATACCAGCCTGGATGCTGCCAATCTCGGGGCAAGACATCTGCTTTTACTTGCATAGTTAATGTAGGTCTCAGTGCGAAGTACTCCTCTCAGTGATATACCAGCCTGGACCCTGCCAACCTCAGGGCAAGACTTCCATTTTTACCTGCATACCTTCTGTAGGTCTTATAGCTGGCAGTGCACAGTACTTCTGCCATACCATGATTTTAACTCTTTTTTTATGCACAGGATTTTAAACATTACTACTTATATCTGAAGTATTTTTTTTCTTTTCCCTTTTATTAATTGTAAGGTTTTCTAACTAACTTGGTGTGATGTGTGGAACAGTACTGTACCTGGAAGCTAACATATCTAGTTTGATTCCTCCTTCTACATAGTCAGCCCTATGAACTCAGTCTGTGACATCACAGCTGACTAAAAAGAGCCAGTCACCTGCTGACAGATCAATCACTTGTGATGTCACAGTAGGTGAGGTTACAATGCTAAGGAGGTATGAAGAGTAATTGAACTAGATATTATGTGTATATACAGGGATTATCTTACGAAGTAGCCCTCCAGATATGCATGTTATCTGGTTTGGGATGTTATTGCACACTTGCAGAAGTGGTTCAGCCAGGAGTGCACAGTGGCAATAACAACATTTCAAACCGGATAGCATGCGTATCTGGAGCTGCCTCTTGGAATAATCGATGTATACCATGGGAGTCCCCAACTTTTCTGGTTTGTCGCTGCCTACTTTAGTGCACAAAAAGTGATGTGTAGAAAGAAAGAAAAAAGAATTACAACGTGTGTGTGTGTGTGTGTGTGTGTGCATGTGTGTCTCTTTCTGTCTGTCTGTCTGTGTCTTACAGGTAAAAAAACATGCTGTGTTATATAAATGGATTATCTTTATACAGATTTTCTTTCATTTCTACTTTATTAATAACGCAAAGCCAGAATTTTTACTTTTATGGTCAAAGGGACACTGCCACTGTTTGATGTGCTGCTCACAGGGAACCCGTTCATGAGAAGAGGAAGGGTTGTGGCTAATATGCAAATAAGACAGTGTGATAGGGTTAATAGGTGACCTATCACAGGTAAGGGTCAGGTTAGAGCCTGTAGGGATGTGCAGTTAGTGATGCCACCTACCTGGACATCACCTCTGGCTAATGTATTGCATTTCATCTTTATTTGTTTTAGTCCCCCGGACAGCCAGCAACCATGTGCTATGCAGCTGTGTCTGTAATAATGCAGGTTGTGATGTCATACTAATTGTGACATCAGGCTGCCTTTATATACTGATCTCCTGAATTGAACTGGGTAGTTGATGTTGAGATTATTCTGAAGAGAGACAGGGCAGGAGTCTGTGTGAAGACTCACCTGGAGGAGATTGACCTAAAAAGAGACAGGACAGGCTGCCTTATGTCCTGGTGTAGATATTGATTTGAAGAGAGAGAGAGAGAGAGAGACTAGAGGAGATGTGCTCATTTCATATCTTGAATTGTCTTCTGATTTACTGAGTGGACACTGACCTGAAGAGATGCTGAAATGTTTTCCAAATTGTATTTTTTTTTTCTTGTGATTTAGAATATTAAATCATCTCTTGTGGTTTTTCTAGTGCAACCCCTAGGTGGCGCTATCCCAAGAGCTACTACCCCTGCCTGCTTGGCTAGTAGCAGGTTAAAGGGCCTGGGTAATGAAACGGGTGCCTCCACCCAGAGGTCAGGGTTGTTAGTGGTCAAGCTAACCTGGGCACAGCCCTCCGGGACACTGTAACCCCCCTCTTTCCCTTCTAGTGGCCTGAACAATATACAATAATCACTTTCACAATGACCCTTATTCACCAGGCGATTACCCACGCTGTTTGCACTTACCACCAGGGCTGGTTCCTCTAGCCTGACCCTGGGGACCCCCTGTAAAACAAGGTTAAGCACAGCAAACAGCAACAGTACAATACTTTTGGCACAAACTGGAACCACAGTCAGGTTAAATGCAAACAAAGTTAAATCTGATTTATTCAGGGGACTTGAACAAGGGAGCGGCATGACCAGGTTGATTTGCTTAAAAGCTATATTAATCAGACAGTTATGCATGCAGTTCAGAGTCCCTACACAGTCACACACTCTGGGTACCCAGGTAGGAAAATGGTGGGCTAGCCAGGAACGTTGCAGCTGGTTGGGGCCCTGTGATGGAAGAAAGCAACATGCACAACACACACTATTTGTAATCCGGAGCCAGAGGGCTCAGTTCGCTAAAGAAAAGGCAACAAGACAATCAGATGACAACACTTTTAGATTTAGCTGTTGTTTCAGGGAGCTACCCTGATGTTTACTCACGATACCCAATACTGGACACAGGCAAGACGAAATCGATACTGCAGACTGTTGAACTGGAGTGCCCAGAGAAGCGGGGCCCACACGAATTACCGAGGTGTCGTTCCTGTTCAAGGCATTGAGCAGGGGGCCGATCCTCAGGCCGGTCTCATCGATGTCTTCTCTGCATAGCAGGTATTCTGGCTGGGTCAGTGTAGCAGGGCCCAGGCAAACCAAAATGGATACGGATTCAGTCCATGGAGCTTGGATATAGCCTCCAGCAAGCAAAACACAGTTCAGACACACAGTGGGGAACCAAATCATGACCCGTAAGCACACAGCACATTCACATGTAAGGAAATTCCACTGTACCAGGCAAATGGCTCTCCGGTCGCAAGTACAGAGTCTCTGCACAATCCAGGAGTTCAGAGGTAGCTGGAAGTTCTGACTGGCCTATCACATTCAGCAAATCCTCAGTCTTCTTCAGGTTAAAGCTGGTCACAATTCAGTGGCTTAATTTGCTGTCCAAATTCAGATTCAGTTCAAAAAAAGCACAAGTTCCCTCGTAGGGACAGCAGGCAGGCATGCAGGCCAAACTCAGGCCTTTCCACAGTTCTCCTGCGTGAATCCACTATGGATTGCTGCTTGAACTATCTCGAGCTGTTACTTCTTCACTTCCCAACTCAGATCTAACTGAAACTGCAGGCAGTGTGGGACTTTCCCCAAGATCCAAAAGGTTCGGTTGGCTGATCTGTTTATCCCAGCCACAAAAGAGCTCCCAGGTTATTTTAGGTGCAAAAGCCCAAAACTACAATTCCTACAAGTTTTGGCCCCACTCAAGCCCTGTAGGCAGGCTCCATTTTAGAGTCCCAAATGTACTGATTGGCCCATTCTGACAGTCCAGGACCAAGATGATGGAAACAAACAGAACTATCCATGCTGCAAAGAAGGCAGGTTAGAACAAACTGCAATATTATTACTACTCTAACAAATGATCAGCAAACAAGTACATTTTCTAACAGAGCTCCCTCTTAGATTAATTATGACTGCAATCCAGGCAGCTCTTAAAGAGACAGTACACAGAGGCTGTACAGGCACTCTCTGGTAATACATTTAAACTGCTAAAATGCAGGACACCAGCCTGGCAGTGAACATTTAAGCGAGCTCAAGGAAGACTTTTCGGGAACCCCCATATGTAAGGGGGGTTACACTACAATTTCTCTGGACTATGGGGAAGCATTGCAGAAAGGTATGGGTCCAGTAAAAGAAATACCAGGAGAGATCACCAGAAGTACGGCAGCCAAGCCACCTGAGAGGGAAGGAGAACATAAGGCAACAGCAGAACCAAAAAGTCTGTCTGAGTTTTTCAAATGGTAGGTGATACAGCAAATAGAGACTGAGAGGCGGAGACAAAGCGTTCCAACATTTAGAGGCACAGAGAAAAGAAGACTGGCAGCTATGGCTGGCTGCCTTGCAAGCTATTATAGGTGGAGGAACTGGTACAGGTTCCACAGATCAGCAAAACACAGGTTGTTTGAAAGACATTAAACTGACAAAGCTGTGCCCCTCGGAAGGCTTGAAGGAAGACTCAGAGGATGACTATTCCCAGACACAGCTGGAGGAGGAGTCCATGGTGGAGCAGGACCTTCCCGTATTGCCGGAGTTCTAAAGTTGCTATCTGCTGGAGGATGGAGATGCCAGCATGGATGTGAGCAAGCCTCCAGATGAGACTCTTGACTAGGGTTACTGTCTTGGGGGTAATGACCCCAGTCAAGAAAGAAGAGGCCTATATAAAGGCTGAAGGGAATTTTGGTTGTTTTATTCCATCTATATGTAGTCACAGTAATGTTATTCAAGATAGTATTGACTGGGGTAGGCTTCAAGCTGGGGATGCTGCTACTGGGAAATTAATGCAATACTGTATGTAAAAGCTAAAGAAGGTGTACCTGTTAATGATGGGGTGAGCGTGAGACAGTCCTCATAGTATGAAGTGCAGAGGAGTGCTCTTTACCGTTTGAGGCCCAGTCCCCGCACCCATAGAGTAGATGCCCAAGTAGTAGTACCACAGACCTACTAGCAGCAGGTAATGGAGGTTGCGCATGCCAATACCTTTGGAAGGCACTTTGGAAGATGAGGACACTGGCTAATTTGTTGCCTCACTTGTACTGGCCAGGGGTGTACAGACAGGTTGCAGCCTACTGCAAGGCCTGTTCTGTCTGCCAGTCTTTGTTGGTGACTACCAGGTTGGCCCTGGAGAAAGTGCTCCAGGATAAGAAAAGGTGCCCGTACACTCACTAGGAGGATGGAGGTGGCATACCCAAGGGATAAAGCCACCTGGGGAAAAGAATGGAGTCCCTGGAAAATGAAGAATACTTCCTCCTAGACTGAGTGGCATGGCACAAATACTTCTTTAACTAAGGTTGAGCTGTCACGAAAACAACACCGATTTATGAAATCATATGGTAATTGCAAAAGACATATTATGTTTGTATAGGTAACCCTTTTTGCCCGGTTACTAGAACTTGTAAGACCTAGTGGTGGGTGGAGGGCAGCTTTGAAACTTCAGTTAAAATGGGTTTCACACTGTCTCACTCTGTCCTCAGTCACAGCTGAGACTAGAGGATGACATCGCTATAGAACTGTCGCAGCTGCATGAGCCACTTAGGAATCTACAGCTCAGGGAGTGAGTTTAGAATTTTGGGAAATTCAAAGTCAGTCTTCTGTTTGTCCTTAAGCAAGAAGGAAGCATCAGTCTGCTGTTTGATCTCTCATTAAGAAAAGGAAGTGTTCCTGAGTTTACCTTTTTAAAAGTGGTGAGACCGGCTCCCCGCTCTCAGTGCCCCCTCCCTCCGGGGGGGGGGGTAGGAAAAGTTCTCTGTGGGTTCCAGGGGCAATCCCCTTCTCCCACCATGGAAGGAAGCTGCCTGATTTTAATTTCAGTCTGTTCTTGTATAATAGCAAAGGTTACAGTACTTCGCCTGTGGGGCACCTGCAACGAATGGGTGAGTGTTTGGCTCCATTTGAAGGGACAAACATATTGTTTTCTTCAGTTGGGAAATGAATGTGGACTGCTATTTGGGAGGACTATGTCAACTAGGACAAACAAATAGAGCAGTCAAACTGTTTAAAGTTTTAAATGGATTTAAAGTTCTGCTGTAGAGGGGTGCTTCAGGTCATCCACCGTCTCAATCTACATTTTAAAGTTCTAAAGTTTTCTGTGTGTATCCAGAGAAATAGCTGGTATGGGCTGTGGGAGCTGGAGGTGGGAAAACCCCATCTGTAGTAACCAGGTCCACCTCTCTGGATTTCTTCTGTGTTTTGCTACTTGCCCCATGCACTTGGCCAGTGATGGGTGGGTACCCAGACGGGTCGCAACTTGAAAATCTCTAGGAGTCGCAGACTCTAAGTGGTGTGGGAGCCACAGGATGGGAAAATTACTCCTTGTTGGATGGGAGTCTCCTTGTTTGATGGGAGTTCGATTGATGCGAAAACAAATCTCTCGGGTTGCAGACTCTAAGTGGTGTGGGGAGCCACAGTTTGGGAGATCTCCGTGTTTGATGGGATGTCTTTCCAAGTAAAGTTTGGGTTCATTCTTCAAGTGGACAGTCAGTCGAGTGGCCGGCAGGGGAGCCGGGCCAGTCGGGCTATGTATCCAAAGCACATGCAAAGTCCGGACTGAGTGCCTGGTGGGTCCAAAGCCAGACAACTGTAGTAATGTGTTCATTCCTGAAATGGACCTCTGTGTTAACCTCTAATCTGCACATACAGTAACGTAGCCCTTTGGGGGACCATGCAATGCTTTGTTTATGTTCAGTTAGTTAATAAAGAAAGCCACACTGAAAAATCCCAATTCTGGTTCTGGACATTAGTTATTGCTTCCTATAGTTGGATTTACTTGGGTGCCCCTGTGCAGAGTAGCCAAACCTAGGTCCCTTGTGCCAGGTCACCTCACCCTTCCTCGAACCCAGGTCCCCCACCAGGTATTGCTGCCAAATGCCAACAGCATGCCACCTGTCATTTAAGTAAAAAGGCAGGGGTGGGGACCCGTACATGTGTTTACATAAGAAAAACCTACATAGGAATAAGTAGGTGGGAATGCTATCAGACCCTGCATTGGGGTAACACCACTGTTTACCCTCAGGTGTCTGAAACTGTACAGGAAATAAGATATTGTGGGTTTAAGCCGGCCTGTCGACGCAGTGGTTGGATTTCCGCTTACAACGCCAGCAACCCAGGTTCGGGAGCTGGAGGGCCAGCCAGGGGGAGAAGGCTTGAGTGTCCCAGGGATCTTTTCCAGGGAGAGAGGGAAGGGAGTAGCGACTCTGCACTTGACTGGCCCCAGGCAGAAGTCTGTGGCATAGCAAGCACCGAGCAGATACAGAGGGGAGGACATCATGACGTCAGCACTAGGCACCTTGACATCAGGGCATGTGACATCTGTAAGAATAGGAGGAAAAACACCCTGCAGCTCCGGGGAGATGGAGTGCTGAGTATGGCCCCAATGTGCTCCCGCCTGCCTGACTGGTCTGAGCCCGATGAGACATTGAATTGTTCGGGGTGTTCCTGCCCAGGGTGCGGGGTAAACCGCAGCAGGATGGGGGAATGAGTCAGTACAGGTAAGGCAGGTAGCAGGGGTGAACTCTATTAGTGCTTCTGATATGCAGAGCTGGTAGGGATGGGGGGGTGAGAGAAACAGAAATTACAAAAAAATATATATTGTGGGCAAGTAGTGGGTGGAACCGAAGGAAAGGGTCTATACTTGGTACCCACATATCTGGTGGGGACAGCTAGGGCAGTTAGCCACCCCTGGTAAATGTG
Source organism: Neoceratodus forsteri (assembly GCA_016271365.2). Taxonomy (NCBI): domain Eukaryota; kingdom Metazoa; phylum Chordata; order Ceratodontiformes; family Ceratodontidae; genus Neoceratodus; species Neoceratodus forsteri. Next base: position 1,642,313,822 of record CM028130.1, on the reverse strand, counting down.
CTACATATTGCAGGTACATATAGATTGTGTGGGGTGAGACCCTGAGTATTATGTCAAATGTTTAAGAAGGTTAAGGTTAGGAGTTGGTTAGAGAAAGGAAAACCGATGCATCTGTTATGGTTTTCCTTTTAAGCAGGGGGGTATGTGATAGGGTTAGGAGGTGACCTATCTCGGGTAAGGGTCAGGTTACAGCCTGCAGGGATGTGCAGTTAGTGATGCCACCTACCTGGACATCACCTCTGGCTAATGTATTTCCTTGTATCTGTTATTCATTTCGTTCCCCCACCCCAGGACAACCAGTAACCATGTAGACAAAGCTGTTACAATGCTGGTTGTGATGTCATACTAATTGTGACATCAGGCTGCCTTTATATCCTGATGTTCTGAACTGAATTGGTAAGGCTGTGTGAGGACTCACCTGGAGAGGCACAGGAAATGCTGCTTATGTCCTGGTGTAGAGATTGATTTGAAGAGAGAGACTAGAGGAGATATGCTGACTTCATGTCTTTAGTTAGTTAGTTAGTTATCAAGTCTAGGATATGTTGTTCATCCACACTGTCTGGCAGGTTCCTTGCCGCTTTAAATCTTGCCGGAAGGTCTTCAAGCTGGCTTCTCCCACCCACCCGGGTGGTAAAACTCTCGGCTCCGCCCCATGACGCCAGATCTTCCTTACCGCTTGGAAGCTCAGGTTCCCTCCTTAACGCAGGACTGACCTCTGGGGTAAGAGGGTTTACATCTCCTTTGCCCTGGGTCTGAGGATTGTAAACCATCTTTCACGTATGGTCAAGTTCTAGAGTGCCAACTGGAGGAAGGGCAAGGTGGCTGCTCAAGCCGTCCCTCATGGCACCCAGAAGCAGGAGTTGCTACAGTGCCTGCAAACTGCAGAGGATGTCAGCAGACATCTCCTGTGGGCCCTCTATGATTTGGCTGACATGGTGGCCAGGGCTGCTGCCACAGGCATTTATCTTCATAGGCATTCATGGCTGACGGTCTGTGGCTTTGCAGCTGATGTGCAAAATAAGGTGCTCAATGCCCCTTTAAATGGCACCAGGCTCTTCGGTCCTAATGTCCAGGACCTCATCAATGATCTGCAGGCCTTGGGCATGGCCCTTAAGTCAGTTCACTCTCTAGCAAACTCAACCCCATGGTAGGGGATGCTCTACTTTTTGTAGACCAGTATACCAGGCTCTGGTCCCTGCACCCAGGGCAAACGCAGAGCCCAGTCTTCCTTGCCCACCCCCTCCTACTCTGGAGCGGTGGCCAAGCATCCTAGAAATAACGAACCAGCTTTCTCAGCTGGTCCTGCCTCAACTTGGCTCCTTGCCAGACCCCCCCCCTCCTATGGTCCAGACCCAGGAGGTGGTGGTTGGAGGTTGGTTCTCCCTCCATCTTAATCAATGGAGAACCATAACTTCAGATGCATGGATCCTACAGATTATAGAGAGCGGTCATACCCTGGAGCTCATCCAACAGCCTCCAGATACCCCTCCTCTACCCTCCACCTATTCCCCAGCCCACTTGTCCATTCCCGGGAGGACGTGGAGCCTCTGCTGTGAAAGCAAGCAGTCAAGCTGGTACCAAAGCATCAGAAAAATCAAGGGTTTTACTCCAGGTTCTTCCTGGTCCCCAAAAAGACCAGAAATCTGAGGTCCATTTTGGATCTCAAGGACCTCAATCTCTTTGCCCAGTACAAAAAGTTCAAAGTGATAACTTTGCTAGGGCTCTTGCCCCTCCTCAAGAGAGCACTGGCTATGCTCACTGGATATGCAGAACGCTTACCTGCACATTGCGGTCTTTCCTCCTCACAGGAGGTTTCTTCACTTTGCCTTTCAGGGAGAGCATTACCAATTCAAGGTGCTGCCCCTTGGCTCATCCTCTGCGTTGTGTGTTTCTACCAAATGCTTAACAGCGGTCGCAGCAGCTCTCAGAAGAGAGGGACTGTACATCTTCCCTTACCTGGATGATTGGCTTCTCAAGGCCCCGTCCAGGGACCAGCTGTGGCTGACTCTGGAGTGCACGCTCCAGCTTTTCTACTCTTTGGGCATAAGTCAGCCTGCCCAAATCTGTTCTGGGCTCAGAGTAGGGGAAGGCCTTCTCACCCAAGAACGGGGCAGAAGCCCTTATGGTTCAGGCTCAGGCTCAGGAAGTAGCTCAGAGTTGATACATTCCTGCCAGGCTGTACCTCGGGCTCTTGGGTCCCATGGCTGCGGCCATTCCCACCGTTCCACTGGCCAGGCTTCACATGCAGATTCCTCAGTGGACCCTCAGAGTGCAGTGGGGCCAGTTTACGGACGAGCTAGACCAACCAGTCCTGGTCTCCTGCCCAGCTCGCAAGGTTTTGCAGTGGTGGATGAACTCCTTGAATCTTCTTCAGGGAGTCACTTTTTCAGACCCCCTCTCCCCAACAGATCCTCACCACAGATGCATCCAGTATGAGCTGGGACGTTCACCTGGGTCCCTTTCAAACCCAGGGCTCCTGGTCCCAGTGGGAAGCATATCAACGTCCTTGGAGATGAGAGCGGTGCTGTGTGCCATGCTGGCATTTCAGAAACACCTTGCTTCAGGCCAACTGCTGGTGCAGTCGGACAATTTGAGTGTAGTCTACTCCATCAACAAGCAAGGCGGGACTCACTCATACCCCCTTTGCAGGGAGGTCATGCGAGTGTGGTACTGAGCACTGGAGCACAGTCTGACACTCTGTGCGGTCCATGTCCCAGGTATTCTCAACACCCTGATGGACAGAGGGTGGACAGTCTCAGCAGGACTCAGTCCACCATGCACGAATGGGAGCTTCTCTCATACATAGCAGAAGATCTGTTCAACAGATGGGGTTGCCCAGAGTTGGACCTTCTTGTGTCCCCACTCGACGCAAAACTGCCCAATTTTTGCTCGCTAGATCCAGGGCCTGGAGTTTTCTGGTGAGATATGTTGTCCCTCTCTTGTAGTGGGAGATTTCTGTATACATTTCCTCCATTTCCTCTAATACAGAGGATGCTGATCAAGCTGCAAATGGAAGAGGCCAGCATGATTCTGGTAGCTCCATTCTAGCCTCGCCAGATACGATTCCCTCTGCTTCAGCATCTGGCTGAGGATCATCCAGTCCCTCTACCCCTTTACAGGAATCTGCTGACCCAGGATCGGGGGTCCCTGGTCCATCCCAACCTCCGGTCCTTCTGTCTGCATGCTTGGCTCCTGAGGATGTAGCCATTGCCAGGTTCAGGGTCTCTAACAGGGTGGTGGATGTCCTGGTGGCTGCCCACAAGCCTTCCACCCTTGCCACTTATGCCATGAAGTGGGATCGGTTTGCCATCTGGGCTGCCAAGCATTCCCTTGACTCTTTCACCTGTCCTGAGAAGCATGTCCTGGACTACCTGATTTCTTTGACTGAGGCCTCCAGTATTCCTCTCTCAAGGTCCATTTTTCTTCTGTTTCTGCCTTTCATGAGCCTATGGCTGACCGCACTGTAGCTCAGCGGGATGTCTCTCTTACATTTCCCATGGGCATCCTGCATCTGAAACCCCCAATCCGTTCCCCTGACTCAGCTTGGGACTTGAATTTTATTTCGGAAAGGTTGACCCTGTCTTCTTTTGAGCCAATCATGACTTGTGATTTGCGCTATCTCTCTTGGAAAGCGCTATTTTTAGTTGCCGTCACTTCTGCTCGAAGAATTTCAGAGCTTCAGGCCCTCTGGTGCAAGGAGCCTTATTTGATTTTTCACAAAGATCTTTGAGCACAGATTCTAAGTTTTTACCTAAGGTGGTTTCTTAGTTCACACTTAATCAGTCTATCCACCTCCCTGTTTATTTTCCTGAGTATGCCAATCCAGGGGAAGCACTGCTCCATACGCTAGATGTGCGCAGAACGTTGAAATGTTATCAGCTTCAGACTAAGGTCCAGACAATCTAAGCAGTTGTATTTCTTTCACCCCAGGTGAAGAGGGCACCTCTGTTTCTAAGCAATGTTCACCCAAATGGTTGGCAAATTGCATTGTGTTCTGCTACAACAAATATGGCAAAGAGTTGTCTGGTGTTGTCAAAGCTCATTCCACCAGAGGCATGGCTACCTCTGTGGCTTTTTCCCAAGGGGTCTCAGCTGCTGATATTTGCACTGCTGCCACCTGGAGTACAGTCCATTCCTTCACCAAGCATTACAGTCTGGACATTGCTTCAAGAGCCTGTGCAGGATTTGGCAGGGCTGTGCTACAAAGACCCCTTTCTTAAGTTTATGGAGATCCAGCCTCCCAGATTGTCTGTTTTCACTCATCACTGCTTGGTACTCATTCCTACGGTGTAACCGAATGACTGAGATACCCCCGAAGAAGACGGAACAGTTATGTAAGAACTTACTGTAACAGTAGATCTTCAGCGGGATCTCAGTCATCGGGTATGATTTCCCTCCCACCGTCCCTCTTCATGGGGCTCCTGTTCAGAACCTGGCCATCTGCTGTATTACATCATTTCTATCTAGAGCCAGGTCCCTCAGTCTCTCCTCGGTTTCCCAGGGTGTTAGCCTTGCTCCCTTCATCTCTGGAGGGAAAGGACTGAGGAGGGAGTGGGGCCGCCCACACCTATATAGGGTTGGTGACATCAGCGGATGTCGACGGCATGGACAGCCCCAGTTGTACTACTGAAAATCTCCTATGTGGATTCCCCATCTCCAGTGGTGAAGGTTCCTATGGTGTGACCCGATGACTGAGATCCCCTCGAAGATCTACTGTTAAACTAAGTTCTTATGTAACTGTTCTTTTTTTGGCGAGACATGTTATCCTTCTGTTGGAAAGGGAGGTTTCTGTATGCATTCTCTCTCATTCCATTAATACAGAGAGCGTTACTGAAACTACAGACGGAGGGTGTGACCTTCATCCTCATTGCACTTCTGTGGCCTCAACAAATATGGTATCTGCTGCTGTAACAACTAGCAGTGGAGCCTCCGGTACCCTTACCTCTGTGCAGAGGCCTGTTGTCACAGGACAAGGGGGCTTTTGTCCATTCGGACATGAAGTCCCTGTACCTGCTTGCATGGCTCATGAAGACATAGCGATAGCACAGTTTGGGATGTCACAAGAAGTAGCTGATATACTGATTACAGCCATAGCCTTCCACCAGACATACAGTATGTACTCTTTGAAGTGGAAGCGTTTTACTTTGTGAGCCACTTCCAAAAAGGTGGTCCAATCTCTCACCTGTCTGGTCAGTGCAGTGTTAGAATACTTGCTGTCATTGTCAGACTCTGGCCTACAGTATTCCTCACTGAACACGCATCTGGCAGCTATATCAGCTTTCCATGACCCTGTTGATGTGGAGCTAGTCCTGGCTGAACTTGTCTTGTAACAACTGGGATAGTTGGATTGCCTCCATTCTATCTATGTCCTTGAGGAGATGCAGCCTCCAGAACTGGACACAGTATTCCAAATGAGGTCTCACCAATGATCTGTACAGTGACATTACCACCTCCTTTCTTCTGCTGGTGATACCTCTCCCTGTGCACCCCAGTATCCCACTGGCTCTCCCCACAGCCTTGGTACATTGTTTGGCCAACTTTGTCATCAGATATAATTACCTCCAAATCCCTTTCCTGTTTGGTGACCATCGGTTTCCCTCCCCCCACCATCATGTAATCCTCCACTGGGTTCTTGCACCCCAAATGCATGATTTTGCACTTTTTCACACTGAATCTCAGCAGTCACACTCTAGTCCATTCCTCCAGTTTACCTAGGTCCCTCCTAATTTTTTTCACCCCCTCCCGGAGTGTCCGCCCTGTTGCTGATCTTTGTATCATCCACAAGGAAGCGCACCCTCTCCTCCAGCCCCTCCGCAATGTTACTTATGAAGACATTAAACAGAACTAATCCCTGTGGCACCCCGCTGGTCACCCTCCTTTCCTAAGATTGAGCACCGTTTACCATGACCCTTTGTCTTCTATCGCTCAACTAGCTCCTAACCCAGTTTACCACCTTGTGACCCACTCCCAGGCTGCCCAGCTCGTTCACAAGTCTTCTATGTGGAACAGTATCAAAGGCCTTACTGAAATTCAGGTAGACCACATCCACCGCTACCCCCAATCCACGACCTTGGTCACCCAGTCAAAGAAATCAATTAGATGTGTTTGAAATGACCTTCCTGCTGTGAATCCATGCTACCTCAGGTCCTGTGCTCCGCTAGATTCAAGGTGTTCCACAATCCTTTCTTTAAGAAGTAATTCCATTATCTTCCCCATTATTGAGGTGAGGCTGACTGGTTTATAGTTTCCTGCCTGCTCTCTGTTCCCACTTTTGTGAAGAGGGACTACATCTGCCCTTCTCCAGTCCTCTGGAAAGACTCCCGTATCGAGTGATTCATTGAACAGGGCTGCCCATGGTGCTGCCAGCACCTCCCGTAGTTCCCTTCATATTCTAGGATGTATTCCATCCAATCCCATTGGTAGGGCTAGGTGTTTTATACATGTAACCCCCCCTACAAATGGGGTTCCTGAAAAGTCTTCCTCGAGCTTGCCTAAATGCTCACTGCCAGGCTGGTGTCCTGTGTTTTAGCAGTTTAAATGTGATTGCCAGAGAGTGCCTGTATAGCCTCTGTGTACTGTCTCTCTTTAAGAGCTGCCTGGATTGCAGTCATAAGTAATCTGAGAGCGAGATCTGTTGAAAGATGTAACTATTTGCTGAAAATCATTGAGTGATAATGATAATGTAGTTTGTCTAACCTGCCTTCTTTGCAGCAAGAACTGTTTTGTTTATCTCCTCTGTCTTGGTCCTGGACTGCGAACTGGGCCAATCATTACTGGTGGGACCTAAAATGGAGCCGGACTATAGGAGCTGTCTGGAGTCAAAATCTGTAGGAATTGTAGTTTTGGGCTTTTGCGCCTGAAGGGGGAGCCTTTGTTGTGACTGACAGGAGGATCAGCCAACCGAACCTTTTGGATCTTGGGGAATTTTCCAGGCTGCTGCAGCTAGTTTCAGTTTTGAGCTGAGAAGTGAAGAAGTAACAGCCCAAGGGATTTTTGAGCAGTAGTTCTGTGTAGTTTTGCATGGGAGAACTGCGAAAGGGCTGAGTTTTGGCCTGCCTGTCTGCCTGCTGTCCCTGAGAGGGAAAATAGTTTATTCATACTGAATCTGAGTTGTGAGGACTATTTAAGCCACTGGACTGTGACCCGGCTTTAACCTGAAGAAGACCGAAGATTTACTGAATGCAATCAGCCTGTCAGGATTTCCAGCTGCTTTTGAATCCCTGGTTTGTGCAGCGACTTTGCGATCGTGACCGGAGAGTGGTTTGCCTGGTACAGTAGAATTTCCTTACATGTAAATGTGCTGTGTATTGAAAGTGGGTCGTGATTTGGTTCCACACTGTGTGAACTGTGTTCTGCTTGCTGGAAGCTTTATCCAGCCTAATCGGACTGAATCTGCGTTCATCTCCATTCAGCCTGGGCCATGCCACGCTGGCCCTGCCAGACTACCTCACTGCACAGAGAAAGCCACCGATGAGAGACCTACCTGGGGATCAGCCCCCTGCTCTACGCTTGAACAGGAACTACGTCTTGGCAAATCGTGTGGGCCCTGCTTCTCCCTGCACTCCAGATTAACCACCTGCTACCCCGATTTTCGTTCAGTCTGTGTCCAGTCTTGGGTATCGTGAGTAATCATCAGGGTAGCTCCCTGCAACAGCAGCCTAATCTAAAAGAGTGTCATCTGATTGTCTTGTTGTTTTCTTTTCACGAACTGAGCCCTCCAGCTCCGGATTACAAATAGTGTATGTTGTGCATGTTGTTTTCTTCCATCACAGGGCCCCAACCAGCTGCAACATTCCTGGCTAGCCCACCATTCTCCATCTGGGTACGCAGAGTGTGTGACTGTTTGTGGACCCTGAAGTTCATGCATAACTGATTGATAGAGTCTTTAAGCAAATTAACCTGATTACGCCCCTCCCTTGTTCAAGCCCCTTAAATAAATCGGATCTAACTCTTTTTTGCATTTACTCTGACTGTGGTTCCAGTTTGTGTAAGAGTATTGTACTGCTGTTATTTGTCTGTGTAAAACCTTGGTTTACAGGGGGTCCCCAGGGCCGGACCAGAGGAAAGCCCTGATGGTAAGTGCAAACAGTTTGGGTACTTGTGTGATGTATTGGGGTATTGTGAAAGTGATTATTGTGTATTGTTACGGCCACTAGTAAGGAAAAAGAGGGGTTACAGTGTCCCGGAGGGCTGTGCCCAGGTTAGCTTGCCCACTACCAACCCAGACCTCCGGGTGGAGGCACCCATTTCAGAACTCGGGGCCCCTTAACCTACTAGCCAAGGAGGCAGGGGTAGTAGCCCTTGGGATAGCGCCACCTAGGGATTACATACTGGAATAATTTTTTTTAAAAGATGTTAGGTGTTTATAAGTTCAACGGATACATTTATTTACTGGAGTTAGGTATTTTATAAATGGTTCAAGGAAAGTATTTGTTGTTTACCAAGGTTAGTGGCAGCATATTGGAAATGTAATGCCACACACTAGGCTTTGCTCCATGCAAACTGAGATTTGTCCCATTGTTCTGCAGTGGTCACTGGACTTACCGTATGGGAAACTGTCCAACAAAGTAGTCGGTGTGGGAATGCTAAGCCATCCAAGAAAAGCATGCAAATGAGAGGCGGAGGCATGCATATGGACGCACTGTCATGTGTGAAACTTTTACCAGTAAGCTGTTTGTACAGCACTAATTAACGATTCCAAAAAGCACATTCTAAAGAAGCACAAAGAGCATGACACCCTCTCCCCGTTCTCCTGGCATGGCATTCCTAGTGTCCAGTGGTACCCCTCTCCCTAACAGGATCCCTGGTACTGTAGAAGAATCTCTGGTGTTTTTATGGTCCCACCTCCTTCATAAATCTCTAGTAAAAGAATCCCTGGTGTGCAGTGGTCCCTGCTCCTGGTATCCCCATCCTGGTCTCTGTGTCCCTGTCGTGGAGCTCCCCTGGTCCCAAGACTGTGGCTAGCACATACCTGCAGCTTTCCTCCATGACCAGCCACAGTCTGCCTTCTACAAGTCCTATTTCAATATACAGACAAGTACAGTGCCCCTTCCCCCCCGATAAAGCACATGATCACAGTTTCAGCCAGTGACATATTGCAGGATATTGCAGGAACAAATGTAATCCAGTGCACTTTGTCACGCAGGAAGTACTGGTGGGCAGCACTATATATATCGCTATAGTACACGTGGGACGTCATAAAAAGTCATGGAAGTTTCGTGATTTTTCACAGACCTCCTGCAAGTATTATAGCACAGTAGCTACCTGTATATGACTATAGTACTGGGGCTAGACCAGGGTTGGCTGCCATCTCAGAACCAGAGGAAGATTAGTGGTTCCAGAGGACAGTGGCATCGAACACCAGGATGGGGTTACTATGAGCGGGGGGGGGGGATCAGTGGACACAAGAGAATTAATGGGGATCGGGAGTAGGAGAGGAACCACCTAGCACCAGGGATCTTTTAAACAAAGCTCAAGAGGCAAAAGGGAGTACCATTGGATACCAGGGATGGCATGACAGAAAATGGGGACGGATAAGGTAGCGTACTGTGCATGGTCAGGTCGAGCAGTGATGGTGCAGACCACAGCCAACCGCATATGCGCAGAACACATTGCCGCAATAATAAGGAATCTTCTTTGTGGATATGTTCCTCCACTGAGCCACATTATGGAACTGCAAGCTGTTGGTGTCATGACCACCCAGAAAATGTTTGCAGGTTGGGGCCACCCACATTGGCTCTTATATAATGTCGGTGTCCCCAGCATGCCTCAGTTTTGTCTCCCGCTATCAACTGCTTGTCGTTCCACCACAGCTGAAGAACAGCATTGACCTTTTGCAAGTATTTTGCTGTCACTGTATACTTACTTGTGTTTGTTATTTTAAATTCTATTTTATACTTAGAATGGATAAACAACCGTTGATCCTCTGTTGCCATTGTGGCTCCGTTAAGATTTATAAAGACGATGACACTCCAGTTGCATCCCTTGCCTTCACAAGGACCGTAACGTTAAGGCCTTCAAAATATGCCTAGGCTATAACCAGGCAACCAGGAGGCATGGCAGGAAAGCTTTAAGTAAACTTTCTGCTAGTGGAAGAAAAGGCGAAATGGACTGCTGCAAAGGTGGCTTTACCATTGTCACCCGTTCCCAGCTCGCCATCGGCCTGTCACTCTCTGAGGTTGACAGCAGCTAGTCCTGACTCTCTAAGAGAAAAAGTAAGGACAGATCTTCAAAGTGGGTGGATAAACACCACCATGCTACAAAGGAGAAGTGCCGAAAGGAAAAAAGACTTCTCCAGACCGTTCCCATTCACCACTTTGATGGGGTAAGTCACTTGAGAAGATAGGGCCCTAGCTACATGGTCTGGCCTTTTGTAAGGCAGTCATGGGCACCCGGTTTAGTTTTGTGGCCTGAGGGTAGAGTGCTGAGGACTCTGTGATCCATGGCCGGGACCTTTGGAATAACATCTGTCAGGACGGGCATATGGCAATGAAAAGAACTATGACCCCTTTCTCTGGGCTGCAGGTTCAAAGTATGCAGGGATCTGCTAGTCATTTTCGATGTCTTCAGTTCCCTTAAAGTATTTTCAACGCCAGTACCAAACATCTGCTTTCCTCTGAAAGGAGCATTCACCAATGATTGTTGCATGTCAGAAGAAAAAACAGCCACTCTATGCCAGGAGTGGCACCTAATGCAAATTTCTGAGGCAGCAGCCCATGCAGTAGCTTCATTAACCCTTGGCAATTGTTTGCTGAGCCAATATTTTATCCTGGCCCTCAGGCAATTTGTCTGCCAAAGTGGCCATAGTCTTTCAAAGGCAATTCTGTGATTTAATCTTATATGCCTGATAGTTTGCAATCATTAGGCCCAGGGTAGCTGAGGCAAAAATCCTCTTACCCATTACAGCCAATTTCCTGGACTCCTTGTCGGGGGCAGATAGCTCAAGTGTTTAGGAACTTCAGATCTATCATAAGCAGCCATTATTACCACATAATCTGTTTCTGGCTGTGATGAAAAGTATGACTTAGCTGTAGGGACAGGATATTGTTTACCCACCTAGAGGCCTTTGCCATCCTTCTTCTGGGGAATCAGTTGTTAATTCGCACAGACAATATATCGATGATGTACTGCATCAATTGACAGGGTGGAGTTCATTCTTATGCTCTCTGCAGAGAAACGATGAGAGTTTGGCACTGGGCGGTGGAACACGACATATTCCTATCAACTGTGTTCCAGGAACCGAGAACACACTTGGGGAGCACCTCAGTCAATCCATTGCAGTCTGCCATGAATGGGAACTCTCCAACTCCTTAGTGGATGGCCTGTTCAGACAGTGGGGCCATCCAGACATAAACCTGTTTGTGTCCCCATACAACATAAAACCGCCGCACATTTGCTTGCTTGTTCTTGGACTGGAATTTTTTTGGTGAGGCACATTGTCTGTGTGTCTTGGAAAGGGAGGTCTCTGTATGCTTTTCCCCCGTTCCCTCTCATACAGAGGGTTTTGGTGAAACTCGGGGCTGAACAACCCACCCTGGTTCTGGTGGCTCCTCACTGGCCTTGACATTTGTTTCCATTTCTCCAATAGTTGACAGTGGAGCCCCCATCCTGCTCCCCTTGTGAGTGGGCCTATTGACACAGGAGCAGGCTGCTCTGGTGCATCCTGATCCTTGGTCCCTGCACTTCATGCATGACTCCTCAGGACATACAGCTCTGCCCCTTAGGGGTTTCCCCAACAGTGTCTAACATGCTATTGGTGGCTAGAAAGCCATCTACTCAATGCACTTATTCTTAAAAATGGAAACGTTTTTACTGTATGGTGTACTGGATGTGATCTGAATCCCTTCACCTGTCTAGTTCCTAAAATTCTGGACTACCTTTTTGGGACTAGGGTAGTCTTTTGTTAAGATCCACATGCCTGGTCTGTCAGCTTTTCATTCCCTGACAGAGGGTAAGATGATGGCCCAGTTATAAGTTTCCCAGAAATTCCTAATGGGCACCCTCCTATTGCAACCCCCCGGTCTGAGATCTGATTCCGGTGTGGGATTTTAACTTGGTCTTGGAGACCCTCATTTTGCCTCCCTTTGAGCCTACGGCTACTTGTGAGGTGCACTTCTTCTCTCAGAAGACACTGTTTTTAGTGGCTATGATGTCTGCTAGACGCATCTCAGAGTTGCAGACTGTGCTCGCAGATCCTCAGTTTATTATTTTTCACAAGGACAAGGTCATGTTGCATACCATTCCTCATTTTCTTCCAAAGATTGTGTCTGAGAGAGCATGAAATCAGACCACAGACCTCCTGTTTACTTTTCTTCTCCTCCCACTGATAGTGGGGAGTGTCCTTTACGTGCACTGAACATCCGTAGGATGCTGCTTTGGTATCCGCATTGTATTAAGGTTTCAAGAAGATCCTCTCAACTGTTTGCTGCTGTTTCTTATTTATTTATTGAAAGAGATTTACCAGGAAATGCATACTGAGCCATAAAGCTCGTTTCCAGATGTGTCCTGGGGTAACGGGGATGTGAATAAATACATTGTATAAGCAAAGTGTAATAATCTGATAAGCAAAAGCCACAGTTTTGTACAGTAACGTAAATGGCAAATTGCTAAACAAGAAAGATAGGAAGGGAGGAGAAAAAAGGAGGGGTAGGGAGGAGGGAGAGGACGAAAGAGAGTGTGAATAGATTGGAGATAGTAGAGAACGGAGAGGGGGAGTTAGGGAGGAAAGGGGTTAAAAGGAAGAAGCTTGTGGAAACGGGAGTGACAAGGAGGGGAGAAAGGGAAGAGGAAGAATGCGGAGGTTGAAACAGTAGTAGTAGTAGTAGTAGTAGTAGTATAGTAGCTTGGGGACTGGCAGCAGGTGGGGAAAGAGCAGGGGGGCAAGACATTAGACTAAGGGCAATTGCAGGTGGAAGATGTATGGGCTTGGAGTAGCAGAGAAAGAGAGTGTTTGGAGGAGGCAGAGCGAATTGTAAGGGGAAGAGTGTTCCAGATTTTAGGAAAGTGAATGGTGGGCTCACTGATTTCTAAACAAGGCCTGTCCAAGTGGCTGGCCAACTGCATTACGTTTTGTTACCAGAAGCAGCTTCCTGATCCTGTACATGCTTTTACCACCTGAGGGGTGGCTACCTCAGTGGCTTGTTTTCGGAACGTGTCTGCTGCTATTTTTGCTTTTGCCTCTTGGGGTACTGTTCATGCATTCACTGAACACTACAGTCTGGTCCTCTTCTCTCATAGACATTCTGGCATTGACCTCTGTGTTCTACAAGGCCTCCTCACTCATCATGCGGTCCTGCCATCCTCCCTCAGTACTTGGTACTGCTTGGGAATTGTTCCATGATTTGGCTCAATGGAGGGAGAGATCCTCAAACAAGATAGAACAGTTACTAGTGTAACAAAAGGTCTTTGAGAGAATCTCTTCCACTGAGCCACAGCTCTCCCTTCTCTACCCCCTTGTCAGGTGATGGGTGACTATACTGGCTCTGTCGCACACTGTTTTCTCCCTCTGATGCTGTGTAAGGCATCTGTGATCAGGTTTCCATATCCTGTCCTATGTGCCTGGTTTTGGTCCAGGTTGGTTTGCTCCCTGCCGGTCCAGTGGTCCTCCAAGCTTGTCTCTGGTGGGGAACTGAGGCATGCTGGGGACAACGATGTTGTATAGTGTTGACACGGCGTGTTTATATGGGTGGCCCCAGCCTGCAAAAAGTTTCTGGGTGGTCTTGACGCTGCAGGCTTACAGTTCTATGATGTGGCTCAATGGAGGCGATTCTCTCGACGATCTGTTATTTATTTTTTTATTTTAGTCTTTGGTAACCGGGTATGGCCCACTAGGCACAAGTGCCTGTCTTCAGGGGCAACCTGGAAGCACTGGGTGGTTAAGTGACTTGCTCAGAGTCGCACAGTATGCAAGTGGAGGTTGTGAGAATCAAACTTGGGTCTGGTCTGCTGGATGTACCAAGCTCGTTCACACCTCATTCTTCTAACCTCTAGGCTATACTGTCAGTTATCACGGTAGGTAACTATTCTTTCAGGAGATCCTAACCATATGGTGGGTGCTTTGTAGTGCCTTGCATGTTGAGTGTGGTCATTATCATTTTATGAAACAGTACTGCAGTTTAACACTTCAGCGCAATGATGTTTGTATCTTGCAAACTGCCTAGTGTGGGTTGGTTAATGCGTGTGTTGACACCTCTGCTTTGCACGCAGGACAGGGTTTGGGTTTTGCTTTACAGTGCTCTACCAGGAGGTATATTGGAAACCTCTGCGCAGAACAGTGGGTTAGTGTGCAGTTTCCAAAGTATGTCCTTATGTGCCTTGTGCAAATCTGCATGAGCACACAGCCATTTGTGTTTGTGCGTGCACCCTTTTCTGATATGATGCACTTGGTGTTTAATAAAAGATTCAATGAATAAACTTGCAGTTTACCGAGGCTAAGTGTTTTCTAAAAGGTTTGAGAAATACACATTTACTGAGGCTAGGTGTTAACCATTCAAGCATTTGTCAGTAGCCCTTCGGTGTGATTAGTGCTGTTGCTTGCAGCACCAGTGACCCAATTTCGGGCGTGAACCCGGAGCATTGGAGGGTCGGTCAGGGGAAGCAGGGTAAAGCATCCAGCGGACAGCTGTCCTCCTCTGGACAGGGAGGGTCCAGACTCTCGGCGATATTCTGACTCCTGGCTGTGGCACCAGTGGGTCTCAGTTGTAATGGACATTGGCATGCAGCATGAGGGAACATGCACTGCCTGCTAAGGACATCATTGCATGTCCACATCACCAGGGGCAACCAAGACAGACCCTCCCCCCCCCCGTGGCTGAGCAATGTGATTCCAGGCCTCAGGCTCATTTCTTCTCTGTCTCTCTCTCGTTTCTCTCTCCCCCGTTCTCCAGATTACCATATCCTACTCCCTCCTCTCGCAGCCCCTTTTGGGGGGGCCATCATGTGGGTCAAAGGGTGGGGGGGGGCACATGTGTTGATATGGAATAAATCCCTGCTGGCTCAGGGAGCTAAAAAATACAGAGAGTAGGGGCCCTGTTTTCATATGTTGTTTACCACAGGCACAGAATAAAATAAAACCTTTTGAACATAGGGTCCTAAGTGTTTCATAAAAGGTCTGGGGAGCAAATATATACAGTTGCTTGGTGTTTTAATTTAAAATTTGGTGACTGGAATATTTTATAAAATGTTCAAGGAACAAATGTGCTTTTCACCAAGGCTAGGAGTAAATAGTTTGAGGAACTAGTTTCTTGCTTACCTTGGCTAGTTGTTTTATGGGGCTGCATTGTATAGGGCAGGAGTGTCCATGAAAGAGGGAAACATCCATGAGCATGTGTCTACATCCCCCACCGTATACAGACTTTGACGCTTCTTCTAGAACAGCAGCAAGCTGCATGTAAACAAGAAAGTGGCTGAAACGCACTTTGCGGAGTATTGATCTGCTTGGTTGAGCCTCGTTTGAAATGATATAGGCTGGGAAAGCAGTGCCACCCTGATGCACGGTACAGTGCAGGGACTAAAAGGAGACCAGCTAATGTGAAAAGAGCTATCCGTAAGCAGATTAAACTGGAAATCAAAAAATGGTACTACTTCTTTAGCAGGTCTAGGATATTTTTTGTCATTCCCTCAGAACTGTTAGTTTGCACAGTACAAGTGCAAGAAATGATAACCACTTGATCAGCAAGTTTGGTTCTACCTGAGAATTGAACACCACCTTGTACTTCACCTGTTTGAGTCTTGCAGACTCTCACAGACTTTTGGTCCCAGAGGTCAAAGTTTTGGTTCATCTGGTACTAACCAGTTGAACTGGCTACAACTAGCAACCCTGAAACTCACTCAAACTCCTCCCCTCCATACACAAAAATGTGGGCCAGGATATTCAAACTGTGCCTGGAAAGGGCACAAGTGTTTGCTCCGCGCAACTGAGATCGCCAGAGTGCAAAAGTGCTATATTCAAATGAGATGCATGATCATTGCATCCCGTCTGAATATGGCAAATGATAAGGTGATGCAATGGGGTCAGCTGAAGATGGAAAGATCCTCGTGTGGTCTGAATACCTGGAATGGGGATGCGCGGCACATCTTGGGGAGGTACCGAGTGCAAATTCCAGATATTCAGACTGCAGCATGCAAATGGGGCCATTAGGCATGCAAGGCGCAAATGGGGCCATTCGTATGTCATTATGGCCCCACTTGCATGTCCTGTGCAGGGATGCACCTGGCAGCATGCGCCGGGCAGTCTGCAAGTACATTGCTGTCTGTAGTCCTTGGTAGTCTAGTGCCCCCAATCCCCAAGCATGAAATAAAATATTACAATCCCTTTATCCCTGGTAGTCTAGTGGCCCCCCTCCCTTCCCTGAACCCCAATGTGTATATTACAGTATAGCTGTGATCTTCCCTGGTAGTCAAGTGGCTCCCCCCTTCCCCAATTGTAAAATAAATGAATCCAAACCCTGTGTCCCTGGTAGTCTAATGGCCCCCTTTCCATCCCTGGACCATGATGTAAATGGCAATAGACTGCTAAAACGCTCTCTGGTAGTCTAGTGGTACCCCCCTCCCATCCCTGAACCTGAGCGTACTGTAATTTTAAAATCCCAGTATCCCTGGTGGTCCAGTGGACTCCCCACCCACTAAGGCGATCATACACCACCCCGCTCCCCCCAACCCAGCACGGCCAGCTGGTCATGGAGCCGGTGGGCAGCACATCCCTCCACACACCGCCACGGCTGCCTGCCAACTGAACTGTCAGTGAATTACAGCATACAGTACACCTAGAAGCCCATTGGTAGGCACTGTCGACCAATGGGCTTGCAGTTTGTACTGTAAGCTTTCATTCACAACTGTGTCATTCACAAAGTTGTGAGTGAAAGCTTACAGTACACGCTGCAAGCCCATTGGTTGACAGTGTCTGTGGGAATGGGAGGGGGATTATACTAGCCTACCAGGGAGTGTTTTAGCTGACTATTGCCATTTGCATCGCAGTCCGGGGATGGGTGGGGGGCCACTAGACTACCAGAAAAACAGGGTTTGGGTTCACTATTTTACGATCGGGGATGGGGGGCCACTTGACTACCAGGGAAACTGTTTTGGGTTTCATTTTTACTACGATCTGGGATGGGGGGTGGGGGCTAGCCACCCAGGGGCTGCTTCGAGCTGCTGTGTTGCGCTGTGCAGTATAACAGCCCGCCTATGAGTGGCTATGAGTTAGTCATGTTCTTCCTTTCTAACTTTGGCACATCTCCGAGATGTGGGAGCTCGCCCGCGCACATCTTGGCTGAATAATATGATGTACCGCATATGCATGGGACCGCCCTCTCTGGATGCGCCTGACATTCTCTCTTGCACTGCGGCACATCTAGGACTTCTGGCACATCCTCCTTTGAATATGGCCCGCGCATTTTGGATGTGCCAATGCAACTCAGTTGCACCGGTGCATCTTCTTTGAATATCTGGGCTCTGCAGCCTTCTGCACTGCATTAGGAGCCAACACTGTAAGTCACCCCCATCACCACCAATGTCCAATCCATGATTTGGGGGGAGCAATCATACTATAGCTGGCTAGCTGAGACCCCCCCTTATCTGTGTTGTATAGGTGCCCCCCTTCTGACCCTGTTATAATTGGGGGGGGCCATCCAACTCCAGGCTAGCTCTGTCGGGTAGTTCCCCCCGCACTCAAAGTGACACACCGGGGAGGGATGGGGTGAAGCAGTACACATCATTATGAGTGACGCTTGCATCTCTGCCCTGCTTTCTCCTGGGCCTGTGCGCAGTGCACTTATGCAGTCAAAGAAGACAGCAATGGGTGGTGTAACCAGTTGAGCTAGCCTGGAGTTGGCTGACCACCCCTGAAATCATGGACCATGATCAGAAGGTGGGCCACCTGGGTCAGCCCAGTGGCACAGAGGGCTGAGGCGCTTAGTTCCTTACCTCTCCCACGCCAGTGACCCAGGTTGGGGAATAGACTCAGGTCATTGGGGGTTGGCCAGAGAGGGAGAGGATCGAGCGTCCGGAGGAATGCTGTACTCTCCCGGGGTTGGGAGGCTCGATGTCTCAGCCCTTGGCTGCCCCCAGATAGAGGGCCACACCTACACCTCCACAGCCGTGAGGCTGGGCAAGCCAACACAGAATACGGAAAAGAATGGGTCATGAAGTTCCGCCCACTCCGTTCTACTCCACACCGCCACCCAAAACTGCCGACCTACTACTGGGTTATGCTCCAGGGGGGTGGCCCTTCCCCTCCTGTCTCCACCACAGGGGGAATCCATGGGGTCTTGGGTCAGTTAGGAGGTGGTGGTCAGTTCGGAGGGGCCAGGATGGGACCAAATAGTGCTGCCAGGGAACCCCACGGGAAAAAAGAAATGAAAAAAGAAGATGGCCCACCGACAGAACACAGATATCTGTGCGCCTTTGGAGGGATGGGTTAGGGAGGGGAGCTAACTTTAAAGCACAGAATCAGATCCAGACACCGTGCCATGAGCAGGCAAAGATCTTTTTTTTTTTTAATTAATCTGTTTTTTTTTTTTCTGTCCCCCCAGTCGGCCCTCTTTCTGAGGAGCATCCCAGTTGAGACTTACTTCTGGCCATCTTCCCCTAGGGCTTGCCCCCCCCCGACGGGGTCAGCAGGGTTTCCCAAACCCCGCTACAGAACAGATCCAGTTCTGGTCAGCGTGCCCAGGTGTGGGGTCTGTGGGCGCTTCTCATCATCCTGCCACTGTCATTTTTTGCCTCCATTTTATCACCCCTGGAGACGTGATGTGCAGTGACATCATGGTGCACGCCACACACTCCCGTGCGATATGTGACTGGCAGTGACGTGTGCCACATTTCCTGACCTTCTTGGCCTGAGCTGCCTTTCCCCCAGCTTCCGCCAGGGCCAGGCAAGCTTCAGGCTCTACCCCTCCCCCGGCCGACCCTCCAACAGCCCGGATTCGCTTCCAAACCTGGGTCTTCGGTGTTGCAAGTTGTACTGCTACTGCTGCACTGGCGGGCCAGCACAATAATATTTTTAAAATTATTAACGGTGTGAAAGAACAGTACTGGGGGACAACTGAGCTAGCCAGTAAATGTTATGATTGCGCTCTCAGTCCTTGACTAGGGGTCATGGGGGGGGGGGAACAACTGTTTTCTAATGCATTTCGATGAAATTGGAAGTCCTGCTAGTGAGTGTGGTTGATTGTAATGGTGGCATTGGCCCCTGGCCCAATGCCAAGAGCCAGCAAATTACTGTTAAGGGAGAGGGGGCTTGAGTACTTTGTGGGGAATAGGGAGGTACATAACTCTGCAGCTGGGGGGTTGGGGAGCAGACTAACCCTGGTACCTGAGAGACCAATTTAGAATGTGGCGAAGTCTGTGTGGTTCAAAGTTTACATGGCAAAACTTTGGGAGGCTTACAGAGTTCTGTTAAATGGGCTACATTCACAGCAAACATGGATAGCATTAACAATTGAAATGCATGCTAGTTATGTTTACATCTCTATATATCTGTTGAATAACCATCCTAATTGTATTTGTTGTTTTTTTTTGTTTGTTTTTGCACAGAGACTGCGCAGGCTGTAAAAATTCCGGTTTTGATTGGCTCTGGTGTGACTGTTGAGAACGTGGAGCAGTACTTGAATGCGAGTGCCATGATCATTGGCTCACACTTCAAGAAAGGAGGCTACTGGGGCAATAGTGTCAATCCTGACAGAGTTCAGAAATTTATGCATAAAATGCATATGCTCCGAGCATAAAATGGGGACACAGAATAATCCAAAGTGAAACTTTTTCAAGTTTTAAACAGTATTTTTGCTATGTGTACAGCACTCATTCTAGATTTGTGGAAGGGGAACCGAACCCTACAGATAACAACATATATCCCCACCGGCCATCGACATGTAAGCAGTAACACACAACAGGGTGTGGGTTATGTAAGCAGTAATTCATGACAGGGTGTGTTTATCATCCCATAACTGCCCACCTTGGGTGTTGGCAGGCACAAGTTAGAGCATAAGTGCCTTTATTGCCCATAATCACACTGTTTGGGAATTACTAGGCACAAGGTGCAACTAAGTGCCTTTAAACACACAAGAAATGCAATTATCATCCCATAATTGCATGCCTTAGGCTTGTGCCACACTCCTTTAGATGTCCAAGAAGTGCAATTATAGAACTATAAACCTACGTCCTGAAGTGTGTTATGTACTTATAACATTTTTATTTATTTATTTAGGAAATCGGAATTACAACCCTTACAAAATGGCTTCAGGAATAAAGGAGAATTAAATGTTATTCCTTTAACTAAGTAGTTTATGTAACACTTCACTTAGAAAATAAGATATTTTCAAGTATTTAGGCAAACGTAAAGCATTTTTTACTAAAAACTGTTGAAAAAGTATTGAGACTTTAAACGTTTTTTAGGAAGTTCATGTTTTGTTATGATGAAGAAAGCAGGGATATCTCAATGTACAGTGGCTTAAGTTCGAAACTAAGCCATTATGAGCACATAATTGCACATCTTGAACATGCCTTGCACCGATTTTTTTTCCCAGACATTTTATAATTAAGGATAATTTAGGGTACATGTATGGTGTAATAATGCACAACCCATGAAACCTGGAGCGTGTTAATGTGCTTATAAAATGGGTATTCAGAATATAAAAAAGTGACAAGAGGGTTTTACAGTAGGAAATGATGTAGTTGATGCATGTGTCAAGTGTAGGGGTTTAATGACAGTGCCAAAGAGTGGATTGTGTGGACATAATTGCATGGGTTTGAAATGCAATTTACCAATCGGGGTGCAGTATTTGTTAAGCCCATTTAATAAGTACAGTAGCTACATTTGTTTCCTGCTCAGTGACATTCCTACACTGATATCTGCTGTTGAAGAGTTGGTGCGTACAAGGAACAAACTGAATATATTCATGGTGGACTACTAGTATTGCCACTGAGCCACTGCTTCCACTAGGCGTTCCTTGGCCTACTGTACCTGGTGAACTGCTAGAATTACTGTAACTGAATCAGTTTTATGAAATCCCAGTTGCCACCTGAAGTTGAGCATTCCTAAAGGTTAAGTTAATGTTGGACTTTATAACAGTATTTACACTGTTACATTTCAGCTGAATTATTTGGGTAAAAAGTAATCTTGAGACATACAACTTTTGCAGTTTCTTACACATTATCTGCAACCCAGTTAATGTTGCTGTTTTTCTTTTGTTTGTTTTTTTGTTCTTGGAGGGAGCATTCTACAGTTTGTTCCTCAGTAGCCGGTGAAGAATTGTAGGTGACATCTTTCCTTTGGAGAAGGAAGTCATTTTGTCTCTGGGCTACCAGGCAGTAGGTTCTAATCCCACCCAAGGAAAGGCCGGGCAGTAATCAATCAATTGTAACTAATACCTGCATGTTCAGTGTCTCTGCTGAGATCTGAAAACTGAGGTACTGATTGCTTATGGGAGATGCCACTTTGTGTCAGAAAAGACCTTAAGGGTTGACATTTAGGTCCAATTATGTTAATTAAAGAGATCTGTAAAAATAATTACTTAAAACAGTCTGCACCTCTATATGTGGCCTTCTATAATTTCAAAGAAGGCAAGGACTCTACCGGTTATAGAATCTGTACAGTAAATTGCCAGCTACTGCATTAATATTTTCTGTCTGTTATTACAAACAAAACTTAGAGCGATATGGTATTACGGAGAAGACTGTATTGCACCAGCACTGTTTCTGGTTTGTGGCTATTCAGAAGGCTTCTTCCTCACCTTTCATGAATGTTAAAGTAGTTGTATAATGAAATAAAAATGCTTTTATTTTATTTTTTTTGGGGGGGATCTGTAAAACTTTTGAAAATGAATTACTCATTTGGAAATAGCCGCCTAGGCTTTTTCTTTTAGGGCATCTTCCGAACAGGATCATGATGTAATGCCGACACTCAGTAGCCCGACACCCAGAGCAAAGATCCTGACACCGAAATCCCAACGGTGGGATTTTGCCCGTGGTGGAACTAGCAGTAGTAAATATGGGGCTGCGGTGGTGGTGGGGGGGAAGCCTCCCAAAACATGAAGAAGCAATCCTCCATGGGCAAAATACCACTGTTGGGATCTTCGGTCTGGCTTCTGGGTCTTGGGCTAGTGAGTGCTGCCATTAGGTAATATATCCTGCTGAACATGGAAGATCAGTCACTCTTCTCTGATCTGTGACCCACAGCATTGCAGTTATGCAACTGTAGTCACTAATCTCTGTTCTAGGGGTGTGGATATAGTTCAGTATCCACACTCTGGCAGTTCCACTGGAATAGCTGATTTGACCGACGTCTTTAAGCTTAACTCCTGCCACAACCCGGGTGGCACACCCCCCAATTCTTACCTGTGACGTCAGAGCTTTCTTTCTGCTGGAAGAACAGGTCACCTCCTTTGTGGATTTCGCTTAGGATTTTGCGCATCAGAGGTGAATTTTGTTTCCAGCGTCTTTCGATTCTGCTACTTCTTCTCCTCAGTTTTGTGATTGGTGCCGGCCTGTATACCATGTGCGTGTACTGCCTGGGCAAGCAGCATGACATGTCCAGATGCAGCCTCTGTCTAGTTATGCTTCCTGAGTCTCTCCGGTACAAGAAGCTCCTGCTGTCATTGGGTTGGCCTTCGGAACAGGACATAAAGGACCACCCCAATGGATGCCAGAAGGCCACCGTTGTGGCTGCTTCTGCTCAGCAGCTTGCAGCCCTTGAGGCATAAGCAGTGGCAGTCCTGGTGCTCTTCGGTCTTTGAGATGTTCCCTGGGACCAGCGTTGGAGGGTCATTCATCAGAAGCTTCCGGGACTTGTGTTTGGCCCTCCAGACCCTGAGGGAGAGCTCTGCCCACTGTAGTTCCAAGGACTAGCACTGCCAGTCGTGGAAGACATTGAGGTCCTCCCGTTTCCTCGAGTCCCCTGACTGCTTAATGGTAGTCGAGCGTTCCTCAGTCGAGGATCAGGTCGGGCAAGTCACTGCTTTTGGGCACCACCATAGAGCCTCTCAGCCTCGACTCTGGTGGAGCAGGCCGCAGGTATTTTCCTTGAGCCTGTTGACTGGCTGTAGGATTCCAAGGAATCGAATCAATCTCACAGACCTGGTGCTGCCAGTCCACAAGAGGATATGGATTGGTCAGTAGTCTGACATATGAGCACTAGGGATTGGGCGCCTACAATAACGGTGACCCAATCCCCAGCACATGTGTTCAGGGCATCCGTAGGGTAGGGCATCCGGATGGAAGGTGTCGGCGAATATAACAGGATGTCGCTATATGTATGCGCACGGGGGGAGCGAGCATGCACAGCGAGGGGTGGGAGGGAATGTGAGAGGTCGTGCTGCGGTGGGTTGCTGGGCCAACCCCGTGGCATGGTGGGTGGGTTGGCATCACTGGTCAGCAGGGTACTGGGTTCAGGTCCAGGCGCTGGTGCGTTTTTGTTGCTCCCAGCCCGAACCTTTTTTCTTCATGTTTTCACCCACCCCCTTGACATGCACCCCCCTGGATTTGAGAATCCTTAAGTAAGGGGATGGGGGGCACAGTCCCCCACATAAAACATTAAAAAAGTAAGTCCCTGGTGCCATTTTGCTGTGTGCCGTGGTGTCAGAGTGGCGAAAAATGTTTTCGCCACTCTTGATTTCTCGATCACAGTGATCAGCTTTAGGTTTTTGCCATTATCACATAAACCCTGATTGGTCAGTGTCCCCATCCAGTCAAAAGCGGAAGTAGCCTCTGGCAGTCGTCGAACCTTCAATTGTCCTTGTAAATGTGGGCAGGTATGTGAAGTACCACAACCAGCCAGAAGGGCCCCTCCCCCCTTGTTGATCATATGCTCAGTGGTCGAGGTCTGGATCGAGGTGCCCTCAATCTCATTGGACTGGGATGCGTAGCCATGCACACTTCTCAGTGTCCTTAGGTGAGGAGAGGCACCACTGAAAGTTGTGCCAGTGCTGCCAGGTACTCCACTGGCAACAGTGGGCCATCGCAGGCAGGGTAGGGCTCTTCAGATTGGATCTCTGGTCACCTGGCAGCCACCAGTGGTGCCCCCCTTGGTCTATGCAATGCAGGTGCTCCCTACAGCTGCTTCTCCACCCCTTTAGGTGGAGCTATCACCACTGCAGCTGAAGGTGGGTGCTCCAACTAAGGAGGCCCATTTGACCTCTGACTTGCTAGGCCAGTTTTCGGTGCAAATCACCCTGAGGGAGGATATCTGGGTGGTCCCTGGCAAGAAACTGTCGAGGGCCATTTTTGAAGAGTCCTTGGATGACTTGGACCATGAGTCCTTGGCCTCCTCTGGGGCTCTCCTCCTTGACTGGAGATTGGTCATGGAGTTCTGTACCAAGCATGGCCCGGTGTCTTTTGGGCCACTTCTCTGAGATATTTTGGAGTCCATGTCCGTCCCATTAGTTCCAATTCAGAAAAGGGTTAAGTATCCCTTTACTGACATTCTGGATGGGGACGAATCCCCAGGGGTTACCTTCCCCATGGCCGAGGCCAGTCTGTGTCCAGCCCTGGAGCACTGGCAGTATCCTGTCTGGCACCTTTCAGCCATATGGTCCGCAAGTATATGGTCCCCTCAGGGTTCCTTTCAGGTTTCTCTGACCATCTTTCCATGGAGAGGTTGGTGACTGATCCAGTTTTATGCAAACTGGGAAAGCAGGGAGATGTGGACGGGCCTCCAGACAAGGAGTCCCATAAGACTGACCGCACTTCTAAAAAGGTGTACACTGCAGTTTCCTTAAGTCAACATCAGGCTAGTTATGCCATGATAAGCTTCAGTCACACCCTGGGATTTTCTGCGGCTTCTGAGGTACATGGTATCCTGCACTAGTGTGATCCACTGGGTCTGCTGGCTTATATGCCTCCTGCAGTGGAAGTTGGGCCATCAGTAGTCTCAGCACCTAGGCCATGTAGACCACTTGGTCATAGTGACCCAGCCAAAGTGTGATACCATCCAGTGGTAGTTGATCCCTGAAAATCTGGAAGAAGGAATCCCATTTGTTTTCCCAGAACTGACCATCACACTCACAATGAGCACATCACTGGTGGGGAAGAAGGCACACCTGGGATACGACAGAGCCCATGGGTTATGGTCACCCTGGGAGTCCCATCACCACATAAACCTGATGGAGCTCCATGTAGTGTGGCTTGCTCTGATGGAATTCACTCCTCTAATCAGAGGTCAGGTCATGCAGGTCCAGACAGACAACACCACTACCATGTTCTACCTAAAGAGGCAGGGCGGAACATACTCCCTTCCTTTATGTTGGGAGGCCCTCCTCACCTGGACCCTTGTGTACAGGCTGGCTGCAGATTTCCTGGCGATCCATGTTGCAGAAGAGAACAGTCAGCTAGCAGATGCTCTCAGTGGGGTAGGAGAGACATCGCACGAGTGGTCCTGAATCAGGAGGTTGTGAACCAATAGTTCTCCCTGTGGGGCACTCCTCTGGTGGAACTTTTTGCCTCCTGAGAGAACACCAAACTGAGGCTGCTTTGTTCCGGACCCCCCACCCACACACACACAGTTCAACATACTGTTGGGGGATGCCTTCACAAGGCTTTGGACTCCAGGCCATATATATGCCTTTCCCTTTGCTTCACAAGGTGGTGGTTAAGACCTGGAAGGACATTGGGCGCATGATCGTGATAGCTCCAGCCTGACCTCGGCATTCTGGTACTTGGGTTTCCTCAGCCTCATCAGCAGACCTCTATGGTGACTGCCTCTCTACCCAGATCTGCTGACAATACAACGAGGAACAGACCTGCAGTCCCTGCACATCACAGCCTGGTTCCTGAGTGGCTAGAGTTCCAAAACCTGGGTCTTTAGGATGAAGTGCTTCACGTTGTGGTGGCCTCCTGGAAAGAGTCAGCTTGCCAGTGGTGTGCCTTTAAATGGAAGTAGTTCTCCATTTGATCTTAGGGCAAGGAGCTTGATACCCTTGCCTGCCCTGTGGCAAGCATCTTGGACTACCTTTGGTCCTTCTCTCAGCTGGGACTGCGAGCCTTACAATGCACCTGACAGCCATCGTTGCTTACTGCGTGGGCTGTTGCAGCTGGCTATATTAAGGAGAAGGTATTAGGCTCTTTTTCTCAAGGGCCTGGACCACCTGTCTCCTGTGGTGCATTAATTACCTCCACTGTGGGGCCTGTTGCTGCTGTTGGCTGTGCTTATGGGCAAGCCATTTGAGCCTATGCACAGGTGTGAGATGTCACATCTGTCATGGAAGACGGCCTTCCTGGTGGCAATTACATCAGCCAAAAGGATTGGGGAGCACCAGGTACTCTTGGTGGAGTCTCCCTTACCTGGTCTTCCACAGGGACTGAGTTGTCCTTCACCCCAACCTGGAGTTCCTCCCGAAGGTTGTATTGGAGTTTCACCTTAACCAAGGGATAAACTTACTGGCATACTTTACCAAACCCATCTTCAGCGGCCAACCGCAGGCTCCATACCCTGGACCTGTGGAGTGTGCTTTCTTATTACAAGGAGCGCACGGCAGGAGTTTGTGGACAGGTTCACCAGCTGTTCGGCACTTACACTGAAGTCGCACAAAGCGGACGATTAACAGGTGGATCACATCCTGCATCAGCCTCTACTATAGGTTGGATTGTAGGAAGCCTTCTGTAGGGCTTAGAGCTCACTCCGCCAGACACACTGCTGCCTTCGTGGCTGCTTCCAGGGGTGTCCCTATACAGAAAATCGTCAGCGCTGCTACCTGGAAGTCAGCCCACATCTTCATTTCTCACTACCGCATCAACATTGAGTCATGCCAGGATGCTGATTTTGGGACCTTGATTCTCCAGACTCTGTTTGCCAAATAGGGGTGCACACCATGTCCCTTCTCCTGGAGAACTGCTAGGAGTCTGCCAGAGTGTGGATAGCAAACTATATCTACACCCCCAGAAAAATAGATTACTCGCCTGTAACTGTGGTCCACCTCTAGGTACCCAGGTAGAGAAGAGATGGGCTAGCCAGGACAGTTGCCCGGGGTTGCAGCTGGTTGGGGCCCTGTGATGGAAAACACAACATGCACAGTACACAATATTTGTAATCCGGAGCCAGAGGGCTCAGTTCGTAAAGGAAACGAAACAACGAGACAATCAGATGACACACTCAGATTAAGCTGTTGTTGTAGGGAGCTACCCTGGTATTTACTCACGATACCCGAGACTGGACACAGGCTGGATGAAAACCGAGACTGCAGGTTGACCTGGAATGCCAGGAGAAGCAGGGCCCACACAAGTCGCAGGGGCGTTGTTCCTGTTCAAGCATGGAGCAGGGGGCTGATCCCCAGGCAGGTCTCTCGTCGATGGCTTTTCTGTGCAGTGGGGAGTCTGGCTGGGCCAGTCTGGCAAAGCCCAGACCGCATGGAGACAAGTTCGGAAGCAGTCCGTTTTGAGCCGGATACAGCTTCCAGCAGCAGAACACAGTTCACACAGTGGGGAACTAACTCACAACCCACTAGCAGCTCGTAGCACATTTACATGTATGCGAATTCTACTGTACCAGGCAAAGTGCTCCCTGGGCACAATCGCAAAGTCTTTGCACACACCGGGAGCTTAGGAGTAGCTGGAACTCCTGACAGTCCGATCGCATTCAGCAAAAATATTCGGTCGTCTTCAGTTTGAGCCTGGCCCACTTCAGTAGCTTACTTTAGTCACACAAACTTGGATTTAGTCCAAAATAATTCTCTTCTCTCCCCTCTCAGGAGCAGCAGGCAGACGTGGAGGTCAGACTCTCAGCCTTTTCATAGTTCTCCCATGCGAATCCACCCAGGATTGCTCTCAGAATCACCTCAGCTCCTTCTTGCTCAGCTTCCAGCTTAGTTCTAACTGAAAACTGCAAGCAGCCCGGGACTTCCACAAGATCCAAAAGCTTTGGTTGGCTGATTTGGCTGTCAGTCAAAGCAAGAGCTCCCCCTTCAGTTGCAAAATAGGCGCTAAAACTCAAACCACAGTTCCTGTAGATTTTGAATTCAGACAGCTCCTGTAGTTCGGCTACATTTTGGGTCCCACCAGAACTGATTAGTCCAATTTGCAGTCCAGGCCCAAGATGGTGGAAACAAACAAAACAGTCCTTGATACAAAGAAAGCAGGTTAGACAAACTACATTATCATTCTAATGGTTTTCAGCAAATAGATCTTTCAACAGGGCTCCATCTCAGATTACTTAAACTGTAATTAGGCAGCTCTTAAAGAGACAGTACACAGAGGCTATACAAGCTCTGGTAATCTCATTTAAACTACTAAAATGCAGGACACCAGCGGTGAGCATTTAGGCAAGCTCAAGGAAGACTTTTGGGGAACCCCTATTTGTAGGAGGGTTGCACCTGTTTTCAGGGGCGACCTGGGCGCACTGGGGAGGTTAAGTGACTTGCTCAGCGTCACACTGCATGCAAGTGGAGGTTGTGGGAATCAAACCCAGGTCTGCTGGATGTACCAAGCTCATTCACAGCTTGTTACTCTAACTTCTAGGCTTTACTGCCGTACTGCTACTTAAAGAGTAAGGAAAAAAAACAACATGATGCCCCACATCCCTAAAGGGTATCTTCAGTCAATGTATGAGGTGAAGCTGGTGATCCCAACAACCCTTGTGTTAGACACAAAATAGGAAGCCTCCTCAGTCACCATGATTTTTCATATTCTTTCAAACCCCAGGAATCACTGTCTGCTTAACTAGTGCAGTCAGTCTTCAGTGTTAAACTGCCCCGGAGAGAATGGAATGTATGTAAATGATGGAACTCTCATTGGCTCATGCCAATTTCAAACTGCTTCCCCTAGTAATTGCTGCGCTCTGAGGTGCTGAGATTTATTTCACCGCCTGCCAGTTCATTTGCCTCAGAGAGCTCTCCTCAACTCCTTTGATAAATCTTTTATTTTCAAAGAAGTTACATTTTTTTACTTTTATTTTAAAATTGCTGCCCCATTTCAGGTATTTAGCAAGTTTTAGTTTATAACTTTAGTTACAGCAGTACTTCACGGCTCTGCGGAACCACGGTGAACCACTGTTTCTGTGGTGAATTTTACCTTTACTTTTTACTGTTTCCTTTTGGTACTGTTGTACTTTGTTCTTTATGGGGTTTTATTTACTGTCGCCCGGTCCCTTTCCTGTCAGGAATTGAGCGCTTTGGTCGGTTCCCCTTGTATTTCTTTCCTGGAAAACTGACCGCTCCCTCCCCCCCAAAAAAGTGTTAGGTCTATCTCACTTGGGAATCGTATTTTCTTTTAAATATATGTTTTTTGTTCCTGACAGTAATGTCAGAAACACCTACTGAAAAGAAATGGACAAGACCAACTGGGTTTAAAAACTGTAGTGATTGTGGGCATTTATTTGTCAAAGCGGATAGGCACGATTTGTGTATTTCCTGTCTGGGAACTACTAGTCATATTTTCGTTAATTGTGATATCTGCAAAACTTTCAGCCCCAAAACACTCAAGAAAAGGGCCAAAACATTGGAGGAGATGGCTACCCCAGCATCTCCACCCAAGTCTGTTGAGGAACCTACCCACACTAGTCGACTTCCCTGCCTGCAACTTTTATATTGTATTTTTCACAATAATATTTGACTTCCTTGCCTGTATATATTGTGTGTGTGTGTGTGTGTGTGTGTGTGTGTGTGTGTGTGTGTGTGTGTGTGTATGTATGTGTATATATATATATATATATTTTTTTTTTTTTACTGAGTATTCTGTGTAGTACTTGCTCACTGGACGATGCAGTCACACATTGTATACTGTGCCTACGATTTGTGTGTACCAAATCTCCTCTTGTCCGATATTGAAACCTTGTATTCACTGTTCTCAAATGGACCTGCATCAAACCTGTATATTGTGCTTACTATTGTTGCTTGTATCAAATCTGTTTCATGCGTATTACTGTTGCCTTGTACTCCACAGTCACCCTGCGCTATGTGTTATGGCTCGGGTCGTGCCTGAAAACAGTCCCTGGGATCAGTGCACTCACCCAGTTATCAAAGTCATAAATAAATAAATAAAACCTTCCTCTTCTAAAAAAGACAAGAGCAAGGAACTGGTGGAAAAATCCACCAACTAAACTGACTCCACTAAAGCAAAAAGATCAGTGGAACCAATCTTGGAACCAGTTCCAGCTAAGAAAAAACATAAAGAAAAGCATACCTCTGCACCGCCTGCTGAAAAAGTAAAGGAGCTCTCAGTGAGTACACTGGCTGTGCCCTCTGCTCAGAAACTTGCCAAGGCCCTGCAAGTTTTGCAGGCCCACCAGTCTTCCAGTCCTTTGGTTCCTCCACCAATTCCTTTGGTTCCTCCGGCTCCCACTTCGATTTCAGCTTCTCATGAACTGGTTTATCTATATGAGGAACCACAGGAGGAGGAAGAAAAGGAAGAGGGAGAACCCATAGAGCCAGAAGTCTCTCCAGAGCAGGACTTTGGTTCCCCCCCAGGGGTCCAGAGGACTATTTTTCCCACAACTCATTTGTGAGGCAGATGGTAGATACTCTCAGCCTATCCATACAGGAGTCAGTAGAAGATGAGGAGGAAGCTGACTTAAGATATGATGGTTCTTATCCCCACAAAAAGGTTGTTATTGCCTATTCATAAATCCCGTAAGAAGGCGGCATTAAAAATGGTGCAACCCCCAACGTCTGTGCTGGGGTGGACAGAAAGGTGAATAAAAAGTACCAATTAGATAGATCTGACACTGACTTTTTATTCACTCACCCTGGCCATGATGAGGGAGTGGTACAGACAGCTGCCTGTGACGGGGCCAGGGTGCCTTCAGCATCCCATTCTTCTGACAAGGACTCTAGAAAATTTGATGCCATGGGGAGAAAAGGATACATGGCAACTTCACTCCTGGTCAGGAAAGCCAAATTACTTGGCTTATGCAGTTCAATATCAGAAAGCCCTGTGGTCTACAGTTCAGGCTATGTCAGATAAAATACAGGGGAGATGGCAGTGGACCTGGCTGAGACAGCCAGGTCAGCATTAGATGCCACAAAATATCAGTTCCATATGACAGTGGATGCCAGCGACACTGCTGCCAGGTTGATGGCCCTTTCAGTCTCCATGAGGAGGTTTGCCTGGCTTAGAGCCACAAACCTCTCTCAGAATACCCAAGCTAAGGCTGTAGATTTTCCCTGCGAGAATAATTCTCTTTTTGGGGACAAAATAGAGGCTTACATGAGCAAGTGGAGGAATACAAGGTCACCTACAGAAGTAATGCAGCCAAGGATAGAGCCTCCACTTTCTATAGGTCTCGGACACGGGGAGGCAGGAGTAGGGGCTCCAACTCCCAGCTTTTCTTCCAAGCCCAAGCAGTGCCAGACTACCAGCAGACAAAGGGATACTTCAGGGTTAGGGACAGAAGGGCAGCTAGACGGACAGAACCTGTCCCCAGGCTAAGGCTCAACCCAAACAGAACCCCTGATGTGCTTGTGCAGGTTGCCTCCCCCATACCAGTAGGTGGCAGGCTGGTTAACTTCCTCCAGACTTGGCAGTCCATCACCACAGACAAGTGGGTCTTGAGGTAGTGAGCCAGGGTCTTGCCCTAAGCTTCAAAACACTTCCCAAGCTAAGAAGCAGAAGTTTTCCCCCAGTAATCCCATCTAGAGAGGGTGCTTCTGGAAATAGAAGTGGCCAACCTATTGTAAATCAAAGCAGTGGAACCTGTCCCTCTGTCTTAGAGGGGCAAGGAGTTCTACTCCAGATACTTCCTAACACAAAAGAAAAATGGGGACTGATGACCAATGCAAGATCTCAAACTCCTGAACAAGTATGTGACAAAGTCAAAGTTCAGAATGGTCACCCTGGCTATGATTATACCCACTGTTCAGCAGGGAGACTGGCTGGCATCCTTGGACTTCAAGGACGGCTATTTCCACATTCCAATCTGACCCGGCCACAGAAAGTACCTGAGGTTCAGACGTCCCTCGGTTCACTACCAGTTAACGGCCATGCCCTTTGGCCTAACCTCAGCCCCAAAGGCATTCACAGAGTACCTAGCTGTTGTAGTGGCCCACCTGAGATGGCAAGGGGTCACAGTTTTCCTTATCCAGACAGCTGGCTAGTTATGCAGGTGTGTCCCCTCAACACACCTGAGATTCTCTGGCTCTAGTCCAGAGCACCCTGGAATCTCTAGGGTTCCTGTTGAATGCCCAGAAGTCACAGGTAGAACCAGTCTAGTTGCTGGACTTCATAGGGGGCAGAGCTGGATACCCTACAAGGAAGGGCATTCCTTCCTCAGGACAGGGTAAACAGTATTTTGCAGCTGGCAGAAACCTTCACATTGAACAGGCCCAGGCCAGCCAGACATTTCCTGCAACTTCTAGGCCACATGGCAGTGGCCACAGCCATAGTGCCGGGGTCAAGATTCCAAAAGAAGGACATTCAGTTCCACTTAAGGGCTTACTAAGGAGGGATCCTCTGGCCAAACTGGCACCTATCTCAGTAACTCTCATACAGGCATTGCAGTGGTGGATGGACAGACAAAACCTGAGAGAGGGGACCCCTTTCAAAAAGGAGAACCCCTCATTGGTTCTCAGGGCAGATGTATCCCTACTGGGGTGGGGAGCACACATGCTCAATCTCACGGCCAGTGGCACATGGTCCCCTCAGGAATCCCTCCTGCACATCAACCTGTTAGAGCTCAGAGCAGTGTTTCTGGCTTTTCAGGCATTTGCAGCTCAGGTAGCGGGCAAGGTGGTGCAGGTCAGAACAGGCAACACCACCATCGCCATGTATTACATCAACAAGTAGAAAAAGGGAAGTGGTTATCCCTCTGTACAGACAGTTGGTGAGACCCCATCTGAAGTACTGCGTGCAGTTTTGGAGACCTCATCTACGCGAGGACACAGACAGGATGGAAGCAGTCCAAAGGAGGGCAACTAAAATGGTGCAGGGTCTACATCAGAAACCATATGAAAAGAGACTGAGAGAGCTTAATATGTATACCCTTGATGAAAGGAGGGACGGGGGGACATGGTAGAAACTTTTAAGTACCTCAAGGGAATCAACAAAGTCCAGGAGGGTAGCATCTTTCAGAAAAAGAGATGTGTAAGAACAAGGGGGCACAATCTAAAGTTGGAGGGGGGACGGCTCGGGTAATGTGAGGAAATTATTTTTCTCTGAGAGAGAGTGGTGGACACATGTAACTGCCTTCCGGAGAGGTTGTGGGGTCTAAAACAGTGGGGGAATTCAAACATGCATGGGACAGACTTAAGGCAATTATAGTGGGGGGTTGCAGGAAGTAGGCTGTTGGTTAACTAGAATCTGAAGCTTATCCAATAGGTAGGGGAAATGGGCAGACTGGGTGGGCCAAGTGGTCCTTATCTGCCATCAAAGTCTGTGTTTCTAAGCAGAGGGTCACCAGATCAACCTTCCTATGCACAGAACCCACTAAGGTATGAAGCCTTGCCTACTCCCTGCAAAGTGTCCCTGTCCGCCATCCACCTACCAGGCAAGGACAATGTTCTGGCAGACTCCTTAAGCAGGATAAGAAAGAACCATCACGAGTGGTCCATAAACATGCAGGTGCTGCAACTGGTGTTCAGAAGGTGGGGCACACCTGAGATAGATCTCTTTGCCTCTCCAGACAACCACCAGCTGCCACAGTTCTGCTGCAGGCCTCCGGCCAAGGAAACTGTGCCAGTGGATACCCTGGCATTGAATTGGTCTGGCAGATTTCTTTATGCTTTTCCTCCCTTTCCTCTCTTGGTCAAGGTCCTGATAAAACTCTGGTCTCAGCCAGCAACTGTGATGCTGGTGGCTCCAGATTGGGCAAGACAGCCGTTGCATTCACTCTTGTTACCCTTGTCAGTGGCACAGTCAATCCACCTCCCTCAGAGGCACAATCTGCTGACCGCCTCTCAGGGCAGGATAGCGCAGTGGTCTAAGGCTCTGAGCTGCAAAACTGGTGACATGCAGCAGACCAGACCTGGGTTTGAATCCCACAGCTTCCACTTGCATACTGTGTGACCCTGAGCAAGTCACTTAACTTCTTTGTGCTCTCAGGTCGCTCCTGTAAAAAAGCTTTCAGCTTAGTGCGCTATACCTGGTTAAACAACTAAATAAATAAAAAAATCCCTTCGCCTCAGGGCTTAGTTCTTGAAGACTTAGAGTTTGCCAGCTTACACCTCTCTGAAGAGGTCCTCACTGTCCTTGGGGATTCTCAGAAACCCTCAACCAGGAAAACTTGTGCTTCCAAATGGAAGAGGTTCTCTATATGGTGTGTCCACCAGGCTATCCACCCTGCCACAGCTGGGGTGCCTATCCTTTTAGATTACCTGACCCATTTAGATTCACTGGGCCTTAGGCCTTCTACTTTGAAGGTGCACCTGGTCGCAATCTCTGCGTACATCTTAGCTGGTAAAGACAGATCCCTGACATCTCATCCTGTTTTTCAAAAGTTCATTAAAGGCCTGCTGTACCTTCACCCTTCCTTAAGGGAACTGGTGCCACCCTGGGATCTCAACATCTGCATTGCCAGGCTGATGGAACCCCCTTTCGAGCCAATGGCGACTGCAGGTTTAAAGTATGTTGCTTGGAAAGCTGTTTTCCTAGTAGCCATTACTTCAGCCAGGCAAGTAAGTGAGCTTCAGGCCCTGTGCACTGATTTGAACTGTATCTCTTTCCACAGGGATAAGGTGGTGCTTAGGGCTAATAGGAAATTCCTTCCTAAAGTGGTATCAGATTTCCATTTGAAACAGTCTGTCACATTGCCAGTCTTTTTCACTACCAACTCCAGCTCTGGGGAGCAGAGCGTGCATAGCCTGGATGTCAAGAGGGCACTTTGCCACTGTCTGGAGAGGACCAAGTCCTACAGACCAGCGGATACTCAGCGGTTCCTCACCTATGGGGAAGTGGGTAAAGGTAAACCAGCATCTTGAAGGACCATTGCATGCTGGATAGTAGCCTGCATACAGTTATGTTACAGTAAAGTGGGAAAGCAGCCACCCCTGGGCCTCAGGGCACAGCTGTGTCTGTAGCTGCAGCAAGAGATATACCTCTGTAACCCCCTACAAATGGGGGTTCCCGAAAAGTCTTCCTCGAGCTTGCCTAAATGCTCACTGCCAGGCTGGTGTCCTGCATTTTAGCAGTCTAAATGTGATTGCCAGCGAGTGCCTGTATAGACTCTGTGTACTGTCTCTTTAAGAGCTGCCTGGATTGCAGTCATAAGTAATCTGAGAGGGAGTGCTGTTGAAAAATGTAACTGTTTGCTGAAAATCATTTAGAGTGATAATGATACTGTAGTTTGTCTAACCTGCCTTCTTTGCAGCAAGGACTGTTTTTGTTTTAGCTCCACTATCTTGGTCCTGGACTGTGAATTGGACCAATCAGTACTGGTGGGACCTAAAATGGAGCCGGACTACAGGAGTTGTCTGGAGTCAAAATCTGTAGGAATTGTAGTTTAGGGCTTTTTGCGCCTTTTTGTCCCTGAAGGGGGAGCCTTTTTTGTGACTGACAGGAGGATCAGCCAACCGAACCGTTGGAGCTTGGGAAATTTCCCAGGCTGCTGCAGCTAGTTTCAGTTTTGAGCTGAGAAGTGAAGAAGTAACAGCTCAAGTGATTTTTGAGTAGCAGTTCTGTGTAGTTTTGCATGCGAGAACTGTGAAAGGGCTGAGTTTTGGCCTGCCTGCTGGCCCTGAGAGGGAAAATAGTTTCTTCGGACTGAATCAGAGTTGTGAGGACTATTTAAGTCACTGGACTATGACCAGACTTTAACCTGAAGAAGACTGAAGATTTACTGAATGCAATCGGCCTGTCAGGATTTCCAGCTGCTTTTGAATCCCCAGTTTGCGCAGAGACTTTGCGATCGTGACTGGAGAGTGGTTTGCCTGGTACAGTAGAATTTCCTTACATGTAAATGTGCTGTGTATTGAAAGTGGGTCATGATTTGGTTCCCCACTGTGTGAACTGTGTTCTGCTTGCTGGAAGCTTTATCCAGCCTAATCAGACTGAATCCGTGTTAATCTCCATTCGGCCTGGGCCATGCCATGCTGGCCCTGCCAGACTACCCCACTGCACAGAGAAAGCCACCGACGAGAGACCTGCCTGGGGATCAGCCCCCTGCTTCACACTTGAACAGGAATGACACCTCTGTGAATCGTGAGGACCCTGCTTCTCCTTGCACTCCAGATTAACCACCTGCTGTCTCAATTTTTGTCCAGCCTGTGTCCAGTATTGGGTATCGTAAGTAATCATCGGGATAGCTCCCTGCAACAACAGCCTAATCTAAAAGTGTGTCATCTGATTGTCTTGTTGTTTTTCTTTTCACAAACTGGGCCCTCCGGCCCCGGATTACAAATAGTGTGTGTTGTGTATGTTGTTTTCTTCCATCACAGGGCCTGAACCAGCTGCAACGTTCCTGGCTAGCCCACCATTCTATATCTGGGTACCCAGAGTGTGTGACTGTTTATGGACCCTGAAGTGCATGCACAACTGTTTGATTGATAGAGCCTTTAAACAAATTAACCTGATTACGCCCCTCCCTTGTTCAAGCCCCTTAAATAAATCGGATCTCTTTTTTTGCATTTACCCTGACTGTAGTTCCAGTTTGTGCAAGAGTACTGTACTGCTGTTATTTGCTGTGTATAACCTTGTTTTACAGAGGGCCCCCAGGGCCGGGCCAGAGGAAAGCCCTGGTGGTAAGTGCAAACGGTGTTGGTACTTGTGTGGTGTATCAGGAGTATTGTGAAAGTGATTATTCTGTATTGTTCCGGTCACTAGTAAGGAAAGGGGGGTTACAGTGTCCCGGAGGGCTGTGCCCAGGTTAGCTTGACCACTACCAACCCTGACCTCTGGGTGGAGTCACCAGTTTCAGAACTCGGGGCCCCTTAACCTGCTACTAGCCAAGCAGGCTGGGGTAGTAGCCCATGGGATAGCACCACCTAAGGGATACACTTGGCTCAGTTGAAGGTATCCAAAGCATTCCTAAAAGGGATCCTCCATTTGAACACCCCAGTCATGAACCCTGCTCCTCCCTGGGACCTGAACTTCATTCTTGAAAAACTGTCACCATTTGAACCAGCTGCGAGTTGTGACATGTGTGCTGTCTTTCGTGGAACGTGCTCTTTTTAGTTGCCATTACTTCTGCTCGAAGGATTTCCGAGCTCCAGGCCCTGATGTGTAAGGAGCCTTATTTGATTTTTCTCAGAGGCCAGGTGGCTCTGCGTGCAAACCGTAAGTTCTTACCTAAGGTGGTTTCTGAGATTACCTTAAATCCGACCATTCACTTACCAGTCTACTAACCTGAGCTTTCAAATCAGGGTGAAGCAATTCTACATATTCTTGATATATATAGAATTCTACGGTACTACACTAACCGGATGAAGTCAGTCTTCAAAACCGATCAGTTATTCATTTCCTTTGTGCCCAAAAGAGAGGGCGCTGCTGTTTCTAAACAGCATTCGTCCAAATGTTTGGCAAACTGCATTCTTTTTTATCAGAAGTATAACAAACCACATCCGGGGGAAGTCAAAGGGCATTCAACCAGGAACATGGCTGCCTCTACTGCTTGCTTCAGGAACGTCTCTGCCGCAGATATCTGTTCGGCAACCACTTGGAGTTCTGTCCACACCTTCACTAAGCATTGCAGTCTGGACATTGCTTCTAGGCGCAGGATAAGCTTTGGCTTAGCTGTCCTTCAGGGACTATTATCTTCGATCCCTGCCTACTGCAGACCTTTTCCTGCCTCCCATATTTCAGACTTGTCTGAATTTGACTGCTTGGAATTCAGTCCTAACGGTTATTACCTACTGCAAGAGCCCTCTCAAAGTAAGATAGTACAGTTACGTAATAACTTACCATAGCAGTAGATCTCTGAGAGAGGCTAGTGCAATAGACACTGCTTTCCCTCCCTCCTTCCCTCTGTGTTTCTTCTGCTACTTCTCCTTATATAGCTTCTATATAGCCCCAGGAACCTCTCTCCTGTCGCACCTTTCTAGGTCTCTGGCGGGAGAACTGGAGGGTGGGCGTGTTGACCACTCACTATATAGCATCATGCTGACGTCGGGCACATGATGTCAGGTGGGCGGTCCCCCGCCAGACACTGCTACCCGACGTCTTCCATGTGGTCCTAGCACCTGACGGCTTGGTCCTAATGGTTATTACCTACTGCAAGAGCCTCTCTCGAAGAACTACTGTTACGGTAAGTTCTTACTTAACTGTACTTTACTGCACATGCCCTGTCCAAGTTGCTCACACTAGCATGGCCACTATGGATTTTGCCAGTACTTTTCAAGCTTTTAAAAATGTAAATCCCTCCCTCCCACAGTAGACAATCGCCAAAAATCAAACCCAGAACCCTCACACATTCCTTATAATTACTCTCATCTCCTTCGGTTTCTTATATTAAAACAAAGAAAAGTTAAAACCATGTTTACGATCGAATTCTCATCAGTCCCCCATTGTACTTGTACTTCCCACC
This sequence comes from Neoceratodus forsteri, assembly GCA_016271365.2. NCBI lineage: Eukaryota > Metazoa > Chordata > Ceratodontiformes > Ceratodontidae > Neoceratodus > Neoceratodus forsteri. The sequence goes on along the minus strand of CM028130.1, from coordinate 1,642,275,457 downwards.
ATGAGTATTCTTTTAACTTACAAAAAAAAAAAATGTAACTGAAAGCTGTCTGATTGGCTTCACAGCCTAGCAGTCCCTCCATCATGTAAACATAAAAGCTGTCAATACCGTTGGCTTCACGGCAGTCCCTCACGGTCTCCTTGCAGTCCCTACTGGCAAGCCACCATAAACACACTGAGCGCATGTTTAACACTGCACACTTCACTTGCCATTTTAAATTATTTTTTGCTTTTCTGTGATGTGCAGTAGCTGTTTTGGTCTGCACCGATAATGCTGGTGCTGTTATCACATGGTACCCTACAGTGGTGGATGAACCCCCTGAACCTGCTGCAAGATGTTCAGTTCTCCACTCCTCAGCAGATCCTCATCACGGATACCTCCGGTCTGGGCTGGGGAGCCCACCTGGGTCCCTTCCGAACCCAGGGCTCTTGGTCCCAGATAGAAACCTCCCTGCATTTCAGTGTCCTGGGGATGAGAGCAGTGCTCTACGCCATGCAGGCTTTTCAGAGCCACCTTGCTCCGGGTCAGCTGTTGGTGCAGTCAGACAATCTCAGTGCAGTGTACTACATCAACAAATGGGGAAGGGGACCCATTCATACCCCCTATGCAGGGAGGCCATGAGAGTGTGATATTGGGCATTAGACCACAGTCTGACACTATCTGCGGTCCACATCCCAGGCATGCTAAACACTCTGACGGACAGCCTCATCCGGACTCAGTCCAGCATACATGAGTGGGAGCTGATCTCATCCATCGCAGAAGAGTTATTCAACAGATGGGGTCATCCAGAGTTGGACCTTTTAGTGTCCCCACTCCATGCAAAACTGCCCAGTTTCTGCTTGCCAGATCCAGCGTCTGGAGTTTTCTGGCAAGACGTTGTCCCTCTCCTAGAGCAGGAGAATCCTTTCACATTTCCTCCATTCCCCCTGATTCGGAGTGCCCTCATCAAATTGCAGGTGGAAAGAGCCAGCATGATTCTGGTAGCTCCATTCTGGCCCCGCCAGATATGGTTTCTCCTGCTAAAGCAGTTGGTGGAGGAACCTCCAATTCCACTCCCCTTTTGTAGAAACCTGCTGACCCAGGCTCAGGGGACCCTGGTCCATCCCAACCTAAGGTCCCTCCATCTGCATGCTTGGCTCCTGAGTGTCACAAATCCACTCAGCAGGTCAGCCCTCTACTCCCAAAGTGCCAACCTCCGAGCGCAGTCTTGTGAACAGTTTACAGAAACAGGGTAATCCTCCTGTCTATTTTGGGGATTCAAATCAACCTTTGGTCTCAAATCTTGGAGGGATTCAAACTGTGAACCTCTTGTTAGCGTAACCAATGCACAGGCTCAGATATTTCTGTCTTCGGGGGACCAGATATCTTTGCGTATGGGCACCTAACCAGGTGTACAAAAATGAACCCTTAAAAACTCTAATAAAAGACCGCAGATTAAACTCTCACCTTTTTCCAGTTTGGTATCACCATTCAAACTTAAGTACAGTGTCTGCTTTAACCATATATACTTTACTTGTAAAGGAAAGAAATTCAAAGACAGACCAAGTAGGCTCTAAAAATAGAGTTTTACTAAAATGGGATAAAAATTATGTAAAACATAAAATACAGAACCATATATCACAAAACATACAAATCTTTTAAAAGAACAAGGTTTAAACAGTGCAGTTCCTACTACAGTACTTAGATTTGTCTCTTTCTCTCTAAATACCTGCTTAAAGTGCTCAAAGATGTTTCTTTGTCAGAGTCTAGATAGAAGTGTGTCTGAAGGAAAACAGAATATTGTTTTAAAAGCTGACTTTGATCACCCCTTTGCTTGAGGTCACCTAGCTCCTCCCTGTCAGAATATATAAAAAAATATATCTATACAAAAACAGATTGTCTTTTCCAGAAGGTAAATTAATATTCTGTGATCTCAGCACAACTCATTTTCTTTTTCAAATGACATTTCTTTGATCTTTAAGCAGTATCCTGTCTCACAGACATCAAAGCATTTATATCTTTCTGCCAGATCTCACGGAGGTGCAACATGCTTTGTACCATCATGTGAAAATTTAACTGTTTCCTGTGGACGTCATAAATGTTTATGATTTCCCTCTAGCAACTACAGCTATAATTAACTTAGATAAATAGGAGAATCCTTGATCAAGGCCTGTTCTACTCTGTAATTACTGTAGCTTCTGGCCTTCCAGGTAACACCTTGTATCTAAAACCTGTGTGTGTGTGTGTGTGTGTCATCTCACATGCTGTTTCAGCATTTCTCATGAGAGACAGTCCATAACCCATTTTTTATTACAAAAAATTATACAGTGATCAGAACCAGCTGTCCAAGTGTCACACTGAGTACATAGCCATTGCCAGGTTTAGAGTCTCTAACAGAGTGGCCACCCGGAAGCCTTCCACTCGAGCCACATATGCCATGAAGTGGAAGCGGTTCACCATCTGGGCTGCCAAACATAATCTGGACCCTTTCACCTGTCCAGCGAGCCAGATCCTGGACTACCTGTTCTCCTGTCCTACTCAGGTCTCCAGTACTCCTTCCTCAAGGGGCACCTTTCGGCTCTTTCTTCCTTTCATGAGCCTGTGGGTGACCACACGATCGCTCAGCTGGATGTCTCCCATACCTTTTTAAGGGGCATCCTGCATCTGAAACCCCCAATCTGTTCTCCAGTCCTGGCTTGAGATTTGAATTTTGTTTTAGACATTGACCCTGTCTCCTTTTGAGCCAGTCGCCACGTGCATGCTTCACTTTCTCTCTTGGAAGGTGTTACTTTTAGTTGCCATTACTTCTGCTCAAAGAATTTCAGAGCTTCAGACCCTTTGTTGCGAGGAGCCTTATTTGATTTTTCACTAAGACAGGTGTCTTTGCGCACAAATTCTGAATTTCTTCCTAAGGAGGCCCGATCCTGGGTGCTCTCTCCAGCAGTGGACCTGTCTACATCCAGGACATGGTCTGGTCAGCTCTGAAGCAGCTGCCACCCGCTCTCACTCGCCCCTGAAAAAAATCTCAAGCAGAGGCCTAATCCCTGACCAAAGTCTATAACCATGTCTCTTCACTTAACTTAGAGCAACTTATTACAGACCCTACATGGCTTAATCACAAATCTGGTAAACATTCCCTTATCGACTGGGTACTGACATCGCACCCATACCAGGTCATACTTTCTGGTATACTCCCCAACACACTCAGCGATCATCAGATGGTATACCGTATGTGTAAAATCCACCGCGCTAAATTACCCCTTGTCATTCTCAAAGTTCATTTCTTCCGCTCCCTGGATCTGTCTTCCCTCCATAACGATCTGACCAACATAGATTGGTCACCTATTACCATTGCCACCTCTGTCAGTACTACATTGAGCTATTTCAGCTCCCAATTTCTCAGTGTCTGGGACCGGCATGCGCCTTTCACAAATGCAAGGGTCTGTGGGAATCACCTCCCCTGGGTCTCCACTGAACTCACCGTATGCCAACATGCTAGAGACCAAGCTTGGGCAGCTTTCAAAACTTCTGGCTCCCCCCATGGCCTTCAACATTACCACATGCTCCGCAACGCGTGCACCAAAGCCATTCGGCATGCCAAAGCTGAGTACTTTCAGGCCACCTTCCAGGGAAACATCAGCGACCCTTCCAAATTCTGGAAGGTTATCCATGCCCTATTTTCCCTATGTACCTACTCTCCTTCATCTGTCCTAAAAGTTGTTTCCTGCAGATTAGGTGACTCTCCCCCAATGGCAGATGAATTCAGCAACTATTTCACTTCCTGTGCCTCCTCCCTCCTTGCCTCTCTTCCCCCCCCTTGTGACCAGTGACCCTACATGTCCCTTCCCACCCACCTCTCATTCTCAACCCCGCTGCCTCACACTTCTCCTTTGAGCCAGTACCGCCTGAGGACATCCTGCGTGTTTTAATGACCCTGAATACTTGCAAGGGAAAAAGCCCTGATGGCCTTGACCCCAAACTTCTCCACCTCTCAGCCTACTCTATTGCTTAGCCTGTCTACTCTTCTGAACCTATCCTTACACACATCAGTTCCTGATGTCAGAAAGTCAGCTGTCGTTATACCCCTTCCTGAAGGTGGCAACCCCTCCAACCCTATCAATTTCCATCCAGTCTCTTTACTCCCCACTCTGGCTAAACTCCAGGAACACCTGGCCCTGGAGCTCCTCTCCTCCTTCCTTGACTCTGCCTCCTTTTTCACCCCTTTCCGGTCTGGATTCTGTAAAAACCACTCTACCACCACCTCCCTCCTTCGTCTCACTGACTACATACTCATAGGTATGGATCAGGGACGCATCACCTCTGCCATCTTTGTCAACCTGGCCAAAGCCTTTGACACTGTCTCCCACTCCCTCCTCCTGAGCAAGCTGTCATCGGCTGGCGTCTCTGTATCAGCCACCAGCTGGTTCCGGTCCCACCTCATAGGTACAGTACTCTGATCAATACTGTTTTCCATCTTCCTAAATGATCTTCCTAATGCCTGCATTTCCTCATGCATCCACATGTATGCAAACAACACGGTCTTATTTTCTTCCGGAACCTCCCCCTCTGAAGTGGCCACTAGCCTTCAGCAGGACTTTAACAATGTCCAGCGCTGGTTCAGCGCTAACCAACTCTCCATGAACATCAAAAAAACAGTCTCCATGACCTTTGGCTCCAAGCAAAAGCTGTCCAGACTTCTCACCATCCCTACCTTCACCACCCTCTCTGGTACTATATTGGATGCTGTTCCCACCTTTAAGTACCTTGAGTTATGGCTAGACAAGTCCCTCAACTTTGGGGCTCACATTGATGCTATCCACAAAAAATTACTCCCTAAGCTCGGTGCTCTGTTCAGACACTGCAGCTGCCTGCCATTGCAAGCCCGGAGAGAAATCATCCAAAAGATGATTCTCCCTGTCCTAGATTTCAGGGACATAGTCTACTGTTCTGCCCCTAAATCAACCCTCTCCAGACTGGACACCCTCTTCAATTCCTTCTGTTGCTTCGTACTGGGTTGCCCTCCACTTACACACCACTGTGACCTTTATACCTCGCTCTTCTTTCCCTCCCTTAATGTCAGACGACTTCTACACAGCGCCAATCTAGTTGGGAAGTTCTGGCTCGGATCTCTCCCCCCATTCTTATCCTCCCTGCTGTCTCTTCCCCCATTCTATTCCCTCCACAGTTCCACTAATCTTACTCTTGCCCTCCCCCCATGGTGCACTTCATCAGGTTGTGCTGCTTTCTCCTTCAAGTTTTCTTAATATCTGGAATTCCCTCCCTCTTGAAATTCGCTTTGCTCAATCTTGCCATTCACTAGTCCATCTCCTTCGGAAGAACACTGTTCACAGTTGCACCTGCAACTAACCCCTTCCTACCCCGTTTTCCCAATCCCCAACATCCCCACCTGCCCTACACCCATATTCTTCTAGTTTCTCTGACAGCAGCCTCTGCCACCCCCTTCCCCATCCCATTTTACTCCCTCTCCTCCCCTTCTCTCTCCTCTCTCTCTCTCTCTTCTTTCCTTTCTGGGTACAATCCCCCCCTCACAGGGTTCTCAGCATCCTAAGGGGTGTAATTTCCTCAGCTTGCCTTGCCACCCCCCATCTTGTCATGCCCTCTCCCGTCTCTCTCATTGCCTTCCTTTGGGTGTACTTCCCTGGCTTGCCTTGCCTTCTTCTACCCCCTCTTTCCCCTGCCCTCTCCCTTCTCTCTCACTTCCTTCATGTCCGGATACATAACCCTTGCAGGGTTCTCAGCATCCTGAAGAGGTGTAACACCCCGGCTTGCCTTCCCCCTCCCCTTTCCTTGCCCTATCTCCTCTTTGTCACTTCCTTCTTGTCTGGGTTCATATCCCCTTGCAGGGTTCCCAGCATCCTGAAGGGGTTGTAACCCCCCCGGCTTGCCTTGCCTACTCCCCCTCCTCTTTCCTTCCCTCTCCCTCTCTCTCACTTCCTTCCGACCGTTCATACCTCCTTGCAGGGTTCTCAGCATCCTGAAGGGTGTAACCCCTAGCTTACCTTGCCTTCTCCCCTTTCCCTGCCCTCTCCCTCTCTCTCACTTCCTTCCTGGTTGTTCTATACCTCTGCAGGGTTCTCAACATCCTAAAGGGGTGTAACTCCCCCCATGTTGCTTTGCCTCCTCCACCCACCTCCTCCCCTGCCCTTCCTGTCTGTGTCTGTTTCCCCCCCTACAGGGTTCTCAGCATCCTCAGGGGGTGTAACTCCCCGGCTTGCCATGTCTTCTCCCCCTGTCCCTCCCCTCCCACTCCCCTTGTTTCACGCTCCCATTCTACCTTCCTACTTAGCATTTGGTACCCCTGTACTCTGCCAGCCTTATCTAACACTTTAGGTGTACTCCATTAGGGGCTACACCTTCCTTGTTACCTGTTATACTCTTGTGCCTATGGTAATGTAACACTGTTTGTTTTTAACTTAATAATACTATGGTTTAGTTTCTCTTCCTTGTCCAAGCTAGTAATGTATTGTTCGTATGCTATACTGTTTTTATATTGCCTGCTTTTGTTTTTCTTTTTTGCTCCCCCCACTTATGTAACCTCTCCCCCCAGGATGCTTCTGGAAATTAACTGTTTATAGCTCATGTTGTCTTTCCTGGTGAAACGTTTTCAAATAAATAAAATAAAAGGTGGTCTCTGAGTTTACACTCAACCAGTCTATACACCTTCCTGTTTATTTTCCTGAGCATGCCAATCCAGGGGAAGCATTGCTCCATACGTTAGATGTGCGCAGAACTTTGAAGTACTACCTGCTTTGCGCCAAGGAATGTAGGAAGTCAAAGCAGTTGTTTGTTTCCTTTGCCCCAGGTGGAAAGGGTGCTTCAATTTCTAAGCAATGTTTATCCAAATGGTTGGCAAATTACACTGTGTTCTGCTACAAGTACGGCAAAGAATTGCCTGGAGCGGTTAAAGCTCATTCCACAAGATGCATGGCTACCTCTGTGGCTTGTTTTCGAGGGGTCTCTGCCATGGACATGCATGTGGCTGCCACCTGGAGTACCGTGCATACTTTCACCAAGCACTACAGTTTGGATATTGCCTCAAGAGCCCGTGCCGGTTTTGGCAGAGCTGTGCTGCAGGGCTTCCTGTTTTAAGTTTATGGTTAGCCCACCTCCTAGACTGTCTGTTTGCACCTGTAACTGCTTGGGACTCGTTCCTATTGTGTGACCTGATGACTGAGATACTCCCGAAGATGATAGAACAGCTACATAAGAACTTACTGTAACAGTAGATCTTCGAGGGGATCTCAGTTATCAGGTTTGCTTTCCTTCCCACCATCCCTCCTCTTGGGGGTCTTGTTCTAGAACTGGTTGTCTGATGTATCCAGTCTTTCATGTGGGCCTGGGCACTTCTCTCTACTTGGTCCCCCATGGCACAAGCTTTGCTTCCTTAGTCTCTGGGGGAAAGAACTGAGGAGAGAGTGGGGCTGCTCACGCCTTTATAGGGTTGGGGACATTGACGGACATAGACGGCGTGGGCGGCCCCAGTTGTACTGCTGAAAATCTTCTGTGTGGATCCTGCTTCACCAACGGTAAAGTTCCTATGGTGTGACATGATAACTGAGATCGTCTTGAAGATCTACTGTTATGGTAAGTTCTTACATAACTGTTCTTTCAGGGGTGTTGGACCACTTGGTCTGTTGTGTTATACCCAGCCACCCGACGCATGACATTATCCCAGCACAACACACTCCCTGTTGTGTATTATTGCCCAGTTGCAAACCATACAGTGCTTGTGATTTATTTGCCTTCAGCTAACCTTGTTGTACAGTAACTAAGCTGTCAATGGTACCCCACTGTGCTACAAGCATCCCTTACCAATCCACCCTTGTCATACCTATGCACCCTGTAAAGGGCATTCCCCTACTGATGGCTGCCAATTCTTTTCTTTCAGTTGCATTTTCCTATCTAGACACCCTTATTCAGGCATTTAAGAGAAGGCCCAAACATTTTGGTGAAATGGGAGCACTGAGAGAAATGAGGGACTGTTTCAGTCACCATCTGCAGACCTGAAAGCAAGAAGAGATGACCTGACCATGTCAGTGAACCTTCTGGCTTCCATTATAGTGGCAGCAGTGAACTACCAAGTCACGCAGTTCATGGGCAGAGGACCCAGCCATCTTGCCAGGAACGAGGAGATTGCTGTTAGCCAAGAGGATATGCCAGCAGGCCATGACTGAGTGGGCCACACTTTGGTAGGAGTTCATGTTCCCTAAAGATCAAGGTGCACAGCGATTATGTACCTGCCTCCCTTCCTGGGATCCCTGTTTTTACTGACTTTGTGACTAGCAGGAGGTTGCGAACACAGACCGCAGACAGAGAGCAGGCTAGCTGTAGGGACCCTGACCCTCCAGGGAGACTCTGAGCTCAGTGGGAGGTCACAAAATATCAGGGCAGCTACCTGCAGTCTAGTAGATGGCTATATGCCTGACCTCACGCTCAGTGGGAGGAACCAGCTTAGAGGAATGGAGATCAGTGGTCTAACTATGTGACAAGTGTACACTCTCCTAATGTCCTCCTTAAAATGTGGGGAACTCAAAAACATGACCACTTGCTGAGACGTACCCACACTGAGTGACAAGACTACAGGTGGCACTAGAAACACTGAGAGAAGTGAGCAACTGCTTCAGTTGCCAGACCCACAGAAAGAGAGAAAAATCAGAGCCCAGGATTGAAGGCTTCCCCCAGTGCTGGGGAAAGTGGGCAAAAACACCCAACCCTAAAGATGTCCTTGACAGTGGGGTAGGCAACAGATTGTTTAAGACTCCTCATCTTAACAGACTCCAACTTTAAGGGCAGCTCAGACAGAAAAGCCCAGGTCCTGGAAAATGGGCAGAGCCAAGACCAAGAAGCAAAGGACAGAGTTGGATGTTGACCCAACTTTCCTTTCTTCCCCGACCCCCCCCACACACACACACACACTACCACCACCCCACAACAACATGACATGTACTCCCCTGGAAACGTTTTCTAAGACTGAACTTCTCTCCCCAAGGTGGCTAAATATCTACAGTAGTAGGTTAAGCAAAGACTTCGATAAGTGAGGTAAGCACTGTTTACAGACGGATTTCCCCAAACACATTTTCATAACAAATGGGCCATACTCTAGAGTTTGACAAGTTTTTTTCTCTAACTTACCTGGACAAGCACCTGGATCTGGTGGGTCAGTTAACCCTTATTTGTGGTACCATTGTGGATGCTGTCGAGAAGATAGCCCTCTCAATCCAGTTTATGTGTGTGGTCTAGACCAGTGGTCAATCTGTTTTCAATGAAATACAAAAAAATACTATGTTCTCGGTAGAACACTGGTGGACTGCCCTTATTAAATTCCACCAAAAGACATCTGACCAGGACAACAACAATGTGGAACAGAAGGTGGAAGGCATGTTGTTTTGGGAATCTCCTGAATTAGCAGAAGTAGTGGGCAAACCTAGGCAACTATATAGATCCCTTTCCTATCTCAACAACCCCCCCCCCACTCCAAATATATCTTTATTTAGAGCAGACAACTCCACTCCTGGTCTCTGATTAGGAGGGGGACAGAAGAATGCCAAGATGGCTCAGCTGCCTTCCTCCCTTCCTAACCTGCAGCTTGCACAACAGTCCCAGTGGCAAACTCAGCACACACCCTGTATGAAGGGAAGGGGTGGAGCTGTTGGCATCTTTCATAACACTATTCTGACTAATTGGTTAATCTGCCTAACATTATCAGTGCCACTGCCAACTCCATCCCCTGTCTTCCAGGCATGCAATTATTGAGTCATTCAGTGGGACTGTCATGCATGCTGTGGGTTGTGGGGTGGGGTGGGGGGAGCACTGAGCTAACTTGATGTTGAACAATCGCCCTGGAAATTTTTAATTTGGGGTTAGGATTGGGGTGCACTTATATTAAAAGAAATAAACCCTCTGACCCTCCCCTAGCAGCCTGAACTAGTTCCTTGGCCACCCCATCCCAGTCTTTTCCCCCACACCTCTCCCCTTTCCTTTTGTTCCACAGTTGTTCAAAAAACAACGTATGCAAGCTCCTGGCACTATGCCAGGAGCTGAAGATGTCCTTTTACTTGCACCTCTCTCTAGCCTAACCCCCCAGTCCCCTGAAATAATTGCTTACATGCTTCTCTCAGACCATGATGGATGATTTGAGGGGTGCAGTAGTAGTAGCTCTAATTCAAATAGCTCAGTCACCTCCTCCCATAGTGCTTTTGTTTACATGTTGCCTTCTGCCAGTCAGTGGATGATTTTTGGATGAGTGCAGTAGTGTCTAGCTACTTCTCTAAGGGGTGGTTAGGGGCAGAAGTTGTAGTTCTGATTCATCTAACCCTTTCACCCCTTCCACATCACTTTTGGTTATGTACACCCCTCTGGGATACTCGATAAAGGATTTGGGGGGGGGGCAGTTTAGCCCAGTTACCTCCTCCCACAATGCCTATGTTTACATGATGTCCCTTAATTAATAATTTTGGAGGGCAGTAATAGCTGCAATCCAGCTAGCCTAGTCACCTCCCCAGCGCATTTGTTTACATGCTTCCCAACCCTGGATGGATAATTGAGGGGCAGTAGTAGCCCTGTTCTGGTTAACCCAGTCACCTCTTGTGCATATCAGACCCACTCGGATGTATTTTGAGAGACAGGAGGAAGTTGGTATCAGTTTGCCTAGTGCCATAATTGGTGCAAGCTGCCCACTTCCTTCCTCCTAGTGTTGCACCAGATCGCGCTCATCTCTCACAATACATATAATAAAGCTAATGTGCTATGGGAGGAGGGCCGCTGGGCTTGCCATACAGAAATTTCTAAAGATTCTCCCTAAAATCCAGGATTAGGGGTCAGGAGGAGGGCACTCACCATGCCCCCACCACACCCCCATATCAGCACATACATTCTAGGCGGGGATTACTAGGGAAGGGAATCCCTTAGCCTAGGTTTGCATATGTGCATTTGTGTTTGGACAGTGCAGCCACCATGGAAAAACAGACACACACAAACCTGGACTATTATTATCTAAATAAATTGAGAATTATTATGTCAGATGTAGACAAACAGCCATACCATGAAGTCTTCTGTTCAGGGATCCTGTTTTCCTATTAATTTGTGTATTCCACTGGTTCAGCGGGCAACTTAACTTCATACGTTAGGAATGGTGAGACCGAGCACCTATGCAATTTAGACTTTGGCTGTTCCTCTGTCTCAGGAAGAGACTACCACCTTTTTGAGTTACTTGTACCAGTGATCTCAGTCATGTGGCAAACGAATCCATCCTGACGGGGGGGGGTCCACCCCTAGCAGTGCCACTAGGACAAGTTTCCTTTGATTAAAGGTACCTTGGGGATACAGAAAATCCCCCAAGGAGAGGGAGCCACCACCGAAAGAGGAGGGGAGATGGCAAAGCAAGGAATGCAAGTCGGGAGGCAGTTGAAGCATGCTCCGTAAGTAATGCTTGGAGGAGAGGGGACTCGTTGCTTGCTGTCCTATCCTATATCATATGTTAGGAAGGGTGAATGTGAAGTGCCTGTGTAATGTAGACTTTGGTCATTTATCTGTCTCAGGAGGGGACTGCTACTCTTTTGAGGGACCACTGAGCTCAGTCATGTGACAAAGGAACACAGCTTGAGGAGAGATCCACTCCTTGAGGTGCGGCAGAGACAAGGTCCCCTTTGACTAAAGATACCTTGGGGAATACAGAAAATCTCCAAGAGAAAACACTGCAGCAGAGAATGTACACAAGGCTCAGAAGATGAGAGAAAACTGAACATATTGTATAGTAGATGAACTGAGGAGATGCCATCCAGACCCCAACTTAGGGCATAATTTGTTTTATGTCCTTTGACAAAGGAGAGGGGAAAAAACGTGGCGGAAACTTCTGGGGATCCAAGGCCTACGTCATGTTCAATTCAGGTGTCTGTCTATAGTGTAGGTACCCTCAACTTAGTATGACAGCTGGGCACGTACAATTGGTGCGTCAAGGCTCAGCCACTTGCAAAATGTAACATACTTTGTCTGTTGAGCTGTTATTCATTCCATATGATAAGTCACAATACAACATCAGAATGTAACAAAAAATGGGTACTGTATTTCTTCAAAATAGAACTGTCAAAAAGGTGAAATGAGAAAATAAAGTGAACTTTTATGTAAACTACTTGTAAAATGCAACATGTTCAGTAAAACATGATCTTTAATGCAACAGAAGCAACACAATAAGTCAAATAAATTGACAGGAGAAGGGGCAAATTTTGTTAATCCATCATTTTAAATGTCTGGGATGTTTGAATTAATAAGCAGTGTTTCAATTTCCAGAAGTGAAGCACTAATCATAGTAATTGTCTCGTTGCAATTTAAAAGTAGATGTGATACAGAAAAAGCAGTGTATGCAAATGTCCACATTTCCACTGTGTTAATCACCATTTTAACAGTTTGTCTGGTAGTCCTCCAGCATAGCAGCAAGCCAGTTTTGGAATTACATTATTAATATACAATTTTACAAGCTGTGAACGCATCGCAGTCACAGTTTCACAAATGTTTTCACACATATGCCAGGTTAATTTTGATGATGAACCTCATACTTTTAAAATATGCCTTCAGAGAAGACAAGGCTTTGGATCAGTAATGCATTAGTAACCTGCTAATGAACATCCCATCACTGAGCAGTCTGTTTAAGAGAATGCATTCTCAGGCACCAGGTCATTCTCTTTTCTTTCATAGTATAGTGTTCAGCAGAGAGATTCTGGCAGTTTAATGCTGGGAATCAATAGTATAAAGAATTTACGTTATTAAATGTTTGTATTGAGCTATTCTTTAAAAACAATGGCAATGCATCATGTTTGTGGTCTCACAGAGCAATTTAGTACGCTTTATTAGCTGCATATACAGTCGTGGCCAAAAATACTGGCGCCCTTGCAGTTTTTTCTAATAATGCACCATTCCTTCCAGAAAATTGTTGAAATTAAAAAATATTTTGGTATCCACATATGTATTTCTTTGATTTGCAGTGGAATAAAACACAAAAATCAGAAAAATTTACTAAGCCTTAGCTTATTCCACACAGAAATCCCAAAATTATTGGCACCTTTTAGAAGTAGTTAGAAATAATTAGATTTCAAGCAGGTGATTCTCCTTCACTTTGGAATTGAACTCGCCTGTGGTGAGTTGCAGGTGTCTTCAATATAAAAATCACTCATTCAACCAGTTTGAATAGAGAAAAGGACTCATTCTCCTGTTTTGTGTCACTGTGTGTATCGCAATGAGCATGGAGAAAAGAAAGAAAGCCAGAGAATTGTCTGAGGAGGTCAGACAGAAGATTGTAGCCAAGCATGGACAATCTCAAGGCTACAAATCGATCTCCAGAGACCTTGATGTTCCTGTTTCCACCGTACGTAATGTTATCAGGATGTTTAAGGCCCATGGCACTGTAGCCAGCCTCCCTGGACGTGGCCGCAAGACAAAACTTGATCGAAGATTGCAGCGCAGGATTGTTCGAATGGTGGAGAAAGCACCTCGATCAACTGCCAAACAGATTCAAGCTAACCTTCAGACACAAGGTACGACAGTTTCAACTCACACCATCTGTTGCCAACTCAATGAAAGGGGGTTATATGGTAGGAGGCCCAGGAGGACCCCACTGCTGAGAGAGAGACATAAGAAAGCCCAACTGGGGTTTGCTAAAACACACCTGAACAAGCCAAAATCCTTCTGAGAGAATGTCCTGTGGACAGATGAGACCAAATTAGAGCTTTTTGGGAAAGCACATCATCTCTGTTTACAGAAAACAAAACGAAGCCTTCAAAGAAAAGAACACCTTCCCTACAGTCAAACATGGAGGAGGTTCAGTGATGTTTTGAGGTTGCTGTGCTGCCTCTGGCACTGGGTGCCTTGAACGTGTGCATGGCATCATGAAATCTGGAGATTACCAGGCCATTTTGGAGCGCAATGTTGAACCCAGTGTCAGAAAGCTGGGTCTCCGTCGAAGGTCATGGGTCTTCCAGCAGGACAATGACCCCAAACACACTTCAAAAAGCACCCAGGAATGGTTCAAGACAAGACGATGGACTGTTCTGAAGTGGCCAGCAATGAGTCCAGATCTAAATCCCATTGAAAACCTGTGGAGAGATCTAAAAACAGCAGTTGGGAGAAGGCACCCTTCAAATCTGGGAGAACTGGAGCAGTTTGCACAGGAAGAGTGGGCCAAACTGCCAGTAAAGAGGTGCAGAAAGCTCATCCATGGCTATAGGAAGCGGTTGATTGCAGTTATTTTGACCAAAGGCTGTGCTGCCATATTAAGTCTAGGGTGCCAATAATTTTCAGGGCTCCCATATCTACAGGGATTCCTGTACTTTACAGGGATTTGGAGGCATCTACAGGAAAACTCTTCCCATAGACTTGCATTGGTCATACAGGAAAACAGGGCAATTCAGCTTCCATAGGAAATAATGTAATCTACAGGAAAACCCAGGAATATCACCCTGGAGTTACAGGGAAAATGCCAAAACAATATGGGAGCACTGAATTTTGTCAGTGCCATTTCTTTTCATTTTCTGATTTAAAAGGATATATTAAATTCTGAATCAAAAACAAAGGTTCTGTAATATTAACGTAGAAATAAAGAATTGTGGAGACCAAATACTGTACTGTTGTTAATTTCAACTTATGTTTAGAGGAAATTGTGAGTTTTTGAAAAAGTGCAAGGGCATCAATATTTTTGGCCACGACTGTAATAGCCCTAGATAATACCATGTCTGGGGTAGGGTGACAATTACCAATAGAAGGTGTAGGTGGGGAAAGACTCTAACACAGGAAGGGGGCAGTAGGGGCAAGGCATGCTTAGCAGTAGGTAGCAATAGATAGTCAATTATGGGATGGCGCACTGCAATAGATGCAAAGCTGCAGTTTATTTATTTGCTTTTGTTTACCAGGTAAGCACACTAGACAGCCAAGTGCCTATTTTCAGGTGCGATACATTCTGGAGATTGATATTTTATTTATTTTTTATTTCTTTGTTTACCCAGCAGGTGCACTGATCCCATGGACTGTTCTCAGGCACGACCCGGGCCATAAAGATGGGATGGCACGTATGAATACAGACAAATACAGCTACATAGCTGAAGAATGGAGCAGGTATCTACATAAGCTAGAAATACATTGAAATGTGTTTAACACAGAGGCAGTATGAAAAGGTACAAAATACAAAGAAATGCAAGATACACAAATGTAATGCAAATACAGTACTGTACAATGAATGCCGTTACATAAAATGAGTGCAATACTGTACATGTAAGGAGCAAGTGCAAACTGAACAAAGGTACAGTTAGAACAGCCAGGCATGAACCCTATCAGAGGAGGGGGCAGGTAGGGGCCAGGAGAGGGGGAGAGGACATGCATCCACAGGTTACCTGGCTAAGCAGGGGCATTTGACTTCAGATGGCAGCCATGCTTTGAAAGGAGTTATAAAAGTTAGGTGCGAGTCAAGTGAGCAGAGAGAGGCTGGGAGTTTGTTCCACAGCATAAGGGCAGTGAAGGACAGGGCTTTGCTACCTAGAACAGTGGAAGTCCTGGGAAATCCAGAAGTGGGACAGAAGATTTCTGGAGGCACCTGGGGGTGACTGTGTTTGAGCAGGGATGAATAAGGTGACAGTTTGCCACCTCTAATGGTGTTATCTATGATGCAGCTGAGGGTGTAGTCATGTCCTTGTAGTGGGAGCCAACCTAAGGACTGGTATGAAGTACAGTGATGTCTGGAGTAGGGTGACAAGAGTGCAAACCTACAAATGCTGTTGTAAACAGTGGTAAGTCTGGTGCACAGTGAGGAGGAAACATGCTAGTAAATAGGAGCACAGTAATCTATTAGTGGGAGTAGGTTGACTTGGGCAATGGCTAGGTGTTTGAGTCTGAAGCCAGCCCCTAGTTTCTGGTTAACCCTGCATACTATGTTGTTGATATGCTCTGAGAAAGAAAGGGAGGGATCGAGGGTGATGCCTAGGTATTTAAAACAGGGAACATTCTGCAGAGGGGGCCATCAGGTGTAAGTACAGTAAGGGAGGAATTAGATTTGGTGAGATTGGAAAGGTACGGTTTGGACCCCAGAAGCATGGCTTTCGGCTTTTTTCTCATTAACTAGTAGCCTCTTGGACAGAAACCAATTGTGGGCTGCCCCATAGTTTTGGGTAAGGGTGGGGGATAGATTCACTAGGGATTTGTTACTGTGATATAATACAAGATCATTAGCGTACAGTAAGGCCTAACATGAAAGGCTGTCAGCTGGAAGGGATTTTATAAATAGGGAGAACAGCAGAGGGCCCAGGATGGAGCCCTGGGGAACTCCAGTGGAAATTGACATGGTCAGGGAGGCGAATGTTCCGATGTGTACAGATTGGGATCTGCTCGTGAGATAGCACTAGAACCACTTTGATGTCTCGGTTGAGAAACCAAGGTGCAGGAGTTTAGTGCGGAGAAGGTTATGGTCGACGAGGTCGAAGGCATTTTTGTCAGGTCTACGAACACTGCACTAGTGGCGTGCCCTGTGTCCATGTTCCTGATGATGTGACTAGTGAAGTGGGCCAAGGCTGATGTGGTGCTGTGGTGTTTCTGGAACCCATGTTGTTGTTGTTGTGGGCCGAGCAGGTTATATTTTTCTATGTGCTCAGAGAGCTGGTGGTGGACGTCTTTTTCCAGGAGTTTGGTCAGGTGGGGAAGGATGGAGATGGGCCTGTAGTTGTCTGGGGATAGGGGGTCACCAGCCTTAAAAATTGGGACAACTTTGGCATTCTTCCACGAGGCAGGCATGGTTGAAGAGGCCAATGCTAAGTTAAAGATAAAGGTAAGGGGTTTGGAGATGCTGGGGGTGATGAGCTTAAGAAAGCAGGGGTAATGTGTGTCACTGCCTGGGCTGCTCTGTTAGGGAGGCTCATAATAAGCTTGAGGGTATCCCTAGGGGAGATGGCTCCAAAGTAGAAGGGAGGGTTGGAAGTACCAACACGAAGGGAGTGCCCCGGATGGTCTCCTGGGCTGGATGGGTTGGGGGTAGGCAGTTTATTTAGGTGGGCAGAGAGGTCAGTAAATTTCTTGTTGAAGGCGTGGGCAACAGCAGGGGGATCAGTTAAGAGGCCTGAGGGGGCGCTAAGGTGTATGACAGGGCTGTGGGTCTGTGGGTTTAACATGGAGCCAGTGGTGGACCAAAAGCGATGGTGGTTTCTGAGATTGTCCCTCTGCAGGTTGTGATAGTAATTCATTTTCAGGGACTTGGCGGTTTGTTTACATTTGTTGCACAAGCGTGTATAGTCATTCCAAAGGGAGGGGGAAGGGTAGGTTTTATAAGCAGCCCACTTTTTGTCCTTTTCTTTCATGAGAGAGGGTAACTCTTTAGAGATCCAACAAGAGCAACTGCCTCTCACTCTGTGGGTGATCAGGGGGAAGTACTGGTCCTGGATCTGAAGCAGGGTATCAGTGAAGACACCAACTGCCGAAGCCACATCTGTGAAGGAGTGGAGAGTATGCCTGCTTATGGCCATGATGTCACTGAGCAGGTTGGAGGTATCCGTGCAATTAAAATTTCTAAAGGTCAGGCTTTTTTTTGGGGGGGGCGGGGATGCTTAGTTTTGGTGGACCAGATTATATATGTGGTTACTAATTGAGTCAGATAAGATCCCTGCCCAGAGTACCTTATCCTCTCTGTTTGTTTCCACCCAGTTAAGTAGAGAATGTTTTTTGTACGAGGGTTGCATCTAGTAGGGATGGTGATGGTTTGCACTAGGTTGGACTGCTTTAGTAGGTTACTATAGTCAGTTTCCATGGTACTTAACCAGTTAAGGTTGAAACCACTGAGTAGTATCTTGTCCCTGAGAGTCGAGAGTTGTTTCAGTCCAGTCAGGTGGTTTGTTAGGCCGGGGATGCCCCCTTTAGGAGGGTTGTAGCAACACTCGATGTGGATCTTTTTATCTGATTCAAGAGTCATTTCAGTGATGAACCACTCACTGGGGGAGAGGGAGTCCGAGCAGAGGATAGTGGTGGCTGAAAGAGGTTTACGAAAGTACAGTGATACCCCACCACCCTTCTTTTTACCGGGTCTGTCCTGACACAGCATTGAGTAACCAGGCAAGTGGTATGTAGCATCAGGGATCTGTGGCTTGAGCCAAGTTTCCGTTAGACAGAGGACATTTGGTTTATAGAGGGCCACCCAAGCTTAAAGGTCAGTGAACTTGGCCGGGAGGCTGCATATGTTTAGATGTGCAACCTTTAGCCCAATGTAGCTTGCTCATGCATGGTTAGAATGAGCGATAGGAATGTTTCAGGGACCAGGGTTACTCTCAACATCACCTGCCAACAGCAGCAGAGAGATGAGGGGGCAATATGAGTGAAGCAATGGAAAGGGTGACAGTGTGGGGGAGTAGAGAAAAAATCCTAGGAGGCGGCAGTCACAGCTTGAGAGGAGAACAAAGAGGATGGTGCCCTGGGGAGTAAGTTCCCATTGTTCCTCTTTGGGGGGGGGTACGTTGGACTTATAGAGGTGTGTGATGTTAGATAGTATAGCTTGATCAAAGGCTAGCACTGTGGCACAGCTATCAGTTCCCACCAGCAGGCCTGCTAGTAGGGCTGCCAGTAGGGGGAACAGGAAAGGCTTACATCTTTAGTCGCCAGTAGTACCTGAATGGCAGTATTGGCCAAGAGGTTAGGGCTCTGGACTGCAGTAGAGAAGATAGGAGCTGAACAGGTTCAAAGTCCACTGCCTGCACTCTAGGTGGCTTCAGTGCACTGCAAGGGAAAGAATACACAGCTATGGTATGGGGTGATAAACTAATAACAGGAGGAGGGATGGAAAACAGAGCAAAAAGCCAAGACAGGGAGTGTTGGAGCTGGGGGGCTGCAGTTGCAATCATTTAGGGAGTGAATATTCAAATAGGGTTGGGGGGCTGGAGGAAACACCTACTATGTGACCTCAGGGTGGGGCGGCTGAGTCCAAGTGGACAGTAGAGATAGGGGTGCAGAAGTGGGCACAATAAATGTAAGACCACTACTGGGTGGGAGGGTGGTTGGGTGGGAAGAGTCTAACTGTTCCCCTCACCTGAGGGAAGCAGCAGAGGTAGGGTAGGTCCTTTGTACCAGGGGTAGGCTAGGGGAAATTAAGCAGGAGGGAGAGCCCAGAGATCTGCAGTAGCCCTCAAAGACCCGTTGTGGTGCTGGAAGTGCTCTGTGGAAGTTCCAAGGCTGGGGAGAGAAGTTAATGGGTTAGGATAAATTAGTATGCAGGAGGGTGGGTAGGTGGGGGGGGTTGAGAGATTAGCACGGCAGCCCAGCCAGAACAGACAGTGGCTCCCCAGATACAGAGTGTGAAGACTAGAACTGCACTATAGAAAGTAAACTGCAGTCGAAACACTGAGTCAGCCAAATGCACTGAAATCAGGCTCCTACTGAACACAGGCTACACTAAACAGAGCTGAAACACTGTAAATACGATGGAAGGCTGCTGGCTTCAGGCTAGACTAGAAATATAGAATAAGCAGAGCAATGGAAAATGAATACCTGTACTTCACAGTCTAAAACTGCAAGTAATACAGAAATGCATTAGCCCATAAATATGCAGTAGTAAATGGCTAAATCACAGTTGAAATGCCTTAAGGAACACTTTCTGCCCTATCCGTGTTCACCTCTCTGGGCTGACGGAGGAGGTTGCTGGTCTCGGCTGAGCTGGCTTGGATCCCGAGGCCCTTTTCTCCCACCCACAGGCCACCAAGTCTACTGCCATTGCCCTAGAGGTTGCCTAGGAGAAGAAGGGCCAGCTTGACTATGGGCTCAGGGAGGGTGGGGGTAGCAGGTCAGGGGTACATTTCTCAGCCTGTGCTACTTCAAAATTCCTTCACCATTCTGGCAAGACGGGACTGCTAGGAGGAGGCACCCGAGGTAGTGGCAAGGGAGGATGTGTGAGTACTGGAAGGCCCCAAGGTGGGAGATAAAAGACCCCCAACAGAGAAGGATGCAGCTTTTGTTGGGGGACTTAACTGTCAGGTGGGGGTAGATGTAGGAGCAGGGAAGGGGGAGAGGGAGAGGTATGGTGCCTACTTGGTGCCACGGCTCAGAGGAATGGAGAGCAGATTTGCTGAGGTGGCAGGGCAGAGGGGAGCTAGATGTTGTTGTCCACCTGAGGATTAATGACCTAGCAAGGGACAGGGCTGTGACTGGGCAGGGAGATTCCCAGGAACTGGAGAAGGGCCAAAGGCAAGTGGCAGCGTTGTGTCTTTCATAGAGGTGCTGCCTCTCTGTGGATAAGGCAAGGATAGGGTACTCCACATCAGGAACTTCAGCTTGTGGTTGAGGGAATGGTCCAGTGAAGAGGGGTTCAGCTACACTGGGGACTGGGGACCAACCTGGAGGGATGAGGGCCTTTTCAGAGGTGATGGCCTGCATCCATCTGGGGGGGAAACTGCAGTCCTCAGTGGACAGTTTAAATGTTAACTTGATGAGCATTTAATCTAGCTGAAGGGGATGGCAGAAAACCAAAGGGAGGTGTAAACTGCCCCTCCTCCCGTAGAATGAAGTAATAGGAAAAGAAGACCCGAGGGGAGGAAAACCCTCAGGAAGCAGGTTGATGGGAACAGCAGAGAAGCAGAGATCAATGGGGACGGGAACAAAAGTTGCAAAAAAGGGGTAAATGAGACGGGGCACAAAGGGGAGGGAAGGGCTTGCAGGCAGAGAGGGAGCAAGGTGTGGAGGGTCATATGTGCAAATGAAAGGAGTCTTGGAAATAAAATTCCAGACCTAGAGGCCATCATGGTGGAGGCAGACTTGGATATCGTGGCCATTACTGAATCGTGGTGCTCAGGTAGCCATGACTGGGACATGGCCACGTGAGGGTACACCCAGTTCAGGAGGGATATGGAGGGGGTTGAAGGGAAGAAGGTTTGTGCTGTATGTAAGGAAGGGTGTGAAGGCAATGGAAATGCAGGGGAACCGGGGAGGAAAGGAGGGGTAGGAGGAACTGTTGGCCACCCTGGAGACAAGAACCAGAGCAACCATTGGCACTAGGGTGATATACAGACCTCCAACAGAGAGGAACTGGATAATGCAATGGAAGAAGTCATCAGCACAATGGCAAAAAAAAGGAAGGCATTGGCTAGAAGCAGGGACATCCTAGACTCCTTGTAGGTGACATTTTTCAGGCAACTAGTCAGGGAGCCCACTCGGGATGGGGCAGTACTGAATGTGGTGCTCACAAACAGGAACAATATGGCAGACAGCAAGGTGGGATGTCACCTGAGGATCAACAATCACCATACAGTGTGGTTTAACATAATGACCGCAGCAGAGGCAAACAACTCAAGGACGATGGTTCTGGGCTTCAGGAGGGCAAATTTTTAAAAAATGGGTGCATGCCTCATAGACGACCTACTGGGGGGAAGTGTCTGAGTGGGATGGAGGAAGAGTGGGCCAAGTTAAGGGATGGCACAGCAAAGGCAACAAACCTTTGTGTAAAAGAAGTGAGCAAGAACAGGAAAAAAAAGAGACCACTTTGATTCTCAAGGGAAGTAGCTGCAAAGATTAAAGCTCAACAGGTAGCATTCAGGAGGTGCAAAGAGACGCAGAGGGAAGAGGATAGGGAGGTGTACCAAGAAAAACAGAGAAGCAAGAAAGGCACTGAGGGCCACAAAAGTGCAAACTGAGGAATGGATAGGCAAAGAGTAACAAAGGGGGACAACCTTTTTTAGGTACATAAGTGGTAAGGGGAGGACAAGGGGAGGGACTGTGAGGTTAAGAAGGGTGGGGAGAGACCGTGCAGAGGAGGATCAGGAAAAAGCAGATATCCTGAACAGATAGTTCCATTCAGTCTTCTCAGTGGAAGGGGAGTGGGATGGACCACATAAAAACAGCTGGAACACTTGACGGGGGAGGTAGACACAAGTCCATTCATGGAAGAAAAGAGTCCTGAAAGGACTTGTGAATCTAAAAGTGAATAAAGGTATGGGACTCAACGGATAAACCTAAGGGTGCTGAGGGAGCTCAGGAAGGTGATGGCTGCAGCTGTAGCAGACCTATTCAACAACTGACTGGAAACAGGAGTGGTTCCAGGGGACTGGAGGAGGGCAGATGTAGTCCAGCTTCATAAAAGCAGCTGCAAATCTGGAGACCTGGGTTTGAATCCCACAGCCCCCACTTGCATACTGTGTGACCCTGAGCAAGTCACTTAACTTCCTCGTGCTCCCAGGTTGCACCTGCAAACAAGCTTTCAGCTTAGTGTGTCTCACCTGGTAAAATAATTGGTAAAAAAAAAAAAAAAAAGGCAGCAGCAGGGAGGAGGCTGGCAACTGTAGGCCGATCAGTCTGATGTCGGTGGTGAGGAAGTTAATGGAGATGATTTTAAAGGAGATAGGAGAATATTTTTACGTAGCTAACTGCCCTTCCATCTTCCTTTCCATGTCAGTTATGTATTCTGAGATGCTTTGATGATTTTTTGATAAATAACCTAGCTTTGGGGTGCCCTCAGATCTACACTGAGTTCCGCTCTCCTCACCAGCTACTGCTCTTGATTTTCATATTTCTAAGACATTCTGTGACATCAGGAACTCTCATTCCATGCTATTAATCTGAATGGCCTGGAATGGGAGTTTGTGATGTCATAGAATGTTCAGGCAGTATGAAAATAGAGAGCAGCAACTGCTGAGGAGAGCGGGATTCAGTGTAGTTACAAAAGCAACAAAATTAGATTGTCAAAAGCATATCAGACCAATGGGTAGCCAATAAAAGAACTAGAGGGCATCTAGAGGTGTAAAAATTGTTTACTGTCACCTTTAAAGGAAAGGCTAGTGGAGTATCAGGAATCTAGTTACAAGACCTGAGGCAGCATGGATTCATGGGAGTGGGGAGTTATGTCGGATGAACCCAGTTTCTTTGACTGGGTGACCAGGGAAATAGAACAGGGTGGGTGGGTGGGTGTGGCCTACTTAGACTTTAGCAAGGCCTTCAACACAGTACCACACAGGAGGTGCATAAAGAAGCTTGGCAGTTTCAGTGTCAGTGGCTCAGCAGGTAGCACACTCACCTCTAAAACCGGGAGGTCAGAGGGCTGTGGGTTCAGTGGGAGCAGTGTAGTGCAATGGGTTAAGGCTCTGAGCTGCAGATTTGGAGACCTGGGTTTGAATCCCACAGCTGCCTAGGTGCATACTGTGTGATCCTGAGCAAGTCACTTAACTTCCTTGTTCTTCCAGGTCGCTTCTGGAAACAAGCTTCCTCTCAGTGTGCTACGCTTGGTTAAACAATGTTCCCTTTCCACACCTGGCAGAGGGGTGTCAAGAGGGCTGTGGTTTCAATTCCCACACCTGGCACTTGGGTTAATATCCCAATACTGACACTGTAGTGCAGCATGAGGGGGGGTGCTGCACTTCTGAGGTGCTGTTTTTCGGATGTGACGTTAAACCAAGGTCCCATCTGCCTGTTCTGGTGGTAGTTCAGGTGGATGTTAAATATCCCATGGCACTTCTCAAAAAGTGTAGGGGAATGTTTTATTAGAGAAGAAAATAATCACAGAACAAAAGATCAATCAAACATGCTTAAACACAAACCAAAACAAAAGCAATACATAGCTGAGCTTTTTAAACACATTAGAAAATTAAATCTTCTTTAAGGCAGTGTAGTCAAAAACCATGTACAATTTCTTCAGTTTCTTTGGAATACAGAGGAGCATACAGATTTCCTTTCAGCATTGTAAATAGACTGCAAATTTTGCACTATTTGAGTTAAAATTTGAATAGTGGTATAAGTTTTTTGTTTAAAAACAAAGGCGCACCTAGCTTGCCATAGGTAAAATCTACACAATGCAAAAATTAGGCCTAGGGTGCTAGGGTTATAATGCTGTGATGCAGGGGGGAATATCTCATATATTAGAATGTCGTAAGTGAAAGTCGTGAGCACCTTCTCTTTCCATTTATGAAGCAGAAGTGTCCATAAAGAGTAACTAAAAGGGCATTCTAAAAAGGAGTGCTGCATAGTTTCCAGCACATTGGGACAGGTGTTCTGAGGACACATCCTGTCTTCCACCGATTTATGTTTCAAGGTGTTTCAAACTCCTAGCCCACCATGACATGCTAGCCAAGTAACATCCCACAGATGTATAGGAATACTAGGATCTGTTAGCTGTGAGAAGACTATGGTCTGATCAAGCTGTTTCAAGGTATCTACCAGTGAGGGTCTGAAAATGTGTCCCAAGAACAGAGTGAAATAGCTGTCTCCTGGTGGAAGCTAGTATGGTGGTGGGTGACAGCCTCCATTGCTGTAGTTCAAGAAAGGTGGGAACCAAATAATAGGGGAGCTTGTGTTTCCTAAAATTCCTGGGAATCTTTAAGGGGGGTTGTTGCCAAACCTGACATAAAGGTAATGTAGAAAAGTATATCAGGGGAATACCAAAAAGAGGGTTGAAGCTGGAGGAGGTGAGGTATATTCAATTTGAAAAATAAGTAATGGAAAACAAAACCAGTAGGATTAAGCATTCTAACCCCACCATGACAATAGTCAGGATATGTGTGTATACTTTTAACAGGGTTCAGACGGCTGCCCCAAAAGCCCTGAAAGAAAATGTTATTCACCTTTGCCTCCAAAGGAAATGGTACTGGGAAAACTGAAGCCAGACGGAGAAAGAGGGAGTATCAATGTTTTTAGTAACATCACTCTTTTACGCTTGGCTGTAATGCGTCCTTTCTAAGAGGAGACTATATATGAGGCTTTGTCTAAAACAGTATTCCAATTATGAGAGGCATCATCAATGCTGCCAAAAACCAGGCCTAGAATTTTAATTGGAGAAGAAACCAGGGGGATACCTACTGTTTGTGTGAGTAGATCCGGGTTTGTCGAGAGTAGGATATAAATAGCAGAGCTTGTTTTGTAGTTTAATTTGGATCCTGATACTGCCTCAAAGGTCCTAATAGTATCTGTGAGATCTGCTTCCTGCAGTGCTGGAGTAGTGCAAATACATAAACCATCTGCATATGCTGTTACAGGTAGGACTGTGTGTCTGGTTGGGAGTATAACTCTCGGGAGGGGAGGGTGCTGTGAAATCTTCCTGAGTAAGGGGTCTATCTGAAAGGCATAAAGGAGCAGACTAAGGGGAGCAGCCCTGTCTGTCTCCTTTTCAGCCGAGGAAGGAGGGACATGGAGATCCATTAATGTGTGGTTGAATCCAGGTTGTGTTATGTAGCAATCTAATCCAAGAAATGAATGTTTGTGGGATGTGATAAAGCAGTAAGGTCTGAAATAAATATTCATGGTCTACACGGTCGAAGGCCTTCTCTTGATCTAGGGATATTAAAAGGGGAGGTGTGTCTGAGGTGCTAAAGGCTGAGATATCTCTAAGTAAGGATAAATTAGAAACTACTGATCTGTGTGGAACAGCACAGGTCTGTACCTCAGAAATTACCTGTGTTGCTATGAGGAGAAGTCTGTTAAGCAGGATAGATGCAAAAATCTTATAATCTACATTCAGAAGTCTGAGAGGTCTCCAGTTTCAAATATCAGCCCTATTACCCTTTTTAAACAAAAGTATCATGATCAGAGTAATGATGTGGTATAGAATTGGAGGCCATTATACAATTAAACACTATAGTCAGAAAAGGGGAAAAAAAACTAGAAAACTGCTGATAAAGTTTGGCGGTAAGACCGTCTTTCCCAGGAGAGGTACGCTTTTTCTGACGGCTTATGGCCTGTGGTGTTTCTTCCAGAGATATAGGATTAATTAGTGTATTCAACTGGTCTGTGGGAACCATGGGAATAAAAACGTCCGAAAAAAATTCTGTAGGAGAAGCAGTCGAAGTGGATCCAAACGTATTTTCTAAATAGGACTGTACCCTTTGCTTTATTGAGGGTAAAGTATTATAGATAAGGGTAGAGTCTGGGTCTATAAGCTGCTCTAAATGTGTAGCTGATACTCTGTAGGTGCAGCTTTTATAAATATCTAGTGAGGGTTTGGTACTCTGTGTGCCACATTGCACCTCCATTTTTAGGGATAGTACCTTATTGTACTGGTGCCTTTCCATTTCCTTTTTTAACGCTTATATTTTAATTGAACAATCAGAATTAGTTTCATATGCTCTGGAGATGGTATTTAAGAGTTTCTGTCTCAGTGCCAGGTATTATAAGTAAGAGTCCTGTGTTTTGGTCTTTCCCTGTTTTATAAAAAAGGATTTTAAATCCTTGTTAGTATCTTCCCACCAACTTAGTGGTGAGTGGTAAGCCTCCACGACAGAAAGCCAGGCCCGCAGAAGTTCCTTATAGGCAGCAGGATCAGTTACCAAAGAGCTATTTAATTTCCAGCGGGAATGTGGCCTATTAGGGAGAGGTCCATTTGAGGGGGGAACAAATTAAAGAGACCGCCAGGTGGTCTGAGGTTTCACATGGGAGAACTTCTGCTTGTGTGACTGAGATGTTGTGAGTCAAAAATGTAATCTGTGCATGTATCATACGAGTCCCTGTGGTAGGTCTTTGCGCTGATATGGTGCTCCTCACAGTATCCGTCTGTAAGAGCTGCAGTTTTAATAACAGTATTTAAAGTGGCCATGTCTCCAAATATTATTTGTGTAGAACCTCCTCTATCAGAAATAGTGAGACCACAATTAGTGTTCCCCCATGTAAATATGCCATTTGGTATATAAATATGGCTGCAGTAATTTGGATAGGTCTGTCCTGGATGCTATGCTTTGTGGGGCATAAATGTTAATCATCTGATTTTCAGTTGCCTATACTTGCAATCTAATAATAATGCGTGACCAGGTAAAATATCTATAAGTCTAATAATATGGAAGTCAAACCCTGAAAATAATATCCCAAGCCCGTCGCATCTATCTTCCCCAAGGGACCTAAAGGAAGGTCCCTTTGTCCATCTAGATTTAGCTTGAGAAAGCTCAAACCTGTTTTTTAGTCAAGTGTCCTGTAACAAATATATGTCTTGATGTAGATCGGTCATATATTGCAAGGTGGTTACCTGTTTCCTAAAGGATTTTATGTTGTGCACATTAAGTGTGAAACATCATAATACAGGACCAGAATGCACAAGGAAAAAGGGGAAAAAGAAACAAAAAAACCAAAATCATATAGGCCTTATATCTAGGTTACTGCAGCCTGTCTTCCAGGGTTTCCCTTAGAAGGAGAAGGGGCAGGCTGAGAGTCCGAAGAATAATCCATTCTAGAGGAGGAGGTGGGTGAAGAGTCACTCCCTCCTCTTCCTCCATGTCTCCCCATTGCCTCCTTTTTGCCAGGGCCTGATATCTATTCCTGGTAAGGATGGTTTTCTTTGGGGTGTGCCCGTCTGCTTTCCTTTTCCCCTCCTGCAACTACCACAAATGGTGCTGCGTCCTGAGGGAGGGGGCAGCATGGTTTCCTGATGAGACCCTCTAGGAAGGTCAAGGACTGTAGCAGGGGAAAGAAGTTCCTGGTCCTTTAGTTTGGCTGGAGGGGGTGGAGAAGAAACTCCAGAACTGGCAGCAGGATTAGAAGCTTCTGCAGAAAGGGCCTCTGTGGGATGGGCCAGAGTAATGGTAATGGCTGGGGAGGCTTCCTTGTGGTGAAGGGCCTGGACCTGAGAGTCTGTAATTAAAGCAGCCTGGTTCTGGGGGGGAGGTGATCTACCCTGTTATGGTCTGCCCACAGACATTGTTTGTAAGAATGCCCAGATTCATCAGACAAGTTGCACTTTAGGGGGTTCAGGTATCCCAAACTCGCATGTCCATAGGCCAAACAAAGATTACATACGTCCTTATTGCAAGTACTATTTAGTTGGGTTCTTGCTCCGCATTTATGGCAAGTGCGGGGCTGGCCTGGATAAAAACATAATCCACGGTCCTTGCCGATATGGAAACTACAAGGCAAGTGAGAAATACCCCTATTAGACTGTTTCAGTTGCACCTTTATTTTCCATCCCTCTGTCCAGACTAGATCCTCGTCCAGAATAGGTCGAGAAGCTTCTAGTATACTGCAGCGCTGCTTCAGCCAATATTGGACATCTGCTATGCTCACCCCCTCACGCCTGAAAAGCAGGGTGATGATTTAAACAGTGGGCTTAGTGAGAGGGATGACTAGAAAGGAGGTCCAAAGAGGCAATGCCCCTGACTTGTTCCTACTGTGCCCAAAATTTCTCTAATGTGTGCACATTTTTAAAACTAATGTCATAGAATCACCATGCACGTGTACAGTATGAAGGCAAAACGTTCTGCTGCTCCAATCCCTAATTCCCCGAAATTTCAAATGCACGGTGTTCCTGCGTTGTGCAGGTTCGCCCAAGTTCTGAAACGGGTCACTAAGTCTAAATGATGTATTTGCCATAGGCTCACCTTCGGGCTGGGGGTCGCAAGTCCTTGTTTCATGTGTACATGCAGGCTTTTCTTCTGGTAAAGATTGTTCCGTTTGGTGCTGTGCAGCATTGGGGCCCGTAGTAGTGTCCATGGTAACGGGTGCCGGCCGGCTTACATCGGGGGTTTCTACTGGAGGAATGTGCTCTGATGTGACAGGCGATACAGTAATGTTTTTAAAGTTTCCCTCGGTATTCACTGTTGCATTTCACTTTTGGTAGAAGAGCAGGCATCAGAGATAATGTCCCATGCGCTGACAGGACCTGGGGAAGTCCATGGGCTTCCTGCAGCTTGTTGCTGCCAACCCGCCGTGCGGAGAACAGCTTCTGGAGATCAAATGTGATTCGTGGGTGAGTCAAAGTGGTGGCTGCCCCTGAGATGCAGTGAGAAGGGAGGTACAGATGTTGAATACATCCTGGAGGTGTTTTTCCCATTTGTGGTGTTTGTTTCTATCGTGTCAATAATGTTAAAGGCTGATAGAGTAGGTGGCATCAGGGATATCATTCTGAGAAGCAATGTCCTCTTGCATTAGCTGCAGTAAGAAGTCTTTGTGCTGGTGGAATACCTTTCTCAGCTGTTCCTCCAAAACTATGTTGTCCAAAACTGATGCCTGTAAATCTGGGTTCAAATCCACCCCCCGGGTATTCGAGGAATGCGGGTCCAGTATTTGTGAAACTATTCCTTCTGCAAATAACAGCTTGTCATCATCTGCAACTGTGGGTATACTCGATTCAGTCATAGGTATAGAGGCTAAAACCTCAGAAGTGGGGACCACTCCATCTTTTCCTCCTCCTCCTCCTTTATTCTGGACGTCAGCCATCTTGGATGAGTAGGGTAATTTTATTGAAAAATTGGATTTCATTACATCACATATACATCATCATAGTTCATATTATGAGCAATGAATATTACAGACAGAAAAGAAAAACATTCGTACCATCATGTACCTCAGGGCATCATTACATGGTATACTACAATAGTTACATACAAATAATACATTAATCACTATATCCCCATTCTTTACAATTTAACCGTAAATGTTTTGCTCTTTCAGGTGTATAACGCAACATGTCAAACTTCATAGAGGGAGAATATATGGTTAATCACAGTCTCGCTTGTGGTATTTTGTAATCTGGACATCTCCATAAATTCTGAATTATAGTCTATCATCAGCAAGTACATTTTTCTGCTAAATTCAAATAAATCAGCTCTTGCCTTTTGTCAAGGCCTCTCTGGTATATCATGGGGGTGCAGTGGCTCCTTAAGTTGAGCTTTTCTGTAGGTGGCACAGATGCCACAGTTGGCGCCCAGATCACTGATCTGACTATTCATTCCTGGCCAAAACAAGACATCTCTTGCTCTCTCCTACACTTTTCTATAACGAGGTGGCTGCCATGTATTTTCATGAGCATTTCTTTGCACATTGAAGCAGGCACTATCAGTCTCTCGCCTTTAAGAAGTAAATCACTCTCAGTTGCGATCTCTTCTTGGAATAGCCAATATGGTCTAATAGCACCATCTACTTGTGACCGTTCAGCTGACCAACCTCACAACAGTGTCTCTTTTAGCTTTTGAAATTCTGGGTCTCGTGTTGTATCTTCTCGAAACTGTTTCAATTTTTCATCAGTAATTGGGATTTGAACAATTGTATGCACTTCATATTGATCAATGTCCGTCTCTGGTAAAGTCCCTTTTTATACTGCACTACTACGGGCTCAATAGTGTGCAGCTCCCTTCCAGCTTTGTACATGACTTGCAAGTTGTATTTCTGTAACTTAAGCATCATTCTCTGTATTCAAGGCGGAGCAATATGCAGGGGTTTCATGGACAGGCTTTTAAGGGGTTTGTGATCAGGCTCTATGAGCACTTTCTGTCTGCCATATACTTGTATGTATTGATGACATTTAGTGCACCCATACACAATAGCCAACATTTCTTTTTCTGTTTGTGCATAGTTTCCTCTCCTCTCTTCTTGTAATGGATCTCGAGGCAAATGCAATAGGTTTGCTGGCTTGTAATAGGCATACTCCCAGTCCCTCAGAAGAAGCATCAACAGACAGGACCACTGGCTTGTGCAGGTCATAAAAGGCTGGCACTGGGGGGGTGGAGTTAGCCAGCAATTTGAACAGACGTCTCTCAGATTGCTCCGTATTTGGAGCATGTTTTTTTTCTCCTCTATTTTACCAATTTTGTCAATCTTTCTTTTAAATTTCCATTGGTGTGCCCAGATAAGATCTTTGGCAACTATGGGACCGAAGAAAGTGGAGAAGAATCTGTCTGAGTATATGCTCCCCAAGCTAGGCCTAGCGGCAACAGTGCAACCTGCTTCGCAGAAGGATCCAAATATAGATAGGATCATTACGATCCTTCAGAAGATTGAAGAAAAGGTGAATCAGACAAATACTTCTTTGTCAGCAATGGATCAGAGTGTTAAGAAGCTATAGGAAGGGTATGAGGAGAGCTCTAAAGCCATCAGAGATTGCTAATCGGCAGGAACGTTACACTGTTGCCCAGGCTCGGGACTCTAAGCTCCTTTCTAATAAGGTGGAAACCCTCGAAAATCAGTTTCATGCAGCTAATCTCCGGATTGTGGGACTCCCTGTTACTATCTCAACTCATGATTTAAAATCTGAAGTCTTGAGTTTACTCACAGTTTTATTGGGACTATCGGAGGATTTGGTCTACATTAAGCGAGTATTTCATCTGTCCAACCGTCAGAGATCTCAGGAGGGTGCAGTGCAGTTTTCTACTATACTTATTACACTGGATTCTGCAGAGGAACAGTTGTTGGTCCTGGTGGCTGCCAGAGATGAGCAGGGCTTGGAATACCAAGGGCTGAAGATTTCAATATTCCTGGATGTGGCTGCTCGAATGCAGGCGAGGAGGAAAGAGTTACTTTAGTTGAGGCAACGCTTGGGAGATCACGGTATTTCAGCCAATTTGTTTTTTTCAGCTCTCCTCTGGTTTACATACAAGGGTAATCCGTATCGCTTTACCGACGTGGAGGCAGTTGTTAAATTTCTGGACAGTCTTCTGCCTCAGGGGACCAAGCCTCTGATGATGAACAATCAAGTGTCCCCTGAATGTGTAAAATGACTGTCGTTTCTGGTACTGCTATTCCTTTGGACTGTGCTATATGATACTATGAAGGTTATCTATAAAAAGTGGTTTGTTTTATACTAATCTAGACCTTGGCTCCTAGCTGTGCTGGCTAGCTAAAAGTATTGGGTGCTTTTAGTATGGAGGGGGTATTTTTGCATTTGTATATCCTTTGAGCAAGACTCTAATTATCCTGATTATTTTTGACCTCCTCCTCCTGCTGTTTGCCTTTATTTTATGTGTTTAAGGGACTTATCAATTTTATTTGGTTACCAGGTTCTCATTACATAGTTGGGTTATATAGAGTGCTAATAATTTCCTTTTTTTGGCAACCCCGCCAGATGATTATGGGGCACTCAGAGTATATATTCTACTGAAGTATGTAATGCTACAATATATCACTTTAGCAATTACATTTAGTGGGAGATTTCCCCAACCGTTTCTCCAGCTCATTCAAGGTGGACATTTCACCCTTAACTATTGTGTTGGACTTTGAATAGCTAGGTGAGAGCTGACATCTACATGGGTGATTTGTTCTTGTGAAATTCTCAGTTGTCTGATTTTGGATTTTTGTATCATTCTTTTTTTGAGAATGTTTATATGGCTTGTATCGGTATTGAAAATTTTAATAAAAAATAAAAGAAAAAAAAGGCTGGCACTAGGTGGGGATGTAATGACTTTCTTTAATTCGTGAAAGACCTTTTCATGTCTGGGGTCCCAATGCCATGCCATATTTCTTTTTCCAGCAATTCTCTTAGCAGTTTATTCAAAGTTGACAAATTGGGGGTGAATTTAGCAAGGTAGTTAACCATCCTCATGAACCTTTATAGCTCGGTGACGTTCTGGGGTGTGGGCATGTCCACTACAGCTTTATTTTTCTCTGGGTCTGCTACTAGCCCACATTGGGTCTGTCTATGCCTAATGTAAAGAACTTCTTTCAGTACAGTCTTCAGTTTGTTTAGGTTCGGCATTGGGTGGCACTCTCGTGCTCTCTGCAGTACCATCTTTTTATCTTGCATTGTGTTCTTTAAGATCGTATCCCCAAATCAGTATGTCATACATGTAGGCCTCTACGCCTTCTAGGCCCTCAAATATCTGAGATATGTTTCTTTGAAACACTTCTGGGGCTGAACATATTCCAAATGGCATTCTTTTAAATTTACAGTGCCAAAGGGTGTATTAAATGTCACTACCTCAGTGCTGAGCCCATCAAGTTTTATTTGCCAAAACACATGGCCCATGTGAAGCACTGAGAAGATTTTGGTGCCAGCTAGCCTTGCGGCTACTTCTTAAGCAGTTTTCATTGGATAGTGCTCTCTCCTTATTGCCCTGTTCAAATCTCTGGGGTCAGTGCTTATTCTCACTTTACCAGGCTTCTCTGTTACCACCATTGAATTAATCCAGCTTGTAGGTTTCTGTACTTTTTCAATAACGCCCAGCTTCTCCATATTGTCTAACTCTGCCTTAACCTTATCTTTTAAAGCAAATAGTGATTTCCTGGGCAGGTGTGTCACTGGACTGACCAACTTGTCTATCTTGATGTGGTGTTCTCCCTCAAGACACCCCAGCTCCTGGAAAATGTCAGCAAACTTAGACAATATCTCTTCGGTTGAGTCACTCTCTATATTAACTGCAAACAGTTTCTTGACAGGTTTCATCTCTAAACATGTAGGCAGTCCCAGTACAGGCATTACATTCATATCAGCAACTTGGAACATGACTACATTTATTTATTTATTTATATCTCGGATTACAACACATTTGAGCTGAAAGCTCTTTTACAAAGGTTCCACATCTGAGCAAAACAGGTAACATACAATAAAGACAAAATGGGACAACAATGGCAGGACACATAGAGAGCTAAAAGTAGTACAGTCCGTTTGAGAGTGACACTTCAGTTATAGAATTTAGTACAAGTAACTGAGCTATGAGCAGCCTGGGGGCTTTGTCGAAGTTAGCAATGATGCGAGGGTGAGAGAAACATGGGGGCATGGAAGGGGGAAGGCAAGTAGGGGCTAGGGTGTAGGTGAGGGTGGTGGGGAGGGGGGGTCATGGGCAAGCAGAGTGTAAGTGCAGATAGTTAATAGCAACTAGCGGGAGGAGTGCAGTCACAACCACTAAGAGCTGTGAGGTGTTGTCAAAGCTTACTTTTAAACTGACCAATCTTTGGTTCGACGAGGATGTTCCAGGGGAGACCATTAAGCCATTCGGGGGCATGGCAGGTGAAGGTCCTTTCTCCCTGGGATGTACAGTGGAATAGGACCTGGTATGACTGCCTGGACTTGCCCCGAGTCCTGTGGGGGTTGGATTTTGGGGTGAGGAGGCGCTGGAGGGCTGAGGGAGGGTTAGATCTAGACAGGTTTTTTTTTTTGGCTTGTAGACAGGTATTGTATTTTACCCTGCCTTTAAGGTGCAGCCAGCAGGACTGAACATATAGGTCGCATGTATGTGTGAATTGGTGCACACCTGTGACTAGTCTGCAGGCTTTGTTTAGTGCAGTGGTAACCCTTTTAAGTGTGGTGTCCGACGTGGTGCTATAGATGACTAGACCATAGTCTATGATGGAGAGTATACTGCTGTTGACAGCAGTACGGAGTGCCTCGGTTGTCAGGCAATGTTTGTAATGGTGCAGTAGGGTGAGGGTGATGAGTTTAAGATCAAGGGAGTCATAGCTGAGGCTGGTTTTATTTATTTATATAAAAGTTTTACCAGGAAGGCACACTGAGCATAGTACAGCTCGATTCCAGGTGCATCCTGGGGGAGAGGGAATGGGAGATTACAGGTTCAAGTACAGACATCACACTAACTCGGGAATATAATAATACAATAAGATACATATACCAGGAAATAAAGAATCAATTCCAGTACACATTGAATAGAGTAATGAGAAGAGATGAGCAGTAATCACAGGACCACAAATGGGATGGAAGATGATGGCTAATCTTATGGAAGGAACAGGACCATCAGGGTTGGGCTAGCTCACTTGACGGGTGTTACAGACACACGGGGAGGAGAAGTGCTCTTTGAGGAGACGACTGAGTTGATGTGGAGAGGACGTGTGCCAGATATCAGCAGGGAGGGAGTTCCATGGTTTAGGCATTCTATAGCTGAAGGCTGCCTGACCTACGGAAGAGGACATGCGTGGCATTGCCAGTAGTCGGGTGTTGAAATTTCTAAGGCAGTATGCTGGACTGGACTGGGCTGGGCTGACAGGGCTGAGTTGAGGTAGGGGAAGGGACTGGGATCAGAACTCAGCCATGAGACTTGCACTGTGGAATAACAACGATCTTGAAGTGAGGGGAGGGCAAGTGACCGGTAAATGGAGCAGTGGTGAGTGGAGAGTGGGAAATCAAGAGTGAAATGGCAGAATGAGTGGAAAAGTGTGTCCAGTCTGGCTAGGGTGGATTTTGGGGTGGCACCATAGACTACATCCCCGTAGTCGAAGATTGGGAGAGTCATTTTTCTGTACAAGAGAGTGGCATGCAGATGATGGGATGCAACCATGGTTATGTTATAATGCACCTAGTTTGGGGTGCAGCTTTTTGTGGATGGCATCAACATGTACAGAAAAGTCAAGATGCTGGTCGAGCCAGACCCCTAGGTATCTAAAGGAGGAGCACGCCTCCATAATAGCCCCGTCCAGGGTTTGAAAGGAGGGGCGGTGGGGAGCTGAGAGAGTCTCTGCCTCATGCTGAAGGTCATGGAGACCATCTTTTTGGCATTAAGAAATAACTGATTCACGTGAAACCAGTGCTGGACATCATTGAAATCCTGCTGGAGTCTGGTCACCACATCAGTGGTAGAAGGGCCTGATGTATGCAGAACCGTATCGTCTGCATACATGTGGATGGATGTATGTGGGCAGGTGGTAGGCAGATCATGTAGGAAGATGGAGAAAAGGAGCGGGCCAAAGACTGATCCTTGGGGGACACCAGTAGTGACTGGAAGGGGCGTTGATATGGAACTGCCAATACTGACAGATTGGGACCTGCCTACTAGGTAGGAGTGGAACCAGCTGATGTTCTCAGTGGAGACCATCAGCTGGTGGTCTCAGTGGAGAGCACAGCAAGGGAGAGTTTGCCAAGGAGGAGGGCATGGGAGACTGTGTCAAAGACCTTGGCTAGGTTGATGAAGATGGCCGAGGTGATGTGGCCTATATCCATACCAACCAGGATGGCATCCGTGACCCGCAGAAGGGAAGTGGCAGTAGAGTGGGATTTCCTGAAGCCAGACTGGTAGGGTGAGAAGAAGGAGGTGGAGTTGAGAAATGAGGAGAGTTGCTTCAATACAAGGTGCTCCTGGGGTTTTGCCAGAAGGGGGAGAAGGGAGATTGGGCAATAGTTTCCAGGGGCGGAGGTGGCACTGACCTTGGGAAGTGATATGACAGTTGCATGCTTCCATTCGGATGGTATAAAAGCTAAGGAGAAGGATAGGTTGAAAAGAGCAGCCAAGGCGATGGCAGGAGCAGCTAGGTATAGCATTTTGGCATCCGCCCCCAATGGGCACTTACCCTTAGATGGGTTGAGGGCAGACAGTGCATTGTAGACTTCAAGGGGGGTGACTTGGCAAAAGGAAAAGGAGGGGGTTGGAGGTGGGGTCTACACATTGGCAGGGGAAGGGGAGGCGGTTTAATGATGGGGGAAGAGAGGACGAGAGAGGAGGTGCAGTTAGTGAAAAAAGTTAAATGCGGATGCCACTTCCCATGGGTCCATTACAGATGCACTGTCCACATTTAAAATGGGCTGGAGTCTGGGTGGGAGGGGAGAAAAGTGACTTGATTGCCTTCCAGAATTTTGCTGGGTGGTTTAGATTGGAATGGAAGGTGGTTCTGAAATAGTTAGCTGTGGCCTGACGGATTAACCTAGTGCAGGTATTGCGTAAGTAGCAATATTTTGCATGCCCTTCAGGGGAGCAGATGAATTTGAATGATTTCCATGCTTGGTCCCTTACTTTGATGTTGGACATAATGTCAGCTGTGATCCAAGGCAGGTGTGCACCCATCACTTGGGTGCATCTAAGTGGGGCATAGTGGTCCCAGATGACAAGGAACTTGGACCTAAAATATCCAAGGGCAGAGTAAATGGAGGTGGTCCAGTGGATGAAGGACCAGTCAGTGGCTGCCAGGTCACTTAGGAGTGAGGCCAGGTCCAGGGAGTTATAAGACCATGTGAGGATGGTTCTGGGAGGGGGAGCCTTTGGCCGGAAGAATTGCTGTACCACATAGATTATGTGGTGGTCACTAATGGAGTCCAGTAGGAAGCCTGAGGCTGTTATCTGGTGTTGGTGAGAGGTGAGGGCCCAGTCCAGTAGGGAGTGGGTCAGTGATTTGGGGTTTGACTGAGTAGGTTCCAAGATGAATTGGGTTAGGTTTAGGGCAGCCACCTGGTTACGAAAGTTGTCAGAGAGACATGGGAGCCAGTTCAGACTGAAGTCGCCGAGGACATGAAGTTCACCCCCAGCTGCGCAAGCTTTCAGGGTGCCCAGGTGATCTCTGATTGAGGGTGTGTGGGAATTGGGGAGTAAGACCCGGCTATGAATGTGGGGATTGAATGGGGGGAAGGGAGAGTTTGATCAGCAAGGCATCAATGGCCTGCGTGGAAAGGGGAATATTTACAGGCGTGATCTGGAGGGAGGATGAGATATACATAACTATGCTGCCACCATGCTTATTTCCTGGGTGATCATAGTGGATAACAGTATGGCCTGGGACAGCGATTTCAGTGTCATTAGTATGAGGCTTTAGCCAGGTATCAGAAATTATCATGATATCCAGCTTAAGGGATAGTACAGGAGGCTGCAGTAAGACTAGTTTGTGCAGAAGGCTGCAGATATTAAAGTGTATTACTTTTAAGCCCCGTGGAAATTGATAGGTGGGGAGTAGTTGGCCCAGGGTTGGGCTCAATGTCCCCAGATAGTAGGAGAAGTAATGTAATCAAGAGCTTGGAGAACGGTGTTGGCAATAGAGGGTGACTGAGTGGTCACCTTTAGGGGAGGCTGGGCAGGTGAGTTCAGAGCTAGGAGACCGTAGTGGAAACTGGGTGGTAGGACTGAGTGGCCGATCGTCCATGAGGGCAGGTGGGTTCCAGTAGGGGGCACAGTGGAAGTCACAGGATTTGACTTCAGTGCAAGCATGAAACTACATGCCAAATTCCCTGCTTGCTCATTTGGGCAGCTGGTGGGGGAAGGGAGACACTGACGGCATGAGCAATGTCACTATTATTGGGGAGAGAGGCAGCATGGCTTTACCGAGAAGAATTTGTCAAGTGGATTAGCTTAATTGAAAGTAGTGCAGGGTATATAGCAGCCTTTTGTGGTGGGAGAAAATA
Organism: Neoceratodus forsteri; assembly: GCA_016271365.2. Lineage (NCBI taxonomy): Eukaryota > Metazoa > Chordata > Ceratodontiformes > Ceratodontidae > Neoceratodus > Neoceratodus forsteri. The sequence goes on along the minus strand of CM028130.1, from coordinate 1,642,237,734 downwards.
ACTTGCAGGGGGGAAGTTGACTGATAGGTTTTATAACACATGTGACCTGAGCTATATATTAAATGGATCACCAAGGGTGGTGGTGGGGGCGGTGGGGTAGCCAACGCATAGTGTTGGTGGGGCAGTCCTTTGCCTCAGTGAGCATCTCTGACCGTCGGCTTGGTGGCATACCTTGTGGCTTGGGTCCGTCAGTGAGTGGGGGAGGGCAGCTTCAGGGCCCCCTAACGACCTCTGGTGCAAACTGTGGAGAGAGGAACAAAAGGTGAGCATTTATATAGCTGGTAGGTGGAATGGGGCTGGCCTGGCAGGGGGGAGAAATGAATTAATTTGCGCACGGCTGAAGAAGGGAAATTTCATACCCCAGCTAACTGACAAGACTTTGTGGCACCGTGGTTAAGATAATTAAAGTAACCAGCAGCAAACAACTTAGCCTGTACTGGCCGACTAAAACAAAATAAAATGGAACTAAAAATCAAGGTGCAGTAAAGTTAATGAAGTAGCCAGCAAGAACAGCATGGTGCTGCACCTGACTATACTAAATAACTTTGCTATCGCTAAAACAGAATAAGATAGCACACAATCAAGCTGCAGTTAAGTTACATTAAATTAAGTAGCCAGCAAGGAACAGCGTGGTGCTAGAGCTGTACATGGAAATTCCTAAACCAGCTGGAGAAGTAATAAAATTTAAAAAGATCAGCGTGCCAGTTAAGATAATAATTTAACAAAGACAGCGGGAGCCCAGAGGTGTATTTGGCACTCAAAATCTATCTTAATTTCTACGACGACTTAAAGTCTTAAGGGTCCAAGTTTGAAAATTTTTTTTTTTTAAATTGGTGCCAAAAGTCCATGCAATCCTTTGCCTCAGTGAGCGTCTCTAACCATCGGTTTAGTGGTGGCATACCTTGTGGCTTGGGTCTGTGGGGGAGGGCAGCTTCAGGGCCCTCATGTCCTCCGGAGCAAACTTGTGGCTTGGGTCAATGGGCTAGTGGGGAAGGGCAGCTACAGGGTCCTCACGACCTCTGGAGCAAACGTGTGGCTTGGGTCTGGGGTGAGCAGAGGAGGGCAACTTCAGGGCCCTCATGACCTCCGGAGCGAACATGTGGCTTGGGTCCATCGGCAAGCGGGGGAGGGCAGCTTCAGGGCCCTCACGACCTCCAGAGCGAACTTGTGGCTTGGGTCCGTGGGGTAGGGCAGCTGCAGGGCCCTCACGACCCCCGGAGCGAACTTGTGGCTTGGGTCCGTGGGGTAGGGCAGCTTCAGGGCCCTCATGACCTAAGGAGCGAACTTGTGGTTTGGGTTCATGGGTGAGCGGGGAGGGCAGCTTCAGGGCCTTCATGACCTCTGGAGCGAACTTGTGGCTTGGGTCAGTGGGTGAGCTGGGAGGGCAGCTTCAGGGCCCCCATGACCTCCAGAGCAAACTTGTGGCTTGGGTCTGTGGGCGAGCTGGGAGGGCAGCTTCAGGGCCAGAAAATATTCACTGAAGGTATCTTCTGGCTTCAGTTTTGGTACTCGCTGAAGATATCTTCTGGCCTTAGCTTTGGTGATGATTTTGAAATGGAAGGGGGGAGGCATGCTGGTGCACTGTCTTTACAGGCTTTAACAGAGTTAACAGCATTCTCAAAAAAGTTGAGGGGGGGTTAGGACACCATTAAGGCCTGTAAAAGCACTGTTAAAGGGTTCTGCCATTTCTTTCTGTTTCTTTCTACATGATACTGATTTTTGAATCCCACAGCCAGCATAACTTTCCTCCGCACATTCACTCGATGGCCACAATAAGAAACCAGTCATGCTTTTGAATTTTGAATAGGCTCTCTGGATGCAGGTCGATAATGCTCATAGGCATAACATTACATTGAGCTCCAGTGTCCAGTTTGAAAGTCATTATTTTCCCATTAATGCTTAAGTGCACTTTCCAGTCATTTTCCATGGCTGTGTCAGTTAGCATTTTAACAGTAAAAGCATTCTGGCGTTCACTTTTAGTCTCTTTCTCGACAATATGCACTTTTGCACCTTATTTTGCAGTACTATTGCATAATCAACATCTTTGCCCATACGCAGGGCATCTGTTTGGTCCATGCTCTGTCCCACATTTTACACATTTACGCAGTCTGGGCTCTCTGGTTGGCACAGTCCCTCTCACTTTTTTGCAGTCTCTCTCCCCCCTTTGTTTGAAAATGATCATATTCACAGCAGCTTCTTCAACAAGGGTCTCTCATGGTTTTAATTTGCCTCTTACTGAATTCAGCAGCTCTGCATATGTCAGCGGTTTTGGCTAGAGTCAAATCTACATCACGGATCGGTCGGCAGCAGACACAGTCATCCAAAATACCACAGACAATTCTGTCTGATCAATTAATGAGTCAGACTTCCAAACTAGCAAGACTTAGCTCTCAAACATAATTCTGTAATATCAGCATCAGAAGTGTCAACTTGTTGATTTCAAGTGTTGAACAAATGTTTCCATAAGTGAGGTTTTTCCATGGGTTGCAGTATTTCTGAAACTGGTCCATGATCTGGGTCAAATTTGTTCTGTCTTCCTCCCGTGTCCAATCAAATGTATTATAGACCTCCAGGGCCGCGGGGCCCACCACATGCAGGAATGTCATGGCTTGAATCTTTGGAGATTTCTCGGAGACCTCTGAGGTCACAAAAAAAAATCTCCACTTGCTGTTTGAAGCAGTGCCAATTTTCTGCAAGGTTGCCTGTGAGGTCCAGTGTGGGAGGTGGCAACAGCTGCTCCATCTTCTGACACCATGTAATGAGACGTGGAGGCAAGGAACTGCTTTTTCAAAGCTTTATTAATAGTCAGCATAAGTGTACACTCTAACAGTCTACTTAAATCTGACGGGTTATAGCCCACCAACCACTATTTATATTGAGGTTCAAAAGTTCTAACATCATGTGATGCGTGCATCATTAATATTCATCATATCCTTACACCACCCCTTGCAGTGAAGCTTTGCCTTAGGTCGCCAAATTGCTGTCTCTTTTGCTGCAACTGCTTACTGTAGTCCTGGAAAATAAAGACAGATCTGTTTTCCACTTGAATGGGGCCTAGGGATTTCACACCTCACAGGTTCTCTTCTTCTCTGGATACCTTAAGTACTTCACCAGGAAGTGTCTAGGTTTCTCTACTGGCTTGTGCTAGAGTCCAGTTCGGTGAGAATGCTCAGTTTCATATTTGGCCACCTCCAGTTGCATCTTTAGATGCTCAGTCAGCCACTTCTGCATTACTACTGCAGGTTTCTTCCTCTTGGCACCCACGGATAAGCCAGTAATTCGTAAGTTGGATCGCCTTGCTCTATTTTCTTGGTTTTCAATCCTCTCCAGTAATTCTTCTATTTGCTTTTTGAGTATATCTTGTTGCCTGGAGAGATTGATGACTCTGTCCTCCATCTCTTCCAGCCACTGCTCCAGTTAGTTCGGATGGGAAGGATGGGAAATGCTCATCTCTGTGAGACCAGAAACTATACCCTCAAGATGAAGAATCTGGAAGGTGATGTTTTCAAATCCAGCGTCCACCTCCCTTTGTAGATTATTGATCAAGGCTGGTAGCGATGCCATCACACTGTTTGTCTCCTTTTCATTTTCCGTTTTCCCTGTTTCAGCATGGCAGCCATACTGTTCAACAGGTGTGGGCCTCAGATATAGATGGAGTCTGTTCTTCACTCGCTATTGTAGCAGGCAGGAAGGATGGCAGTCAGTTTTTTTTTTTTTTTTTGTTGCCTCTAGCCGACCGTTAGAGCATGCTGATCTGGTGAGGTAGAAAAACTCTTCTTCAAGATAATTGCTGTAGAGTTTACCATTTTCATACTTTGCCATTCAGGAGTGGGAGTTGTGCACATCTACCATGTTGTTAGATCAGGTCACACCCCCATGGAGGCACTTTGTTGAAAAGTAACTTTTGCACCTTTGTGACTGACCTCCCTTCATCCTGTAACCACTTCTGGGAACTTACCTGAAACCCTTCTTGCTGTGGAGGGACACTGAGTTTTGGCGTGCGTCACTGTAGTCCACTTGTCACTGGTTCCCTCGGAGTTCTGTCCACTGAGCACTCTAGTGGCATCAATGGTACTGATTCACTCCACCAGGACTGTCAGAGTCTGCATGGTGCTGTTGAGTGAATGTCCTTCGCAGTCACCTTGCAGAGATATTTCACTATGGCAAGGACAGATTCTAGTTCTCATTTGCCAATGCTGGTGGGGGGACTCCCAGCTCTAATATTGTCTTTAGAGGCTCTGGGCCCTCACATAAAATCAGTCTGTCATGCTCCATGGCAACTTGTTTGTGACTTGCACTCGCTGTCCTAGGAGTATCCAGGTGGCGCTGCCTGCAAAGATGCACCATTGTCATGGGTGCTGCAATTACTACCCCTGCCTTGTGGGCTTATACAGTGTTGAGCCTAGGAGACGATAAACTGATTGAGAAGTTTGCATCCAAGGTTTATGTTAATTGCGTGGTTCCTTCATGCAGAGAAATATCGAAGGGGGTCTGGTGCAAGTATGGTACAACACACTGGAATGCAGTATCTACTCCCCTCTCTATGGGATCAACCCTCCCACAAACCAATGCAGTGCAATAACTGTTGCCCCAGTGAGCATGCATCTGATCACATTAAACAGTAATCACTCTGCAAGGAATTCAAATAACAGGAGAGGGGAAATTGATTTAGGGACTAGGCAGTGGGGTGATATGGCACAGTACAGGATTGTTCTTCAGTGCCCATCCAGGACCAGCCCAAATTACTGTAGATACAGGGGCTGTTTTCCATCAGCCCTTTAGATGCAGCCAAATAAAAGTATCCCCCTGGGTTGTGTTTTATGTGCAAAGAAAAAAGTCCTACCAGGCAATCGCTGTATCTGTTGCTTTTTATAGATGTGGAGCTGGTCTGTGCAAAGCACTCAGTAACCAAAACAAAGATTGGGACTGCTCAGGGCCAGAGAATACCCAGACACGCAAGTTGAAAGCAAAATCTTCATTTATTAACACATTCCCCAATATTTCGCCACTCTTTATGGCTTCTTCTGAGGGGCACAATGCTTAGTTCCTGTTCAAGATCATCCAAAAGTCTGGGAAGGTTTTCTTAAACCTAGAATAATGCTGCTCATAGGCCTGGCTGCCATTCATAAGCTCCTGCTTCATCGGTTTCTTTTTCCTCGTATCAATTTAACAAGCACATTATGGCTTCAGGATTTCAGCATCCGATTCACTGCCAGTCTGCTCTGCGAATCAGATGCCAAAACCCTGAAGCCATAATGCGCGTGTGAATTTGATATGAGGAAGGAAAGTGACTAAGCAGGTGCTTGTGAATGGCAGCCAGGCCTCTGAGCAGCATTATTCTGTGTTTAAGTGCCATTATGGGCACAGCCATTTAACAGTGCCCCCTACACCACACACAGCCCTGTTGCTAGCTGGTCCACCTGTGCTAGGGGCCATTACCCTCCCCAGACTGGTACCAGTGTAAAACCCTTAGGTACTGCTAGGGGAATTCAAGGTGCTTCACTTGGTACGCAGCCATGGAACGGTGTAGGCATGATAATGTTGCACGCAACTGGCTGGTGATGGTGCACTTAAATAACATCAGTGTTTCAAACCCCAAACCCAAATCTTTTAAACCCCAAATGTATATTTGTAACTCCTAGTCGGATGGCTTAGAACATTAACTGACTTCTCAAACTATGATGACACATTTTTGTTGCAAGGTGAGCCCTGAGTTTACTCATGGTTTCCCAGACCAGGTAGTCTTCATAGCAGTACAGGGATGATGGTGCAGTTTGCAGTGAGTCCTTCTCTGCTGATTTTATTCTCTGTCCATCCGTGATGACTTTTGGTATCGGGTGGTACACCAGCTGACTCCTTGATGCAAGTCAAGCCACTGCTGGCTGCAGCAGTTATCTAAATCTCTGCTTCACTGGACACCTCCTTCTGTGACACTCCGTGGATCCCCCCACCCAGCACATCCAGGCATCGAGTCCCAGTTTATCAGCTGCAGCAAACATTTTATTTAACTTAAAATGTATTGAGTTTTGCAGACATTCAGGATGCATCATATATAATATATCATTACATATGGTATACAGGCATGGTGAGAGCTATGTACAGTGTCTGTAAGTATAATAATACTTTCACAGTGCAGATCATTGCGTGTGACATGGGGAATAATATCCTAAAGCCTAGCCCCAGTGGAGTTCCCAGACCCGGTTTTTGATCCCCCCTAGGACATCTGTCCTTTGGTTAAAAAAAACGGTTACCCCCCGACAGCGACATTTTACCAGCGAGGTCCCCCACAGCGACTACAGTGCCATGTCGCTATGGGAGACCCGCTGTAACCTGGCGCTGTCTGTCGGTGGTCCTGCACCCCCCCAATCAGCTCCGACTGGAGTTGAGAATCCTTAAGTGGGGTGGTGCGGGGGACACAGCACCCCATGTTGGGGGTTTGGGGGGGGTGAATCCCCTCGAAGAAAACAAGGAGTTACACTGCGAACCGGCAGCCGACTGCAGAATGCGGTCGACCTGCCGGTGTCACTGACGGGGCATTCAACAAAATTTTTGTCAAGCTCCCGTCGTGGATCTGTAAAAAAAACAAAACAAAAAAAACACTCTCTTCCAGTGTCAATGGCTATATGCCCCCTCACCTCTACAGTATAATATCAGGTGTGGTATCCATAACATGGAGAAGCTGGGGATTCCATCAGTTTTACTGTTTGGGCTCTGTGTTCTGTAGTTGAGCCGTAAGTTTCTCCATTTTATAAATGCCCCATATGGTGTCCTCCCAATGGGTGATAGTGGAAGAGTCTGTTCTTAGCCATAATCTAGTTATCGTGTTTTTGGCCATTGTGTAGAATATTCCTAGGAGAAAATATGAGTTTTAGTTTTGATATGGGGCGGGGAGAGTGCCAGGTTGGATTAGTGTGCCGAATTCACTATGATGGCATTTAGTTCATGCTCAGTTTGGGTCTAGAATGAGGTTAGTATGGGGCATGACCACAGGACATGAGTATGCGTGGCCACTTCACAACTGCATCCCCTCCAACAAGAGGAATCCTGAGACATGAGAAATTTGGCCATGATCTGAGGAGTGCGGAAGTATCTTATAGCTGTCTTCCAGCTATATTCTCTCCGCTGGTACGATCCTGTGACTTTATGTTGTCTGAGCATATGAGGGTCCTGTCTGCTGGCTGTACATTCGAGGATAACCCCACCTCCCATGTATTATGAGTGTGGGAGATGCGAGTCTGTTGACCACCCTACAGAGCTTGGTAGCAGACTGATATAAAGTGGGTTGGCAATGTGATCCTCAGAATGGAATGAATAAAATCTGTTAAAGGCAGGAATGTATTTTCATCTACTGTGAGAACTGCGTGGAATTAAAATAGTGGTGAATCTGTAACACTGTGTAGTGCTCGCTATTATCTAAGCCAAATTGTTTTCTAAGTTGTGTAAAAGGTATAGGTTGACCTATGTCATAATATGGAATGTGTCTGTTAGGCCTCATTGTACCCAGGTTTGGAATGTGCGGTTTAATGTGGCCTTAACAAAGCCAGAATCATAGGCTGGGATGTTGAGCCACTCTGTTTCCTGTTTGTATTGTTTCTGGGAAAGTAGTTGGTGCCAGTGTTTAAGTAATGGCGCTGTAAGAGTAGAGGATATCAGGCGGGATGAGACCTGGTCCTTAGACCCAAATAATTGGGCTTCTGCAGGTGTTCTCACTGTGCTAATCTCCAGATCTACCCACCTGGGGCATGCCGATGGGGTCTTCCATGTTAGGATGTGCTTAAGAAGGCCACCTGAGTGTAAAGAAATACATTTGAGAGGGAAAAGACCCCTTTGGTTTTAGGAAGTTTGAGCCCACGAAAAGGCTATACGTGGTTGCCTCCTTCCCCACAAGACTATAGATATCCATTCATTCCATCTATGATAGTACCCCTGCACAGATGTAACTGGGAGGGAATGAAAGAGATAGATATCTGGAAAGTAGATTCATGTATCTAGAATGTATTCTATTTAAAGGGAAACATACAGCAATAATCGGGCCATGCCTGGGTATAAGGCATGGCCTGAGGTGCTGACAAAATGTATGCATTTTTTAATCGTACCTGTCCTGAAATATTTGCCTCATATCTGGTTGATCCTGCCTCTGCACTGCTGGCATATCGGACCCACACGGCGTGCCCACAACCACCCATGGCTGTCTCAGTACGACGTTTCATATGGGGAGCAGCTGGGGCGCACCCATAGTCAGTCTGTGTAAATGGAGCTACTGACAGCTCCAGTTTCTAAACTACATATCCTGGTGGTATACCAAGACCAGGTATAGACTGGCAGTTACAACAGCCAACAACGTGTACTGCTGCCGCCTGCTTTTTTAGTGCATGGTCGCTCTTGAAGTCTGGTCTGGACTTGTGGTGGAAAATCCTCATTCCTCCATGAGTGCTGGTCATGCACCTCACCAGTGGCAAATGACCACCTTTGGTGTGCATCAGAAGCCACAGCTGTGATGGTGCAGGAGGCACCGAAGAATGCCAGTTGCTCCTCCTGTTCCCCACAATGGAGTTTAAGTCTTCAGGCTGGAGAGAGCAATCTGTTAGCAGTAATGGGAGTCACAGGCTCCATGGAGCAGATGGCATGGTCTCCAAAGTTGAGGGCGGTTACATTATCATTGTATAAGCCTGCAGAATCCAGCAATTCTTTGCTCCCCCAGTACGCACCACGAAAGGGCACATAGCAAATTTCTGGACCGAGCTATTAAGCTTTTCTTAAATAAGACAGAGTAAACCTTGGTAACCTTGACCTTTGACCATGGAAATAAAATCATGTTATTTGTTTTCATTTTCTTCACTGTTTTGAAATATGCAACACTAATTATAGAACTTTTTTCCCAGGTGGTCTGACATGGGCAGGCTCTTAGTCCTGTCCACACCCCCTTGCCCAGCAGCCACCTCAAAACCCAGCACTTATCTGACCCAGAACCCCTCACAGATTGCCCCCTGTGGCGGGGCCAGGAAGGGAAGGGTTATCCTCCCCCCACCTGGAGACTTATTTCCAGGGATGGGTTTGGTGGGCCAGGAGGTGGAGTTGGGCATAGGGCTGGCAGGCAGGACTTCATTCAGCCCATGCCAACCAATTTTCCGTTTTCTCCCCAGGTGTTTCCCACCTGCAGCAGCATGATGAGCGTCTGCGCATGGAGAGGCACGCATGTCCTGGAACTGCGGCCCCTCCCATTACTGTGTCATTCGAGTGCAGCACTACCCCAGGCCTCCACCTGGTGGCAGCAAAGGGCTGAGTTAGCAAGTTACTCACCCCAGGAGAGCAGAGCAGTCATTTGGATGCTTGATACTCCCCCCCCACCCCCGGACTGACCCCTGGCAACCTTTGCTCATTCTTGAACACAGGTCACCACCGTGGCAGGAGGTAAAGCATTCAATGTCTCAGCCCTTAACGCCACCGGGCTGGCCTGTTTGAATATTCTTTTAATCTTTAGATGAAAATGAGTAACTTCATACCACTTGAGTGGTTTTGTGCCTAAGAACAAATTAATAGAGTATTTTTTTAGTGTGAAATAAAATAGACTTTACTATTGATTTCTTTCAGAGGAGATTGCTAGACGTGTCTCTCACAGTTCAGAATTGGTACCAAGATACAGATAGAAATGCTGATTTGCAGGAGATGGATAAAACGGAAAGATATTTCTAAATCCGACTACTTACATTGCAGCAAAACTTCATACTGTAACTATCTACTTGAGTAATAAAACCTTAATAAACATACAGTTCATTAGGCAAGGGCAGAATAATTGGGATTAGAACAGCATTTTCTATTTAATTAAGCAATCATCATTGTTGCCATGGTCTTTGTCACTAGACAATGCCTGCACTAGTAAATAATGAAAACCTTAAAAAATATAACAATGAGAGGGACAGCACGGCAGCTTTTCAGTACAATTGTTTCCCAATGTTCTAAATATGTTAAGAAACTCACCATGGCCATATCATGCCCTAGTTGACTGATAGCCAGTATGATGTTTACAATGCCAGACTTCTGTTGATCTTTCTAAATCTGTTCTTTATGATTTATTTAGCGTGGGGAAATAGAATGTAAGAAAATGCAACATCAGTTTACCAGTCTCTAATGCTTGTTTTCATGCACAGTAGGGATTATATCATTGTGACCGGGACCTTGCCTGTTAGAAGGGTGGAGGTGATAGAAGCGGTACCAGTGTGACAACTGAAAGTACAAGGATGTCCTAAATAGAATCATTTTTTTAATATTACTCTGTCTGCTTCAACAATCCCATCTGTGTGCTAGAAAGTAAGCCAGCACCATTCTAAACTTCTTACTGAGAAAAACACTGTTAAAGTACATCCCCGGGAGTACAGCCAAGTAGAGGAAGCAAAAACATCTTTTGCAGTGCTTGTGCTTTATTGTAGTCCAAGCAAACAGTGTGGCATGCAATTCAGAATCCACAGACATTGGCCCTCACAACATGGTACAAAATAATAAAATGGTATTTGCTGCCTGCAAGCCAGTCCCTCACAGCTGGCAGTTACCTAAATACTCTATTTTATCTACTGCTGCTTTTTCTGTGATCTGACCACTCACCAGCCATATGCATCCCTTCTCTGTTCCCTTGACTAAAGTTTTTTTTTTCCTTTTCCCCCATAGATAGACACCTTTGGAACTTTAAGCCATCGGCATCAGGGCCACTCAGAAACATTTTCCTTAGCTGGGGACACCCACATTGACATATGTTGCTGCTGCTTATATAATATGGGCTGCCTCATACCGCCTCTGTTTTTTCTCCTGCTGTCAACCACTTGTCTGAGCAGGATAATGCCTTTATCGATTTCAGTGGATTTTATCTAAATTCCTTTATTTTACTTTTCTAAACATTATTGCATGTTGTCATCATTTCCTCCAAAGAAGCCTCTGCTTTTTTGCTTCTGTTAGTGCAGTGTGAAGATATGTAGAATCATTGGTCCCTATTCATGAAGGGCAGCTGCTACGTGTGAAACTGTCATAAAAGCGAGCGTGCAGCTGTGTAGCCAGATTGAAATATGCAGAATGCACAACACAGCCCAACACACCCCAGGAGTCTGGGGGCGCAGAGAGAGGCAGCAGCAGTCTGCGGATAGTGATGGAGCCAGCGCAAGATTATAGGAATGCCCTTTGACCCCACCATATAAGGCGATACAGAACCACAGTGTCCCAGTGATGCCCACAGTGTGGAAGAGAGATGTCCGCGGAAAATGACAGCAGCAACAACATGCCCAAGAAGCGTCCGGGGACAACCACCATGCACCCAACTGGCATCGGCAGTGGACGCAGCATGAGTGGGGGTGGCAGTGGGAGGAGGCAGTGGTCCTCGAACTTCACAGGGGCAAAGGTGGCCATCCTCGATACTGAGATCCACCAGCACTACAACGTGCTGTTCAGGTGGAGGTCACTGGGCACCCCGGCCGAGACCAAGGCAGTATATTGCTGGACCTGCAGGCGGCATGGCAGTTGCAGGGCACCACAGGAGGTGGACTGCCACCCCATGACCCACCACTGACACCCATTGAGCAGCAGGTCATGGACACAGTAAGTGACGTCCTCACGGACAGCAAGCTGGATGGGCTGGACAGCATGCCAGGTAAGTGCTAAACGGGGGTGCTCAGAGCACAACCACGTACTGTTGTATGGCAGCAGTCACTGACCACCTGTCACACTCCACCCCACAGTGCAGGACAATGACAATGCAGAAGAGGGACCATCCAGCATCAGAGGGGGGAGGAGGAGGGCAACTGAGGACAGGCAGCAAAGGTGGGTAATGTCAGTAACATGGGGCTTGTCACTGCCCATGACACACACAGGCATACTAACCAGTGTCCCCCCATCCCCCACACAGGGACGCAGCTGCACAAAACCGGGGACATGCAAGAGGAAGACACCCAGCAGTCCCCCCCACACTCAAAGACCACCACGGTGGGGACAGGAGATGTACCACAGAGCAACAGCTGCAGGAGGATGAGCGGCCCTGTCATGGGCCAACACACAGCTGTCCGACGATGGCGAGACACAGGAGGGCAGCGCTGGTGCAGAGCAGCCATTGTCTGGACCAGACTGCAGCAGCGAGGACATCTCTGTCCCCCCTGAGGACAGCTGCGCCACGACCGTGGGCACATCAACACCTGCCACACCGCCTGACACACAGGAGCCAGACATGGGTGACTTCAAGGGCCCCCACGCAAGGTGCCGCAGACAGAGCACCAGCGGCTCCCTCCTAGCCAGTTAGTACCCTGAACTCCGCGGGCTGGAGCTGGACCACCTGCAGGTGATCAGAGAGTGCACGGAGGTTGTGCACTGCCTCACGGAGGTCATGGCAGGGTCCGTGTAGGTGCAGGAGAGGCTTGCAGAAGGTATGGTCATGGGTGTGAGGGCACAGGAGCGGAGGGCAGAGGCAGTGGCCGCAGGGGCGTGTGCCCAGGAATGCCTAATGGATGAGGTGGCACGGGCACAGGAGCAGACTGCAGACACCCTCTGGGCCATAGCCACCCACCTTGCCACCCAACAGGGACACTCTGCCCTGCCTGCCACAGCTGTGCCCGTGACACCGGCCAGTGCACCTGACCACACCCGTGGAACCGCAGGAGCGGTTTTGACCAGGCCGGGAGAGTGAGGTGGTACGGATGACACACATGCGCGGAGGGCTGCATAACATCACTACCACCGCCAACCTCCCTACCACAGCACACATGCCAGATGGTTATGCGCTGCCTTGGGAGGGTGCTGGGCACTGATGCCATAGGCCCGTGCCGTGCACCACCCTGGTACACACCCACACATGCCCACCATTCAGCATGCACACAGTGGAATGCACGGCCCACAGCCATGTGCCCTTGTTGTGGTCCATGGCACACAGGTCACATGTGCCGCACATGGCGGACTGTGTGTGTGTGTTGTGCACGCTAGTGCAATGTCGTGTCCGCAGCCACACCACACCATGCATGCCATGCATATGCTTGCTCAGTCTGACACACTCATCATCGCCAGCATGCACTCCGCCTTACCTGCTGAATGTACCATGGGCCACGTGATGGCGCGCAGCATGTGCCGCCATGCATCCCACTGTTCAGTTGTCCCTTGGTGGCAACGTGGCACCCTCCCCAGGTGGCGCTGGTCCATGGGGTTGCTGCAGTGGTTCCTCGCCATCCTCCTCTGGTGGTACATCAGGGGGCTCCGGCACCATGTGGCGCATTCAGATGTTGTGCAGCATGGCACAGGCGGTGAACACTCTGCACGCCATACCCGGTGCAAGCATCATTGTGCCACCTGTGTGGTCCAGGCATCAGAAACGCATCTTCATCAGCCCTGTGGTGCATTCCACGATGCCGCACGCCCATGTGTGTGCTGCATTGTATGCCTCTTCAGCCAGGTGCCGTGGAGCCAGGTATGGTGTCAGGAGTGTCATCCTCGGGGTACCCACTGTCACCTGTGTAAGTGGAGTGGAACAGATATGTTAGTGATGCTGGGGCAAATGTGCAGCTGACGTATCCGCACGATGTTATGGGGGCTTACCCAACAGCCAGCCATAGCCCTCCAGTTGCCGGTCCAAATGGTGCCTCGTGGCACAACCCCAGTTACCGTGTCAGGACGTTGGTTAGAATGCCCGTGGCATCGCAGATGACCTGACAGTTGATGCTGTGGAACCCCTTACAGTTCCTGTAGGTCTCTTCGTTGATGGGCGGGGTGAAGATGGGCACGTGTGCAGTCGATCGCACCTACCATGTTCGGCATGCCATATATCTCCAGGAAAGCACCCAACGGCCCTGAGCCCTGCCTCATCCTGTGGGGAATGTGATGTGCCTCACCCAGTGCCTCATCAGGGCATCAGTCACCTGGTGCAGCGCCCATGACATGGACTGACACCCCTGTCATGTTGCCCATCACCCTCTGGAATGTGCCTGCGGCATAGTACTGCGGGGCACACAGCACCTTTGTCTCCATGGACATGGAGCACTGTGTGGCAGATCAGATCGCATCCTCCACCAGGCCACAGATGTACCGTAGCATGCTGTGATCGACCCAGTACCACTGTAGGATGTCTGTGGGGTGCAGCATCTGGGCAACAAGACGTGGCCTGAACGCCCGGGGACAGCGCCTCGGTGTGCCACAATGCTCAGAATTGGCCTCCTCGAGGAGGACCAAATGTAGTAGTGCCCCTGGACACATCACAGTACCAATTTGTGAATTGCTTCTAGCATTTACACTGTGGCTTTGCACGTCCACACGTGTGTGCCGTGCATGCCATGTGGCATGTCGCACGTGCCCTTAAGGGCATGGCATGCACACGTGGTGTGGGTGTGTCTGCCACGGCCTGCCATTATAGTTGCGGATACGATCATGGCAGTAGCTCCCACCCATGGTGGCTGGGGAGGTCCGTGGCAGGCTCGCTCTGCCATGGTGTCTGTACCAGGTGGCGGAGGCTACATACCAGGATGGGATGCTGGCAGGGGACATATGAGAGGTGACAAAGAAGAAGCTGGTAGGTTCTGCAGCTGGTACTCATGGCCGTGTTTCCTGTGGGCCATCCAGGCGCCCTCAAAGGTAGGTGGCCCTTGGCTGTGTGTGTGTGTGTGTGTGTGTGTGTGTGGCATTGCTGGGGAAGGGGCTGTTACATGTTACTGGGTCACTGACGTTGGTTCCCTCTGTCTGCTGTTGTCATTTCAGTGCTATCTGGGCCCTATCAAGTGCCTCATCCTTGAGGAGAGGGAGTTCACTGACAGCCCCCCCCCCCAGGAGCTGACCCCATCCACCAGCCTGGAGTTGCCCTCAGAGGAGGACTCTGAAGCGGAGGCCCATCCATGAAGTTGAACACCCCCCCTTTTGGCCTTTTTCATTTTTGGGCACCAGTGAAGGCTTTTGTCTCCAGCTACGTCTGTGTGTCTTATTTACCCTGGCATGGTGTGCACGGGCGGCTGTGTGTGTGTGTGTGTGTCTGTGTGTTCTACATGCTTCTGTGACTGGGCCTTGTAGCATGCTTGGTGTGTGTGCCTGCTTGTTCACCACGGTATGCCGTACTGTGTCCACTTGCAGTGGCGCCTGCTGGGTGGCATATGCGCCGTGCTGGGTCAGGCTGTATTCCCTGTGTTGTTGCATGTGTGGTGGTTGCATGTGGCAGGTGGCTGACATATGTGTTGGCACTGCTGACATGCCTTGGATTGCTGCGTGCATGTCTGGCATGTGGTGCCGCTGCCGGAATGCCATGCCCCCTCTGGCTTGCTTCGCTGGCCACTTCTGCCACGTGTGCAATGTGTAGGCTGTTTACGGCTGCCTCCAGAATGCGTAACGCGTATGCGGGGACATGTTGCACCTTTCCAATGTAACATACATCGTGCTTGCGCATTGGGAATTCCACGCATACCGCATACGTGGGAATGCCTCTGCACGGCCGCATATCCACAGAGGCACACATGTTTGCATGGCAGTTCTGCGCATGGCCCTGCGGACAGGTTGTGCATGCCACACGGGGGCTGGTTACATGCATTCCATGCATATCGGTCTACATGCGAGTCTTACGCACCATGCATAGGGCCGCATAGCCATCATGAATAGGGCTGATTGCTTGCACACTTTGTGTTTGCTACCTGAGCCTTTTGCATGATGTAAAGAACTTTACTATTTGTCTTCAACTAAGCCATGAGGAGAAGTTACTGGAAGGCTTTGGAAACTTTCCAGCAGAAAATGGAGAACACCAAGCAGCCAACGTCGGTGTCTGCCCCAGGGTTCCCAGTTCAGTCCACCAGTTCTGCCACTGAGGAAGCCCACATGTCTCTGCATTGGGCAGCCATTGCTGGAAAAACACTATTCAACAAAGGAGAAGTCCGAAAAGGCCTCTAATGGGTTGTCATCACAAATATTCCAGATCTCACTCCTGGTTCATGTCATTGCAGAATCCTGTGAGGGTAAGTCTTAGACCACATCATCAACCTCCCTAGCCTGCTCGACTGTTGTTCAGATGCTAAAGTCAAGTGCAGGATCTAGCTCCCCCAACTGCCAGCATTGTACAGCCCATTCCTAATGCCTCATTGATGGGTACGGTCTTGTCATTGCTTCCTTCATCCACTTCTCTGGCTGACACCATCTACGCTAGCTCTAGGGTTTTGGCTATGGTCTGAATTATTTCAGTGACCTTTATCATCCCTGTTGTCAATGATTATTATGTTGATGGGTCAGCCATTATCATCACTTCCATCAGCAGTGGCTGCTGGTTCCTCTGGGACTGCTGTTCCTGACCCTGTGCTGCCATTGTCGCTGCCTCAAAAGCCTACAGCTGCTCTGGTCCCTCATGCTCTTCCTTAACCAGAGGAGGAGAAGATAAATATAAGCCTGACCTTCTAGATACTGTGTAAAAGATGAGGCTGTTGAGGAAGGGCAACCTGTTTGTGGATTTAACGCTAGTTCCACAGTCTTCTCATGTAGTTAAGACACTGTGGTCTACACACCCCAGTCTCCCCCTGAGGATCCCTCACTTCGGGCTTTTCTCCACCTTATTTAGGGCAAATTGGGCTTTGCTACTAAGCAAGTGGATTGCATTAAATAAAATCTGTACGAGTCTGCGTGTCTTCCATGGTCATTCATCCCATTTATCCTGCTTTGGAGGAGGCTACCATGGCTGCCTGGCAAAGACCCAGTACTTTGACAGCTATTCCTTGCCAGACAGATGAACAATATCCCGCCCCTTCTACTAAGACTTTTAATACCACCCAGCCTGAAACTGACTCATGGTCATTATGACTGAACATTACAGGCCCCAAGCTTCCCATCATAAACCTGACAACAAACCTAGAAATGTGGACGTTATGGACAAACCGAATTATGCCGCCACCTCATTGGGCCTCCATGTTGCCAGTTACCACGGTTACATGATTAAATGTCAGAATAGCCTGTGGAGGTCGTTACCTGCTGTGGCAGATGAATTGCCAGATAACTCTGCTAAGGCTGAAGTCCAACAGTGTATCGCACATGGCTTGGAGGTTTGTTAGCATTTACTTTATTCTACTCAAAAATCATCTGATACTTCCACTTGTGCAGCTGCATCTGGCATCTGTCTTCACCGATGTTCCTGGAAGCATATTGCTGGTTTTGCTACCAACGCTCAGCAGTCCCTCCCTTTCTAGTAGGCTTTTTCTTTCTGGAACCGCTGCCTCTCTTGTTGACCAGGTCAGGATTCTGGCCTAAACATTTCTATTGTTATGATACAGCTCCAAGCTTGTCTTCAGTGGAAGACTGAGGTGGTATGGAGGTGCCCACATTATATAGGTAGACAAATGTATGTCAGTGTGGGCGGCCCCATCTAAGCAAATGTTTTCAAGTGGTCCTGATATAATGGCTCACAGCTCCATAGGTGTGGCTGTATGGAGGAGATTCTCGCGAAGATCTGCTGTTACTGGTAACTAAACTTTTTTTTTTAAGACTGCCACAATAATGGAGAGCCCCTGTAGGCTAGGCAGTTGAATGTACAACATTTCTCCTGTTTGTAAGACACTGCTGAAAGTGACCTTTTTGTTTTGCCATGCTACGAGTGCTGAGCAGGAAAAGGGGCTCTGTGGGGTTATTTTGTTGACTCATCTAACCTCTAGAGCAGTAATTACCATGAAGCATGCCCTGCTTGGTCTGCCTGGGTTTCCAATATCCCACATGACAGGTAATTAGTGACACTTAAGGCTCTGCTCCATGGTGCTGCATTAATAAAATCATACTCTATTCCCCTTTCTGGAGAAACTCCTTGGAGCTGCAGAAGTAAAACATATACCACTTTGCTGCTGCCGCTGGCAGTTAACCTAGCATAGCAGGCTGGCATGGACGGTGAAAGTAAAACAGCATTGCTTCGCAGAGCTTGTGCTGCTGCGCTTACCAGCATTTTTACAGAAAGTTTGTCATTTGCAAGAAAACCTTGAAAAACGGGCTGGATTTTTAGTCGCAAATTTTATGGGTTACAAAAGTGGGCACAACAGCCACATTGCTGCTTCCCATAACAATTTTGCTATATTCAGAACCTGACATTGTTCCTCCTGGCACATAAACTGGAATGCTAATCAGGCATTCCAGCTGTTAACTGGGTGCAAGCTGGGTTTGTGCTCAGTAACCATGCACAGTACGAACTCACGCATCTCTGTGCCTGGCACAGGGCCGTGCACAGACATGTGTGAGCATGTCTGATGGTGCTACTCATTCTCCCCGCAACCCATACTTGTGGCCTGCTTCTGAGCCCTTCTAAAATGCCTGGTAGTTCAGTGCCCACCCTCACCCCAGCCTGAAATCTTCTTTGGTAGTCATGTGGATCTCCCCTCCCTAGCTTTATTCCCACAATTGCTTAGTTACGGATTTGCTTTGGTCCAAAATCCCCATCTCCCTGCCCGTGATCATACTGCATTACAGTGCTCATGCTCTTTGTTTGCTGTGACCACACTTTGTTAGCTTGCTTTCATTTCCGTTTGGATGTAAATACCTTTACAGTTTTTCTTTCCTGTGTATATTTTAACCCATGAGTAACTGTTCCTGCTGGACTATGTTAACCTGTTGACTGCTGTTGTCCTCCCTGGGATCCCCATGAAAACGAGATGCTGAAACTCATGGGGTTGGCCTGGTAGAAGTAATTTCAAATAAACAAATACATGCATAAGCTCAGTCTTGAAGAATGTTTTCTCCAAAGTGACAAACTCACATTAAGCATTTGTTCACCCACGCAGTCACCTTTCCTTGGGCCAACCTGTCAGGCTACACCCAAACACAGTATGGCAGGCAGCCGTCTGTTGTAACAGTCAGAGTTCACAGGATGTACTACCTTGCTTGGAGTGCTGCTGTGTAAAGCCAACAATGTTTTGAAGAACAAACAAAAACACAGAACTCTGATTCTGTGTGCAGCAGATTAATTTATTGTACCCATACCAACATCACTAGCCAGTCTGACTCATCCAGGAGCTCTGTCTCTTCCTCAGGGAGTCAAAGCGGCCAGGAGAGTGTTGTAATGTAAATAGTGTTCATGATTTACATAAAGTGCAGGTGCTAATCATTACACACAATCATTTAAAGTTACTGTCACATTGTTAAAGCAGACTATGGGGTTGCAAGGAACAAGTCCCCTGTACTAGAGTCCTCTATTTATACTGGTTAGTGCTTTTTTGATCTGCTAACTAAACCCATCAAGTTCAGAAATGGTTTTATAAACCAATTCTCAGTACTTTGAAAATACAGTGTCAAAAAAATCCTTGTAAATATTACATTCACCAGTCGTCTTATTTGTGCAATCCTAAACTACCACCCTGGAAATGTCTTCTTACCTTCCCGTAGACCTGGTACCCCAACCCTAACTGCCTGCTGAGAGAGAGTAGCCAGACCAGATTTCCATACATCCTAAAGGTTTGCATAACCTCCCTGTGGGCTTATGACAGCAGACTGGTGCCCTTTGATCTACAGCATACCTCACCACATCTCTTTCTGTAGCCCTCGTCATATGTGGCTAGTGTGGATTGCCACACAATTTAGAATTGATTAAGAGAGGCAATCATTGAGTAATGATGGGGCACTGAGGGGTACCCTAGACGGTTCTTTTAGGTAAAAAAATCGAAATTTCTCCTCAGAGTCTGTAATTTATCTTTTGTGGTAGAAGATGAGCTATCCCTCAGAAATCAACATAGCTGTGATGATCCACCCCACGGGTGTGCACAATGAAATAATCACCACCACGATCTTCAAGGATTATTGGGGGTTCTACTTTAAACATCATGGTTTCTTCCACCATTTGTCTAGCCTTTTTTGGATTCTTGTGTCCTGGAGAATTCCCGATTTCATCATTCTGCTCTGCCAACTTCCTCAAAATCATCAAGTTTCAGAAAAGGGCCAATCATTATGTCCCATTGCTACCTTCTTCAAAGACTGATGAATTGCATAAAGGAGTTCACATAACCTATTACCCCTGCTGTAATAACTGGTCCAACAGCTCATCTAGACAAACTCATGCTCAGATCCATCTCATCCTCTCTTAACCTCCGATAAGCAATCACTTATGATCACAAAATGATTCCTGGAAAGCCGGCCTGGTGGTGCGAGGGTTGAGGCACTGGATACCACACTGCTGCTACTACCGGCAACTGAACTGGAACAAGCCTGGGCCTATCGGTTTACAGGAGAGGACTAGGATTGAGCATGAGGGACAGCTCTCCTAGTCCTGGAGTGCGCTTAGAATCCACACGCTGCCATGGCGTATCTCTGGGGATGCCCAGAGGTACCACTCTGTACTGGTGATTGGGGAGCGTGAGGTTACCGCGCACAGTGGCACAAACGTCATCTGCACATCTGCGCTCCCAATGGGAGAAAAAGTGGAAAGGCTGAGTGCGACCGTGCAGCCTGATTTGGCTTAGAAATACTATTGTGGATGTGATAAAGGTTAGGGTTAAGAAAAAAAACTTATGATGTGCATCACGGGAGGTTCCTAGAAAAGAAAATTTATTAGGCACGCTAGTATTTTTACTAATTGTAACTGAAACTTGCTTTTTTGGAAAATGATTTTCATTGCAATGTTGCTTTTACCAACAATATGGTTTTCTTCTATGGTGAGTTCTCTCATTCTTCATTATTTTTTGTTTAATTTCTAGTAGGATTTAGTTTTAGATGTGTTTTAGTGGTAGTTAGGAAAATTGAGTGAATTAGTGTGGCAGGAAAAGTTGCGTTATCAGGATAGCATAGCGAATCCTAGAAACATAGAAAACATAGACTTTGATGGCGGATAAGGACCGCTTGGCCCACCCAGTTTGCCCATTTCCCTACCTAGAGGATAAGCTACAGATCCTATTTAACCAACAGCCTATTTCTTCCTACCCCCCACAAAAATTGCCTTATGTCTGTCCCATGCATTCTTGAATTCTCCCACAGTTTTAGACCCCATAACCTCCTCAGGAAGGCTGTTCCATGCATCTACCACCCTCTCTGTGAAAAAAATACTTCCTCACATTGCACCTGAGCCGTCCCCCCTCTATCTTCAAATTGTGTCCCCTTGTTCTTGCACATCTCTTTTTTAGAAAAATGCTACCCTTTTGGACTTTGTTGATTCCACTGAGGTACTTAAACATGTCCCCCCTCTCCCTCCTTTCTTCAAGGGTATACATATTAAGCTCCTTTCATCTCTCATCATATGGCTTCTCTTGCAGACCTTGCACCATTTTAGTTGCCCTCCTCTGAACTGCCTCCATCCTGTCTATGTCCTTGCGGAGATGGGGTCTCCAGAACTGGACGCAGTACTCCAGATGGGGTCTCACCAACTGTCTGTACAGGGGGATAACGATTTCTTGTTTTCTGCTGGTGATGCCTTTCCCTATACATCCCAGTATCCCCCCAGCCCTCCCTACTGCCTTCTCACATTGCTTGCCAACCCTAAGGTCATCTGATATGATTACCCCCAGGTTCCTTTCCATTTTTGTTGTTGTTACTACCTCCCCCTCCCATTGTGTAATCTTCTCCTGGGTTTTTGTTTCCCAGGTGCATTATTTTGCACTTCTTTGCATTGATTCCAAGCTGCCATACTTCCAACCATTCCTCCAACCTTGCCAAGTCCCTTCTCATCCTTTCCACGCCTCCTTGTGCATCAACCCTGTTGCAGATCTTTGTGTCATCTGCAAAGAGGCATACTTTTCTTTCTAGTCCCTCTGCAATGTCACTTATAAAGACATTAAAAAGGACTGGACCCAGTACTGAACCCTGCAGTACCCCAGTAGTAACCCCTCTTTCTTCAGAGTGGACTCCATTTACAATTACTTTCTGTGTCCTGTTGTTCAAGCAATGTTTTACCCAGGCTACCACCCTGGGACCCACTCCCAGACTGGTTAATTTGACTATTAATTTTTTGTGTGGGACTGTGTCAAATGCCTTGCTAAAGTCTAGGTAGGCCATGTCCACAGCCTCTCCCTGGTCTACTACTTTGGTCACCCAGTCAAAGAAATCAATTAGATTCATCTGACATGACCTTCCCACTGTGAACCCATGCTGCCTTGGGTCCTCTGCCCCACAGACCTCTAGGTACTCAACAGTTCTTTCCTTCAGAAGTGGTTCCATCACTTTCCCTACCACAGAGGTCAAACTGACAGGTCTGTAGTTTCCTGCCTCTGTCTTGGTCCCACTTTGTGAAGGGGAATCACATCTGCCTTCCTCCAGTCCTCAGGTACCACACCATCCTCCCATGATTTGTTAAAAAGGGTAGTCAGTGGTGTCACTAGTTCTCTGCTTAATTCTTTTAGAATTCTGGGGTGAATTCCATCTGGCTCCATTGATTTGTCCACCTTCAGTTTTAGGAGTTCTTTCAGAACCCTTTCTTCTGTGAAAGGACTGGGATTGACCACCCTATCCAGAGTACTTCTGTTAATTGGATTAGGCACCTCCCCCACCTCCTCTTTTGTAAATACTGAGCAGAAGTATTCATTCAGTATCCCTGCTTTTTCACTGTCCCTCTCTGCCCACCCACTGTCCGTTCTATTCAGTCTCACTATCCATCCCTTTGTCTTTCTACACTCTCTGATATACCTAAAAAAGGTTTTATCCCCCTTCTTAACTGAGTTGGCTATCTTTTCCTCAGTTTGGGCCTTTGCTATTCTGACTACCCTCCCTGCTTCCTTCTACCTTAACTGGTACAGTTCTCTGTCCTGCTTCTTCTGTGTTTCCTTATACTTCCTAAATGCAATCTTTTTCTCCCTAACCTTTACCACCACCTCTTTTGAGAACCATAGTGGCTTTTTCTTTCATTTTGATTTGTTTATTTGTGTCACACAAAGGCTTGTTGCCTCTGTGATGGCAGTTTTGATATTTCCCCATTGTTGCTCCACCCCTCCTCCTAGCCTGTTTGCTAGTGCTTTCCTAAGGCACTCTCCCATCTTGCCAAAGTCAGCCCTCCTGAAGTCAGAGCCCTCACTTTTGTATGGCTTGACTCTGTAGCAGAGTTTATTGTGAACCACACTGTTTGGTGGTCACTTGTTCCCAAATGGCTACCCACTTCTAGATCAGAGATCCTCTCACTGTTCCCATTTGAGAGTATGAGGTCTAAGATTGCTCTTTCATGAGTAGGTTCCAAAACTAGCTGTCTGAGGCATGCCACCTGAAGGGCATCGAGAATGGCCCTGCTTTTGGATGTGGCTGCAGCAAAGGTGCTTCAGTTAACATCTGGCATATTAAGGTCCCCCATTAACAGTATCTCCCCTTTCTCTGCCATCCTAAGGATACCTTCTATCATATCCTTGTCCATTCCCTCCCCCTGACATGAGGGTCTGTACACAACCCCTGTGCAGATTGTGGTGCCATTTCCAGTCTCCAAGGTGACCCACAGTTCCTTCTCTCCTCCCTGTTTACTCTTTTGTTCAGTTGCTTTTATTCCTCCCCTTACATAGAGAGCTACTCCACCCCTCTTCTCCCCTCCCAGTCTCTCCTGTAGGTTGTGTACCCTGGTATGTTAACATCCCAGTCATGGTTCTTTGTGTACCATGTTTCTGTGACTGCTACGATATCCAGGCATCCCTCTTCCATCAAGGCCACCAGTTCAGGGAGCTTGTTGCCCAGACTACAGGCATTGGTACTCATTACCTTCCATTTCTTGATGGCCTTACCCCTTTTTGCCCCATCCCTGTCCTTATTGCATTTGTCACTTTCTCCATATACCCCTGCGCTTCTCCCTATTGACATCTCTATGTTGGTGTCTGCCTCACTTTGTACCCTGATTTTTTTTTTGGGGGGGGTAGGATTTCCCTGATCCTCTCCAGTGCCTCCCCCCTTGGCTAGTTTAAATGCTTGCCAATGAAGCATTTAAACCTATTACCTAGGATCCTGGTTCCCCTCCTGGACAGATGCAGACCATCATGCCAGTGTAGGCCTGCATCCCTCTAGGTGGACCCCCAGTCCCCAATGAAGCCAAATCCCTGAGCTCTGCACCAGTTTTCCAACCACTGATTGAATCCCATGGTGTGGAGCAACCTAGCCTCACCCATGCCATAGACAGACGGCACCTCCAAGAAGGTTACCATGCATGCTATTTGTCTAAGGCCCCTCCCCATCTCCACAATTACTTTTTGCACTGCTCTGATCCCTTTCTTAGCCAGGTCATTTGTCCCTAGGTGGACAATGACATCCAGCTCCCTCCCCTGTGCAGCTGCTCCTGCAATCCTGAGGATTCGCTCCCTGTCCCTCCAAGCCATGGCACCAGGCAGGCACCTTACCTCCCTCTCCCCTTCCTTCCCCAGTTCTAGCTTTCTAACAATGGAGTCCCCCACCAGGAGTTGTGTCCTTCCCTTGTGGGGTCTCATGCCACCCTCCTGTGGGTCTCCTTTGTGGAGGTTCCCAGCATCCTCCTTGGTCTCCACTGTGGGTGCCTCCATAGAGGAACCACACTTTTCCAGAACGGCATAGAAATTGTGGAGCGGTACAACTGGAGGGATGCACCTCTGTTCCATCACTCTCACCCTCCCTGAGCCCACTGTGGTCCAACTGCTCCTCTTTCTTAGCAATCTCTGAGGCAATGGCAGTGACCCTGGTGGTCCCTGGGTGGGAGAGGAGGTCCCACAAATCCTAGCCAACTCATCCTGGAGATGAGCAACCTCCTTCCTCAGCTCAGAGAGGTGTCTGCAGATGGGACAACACTGCATCCTCCAGAATGCCTCCCGGAAGACTGCTGCTCCACAGCCACTGCACTGCACCACTCCCATCCTGTCTTATTTCTGGCCCCCTAATTGTTGTTTGGAATACTTACTCTTTCCTCTGTTTGTTTATTTCTTTTTTTTCCCTCTCCCTCTGTGCCCTTTTAGCTCCTGATCTTCCTGTTCTGAGACAAGAAGTTCCTATATTTCTCAGTAGTCTCCTTACTTGCTCAGAGTCAGACCTCCAGCAGCTAGGGGGGACGGAGAGCTACTCTTGCCCTTTTAGGATGGTGAGTCTTTGGTGGCTCTGTGATCACTCACTTCCTGCTCCCAAACAGGAAGTTCCTGTTGTCGGTCAAAGCCTGTGCCTATAAAAGTAGAACTGCCTTTGGGCGGAGGGGAGGGAAGGAGGGCAATCTAGTCCCAGTGGAGAAGTTTAGTTATACCAGCAGCTCCTTCCTCCTGGTGCTCTGCTTGTTCTCTGGCAGAAGCTATCTAGGGCAGTGTTTAAATCTGGTTTTAACCTGTCTCCTTCTAGCTAAGCCACTTCCCCTACTTTGCAAATCTTTCTACACTTAGTTAATTTCACAGATAATTCCCTTCAGCCACCTGCAACAAGCACCTAGATAACTACACAGATAATACAGATAACAATTCACTTCAACTAACTCTGACAAACACACTTTTTTTTTACCCTAAATTGAAGGTCCCAGTACAAGAGTTCTAGTTCTTAGTCCCAGTAGAGAAGTTTAGTTTTACCAGCAGCTCCTTCCTCCTGGTGCTCTGCTTGTTCTCTGGCAGAAGCTATCTAGGGCAGTGTTTAAATCTGGTTTTAACCTGTCTCCTTCTAGCTAAGCCACTGCCCCTACTTTGCAAATCTTTCTACACTTAGTTAATTTCACAGATAATTCCCTTCAGCCACCTGTGACAAGCACCTAGATAACTACACAGACTCAGTACCCCTCTGATTTGACTGACTTGCATCCTTCCTCACCACACACCATCCTGCACTTCCTTGGACCATCGTACTTGACTCTCTTGGCCTCCTTTCCCACATGATTTGGATCTTGCCAGCTCATTTGGTATCTATCTCACTCCAGTTAGACTGCCTCATGGACTTCCGTGCTGCAGGTCACCCCTTCCAGCTGCTGTACAAGTTGATTTTCTCCTTCAGATGTGGGAACCTCATCCTCTTTGCTCCAGCACCTTCTGTCCTCTCCTCTCATCGTTTGAAGCCTTCATCAGCCATGGGACTCGTGTATCTCAACTTGGTTGCTCTTGGTGCTTGGCTTCATTCCTTGGCCTTCCATGGATCATAATCTGATACCTTGCTACAGCCTTCCTGCACTCCACTGCTGTTCACTAAAGAGCTGACCCAGTCCTGTTCCGTCCTGCACTGTATGTCATCCAGCTTTGCCTAGCCCATCCCCTTTCCTGGATCATTCCTTCAGTCCCTCAGGATTCACTCTGGAATTTCCTTCCAATTAGGATGGCTGCCTTTTCCTCTCCACCTTGAGGGCTCGGGGCTTCATACTGTTTGCTGTGGCTCTTTTGGGCCTGGTAACCTATCTCTGACCAGTATTCCTACCTGGTCAACTACTCCTCCAGTTTATCCATCTCATACCCCTACTCTGGACATTCTAACAGTACCCTTTCACTACTCAACAGCTCACTTGTCCATTACTCTTGAGAAAAACTACTGCTAGCAAACATTCCTTGGATAACATGCCTCATAGACACTTACATTATCATCATAGAGTTTTATATACTGCCCAATCAGCTCATCACGATCATTCCTGGAATCTCCTTCACCTGGACAATAGAAAGATCTCATCCAGCTCTATTGGATACACCCTTCGAATCCTGTCTGTTCAATCACAGCAACATCTCTGTCTACCATGTCTCACTGGCTATCCTCCTACACAGAAAGGACTTAAACCCTTCTATTATGCTCTGACTTCATTATCATTATCACCACTATGGATACCTGGAATTGCAAGATAACCCATACTACTACGGACATCATCCATTTTACCTTCTGCAGCCTCTCCTACCAACACTGACTCTGTTGATCACATTACTCGACTCTTACTTTCTCAACAGCCATTGCTTGTCCTAAGACTTTCACAGCTGCCTTCCCAGAACTTTCATCGTTGGATCTCCTGTACATAGCTGCTTTACTAACATTATGCCATCCTAACCACTGTTTTCTAGATCCTGACCATCACCATTCCTCATATACTCATCTGCATTTCTCCAACCTATTATCTCCATTACTCCCTCCAGTGAAGACTTTCACTGAGAACAGGCTCCTCCGATTCTCAATCTGGATATCCGAAACTGGTAATGGTGAATTCACTATCACAGTCTTGCCTGCCGCCCAACAAGTCTTAATCAGCCATAGCACTAGGATCCTCTGGCGTTTCACACTACTTGATTGCACTACCAACCCAGCCTATAGATACTCCCAGATATCCGCCTCCAAGCTTCTCCTTTGTATTTAGGCATTGAATTACCCATAAACTTAACCAGCCATTGCCACCTCAGTACATCGCACAGGCAATCACACCACAGAAATACACGTGTGTGTGTGTATATGTATATGTATGTATTTGTGTGTGTGTGTGTGTGTGTGTGTATAGATTGTGCGTGTGTGTGTGTGTGTATATATATATATATATATACACACACACACACACACATATATACACACACACACACACACATATATACTTCACCAGTGGACCAGCAGATCATGTACAAGTATGGCTATGACATCAAAGCCCAAATAAGCTATCCAGTTCCTCATACTGAACTTCCAGTCATTCTCTCTCTCTCTATCTCTCTCTCTCATATAGATAGAGATATATATATATATATATATATTCAATTACAAGCTGGACGGCATATGCCAATCTTCCTGTATTTATCTACAAATCACTTAAGGCATTTATCTTATCAGGCACTCAAGACTCTACTCAACTCCTTCTTCCCCTTCATGGATGCTTATTTTGCATATTATAGCTCCCCACTGACTTCCTTACCTCCTGACTTTACCATGAACGTCAAATCTCCCACAAGTTGGATCATTCACTTATGACTTCACAAATCATCGCATTCCCATTGTTCACTGTCTGGTAGCACATGGAGCAAATCATGCTGTCCCTTGTCATTATGTCCCTGCAATCCCTTTGGACACACGTACTCCATTACCTTCGAAATCTGGACCTCATTTGCCTATCTTCCACTGGATCTGCTTCACATTCAGGATTCTTCTGCTCCTTCAGAATTCAACCTCAGAATCACATGCAAATTACATCATCCATGGATCAAGGATGGACCATCAACTCTCCAAGAAGCTCGCCTTCCTCAAAATTAGCTACGGTTATTAGAATCTAGGTCCTTCTCCTCTTAGTATGCCCGGAGGATAGGCAGGCCATTTTTCTCTCCTGCGTCCCAGCGGTCATACTCTCTGAGTTGGAGGAGGTAACTTTTTGGGCCTTCTATTCCCTACAAATTCCTACCTACATACCTACTACTCAAGGGTGGGAATAGAGTAAAGCCACAAAAAGTACTACAAGTTACACAAGCACTAAATACCCCATTGCTATTCCCCAAACATTGAATGGGAGGGCCTGAGCCCAAGGTTCAATGTGGGGAATAGCTCCTCCCACAACCTCTACTTTAACCCTTCTCTAACACACCTCCCTTGCTTAGGGAGTGTTTTTGACCACCACGATCCCTTCCTCCTCCTTCTCCAGCACTCTTCTCACCCTTGTTCATGGGCCTTCTGTTCCCTACAAATTCCTACCTACGTACCTACTACTCAAGGGTGGGAATAGAGTAAAGCCACAAAAAGTACTACAAGTTACACAAGCACTAAATACCACATTGCTATTCCCCAAACATTGAACTATTTGTCTTTTCATTGTGTTTCCTCCGTGATCTAAGATATCGGGTTTTGAAGTTTTCCAAAGTCTCTGTTCTCTAGCCACACCCACTATGAATAAATCAAACATTTTGGTGTGGTGCTGTGCTGTTTAACATCAGAAGTGTATGCTTGCACCCTCCTGATATAACCGCAGTCTGAATCTGGTATGTAAAGCCAAAACATAGCCTAAAGGGAAGGAATTTTTAAAGGAGAACAAATGTCCTCCCAGCACCCTCTCACCCAAACCAAAGCCCCCTCATTAGGCTTTTGAGATCCAAAATTAAGTTTTTCTTTACCTCACTGCTTTTATACTGGCTCCGATGTGGTAACACTAATATAAACAAATCTGGAGCAGTGCAATGCCATTTCACGTGATCAGTGTCACTCAGCACTGTTCTACTGTATCACTTGCACAGTGGAGTGGCATGGAGCCATGCTGATCATGTGAAATGGTGCCACGCTGCTCTGGTAGTGCTACTACACTGGAGCAAGTGTAATGACAGGGAGGTAAAGATAACATTAATTTTGGGTCTCAAAAGCCCAATGAGGAGGTTTTGGTTTGGGATATGGGTGCTTGTAGGACATTTGTTTTCATTTGAAAATTGTGTCTTGCAGTCATCTTTAATGACATTCATTCATTTGATAATAACCCAGTAAATCAAGACATTTTCTTTAGGAACAGTTTTTGGGCGTCATGATTAAATCGGCCCAAGTTTTCTTTAGTGCCAAACACAATAAATATTGTTTTACCTTGATTTAATGGGACACTGTTAACCCCATCTGCCTCTTACTGTGCGCAGCTTAAAACAAATGTTATGGCTGCTGATCTGCTGTAGAAATTGTTGTTGTAGCAAGTGTTTTACCTCATTTTTTCTTCTTTTTTTACTTTTACTATCTAAATATTGATGTAATCCTATCAAAACTTGTTTGTTTCAAATTTCACTGTCTTCTTCTTGAACTTTTTGGATGCCCAAACACAGTCAAGCTCGTGCTGTAGTAGTCTAGTCCTGTGGTATCACATGTGATTAGTCTGTGTGGGGTGTTTCCAAGTTTCAGGAAGGACACAGAGAAGGGGACTGTTAAACATGTTTTGCATAGTAATACTAATGTGGAAGATGCACAGGAAACAATGACTGGGATATAGCCATACCATGATGCACACTTTTTAGGGAGGATAGGGAAGGGAGAAGGGGGGGGGGGGTAGCTGTGTATGTGAAGGAGGGGATTAAAGCAAGTGAGGCTCAAGGGTTACAAGAAGGAGCAGAGGCACTGTGGTCACCCTGGAGGTGGGAAAAAGGACAGCCATTCACACTGGAGTGATTTACAGGCCTCCGGCACGGGGAGGAATCAGATGAAGCTCTTGTGGAAACCATCCACAAAATGGCAGCCAAAGGGGAATTGCTACTAATGGGTGACTTCAACATGCCTGAGGTAGATCGAAGCACTCAGACTGTGAGTACAACAAGGGGCAGGGACTTCATGATGACTGCCCTGAATGGAGCAAACTTAAGACAGCTTGTGGCAGAATCAACCCGTGAGGAGGTTATACTGGATTTTGTCCTGACCAACAGGGACAGGATCACAAATGTGGAGGTGGGCAGTCCCCTTCGTACCAGCAACCACAGGACAGTATGGTTTAGGGTAACCACAGTGGAGAAGGCAAGCCATACAAGGATAAAGGTCCTAGATTTCAGGAAGGCTAACTTTAAGGAGATGGGTAAAAGTCTCAAAAGAGCCCTAGTAGTGGAAGGTACAGGGGGAGATGTGAAAAAAAAAACAGTGGTCTAGACTCAAGCGAGTCATAACAGAAGTAACAAGTCACTGTGTCAAAATGCATAGCAAGAGTAAAAAAAAGAAAAGGCCATTATGGTTCTTGAAGGTAGTTGCCGAGAAAGTAAGGGAAAAGAAAAGAGCCTTCAGAAGATACAAGGAAACACAAAAGGATGAGGACAGAGAACAATATCTGTAGAAGCAGAGGGAGTCTGGGAAAATGATTAGAAGGGCTAAAGCATAGACAGAGGAAGGTATAGCCCAGGGTATTAAGAAAGGTGACAAGACCTTCTTCAGATCCATTAGTGAGAGGAAAAATACCAGAAAAGGGGATTGTTAGGCTGAAGAAAGAAGGAAGGAGGAGAAAGGGTATAACCTAGAACAGGTTGAGACACTGAACTTTTGCTCAGTTTTCACGAGGGGAGGGTGAGGGACCAAGACTCATTAAGAGAGGTTTTCAGTGAGGGAGGTAGACACCAGCCCATTCACTGTGGAAAGAGTACTAGAAGAGCTCGGGGGGGGGGGGAATAAAAGCAGATAAGGTAATGGGGCCAGATGGGATCCACCCCAGAGTACTTATGGAACTCAGGGAAGTGCTGGCGGAACCGCTGGCTGCCCTTTTCAATGCATCACTAGAGGTGGTGGAGGTACCTGAGGACTGGAAGAGGCAGATATGGTCCCCCTCCACAAGAGTGGAAGCAGAGAGGAGGCAGGCAATTACAGGCCTGTAAGCCTGACCTCAGTAGTTGGGAAACCAATGGAGTCCTTACTTAAGGAGAGGTTTGTAAAGTTTCTGGAGGATAGCAGGGAGCAGGATCCAAGGCAGCATAGATTCTCAGCAGGAAGGTCCTGTCCAACGAATCTTATAGGTTTCTTTGACTGGTTAACCAGAGTGGTAGATCAGGGAGGGGCGGTGGATGTGGCCTACCTGGATGTCAGCAAGGTCTTCGACACCATCCTGCACAGGAGATTGCTATATAAATTGGGAAGCCTGGGAGTGGGTCCTACGGTGGTAAAGTGGGTTGGTAATTGGCTAAGGGACAGGACTCAAAGGGTGATGGTAAATGGCATGAAATCTGAGGAGAGGGAGATGACCAGTGGGGTGCTACAGGGGCTGGTGTCGGGGCCAGCCCTATTCAATGTCTTCATTAGCAACATTGCAGAGTGTCTGGAAGGAAAGGTGTGCCTCTTCGCAGATGACACCAAGATCTGCCACAGAGTGGACACACCGGAGGGGGTATAAAAAATGAGAAAGGACCTAAACCTATTAGAGGAGTGGTCGGGTGTCTAGCAGTTGAGT
This sequence comes from Neoceratodus forsteri, assembly GCA_016271365.2. NCBI lineage: Eukaryota > Metazoa > Chordata > Ceratodontiformes > Ceratodontidae > Neoceratodus > Neoceratodus forsteri. Next base: position 1,642,206,083 of record CM028130.1, on the reverse strand, counting down.
ATCAATGCTAAAAGTGCATGATCATTCACTTGGGTCACAGGAATCCAAGGGAGGAGTACAGGATGAGTGGGGAAATTCTGGCCACTACAAGTCAGGAGAGAGACCTGGGGGTTATCTTATCTGATGACCTGAAGGTGACCAAGCAGTGTAAAAAGGTGGTGGGGAGAGCAAACAGAATGTTGGGGTGCATAGGGAGGGGCATAACAAGCAGGAGGAAAGAGGTGGTGATGCCACTGTACAGATCACTGGTGAGGCCTCAGCTGGAGTATTGTGTTCCGTTCTGGAGACCACATCTCCAGAAGGACATTGACAAAATAGAGGCAGTCCAGAGAAGGGCAACGAAGATGGTACATGGACTGTACCAGAAGCTCTACGAGGAAATACTTAAGGACCTTAATATCTATTCAATGGAGGAAAGAAGGGAGAGGGGAGATATAACAGAGACTTTCAGGTACCTTAGGGGAATAAACAGGGTACAGGTGGAAAGCATATTTCAGAGAACTCTGCACAAGAACAAGGGGCATGATATGAGGCTGAAGGGTGGACGACTCAAGGGTAATGTTAGGAAGTACTTTTTCACTGAAAGGGTGGTGGAGCCATGGAACAGCCTTCCAGCAGAAGTGGTGGGTGCAAAAACAATATGGGGGTTCAAGCGTGCATAGGATAGGCATAAGGGTACCCTGGAGATGTGCAGAGCAGGAGAGCCACAGATCAAATAGGATCTGGGGCTGCAGCAGTGAGTAGGAGATTGGGCAGACTTGGTGGGCTGAATGGTCCTTATCTGCCGACAGATTATATGTTTCTGTGGTCCTTTTTTCACTTTTATTAAGAAAGGGAAAGCAGATTCAGAACAACCAGCTACATCAACACATTCTACAGAAGGAGGGCCATCGTGAAATGTGGTTTTACACTCATTACAATGTGTAGCCTATGCTACTTGACAGCATGCTTTTAAGAAATGACTGTTGGCATATAAAACTTTAGATAAAGTCTGGTTGAAATTTTGAATCAATATCAGGTATAGAAAATCCCCAAATATAAATAACTGAGAAATCAAGAAGACAGAGAGAGAGAGAGAGAGAGAGAGAGAGAGTGTATGTAGTCAAGCTGGAAGAGACAAAAGTGGTGAATGTGAATATTGAGAGGCTGTGGAAGTAACAGACAAGGACAATGTTCCACATGTGGTGATATTCCGATTTTCAAACATAAGAGATGCTTGAGGTAAAAAGAAATTCTGAGTCAAAGTGTATACCAATGTTGCAGACAAAGGGGCAAAAGTGAGATCAGAGATAAAGGAGGAGCTGGAACAAAGGGAGTTGAATGCTTCTCTTGTCCAAGGGGTCCTCTTTAGTCTGGGCAGCATTCAGCTCAAAGTCAATGCGATGCCAGTAATGGAATTGGCAAAGACAGGAGGCAGGCCTAATATTCAGCCATGGCTCTCTTAGATGGTCTGACTCAGAATATACCCTTCATCTTCACGAGTGAGGGGACAGGACAAAAATTCAGAATTGGCAAAGCCACAAGTGAGTTATGTAAGTCCTGCTGCCTCACATGTGGTGATACATGACATGTTCGGAGTTAAGCCATTGTGTATTCAATTCATACAATTTATTGTGAATTATAAAGCTTTTAGATAAATTCTTTCTATGAAAATATAACGGTTCCTGTATGATTTGATTGCAGTAGAGGCCATTGTGACATCATAAGGCATTATTCACAATGCATTATTCATGCTGCCCCCATTGGTAAAGGGCTCCTTTCTAACCCTTCCAAGAAGGAGATAAATGGTTAGAATAAAGATAAATTATTTTTACAACACCAGTAAAGATAAAAATGTAAAGAAACCAAGTTATATATGTGTGGCTAACCTCCAGGCATTATGATATCTTGTTGGTAATTATGCCATAATTAATATCTTGAAGGTTAGTCACAAGAAAGTACTAACCAAGCAAAGAAAGATTTATAGTGCTGATGGCATCACAGTTGCTTGGTGCAGCACTGAAACCAGCAGTTGAAATCAAAGCAAAACATTAAAATCAAACACACAGCAGATATAAAAGTCACAACTAGTAAATTAATGTTGCGTAAATTGACTACACAATGGTCTGACTCAAAATATGCAGTTTATCTTCACTTGTGAGGAGACGAGGCTTTCATAAATCAGTCATGACTTTGACACTTCTGAGGTATGGCACACGCCCTCACACTTTAAAATAAAATGTATATTTTAAGCCAGGTCATTGCATATACTATATTTAGCTTCATTTGAAACGCTTCAGTGGCAAAAATAAATCATTCACCTGTAAGGTGGAAGAGGCATCACCAGTAGAAAACAGGAAGTTGTTATCCCTCTGTACAGACAGCTGGTGAGACCCCATCTGGAGTACTGCGTGCAGTTCTGGAGACCCAACCTCCGCAAGGACATGGACAGGATGGAAGCTGTCCAGAGGAGGCAACTAAAATGGTGCAGGGTCTGCACTGGAAGACATATGAAGAGAGACTAAAGGAGCTTAATATGTGTAGCCTTGAGGAAAGGGGGGGGACATGATATCAACTTTCAAATACCTCAAGGGAATCAACAAAGTCCAAGAGGGTAGCATCTTTCAAAAATAGAGTGTGCAAGAACAAGGGGCATAATTTGAAGATGGGGGGTCTCAGAGGTAATGTAAGGAGTATTTTTTCACAGAGAGGGTTGTGGATGCATGGAACGGCCTTCCGAGGAGGTTGTGGAGTCAAAAAACGGTTGAATTCAAGCATGCATGGGATAGTCATGAGGCAATTCTGGGGGGTGGGGGTAGGAAGGAGTAGGCTGCTGGTTAACTAGGATCTGCAGCTTATCCATTAGGTAGGGAAATGGGCAGACTGGGTGGGCCAAGCGGTCCTTAGCTGCCATCAAATTCTATGTTTCTATGTAAGTTGTAAGTCTCGTATACTGTATGAATGGGAATATATTCTGTTTTTATTGGTTTATCTGTTCTGAATGTGTTCTGTTTCTTTATGTCCTGATGTTTGTACAGTGTTCTGGGTTGGTAGAAGGGTGCTTAATCAGATCAGGGTCCAGGCCTATCCTAGCCATAATGAAGGAGTGGGACATGACTGATAGTTAATGGAGTCATACAAGTTGTAAAGCTTTGATTGTCTTTAGTATAAACATGTCAGCCAAGTTTCAGAACAAGGTAGGTTCAGTATAGTGCCACACAGTATCTAGCGCTATTTATGTCTGTAACATATTTGTTTGTCATCGGGGCCCAATATTCCAAAATGTGCAATGCAGACAACAGAAATTTGCGCTCCACCTTGCGATAGCCTGGGAGCCCAAGGATGCAATATTCAGTGGAACAGCGCACTGGTGTTACTCAACTGGATATGGGGCCATGCTGCTCCAGCACTAAGCCACTTAGCACTGGGAAGACATGGCTCCTGAAATAGGGTGCTACAATGGCTTGTGCCCATGCTTGATTTCCAATATTCAAAGGGACCCATGCATATGAGCTCATTGGGCATGTAAGGTACCAAGGGGCCATTTGCGTGCCCATTATTATGAGCTTATTTGCATGGGTAGCCTGGCATTTTAGCACAGCTCTGCCCCCCCACTTGCCCAGTCTGAGAGAACTAACCCCGGTACTAGTGGGTTCCCCCCCACTGATTGCTGACCCAGTGTAACAAAGAAACATTCCCTGGTGTTCAGTGGTTCCACCCTGCTAATCACTGGCCTTGTACAACAAACTGTCTCTGGTGCTAGTGCCCCCCGCTGATCGCAGGTCCAATGTAAAGACATATTCCCTGGTGTCCAGTGGTCCCTCCCACCCATCTGCATCCATGCTCAATGGCTCTATACATATTCGCTGGTGTCCAGTGGTCCCTCCTCCTACCTTCCCTCCCTTGCTCGATGTTTCTATATGTATTCCCTGGTGTGCAGTGGTCCTGCCTCCATCCCGATCCCCTGTATATGAAAATACCACCATTCCCTGTTGTCTAGTGGAACCCCTCCCCATGGTGTCTACCAGAACCCCTCCCTATCCCCATTCCCCACTAAAGTAAAGATATACCATTCCATGGTGTCTAGCAGACTCTTCACTCCCCCACCCTGGCAGGTAATGCCCCACCACCCCACTCCCCCCATCCCGACCCTGAGCTTGCAACCATCATAGACATCCATTCTCCACCATGGCCGGTCACCGACTGAACTGTCCATTAGTGCATATTGTGGTGGAGGTGGAGGCTGTTCCTGGTGCTGGCTCGAGGGACCCAGGAGATTGAGAGGAGTGGGGTGGTGGCACTCCTGCGGGGTGGGGGGCTGAGACATCATGGAATGTATCTTTAATTTACAGGGGATGGGTGGGGGCTGCTAGACACCAGTGAATGATGTATCTTTAATTTACAATGGATCAGAGAATGGTTGCATTTTCATATACAAGGGGATTGCGATGGGGAGCAGGGCCACTGGACACCAAACAATACATATAGAAACATCAGGCATCAGTGCAGGTAGGAGGATGCACCACTGGACACCAGGGAATATGTATAGAAACATTTTGGCATGGGTGCTGGTGGGGGGAGGGAGCACTGGACATCAGGGAGTACATATAGAACCATCAGACATGGGTGCGGGTGGGGAGAGGGACCACAGGACACCAGGGAATGTGTTTTTTTTACATCAGGCTGGTGATCATCGGGGGGGGGGAACACTAGCACCAGGGACAGTTTGTTGTGCAAGGGGCCAGCGATTGGAGGGGGTGGGTGACCACTGGACATCAAGGAATGTTTGTTACATTGGGACGGCAATTGCCGGTGTGTCCACTAGACACCAGGGACTACTGTGTTGGGGTGGTGGGGCTGCCGCACATCCACCACCACCCACTAGGGTTGTGTGGGAGTAAGTCAAGGTTATGATTGGTGGTATGTGTTCCGGGCAAGGGGACCAAGCAAAATGGCTCTGCATGGCTCATACTCTGAATATTGAACTGTGTCAGTAGTCAGGTCCCCGCCCCTTTATTTGCATTGTGCCCCCCTCTGAGTATTGCCTGGGTGCAAACCCTGTTTGCCTATGCTAACCAGGCTTTTGAATATGGGATATCAGCACAAAGCTTGGTTTGCATGAGCAAACTGGGATTTGTGCCTGGGCAAAGCTTTGAATATCTGGCACCACTAGAAGTTCTGCCTTTATAGGACACTATAATAAACAAGTTCTATTAAAACTTTTTATCCTGAATAAAACTGAATTGAATTAAATTAAATGTTTTCATTAAATGGCCTTTTGTAGGACAGCAACTACAGGAATGCATTTTGTGTTCAATGTGAATTCACATCCCTGTTTGAAAGATCCCATCAGACCTTTAATTGACAGAATGGCTTTAATGAAAAATCAGAAACATAAAGGGTCTCCAAAGCTTCAAAGAACCCAAAGAGCAAAATGTTAATTGACACAGGAAAGACAAAAGTAATAAAACTATAAAAAGGTTTCATTTTGAACATCAGATAGAATATAGCATGCCCACTATACATCTGTTGGATAAAAATCAGTTTACCATTCACTCCGTATAACAGTTTGTCCCATTCTTCCAATATTGTTATTTAAAATCTCACTGAATATATTGAATCTCATGAAATGAATTACCTGGATTAACGCAGCATTTTACTGCTTAACACTTCATTTTACAGCTCAAAACTGTAACAATGCTAATCAATTTAACAAAACAACTATACATTTACATTAATTAGCAAAATCACAACATTTGCTAATCAATTTAAAAGCCTAATGTCACTACTTGAATTATTCAAAATGTGGTAGATGATTAAACACAGCAATATCTATAAGCATCAAAATAACTCAACCATGCATTCTGAATGCCAAGTAAGGTCCTGTGACGTAGCAGTAGAAGAACTCCAGGTATAACAAAAAAGGCAAAAGGAGAAACGGAAGAAATATGAAAAAAAAAATACCTGAAAAGTGCACAACCATGAAAAAGAAAGAAAATAAGATGATACTAAAACACTGAAATGGCAAAACCAAATGTAATCAAGAAATGTGTATGGGACCCTGTTCTGCAGTTTGTCACATGGTTTTGTATGGTATCCACCCT